>JBAMCK010000052.1:0-600000 GCA_037075185.1 Drosophila pseudotalamancana | reverse complement strand
GGTGTGCAACGGCGTCAATCAGATCCAGGGACGGATGTACCAGCAATATTTCCAATTTGGCAATCAGCCCGTCAACAGTCTCGATGGCAAAAAGCATCCGCAGCAGAACAATTTAATTGTTGTTGGCAACAATTGCAATTCGGATCGATTGCAGGTCGTCTGCGACTACGGCCGCTGGGTGCAGGTGGGCAAATTTGCGACAAACACCAGCGAGGATGACATTATCGAGCATTTGGCCGAGGAGCTAAAGATCAACAAGAATCTGGTCAAGTGCACCAAGCTGGTTAAAAACGATGCCAATCTTTCGCAACTGTCATATTGCAAATTCAAGATATCCATACCGGACTATCGTTTCAATGAGCTGTTCAACGAGGCGATTTGGCCAAGTGGTGTTATGGTTAGCCCCTTCACTCCACGGTCTCAGCTGAATCAGAATCGCATATAATACGAGAGGAGAGAGCGGCAGCAGGAGAGAGCGAGGCAGAGCGAGCCGGAGAGCGCGTCTGCGCATCACCAATCAGAGGGTGGTGCACTGCACTAAGCGAGTTGAAGAGAGAGAGAGTGTGGGAGAGTGGATGGTGGATGGGGGTTGCTTGCCGGTCGGACGGCGACAACAATAAAACCAACAACAACAGTTTTCATTCGAGAATGTTTTTTGCCGGGTTGGCTAACAATTGTATGCAAATTTTTTGACACTGACAACGGGAAAACTTTGTCTAAAACTTTCAAAGCTTACTCATAATTAAAGCAAGAATTACAGCTATACAAAATACTTAACGAATTAACTTTGAAAATGCATTTTAAAATGTTTTAGCGTTGCGTAAAGTTATCAAAAATGAAGAAAATGAAAATAAAAAAGGAAGTAAAACAACAACAAAACCAAAAGCAAAAATAATATTTTTAATGGTAAAGAGTTAAATACTTAAATGCGCAGTCAAACTCAAATATTAGTCATTTATGCATAACTCTTGTATTTGAATAAAACAAACAAAACCAAAGTCAACTATTAAATCACAAAGTCAGAAAATATTTAAAGCGAAAAACAAAAATTATAAACATAAATATATATAAACATATTTAAGCAAGGCACCAAACCCAAAGTTTTATTTTTATAGTTTCTTACAACAAATTGTACACTTTATTTAACTTGAATTTGAATTCGTTTCTGATTTAATGTACTTCCCCGAAATTTCAATCCAAAGAATTTTAAATACCAAAGCATTAACTTAAAAACAAACTTACAATTATATTCAGCTATATTGTATTCGTATGCGTAGTTTGAGGCATTTTCAAAGCTTGTTCTCAAAAATTTCTAGAAATTTTGCGAACCACATTGTAAAACCTATTCAAAACAAAAATTATGTGTATTTCTATATTCGAAACTAAATATTTAAAACAAACAAGATACAAAAACAAATATATAGAAATCTGTTCATTATAACTTTAAAGAGGAACAGTTCGGGTTCGAGAATTCAAACAAAAAAAAAAAAATTCCCAGCTGGGCAGATTTGTTGCAATAAACTGAACTCAAGAATAAAGAGATGTAATAAATATTATATATATATTTCGTAATTGATGTATTTTTTTGTACGCGAATCCCGTTTCGCTAAACACACGAAAAAAAAGAACAAGAATAGGACGGCAAACAATTTTTGGATGATCGCATCCTCGGATCTTAAGATTGGGTATGGAACGGGGACTGGGGTTCGTCTGAGGTGTGCATCATATAGAAGACAGCAAACGTAGATTTATATTTACGCAAGAGAAATAAGAAGAAAAAAAAATGAAAAAAAAACATATATTATATATTTAGTATACAACAATATGCATGCATGTATTTATGTCAACTTTTTCAATAAATTCTACAGAAAAAAAACCAAAACTTAATAACTTAGAACGATTACTTTATTGGTAGAGGGGTACAAAAAGGAAAATCAGCTTAAACTAGTTGCGAATTACAAATCAGCAAATGAGATTTTATACGAATCTAAACTAATTTGAAGCACATTTATAGCTCTTTTAGTTTCTACTTTAAGCCGCCTTTAACACCAGGCATTATGACCAACTCGAAACGTAAACAGCCAACAAAGGAAAACGCAGCTGATGCCAACATCGCAGACAAATCCCCGGATATAATTGATGAGGCGCTTACCACAAAGACTGAGAAAGAAGGAGTATTAGCACCCACTCCAACCGCTCAGTTTTTTAAAGTCTGCTTTGGCCATGAGCTGCAAAACTTTGATAACTTGGCAACTTTTACGGGCTGGCTGCAGCGACCCGTGGATGGCGCCGCCTTAGGTGTATTCCGGATGCTGTACGGCGCCGCCATGTTGATCGATATAGCCGAGGAGCGAGGCGGCGGGCAGCTGGACGTGCGATTCGGTGAGCCCCATCATTGTCATTTCCCACTGTTTAATGGAATGGAAGCCTTGGATTATCCGCTGATGGGCTGCGTCTATCTGGGCATGTGGCTTGGTGCCTTAGGGATTATGCTCGGATATCGGTTTCGGCTTAGCTGCTTGACCTTTGTGACTGGCTATTGGTACATCTTCCTCCTAGACAAGCCGGCGTGGAATAATCACAGCTATCTCTTTGGATTAGTGGGCACACTCCTGCTGTTTACTCGTGCCCACAGCTACTGGTGAGTATATCGACACATTCCGTATTGAATATTAATCCTTGACCTTCCCTTGCAGCTCCCTGGACAGTTGGCTGCAGCCAGAGTTGCGGCAGCCAGTGCCCTATTGGAATTACTTTCTCATCAAGTTTCAGTTCTTCGTGCTGTACATGTACGCGGGCTTGAAGAAGTTCTCTCTGGAGTGGCTCTCCGGGTACGCCATGTCCAGTCTCAGTCAGCATTGGATTTTTACGCCATTCCGTCAGCTGCTGGACGAGGAGCTCATCGATCTGCTGATTGTCCATTGGTTTACGGCCTTCTTTGATCTCTCCATAGCCTTCTTTATGACGTGCGATAAGACGCGACTGCTGGTTACCCCGTTTATGATAAGCTTCCACCTGATGAACTCGCGACTCTTTGTCATAGGTGGGTTACAAGAATGATTTGGCTTTGGCTTTGTTTTTTTTGTGTACAATATTTCCCCCCTGCAGGCATGTTTCCATGGGTCTGTCTGGCGGAAGTGCCGCTCTTCTTCAGCTTTGACTGGCCACGACGTTTATTTTTCCGGGGTAAGACACAACCGGTAATAGAGGAGCAGAGCAAAACGCCAGTTGTGGATCGACCTAGCTTCATGGCTCAACTCAGGAGCTGCATCATAATCTTCTACTGCGCACTGCAGCTGTTTCTGCCCTACTCGCACTTCATCACCAAGGGCTACAATAACTGGACCAATGGACTCTATGGCTACTCCTGGGACATGATGGTGCACTCCTACGAAACTGTGTTGACCTCCATCAAGGTGGTGGACAATAACAACCAGAAGGTACATCACTTGAATCCCTATGCCTTCACCGAATACGATCGCTGGACAAAGTATGCGGACATGGCTCTGCAGTACGCCAAATGCATTGAGAGGAACGTACACGAGGACATGGAGAAGAATCCACAGGACAGTCCTCTGACCAGCAGCAACATTTCCATCTACTTTGATATATGGTGCGCCATGAATGGAAGATTCCAGCAGCGCACCTTTGATCCTCGGGTGGATCTCCTGAAGGCAACGTGGTCACCCTTTAAGCGAACTCCCTGGTCGCTGCCGCTGCTGACCGAGCTCAATCACATGCGTCCAAAACTGAAAACAATTGCTGATGAAGTGCTGGCATGGAATAACTACTCGGATGTTATATTTGTGGCTGATTTTCCTGGCCTAACGCTGAGCAACTTCATCGAACCGGCATTGTTCAACTGCAGCCTGACGATCCTTGAGGGTAATGTGCGCTACAAGAGCACCAAGGACGGGGAGCCGTATTTTCTGACAGCCGGCAAGAGCATTAGCCTGGAGAGCAATGCCACGCACTATGTGACCACAATTGGCCAGAAGCCCGCCTCCTATTTGTACACCTATGTAAACAGGACAATGCTCGAGCAGAACATTGTTATTGATGATGATAGCCAGGCCAAAGACCGACCCTTGTTGCCTCTTTGGAATGAGTTAAAGCAACGTGTTTCCAATTACCAACAGTTCCTCAAGCATTTGGCCAATTGTTTGCTCTATCTGCTATACGATGTGCCCATACCCATGTCCATACGAGAGAGAGATTAAGAATGAATCAGTCGAGACTATATTCCACTTGCTTAAATGTATTTTCTTGCCTAAGTCCCTAAGTGTCACATAATCTGTGGGTGATAAAACTGATAATAAATGTTTAATGTTATACCTCTGAACAATGTCTGATATGAAAGATAAGCCGTCTCCAGGCTCTTAAAGAAGTGGTGTCGGTTCTTAAATTAACGATTATAAGTCAACCCAATCATTTCAACAAAATTTCATTACTTTATATATATATGTATATATATAGCTATAAGTACAACTGTATTTACAAACCGGACACAATATTTTTTCAGCCTAAAAATTAACAAATCTGATTACTTAAAATTTGGTGGCCTCGTCAACCAACAAAGCACAATTTTAAAACTAGAACAAACGAACAAGTTCGACATCCACTGGACTACAGAGGAGTTGAAGTGCTTCTTTTCTGTGCCTGCTCAGCTCGGCGAGTGGGATCAAATTGTTGGGTCTGCGTTTCCCAGAGACGAGCATAAAGACCATTCTGACTCAGCAGATCCCTGTGTGTGCCACGTTCTCCCACGCGTCCATTCTCCAATACTAGAATCTCATCGGCATCCTTTATCGTCGACAAACGGTGGGCAATGCAAATGCTGGTCCGTCCCGAAGTAGCCCGGGAGAGTGCCTGCAATATGTTCTGCAAAAGTAATGGATATGAGTAAAGTAGCGAATTAATTGGCAAGTCAGAGAAGACACTTACATGCTCCGTGATGGAGTCCAAACTACTTGTAGCCTCGTCGAAGATAAGAATTGGCGTATTCTTTAAGATTGCTCGCGCAATTGCCACACGCTGTTTTTCGCCGCCGGACAGCTTGAGGCCTCGCTCGCCAACCTGGGTGCGGTACTGATTGGGCCAGTTCATAATTGACTCATGCAAATCGGCCATGCGTGCAGCATTTTGTACATCTTCGTGCGACTTGCTCAGATTGCCGTAATGTATGTTGTGTTCGATGGTATTATGGAATAGCACAGAATCCTGTGGCACCACAGCAATACACTTGCGTAAGCTATCGAGCTCAACGGCGCTGATATCCTGGCCTCCAATCAAAATGCGACCTGAATTGGGCTCGAAGAATCGGAAGAGTAGCCGCACCATAGAAGACTTGCCGGAACCGGAGCCACCTACAATAGCCACGTTCTTGCCAGCGGGTATGCTAAATGATAAATCTTTGAAAATGGATTTGCCTGGCTCATACTCGAAGCTCACATTCTGAAACACAATGGACGCATTGCTGTTGTCCACGTAGAGAGGTGGCGCATTGGGTGCGGACTGTATACCGCTATCTACATTCATCAGCGTAAACATGGCCTGCATGTCCAGTAGCGCCTGCCGTACCTCTCGATACACACTGCCCAGGAATCCTAATGGAATGGAGAGCTGAAATAGCAATCCGTTCACCATTACCAGATCGCCGACAGTCATATTGCCCTGAGCAATCTCCTTGGCTGCCAGGACCATAATCAAGCTTAGCGCAGTGCTGAAGATCGCATTCTGTCCAAAGTTGAGGAGTGCCAAACTTGAGCTCGTTTTCAAGCTGGCCGTTTCGTACTTCTTAAGGACCTCGTTGTAGCAACCAGCCTCGTATTTTTCGTTGTTGAAATATTTGACCGTCTCGTAATTGATCAGGGAGTCAACAGCCTTGTTGCCGGCCTCGTTCTCCGCCTGATTCATGTAGACACGATAGCGGGTGCGCCACTGTGTCACACTCAGTGTATACAAGGCATAGACGCCAACACAGCCCATGCTAACGCCAGCGAAAGCCAGTCCGTATTTGAAACCTAATAAGCTGGAGACAAGCGTCAGCTCAAAGATCGTGGGCACAATGTTAAACACCATGGCCGATAACACAAAGTTAATGCCACGTGAGCCACGATCAATTGTCTTCGACAGTGCACCCGTCTGCTTGTTTAAATGAAATGCCAAATCCAGATTGTGCAGATGCAGAAATACATTGGTCGCTATTTTGCGTATAGAATGGTGAGCGACCTTAGCAAACACAGCATTGCGCAGCTCATTGAAACCCGCTGCGCTGGCTCTGGCAATGCCATCTGCAAAATTTACATTTTGAAATGATCCCATGGAGATAAGTATTGAAGCACTTACAGCCCAATAACATTGCGGTGGCTGCAGACAGCACTGCGTCCGGAGCTGTGTCCATGTTAAGCGTTGTCATCGTATCCACCGCGCCTTTGAACAGAAATGGAACACAGACCGTCAACAGCTTCGATCCAGCGAGCAGACCCAGTGAAATTCCCACACTGCAAAGGAAAGAATATTAATTTAACTATAAAGGGGGACATCTTCGAATTGTAGGCTTACCGTTTACGCACCAGCGCATCCTCCTTCGGCCAGATGTACGCCATCATAGCGCGCAACATGTCCTTGGAGGTAACCTCGGGTGCGTCCAGCTTGCCAAGTTGTGAGCCACCATCGTTGCCGCCGCTGCCTATATGAACGTGACATAGTCTTGATTGCTGTTGTTGTTGTTGTTGTTGTGGCAGTCGTTGTTGTTGTTGTTGTAGCCCAGCTGCTGCTGTAACTGCATTCAATTGACTTTAATGCAGCCAAATCCAAACAGGCGCCAATACAACAAACGAACGGACAAACAAACAAACAAACGTGTGCATTTTTTTTTTTGTTGTTAACAAATCAGCTTGGGTAAAATAAAAGTTAGTCAAGTAAAGCATTCAAATGCAATTAAAATTATTCATTAAAAGCACTATAGTTTGCATAATCTTGTAGGTGAGTGTAATTCATTCCAACTGGAATAAATATAAGCACTTATGTGATCTTCTGTTAATACAATATCTGTGTGGATCATTAAGTTATTTACAGGGTATTACGCTCATTTTCAGTTTCGAGCAGGGAATGTTGCACCTACCTTTTGTCTTTTTGGCAAACACGCCACCAAGCAGCTTGTTACCAGGTGTGGGCGTAAACGGTGTTATCTTCTTGCTCGACTTGGCATTATTTTGTTGTGCTTCATCGTCTGGCCGGGCAAGCGTGGCATACAACTGCAAGGCAAAACGAAAGCTTCAAAGCAAATGACAGACTTTTCCGGAATAATTATAAACTTTATTGAATAAAATTATTTTGGTTATATTAGTTTTTAGCTTCACAATGCTTCATCTCAAAGTCTCGCATATAGCGAATGCATTCCAATAGGTAGCCATGTGCCACAGTGCCGCTTTCTGTAAGCTGTGGCAGCTTCTCCAGTGCGGTCACAAAGTTTTCATACTCTTTTATTTTGTGTGCCAGCAAATAGGATAGCTCCGGCTGCACATTGTCAAATTGATCCACACCGCCAAATGCAATTTGGTTAAGTATATTGGGAAAGTATGCCTGCTGCTTGAATATCAAATATAGCACCACTCGCAGATTGTGCGAGCAGCCATCGTTGATATGCACAAACATTTGATCCATTAGATTATGTTCCCTAATGAATTTAAAGATATTGCGATGATATCTCTGCGCTGCAAGCTGCTTGTTGTGCGCGATAAGTTGTTCGATGTCCTGCAGCGAGATTTCAAAGTAGTCGTGGGCATTGTGCTCCAAATAAAAGCCGTACTCTGTGAAGAGTTTCTGATTGGGAAGTGCACCGTAGCTTATGAAGAGCTGCTCATACGGCATGACTTCGCTTTCTGGCATTGCGTCGAGCGTCAGCACAAAATCCAGCCTGTTGGTATGGGGCACCAATTGCAACTCGGCTGTTGTCTTTACGCTGTCCGAGTGATTGAATAGATCCAGAAAAGGTGCGAGCGCCAGATTTGCGTTGCCACTAAGCAACGCCTGGAAATGACTTTGAGCCGGTTGCAATTGACGAGCATTGACGTACACACTACGTGTGTTAACAGTGAAGTAAGCTTTTCGATAGTCCTCCAATGTCCAAATGTCCTCGCAAAAGCGTTGACTACAGCAGTCGCAATAACTTGCGCTCACTAGGGACTGAATCACTTGATAATAATCGCGTATCTGACGTTTTTGAGCCACTGTGCGCTCCAACAATACCTCGGGCAGGTACTGAAGCTCCGGCATAGCACAGAAAAATGGAGTAGTATGGTTGCTCGGAAGTGTGTCTAGGTAGGCGGCCCACTGCGAGGAATATGAAGTATTGTGCTTGTGCTCTTGATGCATTAAATAGCAGGCGACGAGCGCTTGAAAGGATATAAGTGCATCCTTGTCAAACATGTCCCTATTGAAGAGCGCTTTAAACTGCTCATCCGACTCCAGTGTGGCTATGGTTATTAGACAGCGGGCGGGTAGACGTATAAGTTCATCGCCAGCTTTGAATTGTTTGGTCTTGGAGCACAAACCGCGTCCAGTGTCGGGAAAATTAAGCGCTGAGAGCTGCGTTTCATTTCGCCAGCCCAACGCATGCAGTTTCAAATAAATCTTGCGTATTTTTCTGCGATTGTTATTTGTTGTTGGTGTTGTTTGCAAGGCGCGACGTAGGCGCTGGCGCTGAGTGCGTCCCATTGGGCGTGTGTGCTGTTTTGGCGCCCGTGTATGTTTTAGGAAGTGTGCTGTTTTGGCGCCCGTTTATGTTTTAGGAAGTGTGCTGTTTTGACGCAAGTTAATGTTTTAGGAAGTGTTTTGTTTTAGGCTTGCTGCAACGAAAGAAGCAAGTGCGAACGTACTTAAGGCATTAAAATAAAATACAACTTTTTCGAAAAGGGGCCAAAACAACACACACGCATATTGTTGCCTGACCTCTTTGTTTTTGTCATTTATTTGTTATCAATTTTTTATTAACTAAAAATCTGCATATCATGCCAAATCAATATCGTTAAGTTAACTTATGAAATCGTAACCTAGCCACTTATGCATATCACGAGTGGCCTTGAATTAACAACTTGTACTTACCACACGCGATTGCAGACGTGTTCGAATTTGTTTGTGGCATGTGATGTGGAAAGTGTATGTCAGTGTCTTCTTTTTACTGCACAATTTACTTAAGCTTAATAGTCCGGCCATAACTACACGCAAATACAGACTTAATTCTAATACGGTGGTTCTAATAGCTACAAATATCGATACATTGTATTTAACCGATTCTACAAGAGTGTGACCAGATCAGCTTAGCTAATTGCCGAAAAATACTAAACAATTTAAAAAGAATTCGCTGTTCACGCTTCCTGCGAATGTCACTGGTTTATTTATTCTAGAAAAGACTGCAAGAACCGGCCAAAATGTTCGGATTAATTATTTCAGGTAGACTGGTGAGTATTTCAATTTAATTAAAACTAATCAACAAAAAAAAAAACTCCATCCATATGCGCACACAGCCCCAAACCGATTTTGTTGCTGTTGATGACAACAAACTACTGATAAACGTGCCAGACATCGAATCAGTCAATTATGTTGTTACATTCTTGACTGGCATCTCACCCCTGCCGCTGGGTACCGCCGCTGCCATTTACTTCAGTTGGCCGGACGCGAACGCAGCACCCACCTGGCAATATCTGGGCCACATTAACAACAACAAACCATCGGCGATCTTTAAAATAGCGCAGCTGAAGAAAAGTCACGAGGTGGAGGCGCAGGTAAACGGAATGGTTTTTGGCGCCCAGGAGATCTCCCACATAGCACAAATAGGAATTTCAATAGAACCCGAATTGACGGTGGCACAACAAACTCCAGCAATTGTATGTATCCAATTCATGAATCACTGCACATATAATCTAATTAACATCATTTACACATTTGTCTCACACAGTCCAGCGCCAACGATAACAAACAATTTGGCCAGCGTATGTTGGAGAACTTTTTCAATTATGCGTCCAGTTTTTGTGTAGGCGTTCCTGAGATGTCACCCGCATCAACTGAAACCTTTGTGCCTTTCTCCGTGGTCCAAAATTGGTACACAAACTTTCAGAGGCGCATGGAACAGAATCCGAATTATTGGAAGCAGTGTTAAAATGTGCAATCTAACTGTAGGCTGAAAATATAAATTAAGTACGCACGTTGCTATCATTAAATACTTTATTTTAGTTAAATTACACAAAAAGTTTTAAATTTTTTAACAATACGAAAATAACTAAATATCTTAATCAAAATTTACAAATGACTTGTCGGATCATCTGTTTCTTGTTTGGATGCTTTAGCAGGTGCATTTTCATCGTCGTCACCATCGGTCTTATGTTTCTTTTTCTCATGTGTAGGCCTATCCCCCGGTATTATTTCTTTCTGGCCCATGCGTTTACGTGCTTTGGTGGTTTCACTAATGGCTTTTTTCGATCGTCTGTGGGGTACATTTTCACTTTTCGTTTCCTTTTCAATTGTTGCTGCTTTTTTAGGTTTGTTAGTCTCATCCTTTGATTGTTTCACTTCTTTTTGGGCTAAAATGGGTTTCTTTTCAGGTGCAGGTGAGGCTTGTCGCGATGGTGAAGGTGAGGGTGAGGCTTGGCGCGATGGTCCTGGAGAGCCTAGACGCGTAGATGGTCCTGGAGAACCTAGACGCGTTGATGGTCCTGGAGAGCCCAGACGCGTTGATGATTGC
This sequence comes from Drosophila pseudotalamancana, assembly GCA_037075185.1. Lineage (NCBI taxonomy): Eukaryota > Metazoa > Arthropoda > Insecta > Diptera > Drosophilidae > Drosophila > Drosophila pseudotalamancana. The sequence goes on along the minus strand of JBAMCK010000052.1, from coordinate 589,256 downwards.
GAATCTGACCGCGTCGTTGCTGGCGAGGGACTAAGCTGCGGTATTGGCGATGGATTACGTGCTGTCGATGATGCCAATTTTGCCGCTGGCGCCGATGGTGTTGTCGGTGTTGTCTCTGTCTTTGGTGTTGGTTCTGCTGTTGGCGGTGCCACTGCTGCCGGAGGCGCCGCTGGAGGTGCCACCGGAGTTGGTCTTGGTGCTGGTCCACTTGCTGCCTCGTCTGACTTACGAGACTTACGAGACTTTTTCGGCTTGGATGGTGCTGTTGAACCTGCCGCCTTTGGTGGCGTCTTTGAAGGCGACTTTGGATCATCTGGCTTCGCTGGTTTCGTTTCTTTAGAATCCTTGCCTGGCTTACCCGCCTCTTTTGCTTTGGCCATTTTTGCTTTGGCCAAGCTCTCTTCGGATTCTTTCAGTGCCTTCTTTTTCTCCGCCTCCTTGAGCTCTTTCAGCCGCTGCTTATTCTCTTCCGTCAATTCGCCGAACACACTTGTCATTAATTCTTTGTATTCGGTGTAATGTTGCACCTTGTTGCCAGTCGATGAAGACGAGCAGGGTAACCGACCATGATAAACAATGCAGCGTCTGTGGATCGAATGAAATCCAATTAATTCAAGGGATTAGAAACCAAATTGTTACTCTGGTTATTTATGTTTCGCTTGCCGCACAACAGCCGGCAAATTTGGCAAGAGACAACAACATTGGAATATACATACATAAGTATATATATATATACATATATACATATATATGTACATACTATATAATTTGTGTACATCAGTCTTTTCGAACAATAGGTTTGTGGCGCTATTTGGCACGAGTAGTTTTTTAATTTCCACTCTTTACCCATCTTTCTTTTTTTTTGTGGCCCGCTGAAATCAATTTGGCAGGCCGACACATTTATTTAGTCTATATAATCGAACGTGCATGCTATATAGACACACATATGTATGTGCATATATTATAGTTGCAGACACAATTAGTTTTATATGCCACGAGATAAAAAGGAATGTTTGAATTTATTACCCTTCAGCAATGGTTAAGCAATGGTATACTTGATATTTTGGTTAAGTTGGTAACACAATACCCTAGAAATTTGTAGCGTATAGACTGAAAGCATTTGCTTGCTAGCAAACATAAATATAGTCATCAGACTTCTCTATTATACGATTCTCTGCAGTGTATTCAAAGTTCGTTTTTGATTGCACGTACAGAGAATTTATTGGCAAATAAATATGTTTGTGTGCGAGTGCAGCATTGATATAGCATTTGCAACAACAAAACATTTGTCTAGATAATTGCATGTTGCTGAAAGAAAGCTGCTCAATTTGCCAGTTCGGGTTGCAGTGCAGTGTTGAGTGCAGCAACAAATTTGCAGCGCGTGTTTCACTTAAGATTTAAATATATGAACGCCTCTAAAATAGGTCAGCAACAGAGCAATCAAGTAAAAAACGCGCGGGCGTTGTCATTCAACAAATCAGAGCAACAGGAGGACCAGCAGCTAGACCCAATGCCAGCTAATTATAATCATAATTCGCAAATATTGCCTGACACAGTCATAAAGCATAGGGCTGAGTCAGCCATGTCGACAACAACAACAACGAATGTGAATGGCTTTCCGCTGCCGGAAGTGCCGACTGATGAGCAACAATTTCCGCTGCGACAATTACAGAGGGCGCTGCATTGCTTTACTCCACACCCTCCACAACAACAACAACAACAACAACAACAGCAGCAGCAATCGAATATAAAGATGGCGGCTGGAAAGTTTCCGCTGCTGCTGCAAACAGACAGCGCAGATGCAACATTTCCAGTGCAGCAGGCAAATGTAAATGAAAATGAAAATGAAAATGTAAAGGAATATGGAAATGAAATTAAAAATCTCCCAAGTACTATCGTTGCCACAGCAACAATAGATAGATTTCCCGAGCAACTGATTCACCTGCCTCTGCCACAAAGATTCCCGCTGCTGTGCCAATTACCCAAGAGGAATTTCAATCATTCATCCCAATCAATAGGCGTGTGGGAGAGCGGACCCACCGTGGCGACGACAAGGTTTACGCTGCTCTCCGAATTTCCCACAATTAAAAACCAATTTGTCAGCTTTCCCAGCAATCAGCAAGTCTGTAACAAACATCTAAATGCCAATGCCAATGCCAATACTGGTCATGGAAGTGCTCATAACGGCAAGGCGGCAACGACAACAATGCCGCCAACGGATGTGGTGCCCACACCAACACCAACAACAACAATAGTGACGCAGACGAGCCACAATATGAGCACCGAAATAGACATGGACTCGCAGCGGACAGTTGACGATCATCCGCTTGCTGATGTTGACAATGACAACGATGGCGATGATGAAGATGATAAAGATGATAAAGATGATAAAGATGATAAAGATGATGAAGATGATGATGTTGATGTTGATGATGATGTACATAAGGCGGAATTTGATAATGAACTCAATGCTCGCGAGCAAACATTAAACTTGAACGTGGAAACTGAAGGCGTTGGCGAGCGAAAGGAAATCGAGCATCAACAGGCGGAAAATTTTAATGACGCCTTTGGGAGGCGACACGACAACAGCAACAACAACAACAACAATGAGAACAGGGAAAACAACAACAACAACAACAAAAACAACGACGACGACGACGACGACGACGACGACGCCATGAATACTGCCAAAAATAAACGCGAAATATGCGAGCAAAGCAAATTAGAGGCAGCAGCTCATAATGAGCTAAATATGACTAAAGAGCGGCAGTCAATATGCTTGGCCAGTGAGCAGTATCAAACAATAGCCGAGGAGGCAGCCGCCTCCACTCGACAGCAGCAGAAGCAGCAACAGCAGCGAATTTCAGACGCGCGCGAATCGTCGTCAGAGCAAGTGGATGGTCAGCAACGGGTAGAAATCAGCGTTTGCCAATCAGCCGTAATCCAAACCAAAATCGAGGCAGCGTCGCGACTACCAAGTTTAGAATTCTTAAAGAGTGCGGTTCGGGCGTTGCTAGACGAGGCCGACAGCCGAGCGCCGCAGTGGGATCTCGATTTGATTGATCTATTGTCGGAGCTGGTGCAGTTAATTGCCACGCCCACGAGCACGGGTAACCTTTGGAGCGAGCCGGTGGTTGAGCAGGTGGTCGGTGAATGTGTGGACATGACTGTGACCAAAGTGAGTGACGATAGCGAAGCATCAGCCGTCGTTGTTGATATTTATAGCGAGCAACTTGAGCAGCCAGTGGAATTGGATGATAACAGCAACACCAACAGCAACAACAGCAGTACCAACAGCAACAACAACAGCAACAGCAACAGCAACAACAACAACAACGGCGACATGAAGTATGAACTACTGAAGAGCACGTCTCGCCAGCCAGAAGCTCTGTCGAGTCGTCTGTCCAGCACAACAGCAGCAGCAGCAGCAATAACACCCACAGCAACAACAGCAACAGTTGCTCCCGTCACGAGTCGTATACGTGATGTGGCTGTGCCAACGGCATCCACGTCTCGTCCGTTATTCAGCGAACTAAAGCGCAGTTCCTTGAGCCGGGATGAGGTCTCCATTGACGTGGAATCCGTGCTGCCGGAGCGCACGCGCTTGCGACGCCAACGACGAATGCGTTCGCAGGAGTCGGTTGAGGAGAAGCCGGAAGATGTCATCGAGCGCTTGAACAAGCTGAAGGCTCGCATCTCGGGAGCACTCAGCGAGGTCAAGGGCGTGCTAAAGCAGTACAGCACAGAGAGCGAGGCCGAAGCAGCCGGCGAAAAGTGGACCGGACCACCAACTACAGCTGCAGCACCGCCGATTGTGGCGGCGCCGGAGGTGGATGCAGTGCAACCAGTACAATTTCGGTTTGTCAAGAAAGTTCGAAGGCGCAGCTACTTTGATGAGGCAGACGAGGACAAGGACAAGGAAAAAGATCTGAGCCAGATAGAGGCAAAGGCAAACAACGCAAATGTGGAGACAAAAAACAAGTTGATTGAAGAGCGGACCAACGTTAAGGAAGAAGAAGAGAAGCCGACTAAAGTCACAGAGGAGCCGCGCAAGCAAATAGAAACTGTGACAGAGAGCGAAGTCAATGAACAGCCAAAAGAAACTAAGCCGGAGGAGAAGAAGCTACCAGCAGCTGAGCCAGAGAGCAAAGCTATGGGGAAAAAAGAGCTGGAGACAGTCCAATCCAAGCGAGAACCACTTAAAGGAAACCTACCGGAAAAATCGAAGGCGCAAGCGAAAATGGAATTTCTGGCAAAGGTGCAAAGCGAACTAAAGTCGAAGCCGAAGCAAAAAGAAGCAGCAGCAGTCAAAGTGGAGACCGAGGAGGAGCAAAACAATGCAACAGCAGTCGCAGAGCAGCTCATAGATAAACATAAGAAAAGCCCAGAAGCAACATCAGCCAAGGAAGCAGGTGCTAAAGATAAGAAATTCGAGGAGGAGTCCGAAGAAGCAACAACATTAGCCAAGGAACAGGCTAGTAAAGCAACAACAGTCAATGAAGAACCCAAGCAGGCAGTCAGGGAGATGCTTAAGGAGAACTGCAAAGAGGAAATCACAGCTGCAACAATAGTCAAAGAAGCGGCTGCAACAACAAAAGCAACCAAAGAGCAGCAGCAGCAGCAGCAGCAACCCGTTGAGGGCGTGGAGGCCACATCACAGACAGCAGCGTTGCCAGATGAGTCAGCCACGCAGCCAGCAGCCGCCGCAGAGGCGCCTAAGAAGGTGGCAATCAAAAAGAAAACAATTGTCAAGGTGCGCAATCCACGACGCGCATCGATTGCTGCCGTTGAGCCATCCAAGATTAAGGCTGAGCCCGTGCAGAGCGATGTGCTGACACAAAGGCGACCCTCCGATTCGGAAGCGATTGTCAAGCGCAAGAAGGCGCAGAAATTAACGACGCCAAGAACAACGTCAACGACAGCAACAACAGCAACGACACCAGCAGCAACAACTTCCGGCAGCAATGAGAGGGCGGCAAAGCCACAACTGCAACAGGCGACAACAACAAATGAAGAACTTGTAACTGCAAAGGTCAACAACAATAGAGACACTGCCAAAAGCGTAACAAAACCAACTGCCAAAAGCGATGAGGCCGACGGCAAACCTCAGCCAGCGGCAGCAACCACAGCGCCAGCAGCGAACGCAGCTACAACAGCAGCAGAAGCAGAAGCAGCAACAGCAACAGCAGCAGCAGCAGCAGCAGCGACAGCAGCAGTTCAGACGGCGCCAAAACAATTGCCAATCGATGGGCTTGCCAATCAAGGAAAACCCATCGAGCCAAGCAGACGCGCCAGCCTGAAGCTAGCCGAATTGGTGGGTGAAACGTTGCTGGTGGTGCCCGCAGCAACAACAGCAGCAGTAACAACATTAACAACAACAGCAACAGTGTCAGGTGCATTGAGCGGCTCATCAAGCCAGTCCAAAGAACCCATTAATCAGCCACTAATTATCCCGGCAAGTGCAGCAGCAACACCTCAACAGGTGGTTGTCGCCGTTGACATTGAAGTCGCCCCCGTTGATGTTGCGATCGCTGCGACGCCACAAATAGCGGCGACATTGAGCGAAGTGTCGCACGAAGAGTCATCGCCAGAGCAACAACAACAACAACAACAAGAACAACAGCAGCAGCAACAAGAACAACAGCCAACAGTCGCTGCTACAAAAGACAACGCACAGGCGCAAACCAACAACAGTCGATCCGCCATGCCGGAGCTGAAAGTACTTGCCGGACCCGTGCAGCCCGTTAAGATCGAAACGGTTGAGCAGCCGCACGATGAATCCGATTTGGTGGCATCGGCGAAGAAGAAGGGAACGCATCTCAAGAAGCTGGTGCGTAAAAGCTCTATAGACAAGGGCAAAGAGAAGGTGACCGAGTCCGCTAAGCTGAGCAACGAGCTCAAGGATAAGAACAAGATCGCCGATCTATCGGCCAGACTCATTAAGCAAACGCCGCCCAAGAAACAGCCAAAGGCAGCCAAGGAGCAGGCAACCAGCACAGAGGAGCAGCAGGAGCATGCGAAAGCCGAAACAGAAACAACTCTCGACAAGGACACGGAACTGACTGTGGAAGTCGAAGCGGAACCTGAACCTGAACCTGAACCAGCGCCAGTACCTAAAAAACCGCGACAGATCAAGAAGAAGGTGATCATTAAGAGGCAAAAGCGACGTCTCTCCATCGGGGACACATTCTTCATACAGCAGGAGCCGGAGGAGCCGAAGGTGCCCGAAATTGAGACAATCGAGAAAGCCATCGCCTATGTGACGGACGATGAGGCGGAGCCTGAGCCGGAGGCAGAGCCACCCAAGCCATTGAAATCCTGCCTGCATGTGCGCGAATACAAAATCGGAGATCTGGTTCTCTATGCGGAACGCTATCGCAAGACGCAGGTGCGCTGGAAACGTGGACGAGTCCTGGAGCGGATCACCAGCATTTCGTATAAGTTGGAAATCGAGGGCAAGGAGGTGCCCGCACACATCAGCTACATCAAAAAGTACACCGGACGGAAGGTGAAATTTGTGGGCAAGGAGTATCTGGACATTGATTACGAGCAGGTGGTGGAGGAGGAGAGACGCGCGCGCAGTTATAGCATATGGAATATGGTATAAAAAGAGTCCATATCTGGATGATGATGATGATGATGATGATGATGATGTTGATGATATCTATATGTATGTAAGTGTTCCCAAAATGTGGTCGTCGCCCCTTGGCTGCTTCCTCTTCCCCCCACATTTTGAGTGGAATTAAAAAGTTCGCTGGAATTTTTTAAGGATCTCAATTACGACATTCAGTTATTGTTTTAGTGTCTAGTTTTACACACAGCCTGTAAATAAATGTATATATGTGTATATGTATGTGTATATGTAGCTTAGCTATCCTAATGTTAGTTATAAACTATTTGTATGTACGTAAATTATTCCAAGATATATTTCAAGCAACTCGTGTGGCTCAAAAGTAATGAATTTGTTATAAAATTTCACGTTTTACAATTTTAGTTTAAATTTTAAGCAAACAACATTTTATGTTTAATAAAGAGAATCAAATATTAAAACTATTCGCATTACGGATTCTTTACATCATCAAAAACAACAACAACAACAACAACAACAAGACAAAGAGTAAGAAGAAGAAGCAAAACATCATCAAGAATTTAAATTCAATTACTCATAAAATTTTTATGAATTTGTTTATTTCAAAGTTGTGCTTTATTTTTTTCGTTTATTGCCTTATATTGCCTATTTATAGATTTTGCGCTGTATACACATACATATCATTCATATTTGAATGAATACAATCAAAAGAGCGGGAGCAATGGAGAGAGAGAGAGAGAGAGAGAGAGCTAACAAATAGCAAATATCTGACCTATACCCCCCTTTAATTTACCCTTATTCTATCGGTCCCATGGGTCGTGCTTTAAATAGGCCTAGGCTCTATAGCTCTGTCTAGTTCTCTCATATCTTGTTTATGTAAATGTTTAATATATACACTTAAAGATCGGAACATTTAGTGTTCGCCCACTCCATCAACGTCGGCGCCATATCCCTGAGATGTGCCAAAAAAAAAATAACAGAAAAAAAAATGCGTGTCATTAATAAAACTTTGGCGTAATGCAAGCAACAACAAAAATTCGAGACACTAGAAAAACAAAAACATCTAAAAGTTTTTGCCTTGGTCTTTCGAAAAGGGGTTTGGGATTGGGGGATAGCATTTCCCATAATTGATTGCCAAGGCGGCCAGAGAAATCCCTCAAAATTATTGCTTTGCCTTTTCTACAAGAGCAAACAAACACTCACACACATACACACACACACCCCAAATATTTCAACAAAGAAACAGAAAGATATAGTATAAATATATTGTATATAGTATAGTACTCATATGCAAATATGCTAAATTCCTGAGATTTAGCAGCGGGTCTGTGTGTGCGCCGCTTTTCATTCAGTTCTTGTGGCTGGCAACACAACTCGATGCGATTAAGAACACATATATAGATATATTTATATGCATATTTATGCATATCTTATGCATAAATTAATTACAAAAAGAGACATGCACAATTTCATGCTCATTGAAAATCATATCTAGATGAAAACGTGGGCAAGTTCTACAGGAAATCCCCCGAAAATCCATAAATAAATGTTTTTATATGAATTTCTTAATTTCACTTAAAACACATTTATAAATTGTTAAGAAAATATAAAGAGCTGAAAATGTTGAGCTATATGTTAAGATACAAATTCTGGTTGAGGCCTTCAAAATGTTTAGGGAAACATCTTGTGAAGCACTTGTGAGACCGCAAAGAAATTCCATAAATCAGCGCAGAAAATTTAGCGAACCATTTGGTTCTATTAGAAGGATCGTAGATACACATTGTATATGTCGCTACATTAAATTCTATGTAGATGCTCTATAAGAAATGCCAACGGCACAAAACAGGGCGGGTCTGAAAGTGGGCGGGGTGTGGAGGCAGACATTGGCGGTTGTTTAGTATCAAACGCCGACTAAAAACTGTGCCAAGTTCCTTGCGCTAGTTTCATGCGACAGCGACATGGACATCCACATCCACATCCACATCCACAGCAACAATCTGAACCACAAATTCAACCACAATCTCAACCACATCGACATCGACAACAATTTGTACAAAGCGCATAGCTGAGTACGAGGCTAATTACAAACAACGCAAAAACCAAATAGAAAATAATTATTGGAGCCTTCAAATGGGGAGCGTTCTGCAATTTATCGCATTCAAAAGAAGACAGCAACAAAAATATTCGAGAATCAACATTTTTCTATAGATTAGTCAGCACTACACGTGCTGTCAACGGATTGAACTTTAAGAAGGTCAAATCAGACATCTATATAGTTATATATTTATCTATATAGAATATGTATTTATATATAAAAGCTATCAAGAGATCACTTGGAATAAAGGCCAAACATAAATTTGACGTAAAATATTCTGAAATGTTTACAAAATGCGCGCATACCCTATAAATCTTATAGACGGGAGTGTAGAGTTCAGCCTTCAAGTGTTTTTCTTGTACACCCTGTAACAAATAGATGTATAAGTGGGGTATGTGTATATTATAGGATGTGTTTGTTACATGTATGAAATCGTTTGTAATGGTGAAAAGTTGTTCATATGTAGATAAATTATTGAGCAACAGGGAAACCCATACGAGGATTTTCTATAATAGTCTACACTGCATTACAGGGTATAATGGTAGTCAAGCTAGACTGATTACGCTCGTTCCTTTTTGGGGGCGACGGACGTTGCTTGGCACACGTTTCGCTTTTTGGGTTTTTTGTTTGAAAATCGATTAATGTGAAAAATCAGCCACTGGCGGATTCTAATGTCAACCAAGACGAAAACGAAAACCAAGAAGAAGACGACGAAGACGTTTCTCGATATGGCGTCATGTATCCCGACGCCATTTTGAATCATGGCAAGCGTCACAGCGAAACGCCGAGAGCATCGAGAATTGAGATTTGAGAATCGAGCATCGAGCATCGAGCATCGAATCAATTGACAATTTGAAGGCGCGTCGCACCTGAATCACAATCATTAGTCGGTGAGGCAGTAGACCAAGGCCTGGCATTGCGCCTTGGCATTTAGAGAGATGCGTGTAAGTAAGAAACCTTTAGTCAGGGGGTGCACGACTAGCAGATACCCTGAAAAGCCAGCAGTGGTGCTTAAATGCTTAAATAACTAAAACTTGTTATCGATAAAAAGTAAATGGGTAAAGTTATCGACTTTTCGAAATAAATTTCAGCTATACGTGCGTGAGAAGAACCTTCATGTAAATTTCCAGATCTCTAGTTCTTGTATTTTTCGAGATAAACGCATTCGTACATACGGACGAACAGGCAGACGGTCAAAAATAGGATCAAGAATACATGTACAAATCCATGCCTGTGTTACAAACATTTTACCAAAACAATATACCCTGTTTACCCATTTCCAATAGATCAGTTGCTCAGTTGGCAACACCCTGTGAAATACGAGATGATAATTCACTTACTTATCGCCTTCTATTTTTAAAAGTGTGGTATCGAAACGGGGTTGAATGTAGGACCAGGCACCTTGGTTCTTGTGCTCCTCCTGAACCCACAAAATATTCGCATTTTTATAAAGCTCGATCTGCTTAAGAATCAGATCATACGGGAACGGGCAAAGCTGCAATGAATATCAAAACATAGTACAATGTATATTATATATAGAAGTGTTGATCCACTTGCCTGCTCCACTCGAATTAAGGCAGTCGTCGCCTCCTGGTCGTGCTCTATGCGCTCCTTGAACAGATCGTAATAGACTTTGCCGGAGCAGAAGACCAACTGTTTAACGCATTCCGGACTTTCTTTAGCCTCCCCAGTTTCGGGAATGATCCGCTGAAAGGAGCTGCACTCGTTGAAATCACGGAACGGACTGCGGGCCAGCGAATGCCGTAGAACAGATTTGGGAGAGAAATTGACCAAAGGCTTGCGGAAGCCCAAGGACACCTGGCGGCGGAGGGCATGGAATAGATTCGCTGGTGTTGTTAAATTCGTGACAATCCAATTGGTATTCATAAGTTGGCGGGGTATAAAGTCCGCATCGCACATGTCCGGAAAGCAATCGGGATCATCACTGCTGAGCTGCAGAAATCGTTCAATGCGACCGGAGGAATGCTCCGGACCCATGCCTTCCATGCTGTGCGGCAGAAACAGTACTAATCCGGATTGTCTCACCCATTTGGTTTCACCGCCGGCAATGAATGTGTCTATAATGGGCTGAGCCGTGTTCGCAAAATCTCCGAATTGTGCCTCCCATATGACCAGCGTGTTAGGATTGGCCATCGAATAGCCAAGATCGAAGCCCATGACAGCGCATTCGGACAACGAACTGTTGCACACATCGTAGGGTGCCTGATCCGGATACAGATGCTTCAGCGAATTGTAGCTCACCTTGTCCACGTGCTGATCGTGCAGCACATGATGCCGATGCGAAAAGGTGCCGCGCTCGCAATCTTGCCCAGATATGCGCACATGGATGCCATCTTTGACCAGCGTTCCAATGGCAAAGGCCTCGCCCAGAGACCAATCGGCTATCCTATTCTCTACCATCTTCTTCCGTAAGCCCAAAATACGTAATATTCCTCTGCAGACGGGAAATTTATACAATGAATAAATCCGTATATTATAGGAAATCTCTTACTTGTGGACAGTGAATTTATTCTCCTTTGGCGGCGGCGAGGAATACACACTGCCGATGTACTGTAGAGTTTTGATACTGACCCCGGTTGGGCACATTTTGAGCCGATCTCGACCCTGGAAAAATCCAGACCAGGGCGAATCTATCCAATGTGAGTTCTGTAAGAGATTTGAAATAGTATTGAATATATTCGTAAAACAATTCGTTCCATTGACAAACCTTAAATGTTTTGATCTTCTTGGACTCCTCAAAGGCGTGATTACAGATCGCGTCATACTTTTTCACCATTTCTGTATACTCTTCCATCTTAATAACCCCATCACGGGTCAGTGCTTCGGCATACTTAACCGTGCTTGGCTTCAATTTACGTATTCGATGATACATCAGGGGTTGGGTAAACGCTGGCTCGTCCGCCTCATTGTGGCCATTCCGACGATAGCCGACAATATCGATGACCACATCCTTGTGGAATTTCGCCCTCCATTTGGCAGCGACGCGCGCGCAATGGACGCACGCCTCCGGATTATCGGCATTGACATGGAAAATGGGTGCATTAACAACACGGGCGACATCTGTGCAATAACGCGAGGAGCGGGAGTAGCGAGGATCCGTGGTGAATCCCACCTGATTGTTGATCACCACATGGATGGTTCCGTGCGTAGTATAAGCCGGCAGATCGGACAAATGTATCGACTCATAGACAACGCCCTGTCCACAAAACGATGCGTCTCCATGTATAAGAATGGGCAATACTTTATTGCCCTGATAATCGCCCCTCAGATACATTTCGGCCCGTGCCTTGCCCAATACGATGGGATTGACAAACTCAAGATGCGACGGATTGGCCACAACTGTGATCCGTATATCCCTGTTCGACTGTCGATTCAGTCGCTTTGTGAACAGTCCCAAATGATATTTAACATCGCCGGAGCCCCAATCACTGGCCTTGATACTGTTGAACTGCGATAATATTTCCTCCATGGGTTTCCGGCAAATGTTGGCCAAAACATTTAGACGACCACGATGCGCCATGCCAATGTGCACCGATTCGACGCCCAATTTGCTGGATTGATCTATAATCTCCTTCATAACTGGAATCATAGAATCACAGCCCTCAAGGCCAAATCGCTTCTCAGAGGAAAACTTTTTCGCCAAAAAGTTCTCAAATCCTGTGGAGCGTGTCAGACGCTCCAGGATCAGCTTCTTCTCTTCGGGCGTAAAATTGATGGCTCCTGGCTTCTCAAAATGCTCGCGTATCCAATGGCTTTTCATAAACGATGTTATCATCATATATTCCACACCAATGTGGCCGCAATAAACACGTTCTAAGCGATCCAGGATTTCTCTGAAAAGTAGGTCAGCAAGAAAGCTCAAGTCGGGTGTGCTCGACTAAGAGATACTCTTGAGTCTGTGCACAAGACTTCTTGCGTTTCTTCCTAAAATCTTGGAAATACTGCGTTATCTTTACCTTAGCTGTATAGCATCCCCCTACAACTTTCCATCTTTAACAACAAATTTTTTTAAATGTTGGTGGATATATTCTAAATGTTGAGGTGAGTATAAATATCAATTTTGGCTACTTTTCATATAAGAACTTTCGAAATATGCTCTAAAAGCTAAAGCGTGTTATCGATAACAACCAATCGGAAAACTTTATCAACTTTTTAAAATAAACTTGATCTGCGCGTGCTACACTTATACATAATGGTGTCGACCCCGCTTTCTTCCGCCTGTTACATGCATTTTCACAAAAACATCATACCCTGTTTACCCATTTTTAATGGCTACAGGGTATAAAAAAAGGATTAAGCACTTACTTAAGCGGGAGGAACTGTTCCTCGCCACCAATCAACGTGGACTTTGGTAACTTGAACAAGGCATTCAAATCATCTGTATGAGAGGAGTCAAGAATTATCTAATAAATAGATATTCCTTATATCTTACTGAATGCGTAGGAGAAATGCTGTCGAAGGACAGCCTTTGTGGCCTGCAGTTTCTTATCATCCGACGAGAGGGAATGACCAGTTGGTCCCACAATGCCCAACGGATCAAGGTCGGCAGCTAGATGACCACGGGTCTGATAAGCTCTAATGATAGCCTGAACGACCAAATGATCGTCAATGTACTTCCAGTCAGCTTGGGGAGCAACCGCTGGAGCGGTACTTCCGGAACGTGCCGCAACCGAGGTGGGCTCCCATTTACGCTTCTTGGGCGTAACCGATTTGGCGGATTTAATTGTGCGTGGATTGCCACGGAAGTAGAAATCCCAACTCTAACGGAAATACCCAAATTAGAACCGATAGAAGTGGGAATCAAAGGTATTGATTGTTACCTCATCTACGGAATTGGGATCCTTGGCCCACTTACGGTACAGACTGTCGATGTATGCGGCATTGCTGCCATTAGCCAGGCTATCGGATTCATTATTGGCATTACCTCCAGCTCTCTCCTTTTTTGAATACAGAAACAAACTAGAATGCAACGATCGGCGGGATGAGTTATAGGCAAACGCCTTATGACCAAAGCTCTTGGAGATCAATGCATGGCTTAGGCGGCCATGGGACGGATTCATGGCTGCACCTGCTAAATGATGCAACTATTTACTGCAATTTTGTAGGAAAACCAAATATTTTAAAGGAAACTAAATGTATTTGTATATTTTTTTCTCTGGTTTACAGCTTGAGCATTTTGAATTATTTTATAGGAAGTGAAGTAAAACTATTACCAATCTGATATATATAATTTTTAGACCATCTGATAATTACTTTCAATATTCAAAATATCTGGATTGAATATCGAAGCAGAGCATACTAAGTTCCCAGGTTCCTAAATGCATAAAATGTTGCCAATGTGGGACTTTTTCCTGTTACTTCTGGCTTGGCTTACTGTTATCTTTCTTCGATTCCTGATCTTTCTCTGGTTTCTTTTGTTCCAAGGACTTTGTCAACTTCATCTTTGCAATACGCTCCAGTTGCGTTTTAATATATTCTCGCTTTGTTCTAAATGGTGTTTGCTTTAAAGCCGCCTTTACACGTTCTATAGCTTTCTGTTGCTTGATCTGCTCAATAGATCTCTTAATATCAATCTTTTTGAAAGGATTTTCCTCAGTACTTGTACTTGGCACTTGTTCCTTTTTCTTCGATATAGCCTGCTTTTTTTTGGTTTCTTTTGGCGTTGTAGCTTTGTTACTCGATTTCCTAACTTCCTGTTTTGTATTGTCAGATAGATTTTCGGACATTGGAGTTAATATTATATGTCCGACCACGTAACCTGAATCTTGCTTTGGCGGTGGTATATTTGGTCCAACGGCATCCGATTCAAATACTAATTTTGATTTTGGTTTCGTTATTTGACTTTCTTTTGCGGTATCGGTTGTATTTTTCGATTTTCGGTCGAATTTTACTTTCGGTTGCATTATATCTGACTTAAGTGAGTTTTCATATCTTTCATTAATTTCGTTCACGAAATTTTCGAATTTTTGCTGTTTTGATAATGGTTTTACTATTTCAGTGTTTTTTAAGGAGTTTTCGTAATTGTCATTAAATTTGGATTCCGTTTTTTTTGTTCTCATTTGTTCTATGGTATTTTCGGACTTACGGTCATATAATTTTGGTTTAATTATTTCAAAGGGACTATAGAAATCGGTTGAATGCCGAGATTTTTCATTTAACTTTGTTTTTGGTTTTTTTTCTTTCATGTTTTTAACGGAATTATCGGATTTTTGCTCATTTGATTTGAGTTTAATTTTTTCGATAGAACTATCATATTTTTCCTTAATTTCCGATTGAGATAAATTTTGAGTTTTTGGAGCTTTATGAGCTTTGTGAATTTTGGCACAGAGCTTCATTACATCGTTATCCTCGGATTGACTTCTCGGTTGGTCGGGTTTCCAGATCTCCTTGGAATACATTTGATTAGAAGTTTTTTGGAGAGGTGGTGGATCCTTCACCACTTTCTTTTTCTGCCCTACATTTTTACTCTGCAAAACGTCCGTAAAATATTGCTGCCATGACTGTTAAAGAAACGCAATAAATATTTGTATAATTTTGAGCAGCTTTCGAAATTACCTTATGTACAGAATTTGGGTCTTTCACCCATTTCGAAAAGAGGTGTTCCATATAAGTTGCATTAGCGTTGCTAACGAAACAATTCTCATTGATTTTATCCTTTGATAACTTATCGGGATCAAAGTTTCGTTCTGAGTTTTTTTTGTTGGGGACCTTATTATTATTCTTCGAAAACCCATCATTCGGATTGCCGGTACTGAAAAGCTGAAAACGTGAACGTGAAATTTGGAACATTGAAGCAATTTTGAATTTAGTACAAGCAGACATATCGCTTTTTTTTAACTTTAAATTTAATTTCCTTAAAAAAAATAAATAAATAAAACTCATAAATATGCGACTCCGAAAACGGCCTACTATTTTTGAACAGCTTTTGTCGGTGTGGTGTAGTGGTGTAAAACGTGCGTAACAGTGCTGTTAAACAGCTTGCTGTAGATGGCTTGTAGTATTTAGTCGATAAATGCATGAGGGTCACACTGTCACAAAATTTGGTGTTGGCAAAAACTAACAAATACAATTGACCAACACTTAGAAAACATTGCAATTGGACGTCAAAAAAGTCCACGCTGGGAACAAAATTGATTTGTTTATTATTTGTAAATAAGTACAAACAACATTAATTGCAGCAGCAGCGATGAATCAATTTCACACGCCCTCATTCGGTGACGAAGTGTTCGAGATGAATGAAACACCCATGGATCAGACACAACACCAAACTTCTGTAAGTTGAACAGCTCGAGCGGGAACTAGGACCGCAAAGTCCAGGTGGGCGATACGTAGGTACTGCCAAGCAAGGTGCGCGTCGTTTTGTTGTTATAACAGTTGCTGCGCTTTGTTTTTCAAAGGGTTGTCGAGAATATTCAATAATTTATTGTTAATCTTTATTCTGAATAAAATCATTTAAGATTATCGCCAATTTCAATGATCGGCTGACAGCAGGAGCTAACGAATTGGAAGACACAACCGTCAGTGCCCAAACTAACAAGAAACTAATATTTTGAACTCATTTATCGTGGATTGAGCAGAGTTGAATGTTTTTACAGCCGAGTACTTGCAGTAATGAAGGGGGCTCGCAACTGGATATCAGTTGTTAATCGGTTTATAATAGACCAAAACGCACCCAATTGGAAACGTTCGATGGGTGCTGCGCTTCTCTTGGATTTGTTTTAGTTTGTGTGAGCGAGTGCCTGTGAGTGTGTGCGTTTAGTTTGGGTTTGTATACAACTAGCCCTAGATGATGGCATCATAAAGCACATGAGGGTTATCGATACAAAGCAACAACAATCAGCTAGCTGGAGGCAACGCAAACGAAACGCTTATCAACAAACAACACGCACACAAACGAGCGCAGTTAAACACATGAACATACACACACAGGCCCACATACACGCACACTCAATCAGTAGGTTGTATGGACGCAACGCGTCTGCCACTGAGGACGGCTCTCTCTACGCCCCAACCATATGCGTCTCCAAAGCCCCGCAGAGCCGTACGTGTTATGCACAAAGCACATGTACAAACATACGTACACTGCGTTCGTACGTCTTGTCTAATATATATAGAGTAGCTGGGAAGCGACGCGATTAAACACAAATTTAGTTTGCTTGTCATTTTGATTTATAATTCATCAGCGCCACCGAGATGAAGAAATTATTAGTGAGCCTCTTCCAAACGATATAAATGCCCAGCAAAATGTTGCGTTAATAAAAATTGAATATATTTGTAACAATTGGCAAATGCTTTTCCTTTTTCTCATTGCAGTCACGGCGAATTAGTAGGCTGAGCAGCCTGGATCACTCCACGTTGGTTGACGACGAGGAGGAGCACATTGACTACGATACACCAGGCAGCTTTGGGGCCAATCAGATGACAACAAATCAGCAGCACACACAGCTGTTGCCACAGCAATCTCAACAGGCGCCCGCCAAGCCGCTGGCACCGTATGCGCTCTTCTTTCGTGACACGATGACGGCCATCAAGCAACAGAATCCCGCCTGCACACTGGAGCAGATCACGGCCATTGCGCTCAATATGTGGGAGTCCATGGATGAGAAGCAGAAGACTGTCTACGATCAGCGACATGAGGTGGAGAAGCGCGAATATATGCGACAGCTTCGTGACCACCAGCGCAACCAGCAGCTGGGCGAGACCACTACACATCCCAACCAGCAGCAACTGCCGTCGCCGGCCGAGTGCACTCCCGATACCGAGGAGGCGCCGCCATTAGGGGTTGTCTCCGATGAGCCAGCAGTTGCGCAGTCGCCCCTGCAGCCGCCATCAGATCAAATTCAACTGTTAACCGAGGCAGCAGCCGTGCAAAAATGTACGCGCGAACAATGCAATAAGCCAGCTATAATAAATCCTGATTGGGAGGACGAATACTGCAGCAATGAGTGCGTTGTTATACATTGTCGCAATGTGTTTACTGAGTGGGCGCGTTCACTGCAAAACTCGCCCACGTAGTAACTGTACTTAATAGGCGCACTTGTAGGTATTAACTAAAAAGCAAAAACAAAACAATAAAAGTAGCTAATAAAACACAATTGCCGATCAGCTGATTGGTATGCATGCGCAGCGTTGCCAGCCGTCAAAATAATCAACATTTGAAACACTGGAATGTGGCACGCACAAAATGACGCGCGCATTTGAATGCGTTTTGTGCACTGTTTTTATACATATGCTTAGTATTATAAAATTATAAATAAATCAACTATTTATATATATGTTTATATATATAACTTTTAATAAATACACACATTTATTAAACTTGCACTTCATTATCAATGTATCAATATATCAATGTCGATTCGCTTACAAAATACATTTCTTTGTTTTTGTTTTTCTCTCTACTTTATATCAAATAATTAAAATGTATAAATTAAAGGAGAAAATACATTTTTCTCGGTTGCACGCGAAATTATATGTAAAAAAATCAAATAAAGAACAGTATAAAAACTCGCAAGGCTTAAAGTATTTCTATTTAGAGTAGGAGGGTTAGAGAGAGGGTTTCCATTGTTAACAATATAATTTTTGTTTTTAAGCCGCAGCGCAGTCTACTTAAATGCAGCTGGCAAAGCACATATATTTTTTAATAGTATATTTCATTTTCTAGTTTAGACGTGTACTTGAAGCACACAAATTGCAGCGTAATAAAAAAAAATATGAAGAAGAAAAACAAGAGCATGCGCACACTAAATAATATCACCAAATTTTCTTTTATCTCTTTTTGACATTGCTTCGACTTCACCATACAATACTTTACTTTAATAAGTAATTAAATATGTTTTGAATTATTATTATTTTTTTTTTTTCTTCTTTTTTGTTTTTGTTTTTGGGATAAGGGAGACTTTAACGACAATAAGTTTTTGTTTGTAATCATATAACTGCTATAATTTTAGTGGGTGCATCTTTTGCCATGTAGTAACATTGTTTGTTTTCTTTTTCTTTTTTTTTTTTGTTTCATTTCTCTCTCTATGGATTATTGATTTATTGTTTATGGTTTCCTGCGCCTGCAACTACATGCTATTATTGACTAGAGTTGCCTTATGGGACGTGTACGGGTTATTTCGCTCGGCTCATATTTGATATGGACCTGTTAATAAGAAAAATACTTGAAATCAATTCTGTTCATAAATATAAATACAAGACTTCAAATAATCTAAGGAATTGAATTTTATAATGCACTCGTATTCACTAGTGTTAAACGTTAAACATATCATTTAAGTCGTTCATTAATATGAATGAACCAGTGAATAAAGCGAACGATAGGGTTCATCACTCGCTGAACTTATTCAGCAAACTGAACTAGAATTGTCAGCTCTACAACTTAAATACTGACAAAGAATAGAATTCAATCTGGCCACACTTGCAACTGCTTGTTGGCTTACCGTTTGTAGATTTATTCCACAATCTGCAGTTCGGTTACATTTAAATCCAAATCGGCGCTGTCCTTGCAAAAGGTGCTAGAACGCTCCAGCTTGGACTCGGCACGCTGACCGTCTTTGTTGTTGCTGCTGCTCTCCAGCTGTGCATCGATGAGCAAATCCAGTTTCTGTTTAACCGCCTGGGCGGCCTTATAGCCGCCATTCAAGACGCCGTTCGTGTGCGGAGCTGCTGCTGCTGCATAGCCATTAGTTGCAGCCGTTGTTGTTGTTGTCGTTTTGCGCAACTGCAGCGTATTGGGACGACGTGTAGGTATATTGGAGGGCATACTGTTTCGCAGATTTTGCTGTTGTAGCATGCTGCTAACGGCGGAATGTGAGGAGGAGCGCAGCGGACCGGCCGAGGCACGCAACTGCGTCTGACCCTGGCTTTGTTGTTGCCGCTGCTGTTGCTGGTGTTGTTGTTGTTCTTGCTGTTGCTGCTGCTGTAGCTTGTTTTTCTCGGCTCGCTTGGCGAGTATCTCTCGCGACTTGGCAGATAGAAAACTGTGTCGACCTTTGGTTTGTGTCTCACCTCCAGCCGGCACCGATATGGAACGCTGCTTAAACAGTTCTCGCGTAGACAATGTGCTGCTGACTGAAGACAAGCGACTGGTCGCCGATTTGGTTGTGTGCACGGAGCTGGGACTGGAGCCATTAGAAGCGCCTCCTCCATTGTGCTGCTGCTTTAGCTGACGTGTCGACTTGTTGGTCAACGTTGTGCCGCGTTGTATTCCTCTTAACGGCGCCGTTGGCTTGGCAGCATGTCCATTGAGCTGCTGCACTCGAGCCAATTTAGAGCCGCTCGACAGCGATTCGTGTGAGATCGTTTTATTGGTTATGACCGAGCTCTTCATGCTCTCCGCCATCGAGTCCACGTTGAGATCGGAAGAGTAGCGTTCACGTGAGCCGCTCTTGGCCAGACTGTCTGTGGACAAATTGCTTGACTTGTTGCCTAGGCGTGTGCCATTTGACACACGTCGTATGGCCGCCGGACTGGAATTGCGCGAACTGTCGCTGGAAGAGATGTGCAAATTCTTCGCCTGTGCCTTGCGTGCCGCCGGTATATTCGAGCTCGTAGCACTGCGAATAGGTCCCGCCGTATTGCCGGCACTAACTGCTCGCGGTTTCCGTGGCTCCAGATAGCGGGCCCGCACTGGCGCTGCGGATTTGGGTTGGCTACTGCTCGATGCAGTCGATTTGGTCTCGGCGACAACAGCAACTGGCTTCCGCTGTGTCACTGGCGGTGCCTCCGACTGTGTGCGTCGATGCGTATTGAGGCTGTGCCGATCCGTTGCCGTTTGGGAGCTGGCGCGCTGCGTCTGTGGCACATAGGCGCGAGAATTGGACTTTAGTAATTTACCTGCAAAGCAATAACTGGCATTAGTTCACTGAATATATATAGATATATCTATATACTCACTGTTGCCCTCTCGCAGATCGTGATTAGCCTGCGCCTGCACGCCTCGCTCCGTGGTCTGCACATTGACTACATCGTAGTTCGTTTGCGTCGCTTTGTACAGCTGCGTCTCCTGTGCTTGGGCGCGCTTCGACTGAGCTTGAATGGCCAGCTTGATCTGCACCAGGTCCTGACTGCGTGTGCTGCCTCCAAATGAGAATGCCTTGCTCACTGGTTTGCCATTATTGCGCTTGAGATCCAGTGGCTCCGTGAGACGGGCCATGGTCTGGATTTTCTTGCGCAGCTCCAGATCCATGCGTTGCCAAGCCGTCACCCGCATCGCACGCGAACACTGCCTGATCAGGCACTGTTCGACGGCGTAGACCAAAGCGCTGACCAGACGTATATATTCGGGCTGCCAGTCGAGCTGTTCCTCCTGCAAGCCCTGCAGCTCCTTGGCCAGCTCGCCCAGATTGACGGGCATCTGAATAAGCTTCGCCTGCAGCACTGTGTTCAGCCGCGTTACACGCTGATAGCTTCGGCACGCCTGCTCCGGCGTAAGAGCAGCCGCCGTTTGCAGCAGCAGCGTTTCGAGACGTGGAATGTGGCGACTGCGATCGTGACCCAACGAAAGGAACGAATCGCTGGCAATCAGACTGGCAAAGTGATCGGCCACATAGCCATAAGCGGCATCCAAGATGTCGCGCACCAGCTGCTCACAGACATGACCCCAGCGATAGGCCGAGAGCTGGGCCAGCAGATGGTCGCAATCGAGCACCGTGTCCAGAACCGTTTCGGAGGTCTGCAAAGAGTCAATTAATCTCTGAGAGATTATGGTAATGGCAAGCATATACTTACCAAATAGGCAACAATCTGTTGACGGCAACGTCCGAGTATGTCCGACGGCAGCTGCGCAAATTGACGTGTCGGCCAGACCTTTAGATAGTGGCGACACGTCCAGCGCAAGCATTTCCGATAGAGATCATCGAGAGCATGATTCAGTGCCACGGGCAGCACCTGCAGTATGCCATCGATGCAGCCGGAGCAGGGCTTGTGGAAGTTGTGGCAGTAATTGGTCTTCAGAGCATGCGATGTCACCTCCTTGAGACCCTCCAGGCCCAACAGATCTGCCAACGCAGCCAGCTCCATGAGGCTAATGCCATCCGGTGGATGCGAAGCACCCGAATAAATATGACAGAGTGCAAAGTGAACCGCTGCATAGGAGTAACCCTGCAGGGACACAACGCTCTGCGAGTTATGACCCGCCAGCATGGCGGCAAAATATTGACAACGACTACGCAGGATGCACTTGTGGGCGCGTATCCGTCGACCATGCACCTCCACCAGCATATCGGTGGCAATCTCCTGCAGAAACATCTTCAGCAAATCCTCACCCAGTCGACGCGGCTGGCGACAGCTCAGCGAAGACTCGTCCATGCCAGAGCGACTGAAACTAGAAGCCAAACTAGAATCGGCGCTTAAGTCCGTTTGTATGTAGTCCAATTGCGGCTCCAGAGTCATGTCGCCCGGCAACGAGTTGGAGAACTCTTTGCTAAAGTTGGGAAACAGTCGCGACAAGCTACGTAAATTATCCACGGAGCTGGCAAACTGTTGGATATTATTGCCGCCGCCGGTGGACCGAGTCATGGCCCACGAATGTGGGCGTGTGGCACGTTGCTGTTCATCCCGATAGAAACGTTGACTGGCGCTTCTTTGATTGCCAGCACTCTTGCTCATTGCATCCGGAGATTGCAGCTCATGCTTGGTCACCGGCTTATCCATATCCGAGAGCTTGACAAAGTTAGCGGGCTGCTCGACATTCTCCGTAACTGTTTCCAGCAGCTGCTTCTGCTTCTCAATGGTGGCATGCAACGTTTCCATGGTGTGGCCATTGCTAAGCGTTGGCTGCTTCTTTGGCGACGCCGTCTCCTTGGCCTCAATGATGGTCTCCATGATGGAAGTGCGATTCGAGCTGCTGCTCAGTTGCAATGGAGCAATCGCTTGCTGCTGCTGCTGCTGAAGCTGCACCTCACGCAGCGCCAATTGCTCATCCTGCTGGAAGGTGAGATCATCTGTATCTGTATTAGACGCTGGCGACATATCCTTGGAGAGCACACCCTCCGTTAGAACGGAGGCTACGCTGCTGCTCTTGTCGTACGTCTCATTCAGCTGAGCATCGCGTCGTCGCTTCTTTAAACGCGCTGCCGCTGCCGCCTGCTGATCCTCATCGGAGCAGCTGCTCAAGGCTCCGCCGCTGTATTCGTCGTATGGCGACAAGGAGCTGTCCACGGAGAGCGACGAAGCTTTCGAAATAATGGGTAGCTTGTCAATGATGCTCATTAGGCCACTGCCCGGTGGTTCTCCACCATTGGCGGTCAGACTTATGGACCGCTTGTAGTCCCCAACAACTGGAGCCTGCTCCTTACTATTGTTACTGCCCCAGCTGTGTCGCTTGCTCGGCTCCTGATGCTCTCGCGACATGCGTCGCAATGCTGCAACAGTCAACGGTTGCTGGTCCAAATTGCAGCGATAATCCAAAGATTTACTCTCCTCTTTTTGCGGCAACTGTGGCACCGGCTGCTGTGTGCCGCTTTTGGCCATTAGAGTTTCTGTGGAGCTGGCGCTTGACTTCATTAGATCCTCGCCGCGACGTTGGGCAACGCTCAATGAGCTGGACAAACGTTGCGCCAAATTGAAAGGCTCCTTGCGTCCATTTGTGGCACGCTGCGGTTGCTTGGCCGGCTCACTGAAGTCTATAAACATGCTGAATATATTCTTTTTGCCCTCTGCCTGCTGCACTTCTTCCTTAGGCTGCTGCTCCTTCTGCTCCAGCTGCTCCTTAGGCTGGTATTCGCTCTGCGAGAGATTCACAAAGAAATTCGAAGCCTTGGGTGCTGTGTAGGATTTGCTTAGGGATTGCTCTCGCTGCGGCTGCATTGACTGTGACTGCTGCGCCTTTGGCTTTTTGTCCATGTCATCCAGTGACACATAGAAACCGCAGCCGCTCTTGTGCGAGCTATTCGAATCGGAGCGTTCGCGAAAACGTGCCGCCTGCCCGGCTGCAGCCTCCAGGCTGGATGTGGAGCTGCTGCTTTTGCGACGCTCGGATCGGCAATCGCTCATGTCCACCACCCAGGAGGCAATGCTTGGCAGTGGCTTACGCAATGGTTGACCTGTCTTGACGCGCATCTCCACACCCTCCAACTCTGCATCCTCATCCCGATCAGCTCCATTTGCATCATCTTCATCATCATCGTCCTGGGGCCGTGTGGCCGCAAAGTCCAACGAAACAAAACCACCCGAAACAATGGGACAGGTGTCGGTCCGTCGCTTTAAACTTGGACTATCGCAATGTTTCTGGCGGAAATCCTCAATGGAGGCGCCGCCCGATACAATGGGATTAGCCTCATCGAATTTCGAGCGCTTGGGTGTGCGTGGCAGAGGTAGCGGCGAGTCGGTAGCATCGCTGCAATAAGCACCCGAATCACGATGATGTGACAGGGAGGAGCTCAATGTAAAGTCCCTGTGTATCGAGCTATTGTTGCTGCTGGATACATGCTCCAGCATATGGACCATGGAATTGTGCGGTGTATCGGTTGGTGGAGGCGGATGTGGCTGCAACTGTTGCTGATGTGAGTGCTGCGGCAGCTGCTGCTGTGAATGCTGCCTGCCCTGCTCCGACCAGACCAAACTGTGCGCCGGACTGCTGGAGGAGTAGTCCGTCGTATAGCTGAGATCGTGCGCATGATGTGGTGCAAACTTTGGACTACTACCCAATGGATGCACGCTAAACTGTTGTGTATTATGCTGAAAGCTATACGGCACAGCCATTGCAATAGCGGGTGCAGTGCGTCGCCTGCGAGCGCTCAACGAGGAATCAGATGAATCCGCATCCGCTGCCAATGAGACGCTGCTGGCCTCGGTGGCATCTGTGGCACCACTTGCCGGCAGGTGTTGTTCGCGTTTCCACAACTTCTCCTCATCGGACAAATTGTTGGTGGCGCTATTAGAGTCCGCCTGTGGCTCATCCTCTTCGGGCTCCACATCTGAGCTGCAATTTGATTGACTGCTGCGTGGGGCCTTGCACTTGGCAAACGCCTTATGGAACTGTTCCAACTCCAGCTCCGCTTCAGGCTTGGCCAACTCGTTCGGTTGCAGACTGTCCAGACTGGGAAAGGATAGCACCTCATCCTCATCGCGCAGCGAGGAGGCGTCAATGAAACAGGCGCTATTCTGTGAGCTGCTCAGCGGCTGCTCCCGCTTCTCAAACAAATTAATCAGTTCCACTTGTGGAGCAGGCAACGGTTGGGGTTGTTGCGACTGTGCTGCTGCTGCAGCTGCAGCTGCAGCTGCGGCTGCTGCTGTGGGATATACAGACTCCCAGGAGCCGGTCTCTGTGGACACCGTTGAGGTTTCCATGCATACAATTTCCTCGTTCTGACGCTGCTTTTCCTCCTTCGAGGGTGGCTTCAATTTGCTGTCGTAGCTCTTGTTATCTCTGCTGCCGCTGCTACCGGCAACAGTTGCTGCCACCAGAGCTGCAGCAGCTGCACCGTTGCAATCGGGACTGGAAATTGGCGAGAAGGTGTCACGCTCCTCCTCGCCTACATCTAGTTCACAGGTTTTATTTGAACCGCTACCCGAATGCGAACCCCTTTGGCTTTCACACCGGCAAGCGACTGCAACGGCACGCAAATCTTCGCTATATTGCGGCGCCGACGAGGATGAGGAACTGCTGCTGTCTGTGGCCACGGATGGGCTGCTAACGTTGCTGTTGTTGTGGCTGCAGCGGCAGCTGCTGCTACTGCTACTGTTTGTGAGATTCGAGTAGTGCGAGTGATTGGGCGAACCACCAATCGATGCCTCCATTTGTTGGTCCAATGACCTGGCAACTGGTCCAACTGCTGCTCCTGCTGCTGCTGCTGTTGGCTCTGCTGGCTGCTGCATTGTTTAGTTTAGGGAAGGCTGCCAATGGGGATGGGCGTGGCGCTGCTCAACTCATCGACGCTTCTGCTTGGAATACCAAGTGACTGTCAAGTGACTGCTAAAGTGACTGTCAAGTGGACCTTCAAGTAGTTGTTGTTCTTTTTTTTTTAATTTTTGTTGTTGTGTTGCATCTGTTGTCTGGGTCTGCCTTTACATGGCCACATGCTGCATTCCTGGCTGGCGTGGGCAAATATCTCACAGATACACACACAAGTATCTCTCAGATACGAAAGTATCTTCTCAGCTACCAAAATAGCTCAAGCGAAATTGATACCAAGACGAGGTCTGCTCTTCCTTCTGCTTCTCCACATTTGCGGCTGATGCTGCTGCTAATGATGCACTGCCTCCTGCCTCCTCCTGTCAGCCTGTCTAGTTTTTTTGTTTTTGTTTGTTTTCGTTTTCGTTTATCTCCCCTCTTCTCTCTCCTTTCTTCACTCCACTTTCCTCTTACCATTCGTTGCGATGTCTGCTTTAAGTTCAAGCAGCGGTTGTTGCTGATTTGTTGCCAATTGTGCCAATTGTTGCACTTGTTGTAGTTGTTGCACAATTAAACTGCAAATAAAAAAGGAAGGAAAAATTGTTAGTAAAACTACAAAATGTTCATTTACCGATTGTGCTTTATAATTAATCTGCAATTGTTTAGTTCATATCTTTTTTTTTGTACCCTTCTCTGATAGATATAATAAAAAAAACTATGTTTATTTAAAGCCTTCAAAGTTTTGACTCAACAGCAGGAAATAAAAAATTAACAGAGTTTAACAATTTTTTTTACGAGTCAGCTCTGCAATTGCAATTTTTAAGCTCTTTGCGACTATTTTTATTATAGTCTAAAGTCTTTGCTATTATTTGCAATATTTAACAACCAATAAGAAAGATTATACCTTATTTTTTAATTTTTAAAATTTTGCAACATTTTTTTATAATAAGCTGCTGTTTGATAGTGGTCTAAAGAGCTACTATTCCTTCAATATTTAGATGAATTAAGGATTTTTACGAAATTTTTTTTTAAATTTATAAACAAATTGATTACAAATAAAATGACTCAAACCCTAATGTAATGAATCAAAGTTTGTTTTTCAAGATTTACCACGGATATATATATATATTTCAATTTACAGCTCATAGCTTTGAATAATGAAGAAAAATTGCGTTTATATGGACATTACATAAAACCAATATACTCCTTTTTTTCCCGAGAACAGAGTGTTAACAAACTTGAAGAGTTAATTGTTAATTTCGGTTCATATATAAGTACGTTTCCTAATCTTGTTTCTTTTTATAAGTACAATAAACTGAATTAAAGATTTGTATTCCTGATTTTTTTGCTTCATTGAAGAGCTACCGATAAATAATTTTAATTAATTTTGATGAGATATAATAAATTGAATCATGAAACAAAACGTTAAAAGTATTTTAATGCATATTTCAATGTAGTTGAACCCGTGAGAAATATGACAAACCTTTTCCTGTTTCTACTTCTGATTTAATATTTCAAATATTTTGTGTTGTAGGTAAACAAAAAATGTTAAAAAAATATTTATATATTATTTATGAAGCCTCCAATTGTAAATAAATATTTATACAATTTATTTAAGTAGAAAAGACACAGAAGTAATGAACGGGAATGATGTGACAAAAATAAAGAGATGAGGAGATATAAGAAAAGATAATGTTGAAAATATAGGGGGAGGAAAAATAAAATATTGATGCACACATTATATTTAAACTTTTTTGCACTACCGCTAAAAGATTTCCGTGGTATCGAATGCAATAAAATCTGACTTTGAATGCGGGCTCTCGACCTCAAAGCGACGACGCACCTAAAACCCGATTGCCCACTTCAAACCCCCAACCACAAAAATAAAAAGAAAAAAAAACAAATGACAATTTGAACCTTCCGTACAAAAGTTTTCCATTTGTTTCCTTTATTCGGTTCGATGGGCAAACATCTAGAATTTCAATTTCAATTTGTTATCGAGGAAGTGCAAGTGCATGGAAATTTAAGCACCTCATTTGCATATATACATGCATATCTTTATATATAAAAATATAAGTCTGTATATGTGTATATATATTTATATATGTTGTGGTCAAGCATTGAATTTGTCAGCTAAAAGCATTTGTTTTTGCATTGTTTACAAACAACTAAGGAAAATACCTTGAATGTTTTGCAAGATTGCGTAGTAAACAGTCATGATATTATATTTATATATCGTATATCATATATACCTATACCGTACTTATATCAATATTTACGCAGTTTAATTTAAATAAGGTAAAAGTACTCGAAGATATTTGCTGCTTGGAGTAAGTTAAACAGAACTTAATCCGGTCTTCGGCTTTACATAATACTCAACTCTATCTATTATATATACATATATACATATTAAGGCGCGACGTTTGACGTTGGAGCAACTCACAGCAAAGCGTTAAATATGAAAATTAATACGTTCCATTAAGGAATCTAAAGAGTTAAACATGCAAATCGTGTGCAATCAACTAAAAGATATATAAATATATATATATATATTATATATATATATATATTATATATATATATTATATATATATATCTTATATATAAAGATATGATTGATTAAGTTTTAGCAAAGAAATAAAATTGTAAAATCAGTCTTAAAAAAAAAAAACAAAACAAGTATTAAAAACAGCTGAATTAAAAGTTCATTCAACTCACAAAAAAGAGAGAAAGAAAATTTAACTTAAATTATAAAGTTAACAGAGCAAAAGAACAGAAACAAATATCAATTATGCAATATATGACTTGTGGAACGATATGCATACATATCCATATGTATAAAAAGCATTAAAAATCAGAATTTATTTGTTAGTCGATAATTGCACGTCCGCTTAAAATAAAAAAACAAAAATAAATAAAATAAAAATAAACAACAACTCGTATTGTCGATTTGTTTAGCTTTTATTTTTATTTATGCCAATTCAAGTTGACTTATAGAACCTCCAGCCAATCGAACAGCCAAAACAGACCATATAAGGCATATAACAAAATATTGAAAAGTTCCTTACTACAAACAAATAAAAATACACGTTAAGTGCGAATCGTGCTTAAAAGCAAAGTGGAGATTTTTTAAAAGAAAACTTTATCGAACAGGTTTCCAAGTATTTCATTTTACTCGACTTCAAGTATATAGGTTAATGAGTCTTATATTGAATTTACCAGGTAAAGTGTTATCACATGTAGTAATATATGTTTATTTTATACGATTTGGAATATTAACTTTAAAGTCTTCGTAATTGGAGAGAGTGAGATTTCCCATGAATAAAAAGTTTTGATGGCGACTTAAAATCTTAAAAATTCTGCCAAGTTTGTTTTGAAAAAAATGTTCAATTTCGGCAAATTTTTGAAGATTTTTGTTGAGATAAGTGCCTAATTGTCAAATTTATGATGCTTTACTGAAAATTGTTTTAATGTTAAGTATTATATAATTATTTTAGCTAAAAGAAGTTTACGTTTTAACATATACTTTAATGCTTCAGGGAACATTTTAATAGCTATGTTTTTCTTAAGTGTTACAAAAATCTGTCACAATAAAAGTAACAACTAATAATAACAAAAAAAGCAATAAATTTACAAATAATGTAATAATATTCACGCCTTCATTAAAAAACTTAACAACCCTTTTAATGTATTTTTTGTGTACGTTTAACTCTAAATAACCATAAAGAAAACGAAGATCTACAAGCCTAACGATAAATTTTAACACGCACATCTCTAACTAAAAGCGCCCCAAGGGGCAATTTGTACACCAATTTGTGTGTGTGTGTAACATGAATGTGTGAGTGAGTGTTGCTTAGGCGTCATTTCAAGTTGTCGCGGTTGTCAGGAGAAACCGAAGGCGGGACCGGACCAGAGACCCAGGAGGAGCACCAACAACGAGAAAAATAATTCGCAGATAGTTTGACAAATTTGCAAACTCATCGCACGACGATCTTTTTTCTATATATAAACATATTTCTTATATACTATATATGTTGAATTCATACATATTATTACAGAGCTCCATTGTTGATCATTATTATTACAATGTATATACACATATAATATCCGTCCGTTTTATCTATCCACCTATCCATTTGGCAACAATGTAGTCGCATTTATAAGCACATATCGTTTTGTCACTTCCCTTTCTATCTACCTATCTATAAGTATTTCTTTATCTCTATAAACCAATCCCTGGTGCCCCCTTTCGTTCATTCATTGCGAATGTTTCGACTGGTTTTTTTTTTTGGAGTGGTTCCAACAACAGATCTTAACAGATTATTCGATTCTTTTTTCCTTTTTGACATTCAACACACGTTTCGACTGTCTTTAATATCATAAATATTTCATTAAATGTTAGAAGAAAAGATTTTTTTGTATTATCTGAAAGTGTAGTATTTAAGTGTTGTTTCAAATTATGTAATTTTTAATTCCAGACAATTTGAAAGTTATTTAAAAATGATTTGTTATTAAAACTTGCTTCTCTTTAGTTAAAATATAGATATAGATAAAAGATATTTAAAATCCACATTAATTTGTTTAGAATTTGATTCAATGTTAATATAAAATAATTATTATTTATATTTATATAATGTTTATTTCTTTCTTTTACTTTTCTTACAAATATATGTCACCTTTGACATCTGCCTTTTTAATAACTGTTCATAATTAACTAAAATTGTAAACAAATTAATGCGGATTTTAATACCCTGCAGCACAACAATTGAAGTGTTTTGACTTAAAGTTTCAGTTCATTTCAATAAGCTGCCCACACTTTTTCTCTCTCGCTTTTGTCAGATCATTTGATTGTTTAATTCGCTTATTTACAATTTTTTATAATATAAATTTACATCTTCTAATTGTTGTTGTTGTTTATATTTTATATTGTTGTTGTTGTTGTTGTTGTTGTTGTTAATAGTCTTTGTCATCTATTTTATGTAGTCGAGACAACTTGTTACGCCCATATTTGGCAGCAAATTCAAATATTACGCTTTTTATCGATTATTTATATACCATAATATATGTATATATAAACATATATATGTATAAATGTAAGATCTGGACAGGCGAATATATATTTATTTACCGCTCTGGGGCTACGCGCGTTCTAAGCTACATTACTCATTCTCCACACGACCTTTGTTTAATAACGCTTGTATATATATACATATACATATACATATATGCATACAGGTATATATTGATCGTATTCATATAACCAAATGAGTTTCTTTTATGAATAAATAGCTTTTAAGCTCCTCAAACCGATTTAAATTGTCTTTTAATATCTTTCTAAAATGCTTTTAACTTTACATATTTAACAGGTGGTTAAACTGTCTAGCAAAAGCAAAAAAAAAAACACATTACAAAAGTATTAGTTAAGCTTAACAATAACGTTTCAAGCACATTTTTATTTTTATATTCCTTTGAATTAACATTTGTATAAACTCCTTGTGGAATACTAAAATATATATTTTGATCAAATTATCAAATTATAATATGTAAGAAGTGGATAAACTGCCTGGTAAATATACTCATAAAGTAGCAACTATATAATTATTAAAATATATAAATTTTAATCTATAAACCATATTTAAAGTCTAAAAATGGAAACTCCAGTTAGTAGAACGAGCAACTTGTGAAGAAAGTTACTTTATAGATAAGATTCTAAAGTGCAGAAATGAATTTTATTTCTGGTAATCATTCTTAGCATGCAATGTGCCGAAAATGCTGACGTTTTATGAGCTGCTAACAAACACTTAAACCAAAAAAATATATATATTTATATAGAGAGAGAAGTCTCAATCAATTTGATGGCTTTCGTGCTGGCGGCGGGAGCCAAACTAGAAATTCACTTTCGTCGAGCTGAATTGACCCCGAAACCAAGAAACCAATTGAGGCGTTGTTGTCGACTAACTGACTCACGGACTCACAGACTGACGGACTGAATGGCTGGCCAACTAAGTGGCAAGTGGATAATTTTGTTGGTAATGTGGGTCTTCATTTGGCATTTGGTTTGCATTGCAACTGAAACTGTAAACTTAGCAAGTAAGAGTTTTTTAGTCGGAAGAATCGAACTGGAAAATACCCTGCATTTTGTTTAAAAAAAACTTCTTCAAATAGTTATAAATTTATAATACTTTACGAAAATCTATTACCAAATGTTTTGGTTATAGCTCCTATGAATAAGATTACGATTATCGCTTTAAAAGAAACCGAAAAAGTCATAGATAAGCCTTAATAGCTTTTGACTCTGAATAACCAGGCTAAATCAGCTTGGCAATTTTTATGATCAGGAAGATATGCATCGCTTTTCATAGGCATTTTCACAAAAACCAAATACACCCCGAATTACGATTTTCAGCGGATTTACAAAGCAATTACAAGGTCAAAAATGAGCCCTGATTTTTAACAACAAACAAGAAGAAAACTTTGAGAACTGGACTGAAGGACCTTGTGACACGCCAAGGCTTACAGATTAAGATCTCGCATGTGTGCAAAGAGTTTACGATTTCAGAACAGAAATTAAAGTATCGACAGGTAAGCGAGGAATCAACACATTGTAAAGACAAAAGAAGAATCGAATGACCCTGGAAAGAGGCTGCCAAGCGGCAAATAAAACAAGACCCCACAAACGTGCTTCGTAATAAATCATAAATAATATTTTTTTTTTGTATTTTTTTTTTTAGCTTAACTGCAAACTTGGCCGCTCAGCGCAATCAGACGGAACAAGAGTGCATGATAATTAAATATAAATTTATGAATATCGCAATACGCAGATATATGTATATATGTATGTGTATGTATGAATAATGAACTGAATGTAAGACTTGCACCCTATGCATTGCAATGAAGTGCTTATTAGCGCAA
Organism: Drosophila pseudotalamancana; assembly: GCA_037075185.1. Lineage (NCBI taxonomy): Eukaryota > Metazoa > Arthropoda > Insecta > Diptera > Drosophilidae > Drosophila > Drosophila pseudotalamancana. The sequence continues at coordinate 556,805 of JBAMCK010000052.1, read as the reverse complement.
CTTGGCCTTTGACATTGACTTTAACAAGACCTTTGACAAGAAGAAAATGCTCTTGACGTTTCATTTAAGTGATGGGAATATTTTTGATGTTGATGAAATTTATAATTACAATACAAACTAAGCTTTGCGAGGGTCGTTACAAAGGTTACACATCAAGCTTAATATAACTAACTCATATAACAAATCTTTAACTAGTATAACAAATACTTAAGGATTCAATTCACCTTTTTTTTCGTTTTCGCTGTTGAAGTTTGCTTAACACAGCTGGTCAAGTCTATTAGTTAGATTTGTAGTATATGCAAATTATAAATCCCAATAAACTTCAAATACTTTATTTGGCAAAAACGTCTCACAGTTAGTTAAATTAAAATTCAAATTAAGCAGAATTCAACACTTGAAATCGAATAAATTCATAAATTCAATAATAAAATTTGAGGGGTGACACAATATTAAAAAGCGTCACACACGGAATATTTATAAAAAGTTATTTTAAACTGATGTAAGATTTTACATTTGTATGTATATAATTGCACGATTAACCCTCGCAGTTATATTAAAAATTTAATTGTGGCATCTATTTGTAACTCAATCAAGCGTCAAACTGTGGAAGCCCTTGACGTCAAATGAGACGAAAAGAAAAAACTGTTAAAACACAACTTAAGCACAACTGAGTATGTATGCGTATGTAGATCTTAAGTGGATTGTATTTGGATTTGTATTTGTATCTACTTTTTTTAAGCTACCAGCTGGAATATGTTCACACACATTTCAATGAATATTTAAATACGTGTGCTGCCCACGCTTCAATAATTATACAGCATTTTTATATACTACATTTTGCATTTATTACACAAAATTTATTAGCATGCCATTGTTATGGTTTATTTCAATTGTTTGTCCATATAAAGTTGTTGCGGAAGCTTATAAAGTATTGTCGAGGGCTTTTGGTTTTAATTAAATATTGTTTGAATTATATAAAGAACATCGGCACAATATTTGCCCTGATTAAATACCAAAGTAAAACAAAAACAATGATAGAATTTTTATCAAATTTGCCTCGCTTCGATTTCGGCGAACTTTGCTACACTCTAAAATCAAATTAGAAACTAACAATCAAAGAGAGGCCAACAAAGCGTGTCACAAAACAGCAATAGATTATTTATTAAACACGGCGTTAATTTTGAACAATCGACAAGCGATAGACGCGACCCGACGACGCGTCATCTACCGCACGGGCTCGAAGCTAAAAGCACACTAAACTAGCGAAGACATCGACAGAAGCAGCAGAGCGGTTCAAGCAGCAGCAGTAGTAAACAGTGTTGTCATTTTTTTAGAGCAAAAAGTAGCTAAATTTCAAAGCATATTAGATTTTACATAAAAGCTGTTTCAATTATAGTTTAAATTATTCTTGAATACATATTGCGGTATGAGCACATTTAGAAGCCCAAATAGAACCTGTAAGATCCTTCGTCAGAGAGAAACAATTTCTTTGATTTCTTAAAAAAGCTAAAATTATAATCGAGCATAAGAAAAAGCTAGATTTGAGATAGCAGCACGAGCGGCACTCAGCTGAGCAGCACAATGACATACAGCTGCTGCTCTGCCAGTGCGGCTGCTGAGTGAATGTGGGAGAGAGCAAGTGCATTACTTTGGAGAGTGGGCTGTGTCTGTCTTTCAATGTGTATGTGTGTGTGCGTTTGTGTTTGCCGGCGTGTGAAACTTTATGCAAATTAGCCAGTATTTGTATACGCGGAAAATAAAAATAAAAGTTTATGTCAGTGTCTTTGACAATAAAAACACAACTGAAAAAAAGAAGTGAATAAAAACTGTTGCTGATACGGTACAATGAGTGTCTGATACGGCCAAGCAAAATTTAAAACGGCCTAACACACAGCAGCCGCAGTGGACGAGAACCTGCCTCAATTTGTTGCTCTGCTGATATGTTCAGACTTACATAGATATGTATGTATATACAAACTCATATACATATGTACATTTGAGTGGATGTGTTGATACATGTGAAAAAGTTCAATGCACGTTGATTACACAAAATAGCAGGCCTACAACAACATTAACAACAATGATATAAACAATTCTACGGGTTTATTACAAACATAAAAATACACACACAGTTATATATACATTTTTTTTAGTGATTTTTCCGCACAATTGTTGCTTTTGATGCTATTGGTACGTGCCATTCAGCTTCAAATTTAATTATTAAAATGGCCAAAATGAGCACAAAATTAGTTACGCATAGGTTTGGGTGGCTAAGAGTTTAATTTTACCTCTCTTTAAAGCAGCGCTGCCTCGGCTTCTGCTGATGTCATCCAATGGAGACTGCAGCGCCAAGTGCAGAAAAATATGAATCGACTTTTTTTCGGCACAGTGTCAAGTTTGACAACGCAAAGAAGAGTCGTGGAATAGGAAGAAGCACAAGAAATTCGGCGTGCAATAAAAATGAAATTTAGTTTTGTTATGCAAATTCAGCAACGCACAAGCGGAGAAGAGCTTGCAAAAAATTTTGCGTATATTTTTGTTTGTTTTCATTTTAGAAACGAAAATAAAATATTTATGGCCTCAAGGCGACAAGTTTTATATACATACATAAGTAAAACAAAAACACAGACGACAGAGTAAAGTGCAGCCAGCTGCTGTGACTGCTGCTGCGCCTGCATTTAAATTTTCATGTCAGGTTTGACGACAAATGAGATGTGCGCCCGGCCAAGAAATGTTGATGACGCTGTGGCCCAACTCCTTCTGTCTGTCTGCTTGCAATTTCGAGTGTGCGTGCCAAGAAAATTATTTGCTCTACATTCAGGCATAAAAAGTGCGTCGTGCGTGCTGCGCAAAAACAGTACATATATTTTTTCTTCGATTAAATTGCAGTCTATTCAAAAATTTGGCTGTCCGTTATGTGTGAGCGTGTGTGTTGGAAAACGTTCAAGGTCAGCGCACGATTGTGATCGCTTTCAAAGCTTTTGACAAAGAGCAAAAAAAAGAAGCCAGAGCGAAAGATTAATTAAAAGCAATACATAGAGCAGCGGCCGACAAGAGCGAGCGAGACACAGGCAGAGATAGAGACAGCCAAAATATTGAGTGTTGTATAAAACACGAAATCCAACAACGTCACTACAAGCAAAACTGTTTAAAAAAAGTAATGCTGTTCGACTATGTTTATACCCTTAAAAGTACAAAAATATTTTGATAAACGAAAAACAAATTTTGTGATTTTTTATTTACAATTTACAAAAAATAAAAACAAATAAATAAATAGAAAGTAATTATAATTAAGCCACAAGCTCACATACCTCTTATCTTTTAGAGTATTCAAAATAATTTACTGTTTAAACAGCAGGCCACAAAAAAAGTAATTATTATAAATAATTATTAGAGCGCAATGGCAGTTATACACACTCACACACACAAAGCCACAAAACTTTACGCTAAACAAACACTTTTTCTAAATACTCCTCTAGCTGCTTTTGTTGCTTTTACTGTGGCTTTTCGAGAGCTTGGCTGCCCGTTTTAAGCACATTCGATAGATAGGCCCGCCCGATTGCTAACGCTAACTTTCCATATGTATTGTAAATTTTCCATTGTTTATGATTAAAGTTATGGCGCTTGCTTTTGTTCCGTTTTTTTTTATACATATATATTTTTCTTATTTTTTTGTTAATGTTAGAGTATGCACCAACTTCTGTAGATGCAAAGTGAGCAGATAAGCCCGCAGAGGCAAAAGTAAAGCTCATTAAGCGTCGTCGTTCGCTCTGTTCTGCTCTCTTTCTATCTGTCGTTTGGTGCTGGCTTAATTATACTTTGCTGCCCTGTAAATTGAATGCAAAACAACACGGTTGTTATAATGTTGTATAAGGAACATTTTTTGTTTTGCTTATTTAGCTGTAGGGTATGCTCTCGTTCATTCATGCCAACTTTCTCAATTTTTGCTTATGCAGAGAATATTGCACTTCGGTGGCCATCATCAGCGCTCACAAGGAAATGCGCAATAATTTTCAAATTTCAACTGACAGTGGGCGTGGCATTTTGCATTTGCATATGAAAAATAAAAAAAATAACAACAAAATAAAAAAGCGAACGTTGTTTGCTCATTTGTTAATCTTTGCCTTTTTTATGCGCCACCATTATTCAACACTGAATGCTCAGGTACCGTTACGTACATACATAAATCCAACAGCTAATGCTAACCAACTCTTGCGGTTGTCTGGTCTTCTGAGTCTTTGCCGTTTCTACCGTCGGTATTGTTGGTTTTGTTTATTTTATTCGCTCTCTTATTGCTAGGCAAATGTGCAAAATGTTAATAAACTTTTATTGCGCAAAACAATACGACTACGTTTATAATAATTGCGCAAATGTTGTTTGATATGCAACGCAAATGATTTGCATAGTTTTTCAGACCTTCAACCCAATGAAAATAGTTTAAAGGTATACTGCTTTTCCGCAAATGTATTCAACAGGCAGTGTGTACAAATATGAACTATTAAATATATTTCCTTGAAATACCAAATTTATATGCATTTATCACCATAAAGAAAAACATTCCAATGGCACCCAGGATATTTCATAGTTGAGCACTCCCGCCTAGAGAGCTATTACTTGATATTGTTTATGCACAAACGAAAGTCGACATAATGAGCGTATGGGATGGGACGTACACCGATAAAAGTACATAGACATCGATTATAATAATTATTAATATGGTAATCAATTGAATGAAGTTGGCTGCACTAACCCCACTTTTGTAATGCATTCTGACAGTCACAGCGACCCACACGTTCTTTAAATTACAACAAATGAATAATTACATGACCACAATTAAACAAATGCGTTAAGTCAAAAAAGGCAGCACAAAGTAAAAAAAAGCGCAGACACCTACACAGTGACGACATCAGCGGCGGTTCTAAAACCCGCCCAAGAGGCAACGAGAGAGAGAGAGAGAGTGAAAGAATATGCAGAGAACAACAGTAATCGCAGCAGCCCACAGAGAATAAGCCACGCACACACATACGCACACCCATTGGTACTATAAAACATAGAAGAAGAGAGGTTAACGAACTTGTGAGCGTCGTCTCACTGTCCAATTTTTATTGCCTACTAGTTGTATACTTTTCAATTCGCTGTAATTGCGGCTGGCAAGCTTTCAATTTGGCTCAGTTAAACGAAGCGTTGCATTGAAAGCGAGCGGTCGACTCAAAAAACCGCCTCCATGTCCATATAATTTGCTAATCACATTTGGCAAATTATGTTGTAAGCCGCGCAATTGTACATTCAAAATGATGTGCGCAGCGACAGCCACACAGATACACTCACACATCCATCCAATCAGGTTGACAAATTTTCACGTCAAACTTGTCAAAACTTAAGCTTGCAAGCAAGAAAGAAAGTCACGAGCGAATGAGACGGAACACACAAGTAACAGTTAGGCGCAAGAACACATGCGAAAAGGAAATGAGGCAAGAAAAGTCGCGTGAATCATATGCAAAGTGGCACAGAAAAAGAAAACTTAATACTCGCGCCGCCTGCTCGACACGTTTATGGCCAGGCCAGGCAAGCCGGCGGGCAGGCCAATGCCAGCACACGCCCCACTGAGAAAACAACTACAACAAAAAAGAACAAGCGAAAATTTAGCCATAAGCAATTAATCTTGATTCGTTCTGGTTGGCGGGAGAAGGTTTTTGGTAGCTTACGCAGCGATACCAATAGGTAAATGACCAAAGAGTCATCATCAAGCAGTCGCTGCCACAAATGGATTAATTGAGTGGCCTTTTATTGATGGGCGACATCAGCTTTTGTTTTGTTTTGTATTTTTAGGACATTGCCCATGCCTTGCAGCTGTGCGATTTTATTGAAGTTTATCAATAACATATACTTGTATATTAAATGACAATTAGTCAGCAGGTGATAAAATATTGTTTATTTGATTTTACTGAAGCAAACTGTGGGCACATGGCACATCCAAGCAAAGATTTCTTGAACGGGTTGTGACAATTCATACGCATCAGAATTTTGTTTTGCTCACTAATTCTCTCTCTTTGCACATCGCTGTCCTAACCTTTGAACGTTTACCAACATCAACACGAACTGCAAGCGCCTTCATTACCCTTAACTTAAGGGCCTTAAGCTGTATATGGATTTAATTTTACTCTTTCGCCTCTCCTCTCTCTCTCTTTCTCTCTTGAAGTGTATAAATGCTGTGTCATGCAGTTCATGTTTTAGTTGTGTGCTTTGCCAAATTCGTGCAAGCAGAAAAAATCGTTGAAGTGTAATTTTACTATTTTTTATTGTTTCTCTTATACTTCTGCTCGCGGCGTCCCATCGCATCACTTCATTCCATTCAGCATCAAAAACTTTGCTGCTGAATTAGCATAAATTTGCACGCGAGAAACACTTCAAAGAAATCGCATGCAAATTGAAAATTGATTATCGTCAAAATCGTTGATTTTAGCATTGCGTAAATTTAAAGGTGTTGAAGGTTATTTGCATTTATATTTATTTGTTGTTGTTCTTGGCGATTGCATCGTCTATTGAATTGCCTTTTTTTTGGGAGCCACATAAATCATATTTGATGTACATAAATTGATATTTAATATATGTATGTACATAAATTTGAATGTTTTAAAAAATATGAATTTTTTCTGTATATTTTGATTGGTCTAATTGGGTTTTCTCGGTTGATTTATGTGCTCCAAATTGCCGATAGAAATGATTGATGAGCCGTTACCCTGCCACTTTTTTACGATCTTGCATAATGAAGCGCTCAATTGAGTTCAATTGGAAATGAAAGAGAGGAATATGTGCTACTTATGCCCATATATTCAACACGATGAGAAACTGACCACAGTCAAGGACATGGAGAAGAGAACCACGCATATTAGAAACCAAAATATTTACAACTGTCACACATTACAAATTAGGCAAATACTTAGCTCAACAAAAATATGTGCCAAATATAAATCATTGCCATAAAAGGCGTAAACGCGTAACCTACGCATTCCACGCACAAAGCGTGCCCAAAAATAGCAAATAGCAATTCTTGGCCGATTATCATCAGTTGGCGACCCGTAGGTACGTGATGAGCGTGGATACCAGGTGTGCCCAGGTTGCGTGACAATTTTGCAAAGCGGCCACACTAGCCACAGCTGGCATTCTGCTGTTGCTGCTGCTTAGCGTTGTCTAATTGTTCACACCCGCCATATTTGCCACACCCTTCTGAAACTAATCTGTAAACAATTAGGGCGTGTATCTGTGTATGCGTGTGTATCTGTCTGTGCGAGCTAGAAAGAGATGCAGGAACATGTTTAACAATTTTCAAATTAATTTGCAACGTGTGCCATTAAATTAATTAGATTTTAAATGGGCCAAGACATCGATATCCCAGAGTGATAAACTAATTAAAAAACATTAATTAGCTACGCGAAAGGGTAAACAATTAAGTTGCACAGCGAATTCGTTGCGTGAAGCAAGCAGCCGATAAAAATAAATCAATTGAAATAATCAAAATTTCTTTATGTAATAAATAAAAGTGAAGACTAAAATTGACCTAAGCCATGGGCACCCGAATCAAAATTCGGAAGAAAAAACACGTAATAAAAGAGAGCGAGAGTGCTGATAAGACAAAACAGACAAAACGAACATTAAATCAACTCATACATACGTATATAGCAGAGCGCTTATATGTATGTACATGTATGTATGTATGACCAAATGCATTTGCATCACTTTCATATAAACAAACAAAAAGGGCAAACAATAACAAAATGTGTAACTTCAAATAAACAGAGATAAAAATTAATCTAATTTCTCCACAGTGTGATCTCTCTCTTTTTCTCTCTTGCTGTTTCTCCCAAATTCATTTTGAGTTCAAAGAATTTTTGAGAGCCAGTTTTACTATAGTAATGGAAATTCATGGAAAATTTGATGCATTTCTTGTCAATAGAAAACTTAAAGCTGATAAGGCAATATGTATGTATGTAAATAACTAAATTATTAATTAGACTTACATATGTATATATATGTATTTATACATATGTATGTATATCGATCTACATTTATACAATGCTTATATTCATGTTTATCACAATCCATTCCACACATCTGTTTATGTTAACATTATTGAAAAATTCAATTCTCAATCTGCGCATTTTATACAGATTAAGTGAATTAAAAAAATGTGTTTTGCATTGCCTGTTTGAAAAAAAAACCAACCAGATTCAAATTGAGGCAAGGGTGTCATCTAACGGTAAAAACATATGTCCAATTTGTTATGACTGTTATTTTCTTTTGTCAAATGTCAGCTGTTAGCGCACTTGCCCTTTTGCAATCCATTCACACACCCATACATACACACAGCGTGATTATTGAGAGTATGGCACGCAACATGGCGTCATTTCTTTGGCAGCCACAGAAGCGCAGTCTTCACTGGACGTGACAATTAAATAAGTGAACGACGTAGAGCGAGCGAGATGTGTTACAAGAATTCTAGGTCAGCGTTTTGAGAGGAGCTCGTGAGTGGCCATTAAGGTATCAAAACTACATTACGAACTAACTTAATAAACAAATTGCTTCTGTTTGCAATTTGGGTAACCGCTGGATATGAATCATTCTCTGCATATCGATACATTGCTCATCTCTTATTCATTGATAGTGACAATGCCTCCTTCTACATGTTCGGCGATGTACGATAAGTAAATAAATGCGTCTGACACTTTAAGCACGCGTTTTGCCATTGTTTTTTGCTTGCGTGATAAGCGCCGCCTGTTAAACGATATCGCAACAGAAAATATTGCATGCGATATAAATGGCGGTTACCACTGTTGATCGATTGCCGGAAATTCAGCAGAAAATTGCAAAATAAATAAGAAAAGATAATTCCAATATATATAGATATAAATAGCACAATTTTTCACATATGCTTTATAGAGAATAATTCTGTATGACAGCACTTAAATTGAAACAATCAACACAAAATGATATCATAACCAGAAATTCAACAGTTGTTGCTTTAGTTTTGGGTGAAAGCTTGACGACACACATGGAAAATTCTTTAATTGTCGCTGTTTATTTCTATTAAACAGAGTTAAGAATGCATTTTTGCGGCTTTTCAGCTGACGCATTCGAAATCCACTTGACTTTTGGCCAGCGCAAATGCCCCCACGCTTAATTCCACTGGGCTAATCGGTTGTATTATTCACGCAGCGTGTGAACAAAAAATAAGTTGCATAAAATGTTAAATTTAGGTATTTGAAATCACTTTATTTGAAATGTTGCTAAAACAGTGGCGCATGACTCACTAAACTTTTACCCAATTCAGCGAATTCATCAAATTTTGTTGTTTTTCTTCTTCTTCGTTTTCTTGTTTAATTTATTAACTAGTCATTGCTCTCTCACTCTCATTTTTCCACTTCTTAGCTTTGTCTGTTCTCTAATGTCGCTACATCTGTCTGCCATATTGTAATTGGGTTAATAACATGTGTACACATTTAACTGTTTGTTAGGCCGGCTGACTTTTGCTTTCGACGCTTTATTTTTTAACAGCTCTCTAGCGCAAGCAGCTTTATTGATTTTTCTTATTTGCACAAATGCATAAGGGAAAATGCACGAAATGCTGAATGCGTATATATGTATGTACATACTTTTATGTATGTGTGTGAGTAAGAGAAGTTTCGGTGCAGCCGCCAAAAATACGTTTGAGCATCGTTGGCGCTTTAACATTAAGCGGCTTATTTATTTAATGCGGCTCTCACATTTAGATACATCTATATATGTACATATACAATTTGAGAGAGTGTATGCATGTGCATGTGTTTCCTACCCCAATTACGTGTTGGGCTCCACGGCCCACGCATCGCCCAACAGCTGCAGCGGCGCTGATTTATCGATTTTTCATTCTTAACGCAGATTTCAATTCGGCAATTACATAAAATTCGCCATAAAATATATGTATCTATGTATAAGCCATCAACAGAGCAAAATTAAAATTAGCATAACATTAGGCCACGGCCAGCCAAAATTAGCAACAACAAACAACTAATTCGGCAAAACAAATAACTAAACCACCTGCCCCAGAGAGCGAACGAGTCGAAAGAAGCGCAAAGCTTTGTCTCTATTTGTTTTTTGTTTTTGCACAAGAACAAATCACACGTATAATTTCTTAGTTGCCCTTGAGTGTCTTATTTATCTAGCTCTTCTACCTGCCTTTTGCACACATTTATACAAACGCATGGGCGGCCGCCGCCTCTTTGACTGCAAAGACGACGCCAAAACCCACACAAACATACATTACAGATAGCTGCATGTGCATGCATACATATTTTTCTTAAACGCAATATGCACATGCATTTATAAGTATGTATACTTGGTTTGTACTTACTTGTAGTTTTCGCAAGAAATTCGCTGGAAATCGGCTTTTGGTCGTTTAAACTAAACTGGAGGGGGGCTTGACTCTGGTTTGGAAGTTGTCATGGAAAATGTAGCCTTGTCTGGTTATAAACTGGCCTTTTAGTGTCACTTTTCACTTGCTATTGCTGTGCCCATATAATTAATAAGCGTTAAAACACTCGCACACATCACTTTCATTTAACATTTTTTTGCCATAAAAATGTTTCTTTTTGCCCAGCAAAATGGAATTACTTCGCTTCAGCATACATAACTGGTTTTCTTCTTTGGCACCTTGCTTTTTCTTTTTTTAATTAGGTTTAATCTGCAACCCTCTTCAAATGATGTTACAAAATTTGACACCATCTGTTATACAAGCACCGTTTTGTTTATAAAACTACTAAAAATCAGAAACTTGCATAAAAAATCAAATTCTTTCGACAGCGAACAAAATTTTACTCATTGCGCGTTCAACGCGCTCACTATTCTGTTAGCGATGTGACCATATAACTCTTGGGGTGGCCTGGAATTAAGAAGCGCATCGATATCCCCAAGTTATTTAATACTTATGGCGATATTTTATTCGATATAAATGAAGAGCAAGACGATGTGGCCGTTTTAAAAAAATACCTAATGAAAAGCGTACCTTTTTTTTTATAAAATACTAATAATCTATACTTTTGACAATAGAAAAGTTCTTAATTACTTTTTAAATAAATTTCTTCAAGCTAAACATATTGTTAAGCCATACATTTTCTGCGATCAAATCACCATGCGCCAGATATGACATAATTAGGAAATGTGATCAGTTTTAGGAAGCATTTCTAATTAAACACAGGCAAACACAAAAAGCGCACAAATCAACCAAATTGAAATTTTCAGTTTCATCTACCTTCCTTTAGCACTCTGGATGGTAACACTGAGTGCGGTATTACCAGTGCAAACGGGCACAGCCACACTGTACAGACGTGTCATTTGACGACTGCTGTAAATACATAAGTTTTTTAAATTCGCGGCAATTAATTGGTGTAATTAAGCGCTGTGTATTTTAATTTGGACTAGCTGAAAACGTCCCCAACGTTGGGATACAGCGTTTTCAACTAAATATTATAGACGCGCGCAGCTGCCAGCGTGCCAAACATCAGCTGGGGGCCCAGCCGATTTGGAAAAAAAAAACCACACCAAAACCCAAACCCCCTGTAGAAGAAGAAACAGCACTGCTATTGTAAATAATTAGAGAGCCGGCGCTGCAACAGCAACAACTACTTTTCAATGGCGGGTCAAAAATTTCAATATGATGAAAGTGGTGGAACATTTTATTACTTTGTGTTATCGTTTTTAGCTCTGGTCTTGATACCAACAACGATTTACTATTGGCCACGTAAAAAGAAAGAAGGTTAGTACTGCTGATTGTAATCAGACTTCAGCTCTCTCCCTTAATCCATGTTTCTGAGTGTATGGGTGTATGTGTAGGTGTTTTTCCCAAATACAAATATATGTTGCAAATGGACACGTTCCATTAATTTATTCTAACAGTGTCTAACAGTTGTCTTCGTGTTGGTGAAAGCTACAATAACAACAGCTTAAGCCACCTCACTTCACAAATGGAACACACACATACACAGAAACATAAGCACGCACGCTCTTACACTTAAATGAGAGACAAGAAACGTCGCTCTCGCGATCTCAATTTCGGCTCCCCTCTCGCTCTGACCGCATGTGATAATAATCTTTGCACCTTTTTCGCACACAGATGTTAGCAAGCAGAAAGAGGAATGCCAATGTCCCGATTGTTTGAAGAAGAAGATCATTTTGGCTAATGCCGAACCATATCGGACACTAAAATCGGTGGTCATCAAGCTGTCAATTGTGCTGGGCTGGGCGCTGCTCGTGTTCCTCACCTATAGGGTCTCTCAGTTCGACTACGAGATGGCGAGCTTTGATCCCTTTGAGATTTTGAATGTGCCTCCGACGGCAACGCAGGCAGAAATTAAGAAGGCATACTATAAGCTGTCCAAGGTGCTGCATCCGGATAAGGAGACGGGTGATGAGAAGTCCTTTATGATGCTGAGCAAGGCGTATCAAGCGCTCACCGACGATGTGGCTAAGGAGAACTATGAAAAATATGGCAATCCCGATGGTCCCGGCGCCATGTCCTTTGGCATCGCGTTGCCCTCTTGGATTGTCGAGAAGGAGAATAGCGTTTGGGTATTGGGCCTCTATGGACTGGTTTTCATGGTAGCCATGCCCTCCGCTGTAGGCGTCTGGTGGTATCGTTCCATACGCTTCAGCGGCGATAAAGTCCTGCTAGACACCACGCAAATGTATTTATATTTTATACACAAGACACCGCACATGCTGCTTAAACGCGCCTTGATGGTGCTGGCCGCCAGTTTGGAGTTTGATAAACGTCACAATTCGCAGGTGATAGAACGGCAGTCGGACAACGATGAAGTGCCAGCGGTACGTATTTGATATCAAAGTCCTGATAATGAATAGTAGCTATCTAACAGAGTGCTGTTAGGTCAATGCTTGTCTTAACAGCAATGTACAAGTTTTTCTAATAAGAGTTGCCGAACTGTTACGACAATGCCATTAATAACAGTTACTTAACATAAAGTAGATCGCTTGTAATAACAGTGGGAACAGCTAAAGTGGTATAACTAACAGCTGTTCTAACAGAGCAATGTATGTATAAACATTGAACAGCTGCAATTCAACCGTTTTAACAGCACATTAGCTACCTATGCAATAAGTTAACATTATAATGTATTAATTATTTTCATTACTTTTACAGCTCATTAGGCAGTTACCCAATCTGAACGAAAAATGCAAAGAGCTTCCACTGTGCCGCATGTATTCCATTAAAGCGCGCGCTATTTTGCACGCTCATCTCTCACGCATTCCGCTTAATCCGGAGACACTGGAGCGCGATCGTCAGTTTATTGTAAAGAAGTGTCCGTATCTGGTGCAGGAGATGGTCAGCTGTGTTCACCAGCTGATCATGATGGCATATGCACACCGTGTGCCCCGTCTGCCCAGCATTGAGACAATCGAGAACTGCATGAAAATGTCCCCGATCATTATTCAGGGACTATGGGAGTTCAAATCACCGCTGCTGCAGCTGCCCCACCTGACTGAGGATCATTTGTATTTCATGAATAAGAAGCGCCATGTCAAGAATCTGCAACAATTTGCCCAGCTTAAGCCGGAGGAGAGCCGCATGCTGCTCAAGAATCTAACGGACTTCGAATATGAGAATATTATGCGTGTGCTTGGCAAGATGCCACTAATTGACTTTTCCATCCGATGCGAGGTGATCGATGACGAGAACACCAATGTGGTTACAGCTGGTGCAATCGTAACGGTAACCGTGACGCTGGAGCGTAAGGATATGAGGACGCTATTCGGCGATACGAAGGTGCCTGAGAAGCAAGGCATCAAGGACGATGCCAACGAGGAGGCAGCTGGAGATGAGGATGAGACAGCAACTGCAGCTGCCGCCGTGCCCGTTAAGAAGGCTTCCGCCTGGTCCAAAGCACGCAAGGGCGGCAAAGGTAAGGGTGGCAAGAAGCCGGCTAACAATCAGAAAAAGAAAACGCAACCCAAGCAGGCAGCAGCTGCCACAGCCGCAGCGGCTGCAACCGCTTCAACTACAGATGATCAAACGGCAGCCAATTCCGATGCCGAATCGGATGCTGGAGAACATAGCGATGTGGAATCTATTGCCGGGTCAGGCAGCGAGGATGACGATAAGCAAAACAAAAACAATTCCTCTCTGGACGATGATGATGATGAGGAATGGGAACGACTGCAGGCAAAGTTAAACAAGCGCGAACGCCTCGAGGGTAAATCGCGTATGTCGCATACAGTGCACTGTCCGTTCTTTCCAGAGGAGAAACAGGAATACTGGTGGACATACATTTGCGATCGCAAGTCGCGCACATTACTCACAGCGCCCTACCATGTCACAAACCTCGTCGAGAAAGAGGAGATACAGCTAAAGTTTACGGCGCCCCGTTGGCCGGGCGTCTACACCTTTACCGTTTGCCTGCGATCGGGTGAGTTCCCTATAAATATAATTTTGTACTCTCCTTTAAATATCCGCTTTTACTATACAGACTCGTATTTGGGCATGGATCAGCAGCAGGAGCTTAAACTGGATGTGCAAAAGGCGCCCGCACCACCGACAGATCATCCCCAATGGGATCTCAGCGAATCGGAGCCCGAGCACAATGATCAGCAGGAGAATCTAAGCGATTATACAACAGATACATCCGATGAGGAGAATAGCGATTAGACATTAATCAGTTATAGTGGAAGACCCAGATAGAGAGAGAGAGAGAGATCTAGTTTTCCATGACACGAACCATCTCCTTCTCCACCTTCCTTCACTTCTCATCATGCATTACAATGGTCTTTTAATCTATTCTCCTCAGTTTTTGATTTTCTTTTCCTCCTCTTTTTTTATTAGTAAATGCTTTTGCGTTGCGAAATTAATTCGCATATTTTTTAACTAGTTTTTGTAATTAAAAAAAGGAAACATGGATAAAGAGCCCGAAACTAGAGCGTAAATAAATAAGTAAAAGAAACTTCATTTTAATGTCTCTGTACTAAACATAATTATAAATGTACTGTATATTTAATTATTTGGATACAAAAGAAAAACAAAAACAAAAGAAATGTGTAACTTGTTTTTTTATTGACTCTTCTCGTCAATAAGTGGAAGATAGAATATAAAAATAAAGATTTTCAAAATAAAGACAAGACATGAAGCTGAATTTTTTTTATTTTTTTCGTTTACTGCGCAGCTGCTTCGCGCTCTCTCTCCAAAAGCTGAGCCGAAGAGGAGTTCGTTTCGGTTGGAACTGGAACCGGAACTGGAGCAGGTGCTGCGACGGTGGTTGTTGTTGTTGTTAATGCTGCTGTCTGTGGGAGAAAGTTATAAATAAGTGTACTTAAAGCTGTTTGCTTTGCGCTTATTTTCGTTACCCTCCACCAGCTTTATTATTATTAGTAGATTTCTTTTGTTTTCTTCTTATTTACAATACATGTTCATTATGTGCTAATGTGTGTATGTATATGTATGTAAGAATGTGTGTTCCTTAAGCGATGGACTACAGGTGGTGTAGTGGTTCATAACTGTGTGTGCAGGTGTATGTCTGTGTGTGTCTATGTGTTCTAGTTCATTGCGTTCGTTCGTTGTGGTTCGTCGGTTTATTGTTAGGAGATTTTCTTCTTTTACTCTTCTTCACTCTCTTCTTCAGAGGATGTTTCTGCGTCGTCCTTTTTGTCCGCTGCAACTTCCTCTTCTTTGCCTTCTTTACTTGCTTCTTCACCTATTTTATCGTCAACTTTTGCTTCCTTTTCTTCCTCTACTTTATCGTCAACTTTTGCTTCCTTTTCTTCCTCCACTTTATCGCCAACTTTTGCTTCCTTTTCTTCCTCTACTTTATCGTCAGTTTTTGCTTCCGTTTCTTCTTCTACTTTATCACCTGTATTATCTTTTACTTCTGATTTATCTTCAGTACTTTCTTCTTCCTTATCATCTTTCTCTTCTTTGGTCTCCTCTTCTTTTGTGGGTTCACTTTCTTTTTCAGTTTCTTCGGAGTTCTTTACTTCTTCTGCTGCTTGCTTAACTTCTTCCTCTTTCGATTCTTCTGCAGCTTCGGCTGTTTCATTTTCTGCGCTTTCTTTCGTTTCTTCATTAGCCGTCTCTTCATCTTTTTCTTTCTCTTCTTGCTTTTCCTCTGCAGCAAAGTCTTCTGTTGTTTCTTTCTCTGTGGAATCATCACTTGTTTTCTCTTCACTTTCCTCTTTTCCGTCTTCATCTTTTGTTTCTTTTTCTTCTTCTGATTTATCTTCCGATTTAGCATTTTCATTATCTTCGCTTTCTTTCGTTTTCTCCTCGGTTTCTTCTCCGGCATCTTCCGCCTTTTCTTTCGCCTCACCCTCACCTTCAACTTCTTTTGACTCGTCTTCTCCATCATTCGCCTTCTCTGGAGTTTCCTCCGTTTTCTTACCTTCACCCTCCCCCTCACCGTCATCTTTTTTCTCATCCGCTTCCTCCGTCTTTTCCTCTTTCTCACCATCTGCTTTCTCTGCTTTCGGCATTGAGGAAATGTTATAATTAGTGCTCCAAGGTATGTAGCCTTTACTTTACCTGTTGATTCCTCCTTCTCATCCTTGGACTCTGATTCCCCGTTACCTTCTGTGGCTTCGGTTTCAGTCTGATGTGGGGGATTGGTATTTAAAATGCGGATGTGGTGCATTGCATTCAAGTGTGAGTGTTTGTGATGTTGTTGTGGGGTATAGTACAGGATGGTAAAAATGGGAAAATGTATTTACATAATCAGAAAGGATTCACTAAAACTAAAAACAGCTCCTCAGCTATACTTCGTTGCAGTAACATGCCGGATTAGCATCTCGATCGCATTTATTGCTCTAGTGTTAACTTTAATTCTCGCATGCAAGCATTAAATAATATTTTGTTATACCTTTTCTTCACTACTCTCATCTTTTTTGTTTGCGTCATCGCCCTCCTTATCTGTTTTCTCTTTATCCTCACTCGTTTGTTCGCCATTATCTTCCTTTTGCTTTGAAAATTGACGTTTTAACATTAGACTCTGCACGATTCATTGATCAACTCTCGCTGTTACCTAACATGCGCTGTTAAACAAATGTTAAGCGCAAGAGTGTGTTATAAAAGCTTTTGGTTTTTAGTAAATACAAATATATTTATTTCATTAAATATGTACTTATATATTCAGCGGATTTTTATGTTTTCGCATTAACATAACTCAGCCGCACAATTCGTACAGATTTTAGTTTAATACACTCATTTAAATTTAGTACTAAATCAATTTGCAACTTAAACTGAATTTTTTTTCGAGTGTATGTGTTAACAAAATGTTATCGATACAAATGATGTTACATACATACAAATTTGTGTGAGTGTATTAATATAAATAAATATGTGTTTCTTTTTGATTAAAAGTTGTAATTTTTTGCAGCGTGAAAACAATCGCTTTATAAAATTAGTGTGTAGTATGCATGTCATAAATATATATGTATACATATACA
This sequence comes from Drosophila pseudotalamancana, assembly GCA_037075185.1. Taxonomy (NCBI): domain Eukaryota; kingdom Metazoa; phylum Arthropoda; class Insecta; order Diptera; family Drosophilidae; genus Drosophila; species Drosophila pseudotalamancana. The sequence goes on along the minus strand of JBAMCK010000052.1, from coordinate 539,330 downwards.
AATATCTCTGTATATATATGGTGAAAGTAGCTTAACTTAAAGAACCGCAGTCGTGGTAATAGAAGCTCATTTGCTAGAATTGAACAATTCGTTGTTTGCCGCCAAATTACCGAAATGCTGTTAGAGTACATTTTATGTTATTGCTAATGTTAAACATGGCTGGCGTCTAACTAGAATTTAAAGTTGCTGATTGCGTCTCGTTAGTAGAAGAAGAAGAAGTTGCTGTTAATGTTAATGTTAGGTTATTATTGTTGTCATTATGTTTGCTTCTGTGCAGGCTTGTTGTTGCTGTTGTTGTTTTCGCTTCATAACAGTAAACAGAAAAGTACAAATTGCTCAAAGCTTTCAAACCTCTGCCTTCTCTTTGTCGCCTTCGCCAGCCTCCTCTTCACCTTCTTCCGCTGGAGCCTTCTTCTCTTCCTCTTCAGCCTTTTCACCATCCTTGGCCACACCGTTCTCCTGCTTCAGTTCAATCTGAGCACTGCTCACGGCCGTTGTGTCGGCTGGCGCCAGTTTGAGGAAGACCTCCAGCGTGTCGATCTCGTTGGCCATATCAAAGGCATCGTAGTCGCCGCAATAATCCGCATCATTAAAGATTTGCGGTGGCAATGGATGCCGGGGCTCTGGGTCGCTGACTGTGCCGCCATTGCTAGTCGATTTGTTTTGCATCAACTCCTTTTCGCTTTCCTTGCCAGGCTCCGTGATGTCAACAGTATCGTACTGGATATGCTTGCTGTCCAAGATCATCAAAACGCGTTGTTGGCGTTTCTTCACCTAAGATATGAAAAGAATTTAGTTTAACTGTATTTCTTATTTATATTAGCTGCCAGCCCTGGTTCTCAATTGCCGGCAAGCCTACAAATCACACACATACACACACAAACATTCTCTTACTCACAGTTCCAGTACTTATCACTGCATGCTTGTAATTAAGTTTCGATAAACTTTTGTTGTTATTTATTGCCTACATATTCACATTCACACATACATACGATAAGATTTGTGTGTCTACATAGATTATTTTAGACGCTGACACGTCTCTCATGTCTATAACAATAAACAACGGAACATAAAGAGCATTTAAGCTTCGCTCACCTTCACTCCCACGTTTAACGAACACTCTAGTTGTTGTTTTTTTCACAATGACTATTGTTCAGTGCCGATTAGCAATCCGCGAATCAAACAAAGATGAGGAAAAAACAGAGTCGCACATATGAATCATCAACGCACTTACACTTACAAAGTTGTACCCCGCAAACGCAAAAACTGTAATCAATGAATTCTTTTACACTTCACAGTACACAGACAATAAAATAAGCTTATATGGAAATGTTTGCGGTCGTTGCGCTGCTTCTTGCCACCACCATCAAAGCATACGAACACACACACATGCATGCGCCAATCAAAATACCCACTTGCTTTTCTGTTTTGTTCAGAGAGGGCAATCACTAGAGAGATGACGTTTCGACTGTACGTACTACATCATCGTTCACTCACACACACACAAGCTCACATTCTCAATCGCAAACAAACAAGAGAAATGCAGTGCATAAAATAGAATATGCAATTTGGTATTCCTTTTTATCTGCTACGCTACAAAGCAAGCATTCCATTAACATGACACTGGCTCCTACAATTCAATCAGACATACAAATTCATATGTATATATGTATGTGCATTTGTCATTATGTGCGTACTATTCAGATGCCCCGCCCACACCGAAAGTGCAGTACTCACCTCCTTGTTGCCGGACATGCCGCTGACGTACACTTTCAATACCATTTTTACAATTAATTATGCGTTCTTGGTCTTTAATTTAAGGCTTTATCGGTTGCGCGTAATAAAATATTCGACTTTCACGACGATAAAAATATTTTTAGAACTTTCTTTCTTTGCTCTGCTGTTTGCTATGCCTGGTTTTGGCCCCTACCGTGATACGTAATGTTGTTTATTAATATGCACGCACTGGGCTAATTGGTGAGAAACGTTGTAAATTCGTTGAACAAGCTTAAAAAAATTGTTTACTATAAAAGTGTAAAAATATTTAATAATATTAATTGCACAAATTCACGTCGGACTCTTACTTTATATGCCTACTTTTGTCGTTCGAAACAGTGTTACCTAATTGAATCAAGGTAAAAATACGAGTTTTCGGGTAACAAAAATACTAACACACAATTTGCAAATTTTTGGTGTTGTCTGATATTGCTTTGCCACTTGTTAAGTACACAATAAAATGTATCGTGTTGAACTTTTTTGAATATTCAAAGCCAGAATGGGTAGATATTTTAAGCAAAGTATTACATGAACAGCTTTAAACAAGTATTAATAATTTATATGTATATTAATTAGCTGTACAATATTCTTTCCACCCACCTATATTTCTTAAAGAGCTGCGTACCAAACTTAGCAAATTTGGTTAATCGATAATTAGTGGCGTCGATGCATGCAGGGTTGCATTTGTGATAACGGCGTGGAAATTATCGTTTTGTCATCGCTAGGCTCGCCTCTCTGTTCACGAATCGTCGTCACGCATGCATCGGTCGTCCATTTTTCGTAAGACTCCGACAAAAAACTGAAAATTACATCGCAAAAAGACAGAAATTTCACAAATCAAATACATTGTAAGAATTTTCAAACAATAGCACAGTGCATTTCAGTGGCCTTTGAAATACTGCTCAACCCAATAAGCAATAGCAATATAATTAGTTTTACAATTGAACTGCAACTGAACGTTCGTGCGTATGTACAAAAAAAGTAAATAAAACGCGTGTGAAGTGGTGCAAAAATTAAAACGGAAGCAAACACAAATCAATGTAAGTGCAGTTGTGTACAAAAATGACACAGTTAGTCGTTATTTTTCATTAATGGTATCTTAAGTGCTTTGATAATGATATGCGTTGCGACCATTTTAAAAAATTTCACGAAATCAAAATTCCAACTCACAGCTGCAAGTGTGTGTGTGCGAAAGAGCGAGACAACCATTGAGCGCATAAGCTGCTGTCATTTTATTTTCTTTGAAACGAATATTTTTTTTTCGTTTTGGCATGGCGTTCGTCACGTAAAAAGTCACTAATCATTTATTATTAAAAAATCTTTAAAATGCTGTAAATGACGACAGAACGCAAACAAGCTACGCATGCATGCACACCACTACACATACAAATTGAGTTCATTAACAGCCTGTGCGTGAAGAGTGTGAGTGTGCGTATACGTGTGTAGTAGTGCGGCAGAGCGTTGCTTTGTAAAAACAGCTGGTACAGCTCAAAGGATACGCATACGCGGTTTTATTGTTGTAGTTTTGAATTGTGTGCGGGTTTGCGTGTATGTGTGCGAGCGCGCGTGTTGTGTGTTGGTGGTTGAATCGCCCCGCTTACAGTTTTCTTTGCTTTTTGGTCTTCTCCTTGCGTGTGCATTGCTATGCACGTATTGTTGTTCTTGCTGTTCTTAGTAGTGTTGGAAAGTTGTTGTTGTCGGCCTTTATGGCCTGTGGCGGCGAACACTCCCTTTAATTGCGCATCGCTACTTCGTTTTCCTTTTAATTCTCTATTCGCAGTGGAGTCGCCTTTAGCTGGCAACAGAAGCAGCTGCCAGGTCATAAATCGCTGCACCATTTTCTTTTATTGAAAGTGTGCGTCAGTGTACATGTGCATGTGTGTTTATGTGTGCTTGTCAGGTGAATCCTGTTTTCCTTGAAACCAGTTTCACCATTTCAAATTTCATTTAGTCTCAGTTGGCCGCTTCTCTAGCTTCTACTACTGATAATCCTCCATATTTGTTTTTTCATTCTCATTCACAGCGAACGCTTCCAACAAACTGTGTGGCAATAATAAGCAGCATAAAAATATAACAAATATAATATTTAAAACTAAGCAATTAAAAATATATTTAAATATATTAATTTACATACAGTATATATATATATACATATATATAGACAAAGAGAGTTAACGAAGCACATTAAACATAGCTATGGCATGTGCAACACTTAAACGCGCCTTGGACTGGGAGTCGCTCAATCAGCGCCCCACAAAACGTCGTCGCTGCAATCCTTTCGGCCAATCGGGCAGCAACTCGCCTTCTCGTAGCGGCAACAACGATGCCGCCACAACCAGCTCCTCGACGACGCCCAGCAATCGATTTGCAAAAGACAGCAATGAGCCAAGCCCGTTCTCTGAGTCTGCCTTATGCAAGATGTCTCCAGGTAAGTTATTTCCTTTCATAGATAGATCCAAACAGCTCTTATATATCGTCATTTTCAGATAAAATGGCTGAGAATTTGTGCAATGAAATCAAAAGACTGCACAAACGTAAGCAATTGCCAATTACGTCGGCCGCTCTGGAACGCATGCAGGATTCGGAGTCGAGCGGCTCCGAAATGGGACCAGAGAGTCCGCATCGTCCGGATAGCCCGCCGAGTCATTTGATGCGCCATCACGGTGAAAAGGCATTGTTCACGTTTAAACAGGTGCAACTCATATGCGAAGGCATGATCAAGGAGCGTGAGGATCAACTGCGCGAACGCTACGAATCGGTGCTAACCACTAAATTGGCCGAGCAATATGATGCCTTCGTTAAATTCACGTACGATCAGATCCAGCGTCGTTACGAGGCAGCGCCTAGCTGTAAGTGGAAACCCCTTAACTTACATTCCAAAGATATTCCATTTCTATATATGTATATATTTACATCGTATATCGTTTCAGATTTGTCGTAAGGCAGCCTAAATTCTCACTACGATCTTATGTGACGGTAGATCCAACCGCAAAAACAGCAAAAGCTAACAGAAGAAGAAAAACAACATAGAAGCCCTCATTTAAAAAAAAAATCAACAAAAACAAAAAAAAACTATTTTGTGTTTATTATATATTTTGAAATATAAAGAGTTATAGTTTACAACTAGATTTACATATATAAAAAATTGTATTGAAAAAGCAACAAAGGGAAGAAATACTTTAAAGCTTAAGCGCAAAGCAAAGCAGACAGCAAACAAACATACAAAAGGAAACAAACTTGTTACATTTACGTTTTCACATAACGAAAATTCTAAATAAAAATGACAAATATCTTATAGTACGTATGGAACAACAACAAAACACTACACAGAACGCTAATATATATATAAATATATATATATATAATATAATTGCAAATGGTGCAACACATAAAGAAAAAAAAAGAAAATAAAACAATTCAATGAAACCTCAACAGTAGCTTCGTACATAAATAAAGCAACAAAATATTGAAATGAAAAAACGAGAAAAAAAATATATATGTTAGGTACACATAGCATGTAAGGTATAATTGTAAAAGGTATCAAAACTATATTGTATTTCAAAATAGCAATGATGAGATGACAAAAAAAAAAAACTAAACAAAAGAACTACTCATGAAATAACTTTTTCATAGTTTATTTTTGCATAATCATTTTCCTAAAAACAAATTTAAGCGAGTGAATACCGTCTGTATAAAAAGAGAAATAAGTTTTCAATTAACAATTTATAATATTTCTTTGATCGTTAACTGTTTCTTCCTTTGATGTACATTTTGCAAAGTAATGAAAACAAGAACAATAATTTGTTTGCAATCTTTAATTTGCTTTAAAATGTTAAACAACAATGAAAACAAAACAAAAACAAAAGATGTATAATTTAAGTAAACTTGAACGCTTTCATACATATATAAAAATACACGCTTGAGACGTTTCATGTTCATTATAAATAATTTTCACTTGATATATACACATATATATATTTTTCAATTGCCGCGATCATACATACTTTACATTAGTAATTTAACTTAATATTAGTAAAGAAATGCCATTTTTATATTAAAATAAAAAAAGCGATGAATTGAGGAAATCAAACGCCAGTTCTTATTTTAATGATAACGTCAAAGTCTTAAATATTTATATTTAAAATTTGTTATAGGCGCGAATTAATAAAAAAGATAACAGATGTTCAAGCTGTTGAATTACATCGACATGAAGTTGGCTGCGCTCAATTTTGCGTTACGTGAACTTAGTCGCTTAATTAACAGCTTTAATACACAACTTACATGAGTCTGTTAACATACAGACAGTATAAGAAAATGAAAAACAACAAGCAGTCGCAGGAAATTCGAGAGCAACTAAATTGAACGTGTGTGTTTTGAACAACAAATGTTAAAACTCTATATTATGTGCCGCTGAATACCGAAGCGTAATCAGCACGCCCTGCGATTAAAATGCTGCACTCGCGTTACCCATTCGCAATCCAAACAAAAGCTATCAAAATTTATTGCTAATCGGTTCAATCTCTTATAAAATAAGCGAAAAATTAACAAAAAAAAAAAAAAAGAATAAAGAGAGAAAAGAAAGCTTTAACAATGTGCGACGATTACGGTGAAATTTGTTGCGAGCCAGTGACTCAGCAGGCGGTACAAACCTCGCCGGTCAATCCAAAAGTAGCTGTCGCCGCAACCCAAACCGACGTTCAATTGCAGGAATTAAAAATCTTAAATAAAAATGTGAATACCAAACAAAATGATACACTTGGTCTGATGCACGTTGCCGACTGGGATGTGGACGATGTGCAAAAATGGTGCACAACAGAGAAGTTCTCCATTAATCTGCGCAATTGCCTACACTACGAGAATGTTGACGGCCAGGTGCTGCTCAGCTTAACAGAGGAGGATATCCGAGATTTACGGGATATGCGCTTTAAGCTTGGCTACAAACTCACGTTTGGCGAGATGAAAAAGTTTGCCCAAGCGGTTTTTCTTCTACAATTGGAATGGAGACATAATCAGGAACAACAGCCACTGCATGATAATCTCAAGGCTCAATCGAATGGTGGCTTAATTAGCTCATCGGCTCCTCTGCTGCTTGGCATATCTCACAATTTTGCTCAATCGTCGATGTCGTCGCATGGCACTGTTTTTATGGCACCCAGTGTACCAGGCGAGACATGTCCATGCCCGTCGGTTCACGACCGCGCTAGCCATCTGTCCGCCTCTGATGTGTTCCATGGAAAGAACAAACGCTTGGTTTCGCCCGAATATTTTAAGACGGCAATTAGTTTAGGTGAGCATTGCCCCGGGATGGGTCAATTGGGGGGTTTTATTGGTTACATGTTCAATTATAAACAGCCTTGATTTCATTCATACATTATAATCTAACTGTATTTCCCATGCTTTATCTCTTTCCAATTGGACTAACACATCGTGTAGTAGAGTGGGTGGTTGTGCATATGTATATGCGTATGTATATGTGCGTATGTACGTCATTTAATTATAAATTTAGTTACAGTTTTATTACGCCAGTGACGCTCGCGCTACTGTTATTTTGCTTTGGAGGTTAGGCATGCATATGTAAATGCATGTATCTCCCTTCCACTTACATTCAATCTCTAATGTTTCGTTAGCTGCATGTAGTGGAATTTTTTGTTATTGTTGTTTTTTTTTTTTTGTGTAACTTTGCGTGCACAAATTTTCAAATGTTTTACGCTTCCATTTGGCAGCGAGCGTAAACACTTTGTCAAACAATTGGTAAATAAACTTTATTAAAATAAAGTAATTAGCAAAATTTGAATGCTTTCTGTTATAAAAGAGTAATTTTACACACTTTATATTAGCCTTATTATTTTGTTATTGGAAGTCTTTACAGTTGCGTACCCATATAATGTGCCTACTTCAATTTCAATTAATCATCATTATGGTTTATGCTAAATGTTTGTGTTTATAGTAAATAAAATGCGATTTTTCGTTTAATTAATTGTTTGTTGATTTTAACCAGAATGCGTATCCATTTCGTCTCTTTGCAGGCTACTCTTTTGTTGTCACCTGGATAACATCGTTTGTTATGGTGATCGTACACGAGCGAGTGCCCGACATGAAACGTTATCCCCCGCTGCCGGATATATTTCTCGATAATGTGCCGCACATACCCTGGGCATTTAATATGTGCGAAATAACCGGCACACTGTTATTTACAATTTGGCTAAATGTGCTCATCTTTCATAAATATCGTATGGTCCTGCTGCGTCGATTCTTTGCACTGGCCGGCACAGTCTTCCTTCTCCGATGTGTCACAATGTTGATCACATCATTGAGTGTGCCCGGCACCCACTTACAGTGCAATCAGAAGGACTTTGCCATTGATGATCCCAATGTGGATATGTTCGGGGCCCTGGTCATCCGAATGACTCGCGCCTATCGCATCTGGAGCGGATTAGGCATGTCCATACAGGGTGTGCGTACGTGCGGAGATTATATGTTCAGTGGCCATACGGTTGCATTGACGTTACTCAACTTTTTTATCACCGAATGTGCGTATTTTGCATGAGTTTTTTATTTTTAGTCTGTTAACTAGTTTAATAATTTAATGTGTTGTGCTTGCAGATACCCCACGAAATCTTTACTTTTTGCATACATTGACCTGGCTTTTAAATATGTTTGGCATCTTTTTTATACTGGCTGCGCATGAGCACTATTCAATAGATGTGTTTGTTGCCTTTTATATTACTTCCCGTTTATTCCTTTATTATCACACGCTAGCCAACAATCGGGTAAGTATTTGAGTCATTCGTTTGGCACACTCCATAATTAATGGGTATTTATTTTGTCTAACCTTTAGGCTCTCATGCAAAGTGATTCGACGCGCACACGCATCTGGTTTCCAATGTTCAGCTACTTTGAGAACTCGGTGGATGGAATAATTCCCAATGAATTTGATACGGCCGGGACGCTGATAGAGTCTCTCCTCCACCAAATAATTCGAATCAAGGATCAAGTTGTATTCCTTGGTACACGAATTTGGACGGCTAAAACCTTCTCAGCATCAGCGAGGTCATCGATTCACATATTTGGGAACTCCGAACAGGAGTTACGAAACCGTTTTACACCAAATCCGTCAATGGGCAGCAATTTGCATTATCGTATTAACTCCGCGCCCATTACGGCAAACTCATCTGCACAGATCAAGCGGACAACTGTTGATGCGGGCGTCACACCTTATGCCAGTGTATCCACTGGTTTGAAAAGTACGATTTCGGAGAAGAAAGTGCTTTGATTTAGCTGTGGTCGAGTCTTCCTGCAGGATCTTTTTTGTTTGTCGTTTCTCTACGAAGGACAAAACATTGCGGAAAAAAACACACACACCGACTGATAATTTGTACTTTATAAAATTATTCTTATACTTTTTATTTCAGTAGCACCTTTATCTGTATTATCATGTATATTTATGTATATATATACGTGTATGTATATGTATATATATAATATATACCACTCGTAGTGCCTTTCGGGTAGTCTCAACTCCACTCAGTTATCGCTCTTTCTCTTAGGTAAATAACTTTTAGTTAACCAGCTGGATTAACGTGTAAATTAATTGCATGGAATTATGCTTTGAAGAGTACCATTTGATTAATTGATGATAATTCACATTCCGCTCAGTTCAGTTTTATTATTGAAGACTATATTATGCATTATTATGTAATTATAAGCATGTACAACAACTAAGTTATTTAGTCATAAGTCATACAAAGGTTCTGTTGAACGCACAAAATCTAATAAATCAATATTTTAAAGCAAAGTTTATAAATATGTTATTTGTAAAATCAAATGGAAATATTTGCGCTCTCTTTAACGTTTGCTTATCTTGAAATAATGGTCACACTGCTCAGCTGATTTTGTTAGACAGGCACGGGAGTCACGTACTCAGTCAAAATGCAACTAGTTATTATCGATATACTTATACTAGTCTTATCGAAGTCAACTCAGAACTAAAATTTAACAGAAAACTTCGACCAATGGGAATGCGGTCACATTGCTCGGTTTAATAAATACAAACGCCTTTTTAATTAATATATTCAACGCGTTTAACTGAATTTAATAAATTTACAACAATTTTGTGCAATAATGAGTAATATGGAGCCGGGTGTTGAAATGTTCCCACCTGAGACAGTTCAAAAGTCAGATACAGATGCAGACAACGAAGATGAGACGACAGTCAGTGGTGGCAAGAAGAAGGTGCTAAGCGCCAAAGAGGATGAGCTGATATCAATGGAAACACTACGAGAATCGCCAGTGCAGTGGCCAGAACGTTTTCCTGGCATGGATGAGTTTCTGACGATGAGCCAAACACCGATACACACACCAAGCGCCGAAGGTACACAAAACTTGACCAGTTCGGACATGGCAAGGATCACACGTAAGTGAAATTTAAGAATTTAAACTATCTCTGAGCTTCAATAATAACTTAATCTTTCAGAGCTGGCTAGCTTGCCACCCGATCAGCTGATAGAGAAGATTAAGTCCTTGCATGATGAAATTTATCAGCTGGGTCTGCGGGAGTCCAAGGAAATGACCCGTGGAAAGCTTTTGGGGATCTTTGATCGAATGGCCAAAAGCAAGAAATAATAAAATGACTTTGAGTCCTGTTGCCGTATTATATTATAGTTAATTTTACTTGAAAATACATAGACATGTGATTACATGTAGCTTAAATGTAACGCATATAATGAATATATTTTTTTAATAAAAAGAGCAATCGTTAATGAATGAAAATTAATCCTTTAAACTAACAAGTGCAATAGTTAAAACGATAAAAACTCTTCTTGCAGAGTGGGAGACGACGATCGACTTCGGATCATTTTCGTTATCGATGCCGAATTTTCTTGTTGATGTGTCCGCTTTTTTTGGCCGTCGCACTTGAGCTAGATAATTTACTTTTTGTATTGGATGTGGGAGTGCTGGGATCTTTGTTGTTGCTGCTGGCGCCAGCAACGCTTCCTGTATCGTTTCGATGGGACGGCGAGTCTGGAAAGGTTCATCAAGACATTAATTAAAGTCGATGTATCAGATTTCATGCAAAACCTGTTCAGTTCACTTCTTAAGTTAACTTATAGTTATAAAGGCTTCTTCATTTTGCTTGGAAAATAATTAAAGCTTCGTCACATATCACAGCCCAGCATCAAACATCTTCTTCATCGTCATCACGATTCATTAATCCGTCACACTGATATCGCCCACCTCCTTATGCCACGCCTTACCCTTTTCATCCTGCGACTTAATTGATGTTGCTCCATCGTGTGCCGTTGTTGTGTTCTGGTTAATTGAGATCTGATTATCGCTAGAGTCTTCATTGGTTATGGAATCAGATTCGCTGGCACGTTCAGCTGCATATTAAAAATGTAAATAGATTTCTCAGTACTTTTGTTGCTGGCTACTCACGATTGCATATGGCCATTGAGGTAATGCTGGACTTAGAAAACAAGCGCTCCGCATCTTTGAATTTGCGATTGCGTTTGTCGGCCTTCGAGTTCGTTGCCTTGTTTGAGGTAAGATAGCGTTCCCAGCCGCGTATAATGTTGCCACACAGCTGCGTGTCCTCCAGGTAGGAGCCTTCAAAAGCGTAAATCTGACGCTCTAGGTTAGCGAGTTGTTCCTGTGTATTGTATTTAATTTAATTAGTTTTATGTTTAAGTTCTCACAATGTTGGTTAGTTACCGAAGTCTCAGCCTTCTTTTTGATCAGGTCCGCCAATTCTCCACGTGTGTCTATGCCGCCGCCCTTGGCATTGGAATTTGTTTTGGTTGACTTTTTTGGCTTGTTGCTGTTGTTGTTTGTTTCGCTAGCATTTTTACTCGTTGGCGAACTCATTTTGTATTTGTTTAGATGCGTTTTGTTTATAATTATTTTTTTTTGCGATATGTGGTTGCAAGCTGTGTATATCGATTCAATAAAGTGTTACTTCCATGTGTGGTGGCATGCCGATAACATAAAATTTGTGTAATACAAGTATCGGTGGGAATGATGAAGTCGCTTCCGTATATAAACAGTAGATGGCGCTAGTGATAGAGTCAGAGCCGTTAATTTTAAATAAGAGCGAACAGCGAAAAATAAATAAACGCTGAATACAAATGTTTATTTAAAATCGAGGACTTGAGAAGAATTCTTCTAGAAAGATATAATAAATTTGCATGTGTTAATACATTGTATTGTTAAGTGTGCACCGCTATGGGGCATTCTCCTTTAAAACAATTCCATTACAAAGCGCCTCTTAACATTCATTAGACTTTCGTGTGTCTCTGCCATTGACCTCTTGTGTCGGCTGTTTTATATGCGTGCATATCAAACAATAGCTATGGCAGCTAGCGCCATTACCGACATCAATATCATCATCATCATCATCATCATCATTCTCATCATCCGCACCAGCAGATCATCAGTGTGGCTCCCATAGTTTATTGACCCAAGTTCTTTCTAAGCTGTTGCCCGAAAAGTTTGTTGAACTCCCGAAAAAAAGTGAAGCGTCGGTTCCATCAACTGCTCCCGCCATCGCTTCCCATTCATCTGCGTAAGCTTGCGCTCCCTTTCGCTTCTAGGCGCTACTCTCTTTTACTTTTTACCATTTCTCTGCTCGCATAGTCACGCTTACACACACACACACACACACACATACTTATATACGCACAATTTGTTTTGGGCCTCTATGCCAATGCTATTTCACTTTTAACAGTCGGCCGCCGCGTCATACGCGTCGTATGAGCGATTTGTGGCGCTTTTCTTACTTTTCATATGCCCATCTATGGAGCAGACGAAAAGTTAAACTTAATCCAGCGCAAGTAGAAAACAATATCGCGACAACATTAGAAAATGAAATCACAGCGAAAAATCAAAATGGCAACGACCGTTGCAAAGTGTTGCAGCCGGTAAGCAAAGTCTGCTGCCACGTCTGACTGGCTAACTGACTGACTGACTGACGGCCTGATTGACTGACTGACTAACTGATTGACTGACTGACTGGCAGACTGCCTTCTATGTATGTCAAAGATTGGCGCGCTAAAACTTTCATTTTATTTAAACAAACACACAAGGCGCGGCTTGGGCGACTTGGAAAAACTTATTTTCATTTGGTTTTCTTGTTGTTGTTGCCTGTTTTTTTTTGTAAGCAAACATCTGCCGACTACACCGCTGCACCGCTGCTCCGCCCTGCTGCCCATCGTGTGGCATTGCTCTTCTTCTTCTACTTCTTCTTCTTCTTCTTGTTGTTGCTGTTGCTCGCCAATTGACTGCAGTTTACAATAATTTTTATGATGAATTGCATGGCCGCGTGTGAAATCTGCTGCGGCGACTGAGGAAAAGTGGAAAACTGCCAGAAAAGTGGAACACAGCTAAAGAAGCGACGACTGCGTAGCCAACACTAAAACTAACACTAACACTAACACTAACACTAAAAGTAACAACAACAACACAAACACTCTCGACTAATTAGCTGCGTTTTAGAAATTCAGCAGCAATGAAAACAAAATCGAGTTCAATGCTTGCAACGATGACGCTGCTGCCTCTGCTACCGTGTTGCACTTGTTGTTGTTGTAGTTGTTTTTGTTGCATTTGTTACTGCTGTGGCAACTTGTTGTTGGCTCTGCTACGTTTTCGTCGGTTCCAAGAATCGCGCACACATATGCACATGCACATGCGCAGGCACATGCACATTTATATAGCATACATAGTTTGTTGCCATCGATGTGGAAGACGCGCTTTCCAACGCGAGTGAAAATGAGTTGCGTTTTGGGCAGCAAATGGAAAACTTTTGTAAATCGCCATAAAAAAATGCTTAAAATTGAAACATTTTAACCCACATGCAAAAGTTCATATGCAAAAGCTTCGGTTGAGCCCATTAGAAGCAATGAGGTAGGGGCAGGGGAAGGGGGTGGGGCGCATTCAATACTGGCAGTGACATCATAACAGATTGACTGACAAACACACAAATGCACTTGCCATAAAACACATACACACACACACACACAGACGCTCACATCTGTGTGCAATCTCTCACACACTTAACTTATGCAAAAGCTACTGCAATACCGCTCTCTTAATTTTTGTGCGCTCTCTTGCGCTCTTTGCAGTTGCAGCAACAGCAATAAAGCTCTAGTTTTTGTTTTTGTGCAAAAATGCCGGAAGAAACTTGATCTTGATTATTTTCTATGCAAGCCAATGAGCACACGTGAGCGAGAGAGCGCGCGAGTGCGCAAAAAGTTCAAGTTGAATGTCGCTGTCGCGGCCATCGCTGCTCGCTCGCTCGTTCGCAGCGTGGGGGCTGACGCTCGCGCTCTCGCTCTCGCTCTTGCTCTTGTTCTCCCTCTCACCACTGTGGATGTGTGTGTGTGTGTGTGTGTATGTTTATGTGTTTGCTTGCATTCGTTTGGCGGGGCGTTACAATTTGCACTACTGCTTATTGTTGTTGGCAGCTGTTTTTGCTAGCGTGTGCGTGCATGCATTTTTATTCTAAGCATTTTAAGCTTTTGTATTTTTTTCTCGTGCCGTTTGCGTGCATTTGCTTAGAAAACTGCCGCCTATTGAAAAATTACTGAATTTTTCAATTGTGCAACGCGAACTGTAAACATAAATATGTATTATAATTATATTATATTATCAATATTCATTTGGGAAATCAATTTTAAACGCAAATATGTAATGTATAGAGAATAGAAGTTGACAATGTTATTAACTTGATTAATTTAGCCTACGACATATGTATATGTATAACTAAATTAATTACTCTTAGCTTAGTCTATAATAGTATATACAACACTTATCTATTTTGTGATAAAAACTCCATTAGTATTTATTTGAGACCATTTCCTGGATTCCGCTAAGAAAAAAAACTTAGGACTTAACACTTGTCACTTAACGTTTGTTTGATCTTCTCACCTCTTAATGCAGTCATATTTCATAGCACTTTACGTAAGCACCATCAAAAGTGCTTAGCTGTCGGTCATCGAACTCAACGTAACTAATTAAAAAAAAACACCAAATGCCGAAAAAAATGTTGACCAACAAACATAAAAATGAAATGCAATCAAAGTTAGGTAAGAGAACTGACCTTAAACAATGCTGCACAGATCGGGCAACAGATCTCATGTGTGTGCAACCACAAACTCATACACATACACATACATATAAACATACGCAGACGTATCCCACAGATGAAATAAAACACATTCACCCAAAAACGTCGCCAACAAGAACAACAATAAACATTCCTTTTCAAGAGGCAAAAGAACAACAACACAAAAGTTTTCAGCCAAAGAAAACCAAACGAAAGCCAAGCTCTGAAAATATACAAAAAACTAAAAAAAAAAGAGAAAAGCAATCAAAGCGCGGCAACAACAAAATTAAAGCCAAAAAGAAAAAGCCTAAGAAGCAGTTAGCCGCAAAGAGCGCGCCAACGGGTGCCGGGTGAATAGTGAAGAGTATAGACTAAAAGAGAGGAAGAGTGCAGAGAGAGAGAGAGAAAGAGCGGGAGAGAGAGGCAAGCGCAGGCGAATGGAGTGCACGAGGCGAATGAACTTTGAGGCAAGTCGTCGCTGGCTGCGTTGGCATGAAAGTTATGCAACGCAACACACACACACACACACTCACACATAGACCAGCACTCACATAGAGCTGAGCGCCATGGTGAGCGCAGCTTTGCTTTCGGCTCAGCGCGCGAAACAAGTTAACTGTTTTTCTTCGGCCTCGCGTTAAGCTCTTACCTTCCAGACAACGACGACGACGACGACGATGACTTTGACTAGCAGCTGTCTATGTGTGCGTGTGCGTGAGTCGTTGACTTTGCATAAGTGTGCCAATTTATGAAACGGCGTGGCCTTCAATGCAACAAGCTAGAGCTGATAAGCGAGCTTTCAAACATATAAGAAAGCTTTTATGTGAGCTTTAATGTTGTTATTTATGCTTTATGAGACTGTGTGTTTTTTTTTTACTTTTTCTTTGACTGTTTGTTCTCTGTCAGACCAAGACCAAGAAAAATACCATGACCAAGACCTTAACCAATGCATTCTAAAGTGTCTGCGCTTTGTGCTGCCCAATTCTGCGCGCCGGCAGCGCTTTGTGCAACACGAATTTGCCACGTTTTTTGTTTGGCAACAGCTACAGCACCAGCAACAGCAGCAACTGCAGCAGCAACAAGAAGCCGCAGCGTCAGCGTTGCATTCAGCAAACATTACTGTACATTCACCCACTTTTCAAAGTTCAAACACACACACATAGACACACACACCAACACACACATAGACAGTGAGAAGCGCTCGGCAAACGTTTCGCTAGAGAAACAGAAATTGCATTCTAGACGCGGCCGATGCAAAAAAAAACCCGAGTTGCGCATGCGCAGCGATCGTGTTCGCGTGTATGTGTATGTGTGTATGTGTGTTGCAGTTACAGTTGTTGCTGCAATATAAAAAAAACTGCTTTCTCTTGAGGCCAAAATAAATTCAACGAGTCTATTCGCAATATTGTGGCAGCATCTAATGAATAGACCATTTTTAAAACTTGCTCAGAACCAGATAGAACTTGTCTAAATAAATTATATCCACTATTTCCGATAAGTGTGATAAAAAGTGCATAATTTTAGCTATTTATTAAGAAGAAATGAGAACTTCAAGACAAATTGGTGTATCAAAACAATTAAGAGTTGCTTGTACTCGTCTGGGCTATAATTTATTGCTGTCTTGTATCAAATAATACTTTCTAGTTTTATGTCTTAATTCACTTATAGATCGACTCCTAGCACTCATTGACATTCATATATCTTTTTTATAACTAAATTAATTCATATTCAAATTTTGTTTAGGTTAACAAAAAAACATTTATTCAAGATTCTGCATTTTTTTCAAATTTTTGTATACTTTACTATTTCTGTAATTTTGTATAGGTATACCAATACATATTTTTATATATACATAGGTAACTTTTATAGAGCAATGTTTTGTTTTTTATTAAATGTATAATAATATTTATAGATAGAAAAAAATATAAAATTGGCATTTAAATTTTTACTTTTTCCAATATTATTGCTTTTATACTTCTATTTTACAGTTAAGATATGGTTATCGGATTATCATAAAAAAATCTTTATAAAAAGATTAAAAATTAAACAAAATTGTAAATCAGATCAAATAAAAGCAAATTGGTTGCCACCTGGCGCAGACACTAAATAGAATTCGAGCCACGTTAAAAGCAAAGAGGAAAAAAGAAATGTGGAAAATTGCAATGCGAAAATCGGCAACTCTGTGTGTGTGTGTGAGTGTGTGAGTAAAATGTACGGTTATAATGCACTTCAGCATTTCACTTAGAGCACAGTTTGTTCTCTGGCTTTGTTGCATGTTGCATGTTGCTGTTGTCGCTGTTGTACTCACTCACACAGATACACACACACGCTCGCTGGCCTGCTGCAAAAGCACCGTTAGGCGAGTGTTTATTACGCTCCTGTTACAGCATACAAAAGCGGCCAAGCAAAGTAGTAAGAGGAGCAGCAGGAGGAGGAGGAAGAGGACGAGGAGGGGGGGAGGTTGGCTTGCGAGAATTTCGATTCGTTGCGATTCATATGTAATTTTCATATCTGGCCCGAAAGGAAATTGGTTTTGGTTTTTGGCCAAAAGAAAAGTGGCGAGTCGACCAATCGGCCCAATGACCGCTGGGCGAACGTTCCAATTGCAAGTTCTTCTTCTATCTCTCTCTATCTTTCTTTCTCTCTCTCTCTTTATCTCTCTTTGTCTCTCTCGCTGCAGTTTCGGGCTGCAGTGCAATCGAACCCAGCGATCGCTGCACTCGGCAATTTCTTTTTAGCCATGGCCTTTTCTAATGCTGCCAGCACAAACATAATTTCAGTTATTTGCCAGCTCAGTTCCTCGACTGCGACGTCGACTGCGACTGCGACTGCGACTGCGACTCGCTTTATGCGCATGCGCATAGAACTTCCGGGACAACAAACTGAACAACAAGAATACAAAATATTGTAGGGAAAGCCGACAATTGAATACCCTAACATAGTTTATTAACGCAAATAATAATGAATAAGTATAAGCAGGCGAAATTAAGATTTTTTATAATACTGCTTATATGAAAGTTTTTTATATAATAACTGTTATATGATTTTACTTGAAGCACAATTCAAAGAAAAAACTTCTATTGGATGTAAAACTCTTATATGACAGGTTTATTATGACAGTTCTTATCTCATATGACGGTTCTAGTATGACAGCTTTGGAACAAAAACTTTACTTGAGGAACATTTTAGACGTTACATAGGCTATTACAATACATATGCAATTTTACATGACAGTTTTAATTTACAAACAGCTGAGCAAATGAAGAATTATTGTGGGATTGTCAAGTTTAACAACTGTTAAAATCACTTACATACTATTTCATTATCTGAACTATCCCTCTGATTATCTTTATTCATCACATAATCTTCTCTCTCTGCATGCGTAACAAATTTGAAGATCTAGCTGAAGTACTTCTCCCACTTTGTTAGTGTATAAAAAGGCCAACTAACTCTAACAACAGCTACGATGGCGATGACAGCAACAACAGCAAGAACAACAACAATAGCAACAACAACAATAACTGCGATTGCTGCAACTGAATGCAGAATTAGGTCACTGGGAATTTTTTTTTTTTTTTTTGTTTTGTTCTTTTGCCCATTTTGTGCAACGTTGTTGTTTTTATTTATTTTTTTTTTATTTTTTGCTGCCTGTTGACTGTTGTTTGTGGCTAGAATTTTTTTTTACTGTTTTGGCTTATAATGGCGCACAGTTTGGCAACGTGCAACGGCGGCTTATTGAGTTGCTTTGAAAATATTTGACGGTAATTTTCAATTTGTTGCACAGCTCACAATTTCGTTTGCCGCAAGGCAACCCAAAAGTAATATAAGATGAGGAAGAAGAAGCACAAGAAGTGGCAAGTTCACATCGCATTAAATAACATAGCGCAAATTTTGTGGTCAATTTTCATGGAATTTGTGAGTGTGTGTGTGTGTGTGGCATCAATCGAATTGGTTAAACAAGTCGAAAGATTGGCTTGAGATATGAATAAGCAGCCAGCAAAATAGTTAAAAAGGTAGCTGCGTTCTTTTAAGCAGGTTGATATATATCTTATAAGCAATTTAGTTATTCGAATTAGAAAGTCAGGAAATTCGAACAGGAATTGTATTAATTGATAAATAGATATTTGTGTAAAAAAACTAGTGCTAAAAACTTTACTTATACTTGGAAATGAAGACCAGTAGTTAATTATTATGTGGCAGATCCTATTTGAGAATATCCTTTAAATAAATTTTGTTTGAAAAGTCCCGTGCTTTAATCTTCTACGACTGTTCTTATATGGCAGATCTTATATGACACTAGCCTTCATATCATATTTTGTTTGGGAAGTTGGGCTTTTTTCTTTGAGCTTATTTACCAGATTTTATATAATATAAATCTTTGTACTAAATTAAGTTTTAG
This sequence comes from Drosophila pseudotalamancana, assembly GCA_037075185.1. Classification (NCBI taxonomy): domain Eukaryota; kingdom Metazoa; phylum Arthropoda; class Insecta; order Diptera; family Drosophilidae; genus Drosophila; species Drosophila pseudotalamancana. Next base: position 520,059 of record JBAMCK010000052.1, on the reverse strand, counting down.
ATTTGAAACTTCTTTTTTAATCTCAGTTGGCAAATCTTATATGACAAAAGCTCCATATCAAATTTAGTTTGGTAAGAGAATGCTAGTTTTTTTTACTCTTGTATGGCACTGCTTATATGCCAGGTCTTATTTGGTAATAAACTTTAAGAAACTTAAAAGTTAATTAATTTTGTATGACAGATATTACAAGCCTGAAAAAATGTATAAAATGAAGTTCTTTGATCTTATATGACACTTCAAGTGTTGTAGATCTTTAAATAAATTAAGTATTGATATATGTAATTCCCACTAATAAAGTACGTTAAGCAATATTTTTAATATTTCCTATCGGGCCATATAAAATAACTACCAGTTTTTTTTATTTCTAATTAGCAATTACGAAGCCCTGAATAAAAGCCGTTAATTGACAATTGAATTAAATGTGTTTAGAAAGAAGAATGCAACAAACTTTAAATGCCTTTCGTAATGATTGAGAGGAAAATAGGAGAATGCTGATGAGAACTTTAGCCTCCGCCACAACAACAACAACAACAATTGCAGCAGCAACAGCAGCAAAACTGATTTTGCGCCTTTCCCTCAATAATTTTCTTGGAAATATTTCTTAGACCGGTTTTAGCTTTGGCAACAGCAAACATTGCAGAATTGTTGTTGTTGTTGCTGTTGGCTAAAGAACCGCGACGCAGCTACCGTTCAGATACTGTTATATTCTGCAAAATGCATCGGCACGTCTCCAGTTGCATGTATCTGTAGCTGTGAGAGCAGCTTCTCTCTCTCTCTCTCTCTTACACACACACTCTCTTTCATTGTGTGTGTGTGTGTTGCAGCTCCTTTCGCTGTGCTTTTGCACACATTTTTCAAATGTAAGTTACTTGCGGTCATTGGCTTAAACAGCTTCTTGTGCTGCTGCTGTTGCTGCTGCTTCTACTGCTGCTGCTGCTAGTGCAGTTGTTGTTGTTGCTGCATTTGCGATTGTCCGCTTCGACTGCTGCAGTTGGAGGTGACTCGCGGCCATTGTACCGATTATTGTTTGCCATTAGATTCTATGGCTGGCTCATGCTTGGCTTTTGGTCATTGCCCAAGCATAAGATGCCCAATTTTGCGGATCTGATTGGGAGTTAGTTTGAACCGTGGTCGATGGCAACGCCCAAACACAAAAGACTTAGGCAACGAACTTGCCAGAACTTGCCAACCAACATGGCAGCACAGCAGAACAATCGCAACGAGCGCAAAGCCGAAGTCGCCGTCGCAGTCGCAGTCGCAGTCAAAGCCGATGCCGATGCCGAAGTCGAAGCCGAAGCATAAAAGCCGAAGCTCATGCGAAGCTCGGTTCTCGGCTCTCGGTTGTCGGCCGTCGGCTGTCTGGCAGTTCAACGAACCTGCGCTCGAATCTAGGCTAAACATTCTCGGCGCTGACGTGCAATGAAAACGAAAAGTACCGTAAGCTAACCGCTACGAAGCGGAGTCTTCTGGAAGACGCGGCCAGAACATTGGAACGTGCGGCGCAAAGCGAGAGAAAGAGCGAGTGAGAGGGAGAAGGAGGGGGAAGAGGTAGAGTAAGATAGACATTTGATTAGCAAGCGTTGGCTTTAAAAGAGGGCGGGTGTGTGGCCGTGTGGCAGGGCTCGAACGTGACGTTCTGTTGTGCCACATAGCACACACACACACACATACACACACACGCATTTCATTATACATCTGTGTATGTGTGTGTGTGTTGGACTGCTAATCAAATGCGCAACTTTTCCGGCATTTCGTCTGAGCGGAAGTTGCAAGCGGCTTTATTAGCTTTTAATGGGAAAGTTATTAATGGGACAAATTTGGACGGCCGAAAAGCAAATGGGTTCTAAGACTGCGCACATACATACATACATACATATGCCAAGGCACATTCGGTGTTATTGATGGCTGATCGGCTTGGACGCTTTTGGCGCATTGACAGGTAACTCAATTGTTGTCGTCTCGTCGCCTGTTTGCGAAAGAACTGCGAAAGCAAAACAAATTGGTGAAAGTTGTTGCTCAGCTCCAAAAAGACTTCTTGGCCATTCGTCGCCCGCTTTGTTGTGCGTTGCGTTGCGTTGCGTTGCGTTATATTCGCGTTCTTATTCGCCAAAAAAAAAAAAACAACAAAAATATAAAAAAAACGGTTCTACCTCTTGTCTGGCCATATTACAAAAACGGTCGTTGAACCTGTGTTCAAACTTCCCAGCATTTCGTTTTTCATCTGTAATAATTTGGCGTGTAAACAGCGCCACGGAGTCAACGACTTCTGTGCCCCATACCTACCACACATAAACCCCACCCCAACCCCCTTTCTTTCCTCCTCTTTCGCTCAGCCCACATTTCAACACTTGATAAGCAAGTGGCAGCAATTTTCTGGCCCAAACACCGGGCTTTGGTTGAGTCATGTTGTTTACGCAAAAGCAGAATAAAACGGCAACAATTTTTGTTGTTGTTGTTGTTGTTATTGTTGTTGTTGCTGAAAGAGTTTCTTTTCATTGGAATCGGTATCGCAGAATTGTATAATTAGGCTAACAGCTCGAACTTCGACTGCAGTGACGAAAGTGTTAACGCACAATTAACTTGTCTCAAACGTTATGGAAATTTTGACCATGACACGCGCTTCTTCTTCTTCCTATTTATCATTTCTTTGTCTGTGAGTCAGCAACCCGCAATCTGTTCTGCTTTGATTAGGGCCAAATGTGACTGAACCTCTCCTCCACACACAAACAAATTGTAAACAAATTCTATTCGCCGGGGAATTTTCTTCCAGTTTTTTTTTTTTTGTTTTTGTCAGATGTCGCATTTAATGGTAAGAAATGGGGCAACTAGTTGTAGAGCTGCAAATCACAAGAAGAAATTTCAGTCTGATGTTTCTAAGGCTGCCTGATATGGGACTCTAGTTGTAAGCCACACTTTGATTCTAAAGAAATTTTTGTTTATGAAATGCGCGCCAAAATCTGATCTCTGGTCAACATTTGATTTTTGAAATGTGATTAGATAATTGCAATAGTAGACGATTAAGATTCTTTAAATCTTGTAGCTAGCCAAGACCTGAGATAATAACATTAATGAATTAATGCAAATGCAGCTTTAAAGCTTTTAAGGAATCACATAATAAGAAAAGAAAATTCAAATTAATAAAAATATTGTATGTGTGTATGTATATAATGAATTGCATATACTTCAAAAACTATAAACAATAAAACTCTGACAACAAAAGTGTATACGATATATTTATATATATGTATATATGTACATATAGATATAAATTTAAGATAGTGCTTATATACATATCTAAGATCGAAAGGAGACAACTTTCTCCTATATTTTGCGCTCCTTTTTTACATAGATATGTATTTAAATATTATTTTTAAATGTTATATACATATATACGTACTTACATATATTCAAAATTACATGTATTTAGCTATATTAGAACCAAAGCAATAACGCTTTAAGTATAGGAATTTATAGAATTTTCCGTTTTGTCACGCCCACTTGGGGGCAGATATATTAAATCTGAATGCTTTGTCCGATTATGGTACCAAGAAGTATATGAATGCAAATTCCAGCTTCTAGATGAACATTGGGGAAAACTTATAGACTCTCAACTTCGATGGAAATGAGAATATGAAAATTCTTGAAGAAAACTGTAGTATTCTCTAGCTTCAACTAATGCTTCTTAATTTTCTGGCTTAACTAAACAATTCTTCATAAATATTCTGCAAACTCTCCAAGCCAAGCCCATACTTAAAATAGTTCACTCAGATAGATCTTATCTAAGTTGGAGTATTATGACCTGTGATCTCAGCAATAATAACAATCATCATATGGCAAACAATTTAAAGCCGTGTAATAATACGCTATTTGTTTCCCATCTCAAGTATTTTTATCGTAACATCTGCAAGAAATTCCTGTAGCTAGACCTACATATGAGTTAGAATTCTATTAGGTATTCCCAGCGTAAACAATTCTGTTCTTATGATGATGATCGACATGATGATGATGATGATGATGGTGATGATGGTGATGATGGTGATGATGTTGTTGAACGATGCAATCGTAATTGCATTTTGATGATCATTTTTATCGCTAAGCCGAAATCTGTAACAAATGTAATGGCCAAAAAAGAATACTTTGAGCCAAAGACAAACCTGCTGCAGAGCTGGCACACACATGAGTGTGCGAGAACTTGGCTACTTTTTGGGGGCTCGCACACACACATATGTATAAATATGTTCACATATACGGCGGCTTTATCGAGCTTCGTAATTATTTTCATTTCTTTCGGTACGACTTTGACTTCAACTTCGGTTTTGACTTCGGGCTCGGGTTCGGCTTCGGCTTCGGCTTCGGCTTTGGGTTTGGGTTCGTCTTTGGGTTCGGTTTCGTATTGCTAGTCCACATTTTGTTTATGTATTTGTGTGGCTGGCTTCAATCAGCAAAGTTCAACGCACTCGCTTGAACTGCAGAAAAGACTCTGCGGCAGAGATGTAGATAAACATTTCCGCAACGGCGCCGTTGAGAGACGCTTGTGAAAAATCTATGTAGAAACATTCTACAAGCAAAATGGCCAAACAACCAACTAACGACAACACCAACAGCAACAACAATCGAACAGCAACTAAGCCAAGAGAGTGTAAGCCATGGCGAGATACTTTCATTGGCTTAGGCGAATCTTTCTCTTTGGCAACTGCAACGGCCGCTTGGCTGCTAACCAGTTTTCTTGGCCAGGCTCAAAAAGAAAGGCTTTCTTTCTGGCCAGCTTTTGGCACTGCTGCAGCAAATGCAGCGACTGCAATTTGAAAGTATGACCGAGTGCCCAGAGAACGCTGCAAAACGGCAATTGAGTAATTTTCCTTACCACTTCCTCCTACTGCTCCTCTTCTGCAGCTTAATCTTCTTCTTCTTCTTTATGCATGGCAGTTCTTTCAAATTCTAACCAAAAACTTTGGTGTTAAAGTTCACATAGAAGTAACTTTGTTGTTGTTGTTCTTGTTGTTGTTTGTGGTCAATGAACTGCCCGAAAAAGAAACCCAAAAGTTCAGACCTCGAGGTTTGTTACATTCTCGCTCCACGTCTTACATAAAAAGTAAATAAAAAAAATAGAAAAAAAAGTAGAAAAAAAATAGAAAAAAGAAGAAATATATATAAAAACTTGACGCACTTCGCTGCGTGGCTTTAATGGGGGCTCGGAGGGGTTCTACGTGGGGGCTTTGAAAAGTCAGCGGCGTATTAATTTTTCTAATTTGTCTGCCATGAGGCGAATGAACTTTTCTAACTATTTCTTCATTTTGTTGTTGTTTTTTTTTGGTTTTTTCTATTTTAAATATACTTTTTGTTTTTCTTTTTCTTTTAGTTTGCTTTTATGTCATGTTGTGTTATTTCGTTTTCTTTGGCAGCAAAGCTTTTGTTTTTTTTTTTTCTATCTTTTTTTGGACACATAATAGATGAAGTTTGCAGCTCGAATCTTTGGGGAGTTCAAAGAACTCATTCGTGATCCATTGTGGGTATCTTATGCATATATTTAGAATAGCTTTTGCTAGTGTTTAAATTTATGGTAATGCGATACCTATAGACACATCTTATTATACCAATCCACAATTTTTTTTTGCCAATGTCATTAATCAAACTAAAGACAAAAAGATCGTAAATAGTTATTTTGAATAGCTTTAAAATTGAATTCGATTATCATTTCCAATTTCTGCTTTGGTTCTGAAGCGATTGTAACTGATCAGAGTTTTGCATATATATATACGTATATATATATATGTATATATGAGCCTGTGTGTCTTTAATTTATGTAGCCACTTAAATATATGGAATATCCAACTAATGATGCATAGAACTTGTTTCACTATGGTAGTTAATGTCTTAACTCGAATATCTGGGTTAAGGATCTTTTTTATCGATCAGCTTATGATGGGATCTGTTCATTATATATTCAAACTCGGCTGGCACGTGTCTGACAATTTGATAAACTGTTTTCATTTTCACAGCTTGATGAATTTATAGATTTTTCATATGTATGCATTAATTTGGAATTTGTAGCTGGTCACGATTCTCAAAAATTGAACCACGCACAAAAAAGAACGTTCTTATATATGTTGTTTGTGCTTGGAATAATTATAAGAAGTAAATATAATAAGTATATGAAAATTGTATATGAAAGGTTAAGTTAATAACTGTAGGAATGCATTTTTATTAAAGTTTCTTAAAGCTTTTGAATAGCATTTAAATTTTAAAGTATTTATGATTCAAAATATATAAAATTTGAAGTAGTCTTGTGAGTATCTGTAAATGTTACATAATTATTTACAAATAATGAAAATATTATATGACAAACTAACTTAACTAATGTGGCAAATAAATTTAGGAATGTTTATTATAAACTTTAATATGGTAACAATTAAATATATTTTTGTATTTTTTTTTTTTTTATAAATTATTGAAGCTTCAAATAGGCAGTTATTTTTTAAAATTGTGTACAAACCAAAACATTATATGGATATAAATTTAATACTTAAGTAAGTAATACTATTAAATAGAAATAAATATTGCAAATCTAGTATAAAACATAATAACATAGAATACTATATTAATAAATTATATATTAATAAAATTCGTCCGAAACTTTGCTTAGCATAAACTTCCTTTAAGATATTTTTGTATAACTCAAGCTTATGCAAATTGTGAAAGAATTTTGGACATATATGAATGTCAAGCAGCTGCTGGATTACCAATCGTCAACAACCGTCAGCTTCAGATGTTCTCCCCAATACACGACCTAACGGTACTGCAATCCTTTAACGCCATTTTATGCGTCAGCTGCCAAAAAAAGAGAAATACATTCATATATGCTCCATTCATAATTGATTTCCGCTCAGCGAAGTCTTCATATGCGAGCCTTTAACATTAGAGCCAACTGTTACACACACACTCACACTCACACACACATACGCACACACACACTGGAGAAGGGAGAGAGCGCGATCTGCTTTGCATTTACAGTTATGCAACAGAGCACAATGCATGCACATCCTTTGACATAATAGCCAAAGAGCTCTTCACACCAACAACAAATAAAGCAATAACAACAACAACAACAAGAATGATGGAAAAAACACGAGTGCGAGTGCCGAAGTCTAAAAACGAGTTTCCTGTCGCCGACAAATGAAATTTAAATAAGATAATAAATGAAGAGAGGAGGAAGAAACAACCGCTATGTTGCGGAGCGAGGCGTTGCTTCTTGCCTGTTGCTTGTTGTTGTTGTTGTTGTTGTTGTAATAGTTGTTGTTGCTCCTTTCAATTTCTCGTAATTCTCAAATGAAGCAATCGGCAAAGACGACTCGCAGTTCCGCCCGCCTACAAAAGTGCTCAACAGCAATAACAGCAACAACAACAAAAACAAGCAGACAGTTGAACAATGCAGCAACAATAAACACGCAAACAATAGAGCTGAGGAACCAACAGCAGCAACAACAACTGGATTTTTACCGTAATCCTTTCGCTTTGATCCGCTTGAGAAGTATATTTTCATTCTGAAGAAAATGAGATTTCGGCTGCCAGGAGCTGACTGATTGAGCAAGGATTAACAGGCAGGTAGCTGCCTACCTGCGCAGGACATGAGTTGCTTTATTTAAATACCACCAGCAGCAGCAGCAGCAGCAGCAGCAGCGGCGGCAGCAGCAGGCAGGTACCGCAATGCGTCAGGTGTTGTTCTAGCTGCCTCTTGAGGCAAAGGGTAAACATTTCTCTTTCTCTCGCTCCCTCTCCTTTTTTTGATTAAGGAACAGCGTGAGATTTTGTTGGCATGTGGAGGCGCTGCCATTTGATTGCGTGAAATGTGAAAATGTGAAAGGAAAATTGATATTTTCAACAAAAAAAAAACAATTAGGAAGAAGAAGAAGTAGTCGAAGTAGTAGTAGGAACTCGTAATGTTTACACAACGAACGACGCGCGCATATGTTGCAGGAAATGCGCTGTCAAAGGATTTCCCCAGCGGAAATGGCAGCAACTACAACAACAACAACAACTACAATAATAACAGTGGCAGCAGCGTGTCTATTGCCTACAACAATGGTTTAATTAAAGCAAGGACACAGTCATAAAGCCATAAAATTTGTTACTGGCCCTCTTTTCGGCCGTGGCAATTGCCTTCAAAGGGTTGACCCAAAGGGCTCAGAATTGCTGCCACGGCAATTAGTGTGCCGCCTTTTCTGCTTCCTGCTAAGAAGAAGCAGAAACTTGCCCTGCCATTGTTGTCCTTGCACGGTAGGCAAATGCGTTTCTCCTGAAATTCGCATGCAGCACACACATACACACGTACACACATACACACATACACACATAAACGTACGCACACGCACGCAATCAAGATTCTTTGTCAAGTTCGTTGCTTAAGTCTTTCGTTTTTTTGTTTTTTTTTTACATATAAGCCAAAAGCAACAAAAGCCGAAGAAGATGCGCCACTAAAGACTGTTGCTCAACCCGCCGCGGAGTTCAACGAACGCACAAAATTCAAATATATAATGAAACAGCGCAACAGCAGCAGCAACAACAACAACAAAGTCAAAGCAGCAACAACAATACAAACAACAACAACAACAATGCTCTGTTACAAACGAGCGCCAACAGCAGCTCCGGTAATCAGTCAGTCAGTTGGCCGCTCGCTTACAGCGCCAGCCCCCACCTCCCCTCAAACACGCCCCTCCTCCTCCTCCTCCTCCTCCTCCTCCCATCCCCCATCCCCCTCGCCCTTCTAGCTAGTACCCTCGCACGCACTGGCCGACAAATAAAAAGCACAACGTTAACGTGGCTGGCAGATGAGTTTGTTGACCTGCCAACTCACAATTTGGTTGCTGTTGTTGTTGTTGTTGTTTTATTTTTTGGCTAAGAGACGAAAATGAAATGGAAAAGAGCACACACAAAGTTCTTAACATTTATTTTTATTCTCGAAACATTCTCGAAAATGAAATGAAAAAAAAAACAAAAAAAAAAATAAGACGCGCTTTTAACTCTCTCGCGCTCTTGACTTGGTTTTTGAAAAGTGAAGTGAATCACTGCGATACACGCACAGTAGCCGGACAGTCGGACTGCCCGACAGACAGACACCTGGACAGTCGGACAGGTGGAGAAAGGGAGGGGGAGAGGTTGAGGCATGGCTGTCAGCAATGAGGCTACAAATTACTTATATTCGCATTTTGTTGAATTATGTCGAATGAATTGGGCAAACAACAAAAATTGCTGGACAATGGAACTGTAAAGTTAAAGCTGAAGAAGAAGCAGAGATTGGAGAATAAGAAGTGGCAGTAGCTGAAGCTGAAGCTGAAGCATATCTTCAGCAACGCTCGAGATTTCCGCTGCTTGCGGCTGCCTTTCATTGTTTTGTGGGTGTGTTGATATCAACAGATATATAACAGATATATGTATATATGTATGTATATATACGTTTATAATAACTGATAATTTGATAATTTATTGTGGGGGCAGCTGCTTGCTTGTTGCTTTCTTTTGATTTCGATTACGATCTCGATGCGGAAATCAATCAGATTTTTGTCGACTGCTCAGTTTAATGACTAATCAATTGGAACTGGAAATTTTGGATCAATTGTATTACTCATAAGAAGGCAAGACCATGTTGTAAGTGGCAAATTCTTGAAGTAAATTCTTAAAAACAAAAAGAATATTCGATTATTAGGTTGGATTTAGGCTTATGTATGATATATATGATATATGTATATAATTATTAGCATTCTTTACCTTATACAAAACCTTATCAACAATTTGAAGATCATATTAGATGCTCCCATCAAATTGCCTTTTTATGAGGCTACTTTTTTTTTATTTTCATGGATTTACCTATATTTTACATATAATCTTAACTTATCTGGAATTACACTTCTCACTTTTCATGCCGTTTTAAAAGTCACTTAAAAAAAATCTGTGTGCCGTTTTTTTCCGCACAAATTTTTGAGTTACCTGTGAAAACGGTTTCATCAAAATGATGACCGCAACCTTCTTGAAAGATGAAACAAAATATGAACGAATGTGAAAGTTAAGAGTCCTTGAACTGTTTTTATGTGTTCTTTATGAGTGTTGTTTAGCCCTCGCGTGTCTCTGCTGTCGGCCTCGTCCCGATGTTGCAACACACAAAGGCACAGGCCAAATTTTTCGGATCGGTTCGTTCCGGGTTCCGTACTCCTAACTGACCTGCGTTTAGTGACGAAAAGTTGCGTCACAGTTGCAAATTTTGTTACCGTTACCTGGAAAATGTTCCATTGTAAATCTTACAAAATTCTTCATTTTATGAGAAAAGCAGAACATAAAAAATTCCCATAAAAATTTTAGTGAATGTGTTGGCATACTTACTTATATATACATATATATATATATATATCAGATAATATATATGTGTATATGATAAACTGTAATATCAGTAAATTTTGTACTTATTTTTATTTTTTTTTTATCAGAACTCGATAAGGTCTTGTTTATGAAAGATTTCAGAAATTGGGTTACTAGTTCCGCCTTGAAAATGGGGTCAAACATCCTGCGTAGCCCTTTTTTGAAGTCGCATTTCCTTGAACTAAATGGAAAGCGCTTTTCCAGGTCATTTCCCGTTTGGTTAAAGAAATGGAACTCGGTCAATTGCTGAATGAGCGCAACCACAAGGCTCTGACACTTCCTTTTTTATCCTGGAAAATCTTAAGAACTGCATTTGGTCTAAAATTACATAATTATTAGTTGCTACCATATAAAGGTAGAAGAACCCTTATCGAAGGCTCTTCTCATAATAAAAAACCCATAAAAAACATGAGAATTTTCGCGCGCAATGGTAAATGATTGTTTTTTTCCCCCTATTGGATGAGTGGAAAAACTGTGGAGAGGAAAAACCCTTAGGAGAAGAAAAAGGACAACGCCGACAGATGCGCCGTTTGATTCAACGATTGCGATCAAAAAATGCAGTTGGAGGGGAAACTCAGGTTGCGCGTTTATAACTGTGCTTGCTTTTGATTTCGTCAGGTGTGCCACAGCGAAGGTAGCTGCTACCTTTTTTTTTTTGTATATATTCTATATGGCCTGCTGTCGCGGAAATCGAAATCCTTTTGTTGCGCGTTTACAGTTAGCGCTTCGCAGTTGGTAATTACCTTGAAGCAGGAGCTGGAGACAGGAGCTGGAGACAGGAGCTGAAGGCGTGGGAGCATTTGCTTACAGGATATGCGCGACGGCTCTAACGGTTCATAATTATGCAAGTAGTTGTCAGCTACAACTGAGCATCTGCCACACACATATACATATATAGACTGAAAGGTGTGTCTGTATTCGATTTCAGCTTGTCAACAATATTTGCTGTTATTTTCGCATTCCGATTCATCAATCAGCATTAGTCTAGTTGTCTATAAGGCAAACAGTTGGCCAACAAGAGCGCGAACAGCTTAAGAGTTCATTGTTACAATTATGAATTGTCAGCAGCAACAACATCTACAATAACAACAACAAAAGCCAAAAAATCGAACAACCTGCACCAATAAACTCATAAAAAAGTCATAAAAAAACACATAAAAAAACAACAAAAATTTGTGTGGGTTTTTTTCTCTTCTTTTTGAGCACAAAGTTCTCTAGAGAATATGTGAAAATAATGGCTCCATTGATTGCTTTGCTTATGGCAGATATATAACACAGATTTCTTGAGATTTATGTCTAAATCAGAACGATTTTTTTAGTCTGGATTAGAAGTTTTAAGCTTTTATAACTTAATCTTAAGCGAAGAGAATTTTTTGATTGAAACATATTTTTATTTGTGTCTTGTATTTTTTTAATTTTTTTTATTGCATTTTATAATAATTTTTTTTTTGTATATTATTGATTTAATAAAACTAACATAAAAAATGATTTAAAGTTTCAAAATTTGGGTCAAATCTTAAGAATTCTGTATAATTTTTCTCTGCTAGCATATTTGCAACATGTTGCAAATTGATTTTCGACTGATGAAGATTTTAACTTTAACACCTTTATTAAAAAATATTTGCATCAACATTTGCCGTTAGATTCCTGCACTTTAATTGCATATACGGTCATATGTGGGGCAGTACAGAGGGAGTAGCTGAAAGATTGGGAGAGGGGGTGAGGGCGGGGTAAGTATTTGGCGTGGGTTGTTGGCTGTTCGACTCTTCGACTCTGTTGGCGGATTGACAAAACACTCGAAGACATGCAAAACGAGAACGCCATAAAAAAAAACCAAAGTCGAAGTCGAGCTTGAAGTCGAAGTCGAAGACAACGACAGCGATCGAAAGACAAGATACTTGCCTCTCGCTCTTTCGGCTTTCTCGCACTCGCTCTTTCTTCGCTCTCTTTGAAGTTGCGAATACTCAATTGTATAGTTCTTAGTCTGAGTGTGTGTGTGTGTGTGTGTTAGCAGAAAAACAGTTAGCTTTGCTTTTGTATGCGTTGTTTGCCTTGTTGCTGTTGCTTTTGCTGCTGTTGCTGTTGCTGTTGCTGCTGCTTCTGTCGGTCATTGGCTTAGCACACATTTTTCATTTCGTTGCGGAAAAGAGTGAATTCCAATGGCTCCTCCGTGGCCACATCTTCGAGTCAAATGTGCCACACGTTGCGGCAGTTGCCACTGATTGCACTTTGGTTGCTGCTTTTAAGATTGATTGCGAATACATTCAAGAGAGTTGCAACAGCAGCAACAACAGCAGCAGCAGCAGCACTATTCTAAGATCCGTTGCCAGCAATTGAACTGTACAGGTGTATATTATAAAGGTAAACAAATAGCAAAAACACACACTAACACACACATACATATGTATAAGTGGCAACAAAACATTCACTTTGTCTGCAGCCGCTGACGAATGGCAAGTTCATTGCTCCTAACCTAATTTTTCAAACATAATCATGAAGTAAATCAGGTTTGGCACATAGATAACAACAACAGCAAGGGGAATAAGAAGAAGACAACGGCGACTTCCAGAGATCGCGCTTAGAACCATCACAAGCTATCAAGATGTCTCTGTATGTATGGGTGTGTGTGTGTGAGTGGTGAGAGCTTTTACCGCAAAATTGGCGCGTGTGTTTAGCACCTTTCGCGCCCCCAACGGGCAGCCACTTGCCAGCAGCAGTAACTGTGGCAGCGACTGTGGCAGCGACTGTGGCAGCCACAATCAAACAGCAGACACAGCTGCAACAACTCTGCTGCATAATCAACTGCTGCTTCTCCAGCTTTGATCCACTTAAGCGGAGTCAAAAAGTGCAGCCCAAATCTCAGTTGGCAGTTATACAAAGTAATTGATGGCAGCAACTGCAGCAGCAACAAGTTGCAAGTGGCAACAGCAGCAGCAGCAGCAGCAGCAGCAGCAGCAACAGCAACTGTTGCAAGTGGCAGGTAGCTCGTTTGAGGTGCCTGAGTTCGTAATTTGATGAGTGACCATTGTGCACAATGAGTGCAAAAGAACAAACATTTGCGGTCAGATTTGGCAATGGAGACAACAACAACAATGACAACAATAATAGATTCTTCGGAAGATTGGGGTTAAGATTTGTGGTTAACTTCAGTCCTTTCTTTTTGTTGTCTTAGATGGCTTAAATTTAATCAAAACTAACGCAAAGATTTGTCTGTTAAAAAAAAAAACAACACTTTAGGAACGACTTTAAATACCCTAACGAATATTTGGATTTTTGATACTCTGTAGAAACTTGTTAGCCAGAAAATTAAAAAAAAAATCAAATCTAAATATCAATATTTATATGTACTAAGAAAGTGTGATGAGTTATCGAAACAAAATAATAAACTTAATAAACTGGGATATATATGTATTTAAAATTTCCAAGTCTCAAAAGCGTGTAATTCTCGAGGTCTAGACATTCTTGTTAATGGACAACCAGACGAACCGGGCCCAATATACAGGACTCGACCATTCCTACATCAGCCCGTTATACACATATTAACAAAGGCCACATAATACATTTACCCTTTATATAGAGTAAAAACCACGCTTTGATTATTAAATTTCCACAATAAACGTAAATTTTGTATTTGCTTGCTAATCGAATGACTTAAGCAACGAACTTCAACTTCAACTTCAACTTCAACTTTAATTCGGAGCTAAAAATTAAGTTAAACTCCATTTTCTAGCTCTGTCATGCAAAATAATTTATATAAATTATTGCTTAATGCCGGTAATCAATCACAGGTAGCAAACAAAAGACTCAAGCAACAAACTTACAGGTACAAAAATATACAAAAAATGAAATGAAAAGAACAATTGTTAAAAGTGCAAAAAAAAACTTAATGTAATAAATAAAAAGCATATTTATGACCATTTCGGCCAGCACTTTAAGCACTTTTTTGTATTGTTGTTGTTGTTGTAGCTCTACCATCATTTATTTATTGAAGTGTGGCTGCTGGCCAATGAACTCCAGCAATGAAAACGAACGTATAAAAAACGAAAACAAGAAGAACACAAAAAATACGCCGACGAAGAAGAAACCGAAAAGAAAGAAAGAAATGAGCGGCCAAACAGAAACCGAAACGCAACAACAACAACAACAACAACAGCAACAAGAACAATAAGAAGAAGAACATTCAAAAATTTTTCGGTTTCAAGAAGTCATTGAACTTGTTACCAAAAAAATAAAAAAAAAAACACACGCACACTCTTAACGTGGCTCTCTGGGTGCGTGAGCTTGAAATAAACTTGGCTCGAAATGAAATGAAATGAAAAAAAAAAAGAAAAATGATTGTTGGGGCAACCAAATAAAAAGGCCGAAAGAGCCATCAAAATGAAAGAGCCGAATGTCTCGCTCTCTCACACTCTCTTATTAAGTGTGTATGTGTGTGTTATTTAACACACACGTTTAGGCCTAAAACGTACTTGTTTTACCCTCTGACAACATTTTTGTTGTATATATTTGTTTGTTTTTTTTTTATTTCACATTTATTTTTTACTTTCAATTATGAAATGTGAAAAAGAAGAGAATTTTATTTACAAACTCGTTTTTAGGCGGCAAATATTTTTCTCCTTTTAGCCAAGTCGCAATAGTTTTATGCAAATAGGTAAAAATAGTTTTATTGACGTTTATTTGGTTAATCGGAATGGTTCTTCACATTCTGAAAGTTCTTAAAGCCATAGCATTTCATCATCATCAACAAAAACTTATGTCTAACCAAATCCGACAAATTTAATGATGATTTATTTACTGAATATTATAATAATTGTGCTCATGCGTTGCCTTTTTGGGCGTTTTTTTTTTTTTTTTTATTTTATCATTATTTTTATTTTCGGTTTCCATTTGTTAAAGAATTTATTGACCCCGTGTTGGAGCGTTTTTGCTTTCTATATGCTTCACGGCCTGGCAGTGGGTTCTAATGATCATGGTTCCCAAGATTACCTTCTAAATTGGTAAGAAGGGTATTTTGGTTGTGCGAAAATGTGTGTTACAGGCGTGGCACAAATAACAATATGCTAATATATAGTATTTATTTTTGATTAGGTTGAGATCAATCGTTTACATTAAATCAGGAAGTACAAGATCTAGAGACTTGAAATTTCAATTATGTATTCTTGCATACCATACGCAGCATAAGCTTTTATTGCTTTATAGATATCAGATTTTATTTCCATAATATCTTCCAATCCAAAATACTGCTTAGGGTATCTCCTAGTCGGATAACCCACTCGCTGCCATTGTTCATTAGAAGTCGCCGTCGCTCTAAAGTTCTAAGCAAATCAACTTTTGTATGCCTCAATTGTTATTTATAGAAAATGATAGTAAATGCTGCAAAGCTAATGACTATTTGCTAGAACTTTAATTTCGTAGGCTTTTTGGTCTTTGTGAAAGATCGAAAGATCTTCGGATCGTAGAAACTGATTTATTGTGCGTGTCTTTTGATTCGTTTCATAATCCTCGCAGTTCAAGGTTAGATGCTGAGTTAATGCTAAAAATATTGATTGACTTACCACAAAAAAAAAAAATTACCGGATGGCAACTGCCTAAAATTTAAGATGCTAGATATTGTCTATGTTCTACGCCCGCAGCTTATCGAACAGCTCTACCTTTGTTAATTACACCTTAGTTATGTAAATGCCAATTTTCAATTAGCCAATTTACTGTCTTTGTTGTAAATAATGATTTGGCATTTTCTTTGATCTATTGTTTTAGCTCATTTGCCGACCTTTTATCTAGCTTTGGCTCCGTTCTCTTCGACTTTAACTGTTCAAATATCTTTTTATTACGCAATTTACGAATAAGTTTTTTTTTTTTTTCTTCATGTAGTTTTTATAAGCAAAGCTGACTTTAGATTTGGCGTCCATTAAAATGTATTTAGAAATAATATTAAGTAGCCATAATTATAGAGTTTCTCGCTTTATCATAACTTGAGATTTGCTTGAGATTTATTGTAGGCATGATATAATGGTTCCCTTTTTAGATTTTATAGGCATGCCATTAAAACTTGATGTTTTATTAAGCTTAAGTTAAAGCTGTATTTAAATTTTATATTTTGCAATTACTTATTGAAGGTAGTCGAAGAACATCTGCATAAAATGTAAATATTTTTAAATCTTTAAATATGGAATAAATCATTTTTTTTTCTTATAATTCTAAGCAAAGATTCAAATGTAGTCAATTTAAAAACTATAAAGAAACTATTTATTATTATTTTTGTATATATATTTGATTAACTTGTATATAAAATATTGTAACTATTATTAAACGTAATCAAATATTACTAGCCTGTATAATTAGCATAGTTCAACTATTTGTTTCCTTAATATAATTATAATTTATGCATTTGCTAGTCAGCTATGCAAAATGACAATTCCTCAGCTCCAATTTAGTCAAACAACAACAAGAATAACAACAACAACAACAGCATAGTTGAGACGTTCGCCCATTACAATATGCAATTATAGCATCATGAAATTTAATATGCCAAAACAAAAACAAACAAACAAACAACAACAACAACAGCAACAACAACAACAACAACAACAACAACAACAGTAATGAACGACAACCAATTACATGCAATTGCGAGTGCGATTGCTGAGTGAGAGAGTGGGTGAGAGCAGAGAGGCGTGTGTGTGTGAGTGAGTGAGTGTTTGAAACGGGTTAAGAGAATGAGAACAAGGGGCGGTTGGTCGCGCTTGGCTTGCGCAGATTCTAAACTTGTTAGAAGAGTTCAACGAATAAGCGCGCCGAGCGCCAATTGTCAAGATCAATGCTGCTGCTGCTGCTGCTATCGCGGCTGCTGCTGTTGTTGCTGCTGTTGTTGCTGCTGCTGCGGCAAGCCTTGAAAAATGTTGTAATTTTACGCTCGCATGCTCAATTTACGCTCAGCGGCCGTTTGAAGGCGTGTGTTAGAGGCGTTTAGAACTATTGCGAAAAGCACAAAGAGAGCGAGAGGCAAAAGGGAGAAGAGCGCCAGCAACAACTGTGCTCAATGCCAAAGAGATGGCGCTGCTCGCAGCGCTGTCGACGCACTCACCTTGAATGAAAGTTCTGGCCTGTTGCGCTCACCACACACACACACAGACACACATACAGAGTCGCTGGCTAACGAAGAGATACCGCGACGCGCTCAATGTAAAAAGAAGGCAGTCGCTGGCAGCGACTGCGGCAGCGACAGCGACAGCGGTTGAGCATGTGTGTGTGTGTGTGTGTCTATGTGCGCGTGATCAAGAACCTGAGACACCTGAGCTGCGGCTGTTGCTGTTGTCTGTGTGCAAAGAGAAAGAAGAGTCGTCTGTAGAAAGCAGCCAACAGCGTTGTATTTATTTCTCTGTGTGTGCGTGTCGTGTAATGAAATGCTCAAAAAAAAAAAAAAAGTCTATCTGTCTGCGGCTGCGCTGCTGCTGAGGCGCTGCTGCTTTCAGAAGCCTCTAACGACGTCGCTGCTTCTGTCGTTCGACATTGAAGTCGCAATGCGACTCATCCGTAGTTCAGTTTCCCGTAAGCAACAAAACGATCGAGACATGGTTTCGTAAGCAGCACGCGTTACGTTTTTATTGCTTTTAGAAGAAGAAGAAGAAGAAGAAGTGCACGTTACGGCAAACCGTTTACAACAAAAACAAACACCCACAAAACAAAACAAAACAAAACAAAACAAAAATTCTGTGCAACAATTCAAAAAACAAAAAGTTACGAATTTGCTCTTCAAAGTGTTTTTTGCATACTGATTTATAAGACTGCCTAAGATATTAAAATCGTATATATATAAATATATTTATATATATCATCCATATATAATTAGGCAATTAGTTAAAATACCCCTCACCCCACCCCTAATCAATTGCGCACCACAGTGCCAAATAAAATGTGCAACAACTAGTGTTTATAATTATTAATAATAACAACAACAACAACAGCAACAAATACGAGCATTTGGATTTATTACGTAATGGATTTTAAATTAGCAACAACAACAGCAACAGCAGCAACAATAACAATTGCAACACGGATATGCATTTAGATAATGAAAATGGTAAGTTTTATATTTATAGTAAATTTTCCATATATTTTTTTTTTACTTTAAGTTTAAGATTTACATTTTGATTGTCAAACAGTTTAAGCTCTTGTTACTTGTAAATCTTATCAAAATTTCGAATATTAGGTTTTCAATATTCCCGAAAGTTCTGCAGAAGAAAGCTTGCTTCAAGCTTTTTCAACATGTTGCACGAATTCTCAGACTTTTCCAGAAAAAATTGTCGGGCGAGAAATGGAATTCTTTTAACTGGAAATAGTTTTTGAATAGTTTTAAGCAATATACCATAAAAAACGATACATTACAACCAATCATTAAACAAAAGCGCGCTTAAATCAAATGTATCCATAAGATACTTAAAAGACATTCTATCTTTAAGATTCCCATTGAATACTATATAATAAAGCTACATATAAGATTTTTGCTTATTTAATATGGATTATACATATCAGCATATATTAATAGCTGAATATGAATATGATAATAGCAAATATATCCATAGGATAGTTAAGAACCCATTTAGACATCAGTTCCATAGACTAAACTCGATACATGCATAGTATTGTAGTACATAGTTTATATTTTCCTCGTTATTTTCAATTTTCAATTGAAAATCGTCCAATTACCAGGCAAAAAACCCCCTACTTAACCTCAATGTAAGTCAAGTCAAGTTAAACAATGGATTCTATTTGAATCGATCACGCAATGACTTTTATTATGTGATTAATGTTAATTTGTTTACACGGGTTCACAGTTTGATTGTCTGTTAATTCTACTTGTAGCACTTCCTGGTTTGTCTTCTTAGGTATTACATAATAACCGAAAACAATGCAATTAAGCCAACAACAAACAAAGACATGTGCTTTAGTCAGAAGATAAATTGCATAATCAATTTGCCAGCCACGTTAATTGAATTATAAATTCTTGTTTATTAGCCAAGATCCAAAGTGAGATTTTGTTAATTATATTTTTTACACTCTATTCATAAATTGCGAATACAAATTATGCCTTGTCAATTGTCTTTCTCTAATGAATTGTTGGGATAGTTAAGATTTATTTTAAGCCATGATATTCGGAAATTCTAAAGCCTAACACTGAAGACTTTCTAGTGTGAGTTATGCTAATGCATAAAAGTATTATGTAATCATTGGCAAAAACAAGTTTCAAGGTAACTGAATAGAAGACTCAAAGATCCAAAAAGGTGATTAATTACTCTGTGACTAGTAAAATGGTATACGAAAAGTTCTTAAGACGAATTTATGAGAAATTTAATCAGGCATAAAAGCATAAAAAATAAGTAGAAAAAAAACTAAATACTACTTTCCGTTGAGTCAACAAAGAAGAGCTGCCAAGTGTGGATAGAATTTCATTAGAAAAATTATATATTATATTGTTAATAATCATACAAAAAATAAATAAAAAAAACAAAACCTAGCAAAGTGAGCAACAAAAATAATTAGACAAAAACCAGTTTCTGGCCTTAAACAAATAAACAGCAACAACAAATGGGCAAACACACAATTTAAATCCACACACAAATGTTCAGAGATATATAGATAGTATATACATATACATTCATATATACACATGTATATATTATATGCTATAAGAAGAGGTAGTAAGAAAGAGCGAGAGAGACGAGCAAATAATTGGCGACGTAAGGCAGAAAAACCTTGACTTTGACTTTAAATGACTCGACGTAACAACAACAACAACAACAACAATAAAAGTTGTGATAAATTGTCTAAACAAAAACACATTTGAAATGAAATCGAAACGTGGCGCGAGATGAATGAACAAAGCAAAAGCAAAGATAAAGACAAAACCCAAGTCAAAAGCAAAGGCAAAGACAAAATGCAAATACAGGCAAAGGCAAAGCTCGGCTCAATTTCAATATCAAGGTCATTAGCTGCAGCTGGCCGTTGAAGACGCAGTTGCCACCTGTTCCAAGTCGCAAGCAATAGCAACAATTGTAATTGATTTTAAATGGCATTTAGAATGACAGATCATCTGTGCCAAAGTGGGCGGCAGTTCGGTTGGGGGGCAGGGCTCCATATTATAGAAACAGCAGGCGGACGGACGGGCAAAATGTTGCTTTGCAATTCAAATGAGGCGAAAAGTTGTTCTCAATGATTTGTAGCTGATACTGTTGTTGTTGTTGTTGTTGTTGTTTATGTCGATATTTGGCACGCATTTGAAAGAGCTTTGTTTTTGGGCATTGCGTTATGTAAACACACACACTCACACGCACACACACACACACACACACAGACAGACACTTAGGCGTAGGCACACGCTTCAGTTGGAGCGGGTTCAATGACTGCGCGACCAAACAAAAGACTTAGGCAACGAACTCAATCTAGCCTGGCAACGGTTTTCATTTTCATTTCTGAAGCAAGCAACTAAAAGAGATAGAGACAGAGAAAGAGAGAGGGGCAAAGAGAGAGAGAGGTGGAAATATAGGAGCCTAGGCATTAGAATGATGTTGGCAAGGGCGCGACCAAAACAAAAAGTGAATCTGCCGCTTGAGCAAACCAAACCAGTTCAACGCTGCAATTTAGTAACCATCCTTGCCGCAGCGCTTGGCCCCGCGTTGGGGCAGGTTGTGCGGCGGTACAGGCAGGCTAAGGCTGTGGCAAGGCAGCTCAGCATCGGCATTGGCTTCCACTTCGGCATCAGCATTGGCATCGGCATCGGCATCAGGGAATCATTTGCCGTGAAAAGGGCGTTCAACTGGCAAATGCTCATGGGCACATGGCGTGTGTGTTTCGAGGTTCTTGCACTTGGTGGCAACCGCCAACAAGTTCTTGCCACAGTTGCATACACATGCACATGCACATGCACATGCACATGCACATGCACGGTCCGTCTGCACTCGATCCGCAGTCGATGCACTGTTTTTTTTTTTTTTTGTTTTTTGTATTTTCTTCTAAGGCTGCCCGTTCGTCACGTCATGAAAAGGGAATCAAATCACTCTTACTCTTTGCCGCAGTTTGTGGCAACTGCAACGCAGGTTATTGACTTTGCCTGCGGCCGTGCCTTTTGCTTTCTTTGTTGCTGCAATTAGAATTGTTGTCCAGGCTCCAATCGCAGCTTCGGCTTCAGCTTCAGTTGCAGCTTCAGTTGCACTTGCCACGCATTGCAACTGCAAGACACGCAAGTCATGCGCCCATTGTCAGCGCAACAGTGCAACAGCGCAACAGCTCAACAGCTTAAGAGAGCGCGCTGGCAAAGAGAGCGAGCGCACAGGTGGCTTAAGAGAGAATGCGCACCAGGAAGAAAGTGTGCAATGGCCATGCAAAAGAATCAAACGAAAGACAGCGAAAGAGGCAATGAAAAGAAAACAAGTTCGCCAGTTCAATGACCGACCTACTCAAGCGCGTTATAACCAAAGCAACAAACACACACTCACACACACGTACAGGCAGAGAGTGGGAGAGCGAGAGAGAGAGAGAGGCTTCGTGTGTGCCCGTTTGAGCGACGCTCTGAGCAGAAGCGCATGCGCCGAGGCGGCGAATTCGCTGCCGCTGTTGTTGCTGCTGCTGCTGCTGCTGCTGCGGCTGCTGCTTTTGTTGAACTTTTGCAGCGACAGGTTCTGTGTCATTATGTTGTTGTTGTTGCTGTTGTCGTTTCGACACTATCGCGTGTGGCGTTTGCTGCAGCCACTGTTGTTGTTGCTGCCGCTGTTGTTGCTGCTGCTCTTGTGCATTGACTGTGACATTGACTGCGCTGATAAAATAAAGCCCGCCGCCGATCGACTCACACTTCAGTGGGTGGGCCGCTCTTTCTCTCCAATTTTGGACACGCTGACACGCTGACTCTTTTGTTGTTGTTGTATTGTTGAAACAAAATTACGCGCCTTGCATACGTAATTGTTATCAGCGGCGGGAATTACGTTATGCTTGCCACGCAGTCAGCGCTGCCTGTAATTGCTTTTTGACTATGACAAAATGACTTTTTTCAATAAGCCTCAAGCTGTGTGTGTGCATGTGTGTGCGTGTGTGTGTGTGTAACGGTATTTTATGTGAGTTCTTCTTCATATTCATTTTTACAGTTGGCCATTAAAACGTGCCTGCAATTTGTTATTAATAGACGTTTGTAACTCGTTTGCCGCCTGGTGGTGGGTTTGGGGGGTTGGTGCAAAGCTTTTGTCGAAGCTTTTGCTGCAGCTTGCATAATTTTCGAGTTGTTCACTTCCGGTTTTTGCGCTGTAGTTCATTGTCAAATGTCATAGAAAAACGCAATCAACCCTCCGTTGCATGCAAACTTTTTTTTGCAGCTAGAGATTGTGAGAGGGATGGAGGGAGAGCGTGTGAGAGAGCGTCGTGTAATTGAGAGAGCTTAGCTGCTGAGCTTTCAAATGTGCAGCTCGAATGCACTGCTAGAAATTTGTTTGCTTGAACTAGATTGTTCAGATAAGATAATTTGCAATTGATAGTGTGTTAGTTATTTGCACTACTTAGCTGTTAACTGTTATCTAAGCTTATCTAAAGTTTAAGGACTGCACAGAGTCAAGGTCTGCCAAGCAGCTGAAACTTTTCTCAACTATTTATTGCGTTGGATAAGATAAGTTATCTAAGTGGTTCAATTAGTTAATACTGCGATCCAGACTCGAATTCCTAATTTGGCGCCATAATGAAAATATTTTTATATTTTATATAAACCCCATACCAAGCGGTATAATGGTTTTATTTTGATGTTACATATTAGCAAGAGTTGTACTTATCGTTAAGCTATTTGCTTATTTATACTAATCCTTATGCTGCACACATGCATTTCCTGTTTGCTTTGAAAGCTTTCAAACCTAGCCCAATAAACCTGCCTGTCGGCTGCGGCTAGTGAAACCGCTGGAAATCACAGCACGGCGCTGCACAGCACTCCTACATGCAACATCTAGGGGTTGTGGCGCCGACTGCCGACTGCCGACTGCACTGCAGACGCAGCTCGACTGCGACGGACGCCGCCCTTGTACCGCTGCCTGCACATTGTTGCTATTGTTAAATGCGCGAGAGTTCAGCTCATGCCAAGTGCAAGTGCCAACCCCACTTCAACCCCACCCCCAACCAATGCCCCCTTGGGCACCCCTTCTGAATGTCTGCTTGTTTACTGTCTGCTCAATGTTCGGGCTGCATTCGACAGCGACAACGGCAGCGACGGCGACTGTGACTGCGGCAGCGACTGCGACTGCGGCTGCGGACTGGCCAAGTGGCAGCCGCTGAATTGGCATTCGCTTCAGTCCTGACTCGGGATGTTAGCGCGTTGGGCAGGTCATGTCTGGCAGGCGTAGCAGCCGCGTCGCGTGGACCAACAAATATAATGAAATACACACAAAGAATATATATAATTAATAATAAAGTAATTTTGCATAATATACAACAAATTCAAATACCACAAATGTGTTCAACAAACAAATCGATTTAGTGCCGTCTAAGTGTAAGATTCTATTCTATAATCAACTGTATATATACATATATTTATATTTATATTTATATATATATTGAGTACATATATATATATACATCATAGCAATAACGGCAGATTGTGGCAATGTGTTCATACGGCCGTAGGACTCTATACTTTTATCGTATCTATTTTCGCGATATTTTTGCGATAATCAGTTTCTTCAAATCGCGTTTAAAATGCATTTTGGCCAACACTTGAGCAAAAATGAGACTGAGCAACCAACCAGGCCAAATGAGATACCAAAATTCTTGTGTAACAACAACAACAACAACAATAACAACAACAACAACAGCAACAACAAATCAAAGGATAAGGTAAATACAATCCACAGTCCACATAGTTAGTAATAATTTGTCAACTTTTGCTTTTGTTGCAACATCAGTGCTGACCATGTCCTAGCGCACCGTAAAGCTTGCCTCATGTCCTGTGAAAGTTTCTTCTTTTTAGCTGCTTCTGCTGTGGCAGTTCAATAACCTTCCAAAATTCGCAGCCAGTAATAGCAGCGGCAGCAGTGGCAGCAGTGGCAGCGGTGGCAGCAGTGGCAGCGACTCCACAGCCAGACACAAACAACAACAAACAGCAGACGTCGCAGTCGCTGCCGCTGCTGCAGTCGCTGCTGCTGCTGCTGCTGCTATTGTTGTCTCGCTTGCACGCATCGAAATCGAATCGTTCGGCTGTAGTGCAAAAAATTAAAAGTGAAATTTTGTGCGCTGGCGCCTGCGCTGCCTCAACAAAGTCCTGCCGCTGCATTCAGGGTCCTTGGCCGCAGTCGCAGCGCAGTCGCTGCACACTGTCAAGACCACAACCCAAGCCGAACCAAACCGAACCGAACCGAAGCGATGCAAAGCGATGCAAAGCCCAGGCCCAGGACTGCAGCCAGCGACATCGACGAGCGACGAGCAACCAGGACCAGAAACAGGACCTTCGTATCGCTTGTCGCTTGTCGCTCGTCGTTCTCGTCTGCTGTCTGCCATTGCATTGTGTACAGCTTTTGCTGTCGTTGTCCTGTCGTTTGTGTGTTTCGCTTTCCGTATTGGGTGTGTATACCACAAGCAGCCGGCAAAAGGCGACGACCGTGCAACGTACGTGCCCCAAAGTTCATTGAACGCGCCAGCGATTTATGTATGAAAAGCGAAAAGGATAATGAGCAGCAGCAGCAGCAGCAGCGGCGGCAACAGCAGCAGCGGCAGCGCCAGCAGCAGTAGCAACGGCAGCAGCGGCGGCGGCGGCGGCTGCGTCGTGCCCTGCCCCAACATAATGTGGCAAGTCTGCCGCTGCAGCAACTTCGAACTGGCGTCGTCTGGCGCTGAAAAGGGTCGTTCGCCTTTTCTGTTGTCTGGCAAATTTTACTTTGACTTTTTTCCGAACACCCACGCCCCACCCACACCCACACCCACACTCACACTCACACACACATACACACACGCACACGTACAGCAGTTAGTCTGCTGCTGCTGTCTGACTTCCTCCTTCTCCCTCATCCTCCCTCCACTTCTTGTCTCGAATTTATGCGCATTTTCAATCGCTTTGTCGTAGGTCGTGTTTGTTGTTGTTGCGTTGTCAAGGTAATGTCGCCCACAGGATTATGTCCAGCACACACGTATATAGGTGTGTGTGTGTGTGTGTGTGTATATCCTTTTAAGCCGCTCCGCTGCCTGTCGATCGCTGTTGTTACCTGACATCTTAATCTCTGCTACCCTTTTGGGATTTTCCATTTATTTTTCTTAATTGTCGTCGTCTGTGGCTAAATTGCCCATTTGACAGCATCCACACACACACATACTTATACAAATATGTATATATTTAGCTGGTAGCCATGACATCATAATATGTTGCGGCAGTGCCCCATGTAGCATGCAACTGTCAACTGTCTGCACTGCATTTGACCTTTGAGTTCAGTGAACTCTAAGCCGACGGCAGCAGATGATGATGCAATGCCAATGGGGTTGCTTAGTTGGCCCAAGACATGCGAATATTGTGTGGGCATGCAAATTTATATATAAATAAAATATAAATATTATGGGCTAGATTATCGATTAAACCTTGATAAATTCAACTATACAAAATTTTGTAGCATACCAACAGGCGCTTAGTAAGGCGTTATACATTTAAATATTCAGAGCAAAAACTTCACTTATTTATGGCTATTTAAACAATTTAGATACCCTTTTACAATTGATAATTTGATTACATACGTGCACCAATATGCCCCTTAGGCTAAAATTGTAGCGCAACTGCAACTGCAACCAACTGCACCTTATACCCTACAATGACAGACTAGTTGCTTGCTCGCACTAATATGCCATTCAAGTTAAAATTGCAGCGCAGCGCATTCTAAATATTTGGGCACGTAACAAACAGCAGAGCAAAATAATGAATACTTTAATTAACACCAACAAAATGCAACGGCAGAAATGTAAAACTTTCACTGCGCAATAAGCGAGAAACACATAAAGAAAAACAAAGAGAACTCAAATATATAACAGTATAAATTCCAAATCAGCTGATAAGAATAGCCAACTACATGGCGAATGTCAAAGCGGAGAAGCAAAGGAAGACGCAGCGACAAACTAACTGTAACTAAAGCTGCTGCTGCTACTGATAAGCGGCGAAGAATTGAGTGCGGCGAAGAGTGTGGGGCGAAGAGAGTGCGGGCGAAGAGAGTGCGGGCGAAGAGTGCGAGACAAAGGTGTAAAAACTGCATTCAATATGCGATTAGGCTGCGAAACGACCTACGTCAAAGCCGAAATGCTAATAAAATAAGGCAATCAATAAAGAAATACGTACATACATACACTTGTACATATATGTGTGTGTGTGTAAATATTGTTTGATTTTGCATATGCAAAAGTAGAAGGAGAGCGAGAGAGATGAGAAACAACTTTGAAGCGGATACATTTCAATTGCAAAACACAAGATTTTATACAAATACAGATTTATTCATTTATTTATGGCTGCTCGTACACAGATTTGCAAAGGTTTAATATACTTTCGCTTTTAATTGTTATTTCTGTTGTCGTTGTTGTTATTGTTGTTGCAGTAAAAATGAAATTTTTGTTCAAATGCAAACTTGAGACTTGCGTTCGTAGTAGAATGAAGCAGCAGCAAATAAACGTCAGGCACACAGCTAATTAATATGCGAACACAGACAAAAAGCAACAGCCAATTGATAAGCAAAGCGTCACACACATACACACACACATGCATATAAAGAGAGTGAGAGAGGGAGAGTGCATTTGGCATTGCACATGCGCTGAAAGTGCGCAACAAATTTCAAGGTTAAAGTGCAACGGAACCGCAACAATACTTTTACACAGCCCCCATGCAACCCTCTGCGGCGGCTGGGGTGGGGTTCGTTTCAGTTCGGTCTCTGTTATAGATACATTTTTTGTATTATTTTACATTTTTTGGCTATATGTATATACATAGTAGATATTTATCTTATGGATAGCAATTATAATTAGCATAAATTGCTGGCCTTGAATTGCAAATATTAATTTCAAGTCTGTTTGCGTTTATTAGATAATGTGTGCACAAAAGATACTCACTATGAGATACATTTACATACACACACACACACACTTACACTTACACTCACTTGCAAACATGCATGCATATAGAAATTCGACGTGCGCATCGTTGCATTCTATTCGCATGCACATTCTCGACTTGTGACTCAAGGTTATGAATGATGCTCACTGACTGACTGACTGACTGACAGACTGGCAAACAACCCACTCCACAAGCCAATCCCCACCTCCACCTCCCACCCCTAACCACATAAGCAAAAAAAAGCTCTGGCAATTATTGCACACATGGACACACACACGCATAACTTAACTTAGCACACAATTTTATTTTATCAGCTGAATGCAACCCCCGGCATCCCCTCCCCCTCCCCTTACCCACCCACACACACACCCCACGGCAACCCTTTGGCCGTGTTTTCGTTTCGTTTCGTTTCGTTTTTGCATGCACATAAAATAAATGCGAACTTTACAACAATTTCTGTCAGATATTTGTCGCGGATTTATTGTTGTTGTTATTATTGCTATTGTTATTGTTGTTGTTGTCTCTTTTTCTCTAGTACACATTTCGTATTTACATTTCCGGGTTGTTGCACGCCCGCTGAAAATTTTTGCGAATCGCTTTTTGTTCTCTACTCGCAAATCGTTTTCTCTTGTTGCATTTGCATCTAAATGCATAAACATCATTATTTATGCCGCACGCAATTAAAGAATTATTTTTAAACAGCACATTTATCATTATTTAATGCTGTTCGCATATTGTGCAACTGTTTTGGAAGTTTTTATATATAAATAATTTGTAAACACTTTTTGAGTTTTTGAAAAGTTTTTTTGCCCAAGGACTGTAGAGTGATTAATAGTAACTGATATATAAATAGATAAATATATAGATATCAGATATATATAGATAGTTGTAAATAAAATAGTCTGAAATATTTGAGCAACTAAAAATGCATAAAATTATAAAATTCCATTAAAAATATTAATTTTTTCAATTAAACTTATTAAACATATAAGAACACTTTTATCTGCTTCTTATCATTTGTCGTATTACTAGATTTGCTATCTCCCTCACTCTCACTCTTTCGCCAGCTGCCTTTATAATTCGCAATCGGTTTAAACTGGCTTCAAGTGCGCTTCACTCGCAAACATCTTCCTCATCGCTAATCTGAGTTACTTATGTGCTCACTATTTCTCGCACTACCTCTCTCTCTCTCTCTCTCTCTTTCTATCTCTGACTATATGTGTTTTCCGCCATTTACACTGCCCCATATAGTTTTCGCAGCGCACCCTTCGCAACTGACTCATAATGCGAATACCAAATATTTTCCCGGAAAGGCGATTAGAAATATACTCAGGGAAAACGCAATACTTGAGCACCTCCGCCCCCTTCACCTTTCACACATGCTGTGCCACACCTTTAAATAATCAAATATTTACATTGCACTTATGAAAACATCGTATAATTTGTTTATTCATTGGAGACTACTTAACAGAGATATGCGTAAATTTCCTAGATACCAAAATACTATTCGCAAGGCCATCCAATTAGTGCGAGCGAGACGTCAATACATATATATATATATCAATATGTGTATATAGGAGCGGACATTTTATGGCATTTGTAGCAGTTATCAGCACAATATATATAAATGCATATATGCATGTATATAGGTAGTATTTGTATATGGGCTTGCGGTTAGTACAGTTTGCATTGCCTATCGCGCACTTGTCCTTGAATCAAAATATCGCCATTTGGTTTTTATTGTTATTGTTGCATTTGTTGCTGCATTTCGTTTCGTTTCGCAACGCTTCCCCATTGCAATTTGATAAAGATCGATGCAAGCGTCAACGACGTTGCGGAAGTTTTTCACAGTCTAGAATAACAAAAATTATTATGAGCGCTGCATCAATGCTTAAGCGACTCACACCAGTGCATATATACGTGTGTATATGTATATATGTGCATATATATTTATGCAATATGTATTAGAGCATTGTACAACACGGCGTATGCGCAATGTGCAAAGCTTATCAAAATGCAAATTGCACTCGAAGACGACGCCGTCGCCGTCGCCGTCGCCGCTGATGACGATTGAGAGAAACGTCAGCGGGTCGTCGGCGTTCAAGTTGAATGTTAAACGCAAAACCGAGTCGTTTCGCTTCACTATTTTCTAGTGCATCGAACTGCAATGGGGTATATTGAAATGGTGAATAAGCATGCAGCGTTTAAGCAAAGGAACTGTGTCAAACTAATGTAACTTTTCTCAATTGTAATTAAACTGTGATTTATATTTCATGTATGTATATAGTTTTATTCTATTGTGTATACGATAATTAATTTAAATATGTTATATTAACTTTTTATAATTAAATATTTTTATAAATGAAGTAAAAAAATGTTAGTTTTAATGGAGGAGTGGGGATGGTATCCAAACATGTAAAATTTCAAGTCTCTAGCTTTTATAGATGCTGAGTTCGACGAGTCCATACACATGGACAGACGGTTATGGCTTTATCGACTCTGCATATGTTTTCTGTTCGTTTATATAATATTTATTTTAAATATCTCATTTAATTTCTTACACAAATATTTGCATATATATTATATTGTAGTGCAGGGTATAGATTAGTGCACCTCCTTAGACACAAAATGCGTTCGTGTTTATGTGACACTGTGTGTGTGTGTGCGTGTGCTTGTGTGTGTGCCACTTATTTATTTTTAATTTGCTGCGCCACTCTAAGCAAACGGTTGTTTTTTTTTGTACCATTCGCGCCGGCCACGCCCCTCGCGCCCGCGTCCGCCCCCGTTAGATGCCCTACGCTCGTTCCTCTCGTGTCCTTCAAATGCAATTGTGCGATGATTAGAAACGCAAACTTTTTGTTTCTAATGCGGGCAACTCTTTAAAAATATACGAAGCTTATACATATACATATATGTATATATATTCATATATATGTATGCGTGTATATGTGTGTGTTCAGCTGTTTATTTTCATTTTTCATAGCGATAGCGAAAAGCTTTTGGCGCACTATCTGCACACACACTACTAAACTTTACTACTATACTATATTGTTTATAAATTTATATATATGTATACATATATATATATATATATATATATATATATATATATATATATTATTACGACAGTTAATAATAGTTTATATATATATATATATATATATATATATATATATATAGTATGCAAATGTAAATGATTATTTATTTGCTAGGGGCACAAACGCATCTGTTCTATGTTAAGATACAACTGAGTGCAATGCATTATCCAATTTTGGTTAGCGTTCAGCGAAAGTTTGGCTAAAGAAAGTATCTAAACCCTTTATATAGCCGGGGAGAGCAAAAATCGAAAGTAGCTAAAACTAAGAAACGAATAATAGAAATAATAAAAGGCAATGAAAAGAGAACAACTGTGTCTGTGTTCAACGGCTGGCGCCAATTGCCAAGCTATGCGCACACCCACACACACACATATACACACACACACACGCACGTTCAGCTAGCCAAAAGTGTTTCGCACATTTCCGCACTCATCAAAATAGAATCGAAGTGCAATTTTGCAATTGCAATGCAAGTGCAAGTGCAACAGGCACATACACACACTCATTTATATATATATAGATATAGTATCTGTATCTGTATCTGTATCTGCATCCGTGTTGTTGCCGCCATTGCCGTTTGCCAAAGTCTGGGCAAAAAGTTCTCATTTATGCTGCACGTCGCCGCAGTTCGCATTCTACGTGCGTGTAGCTCACAGATTTAGTTACGGCAAAAGATCCGGAGTCGAAGACAATACGAAAATTCTAAATGTTTAAGTACTGCATAACCTTTTGGGTGAGTCAGAATGGTTATTAAATACATACACATACACATATATGTATTTATGATTGCTGTAGTTAACGACAGTTAATAATAGTTTATTTTAAGTGCTTTGTAAATAATGAATTCTTATCAAGGAAACCTAAATGCTTTATTTGATAAGACTCTAAATATAAGTATATAAAAACAAGGAAGACAATTTTGCTTTATTTATATACTTTATGATTGTGCAGCAGTTAATTAAATGAAGAGTTAGTTAATCGCGCATAATTGAGATCTTTGGTTTAACACTTGCCTTGCGCTTGAACAAGTTGCGAATTCGAATGAATATTTGAATCAATGCGTGTTATAAGCAAAGGAAAAGGCGTAATTGTATATTTTGCTATAAGTTTTATTAAGAGTAAAAGTATAAGTAATCAGTAGTATGCTTCTTGGAGGAGCTTTAAGCTCCTTCAAATCAATCTGCACTCCTGGCTTAGAACTAACATTTTCCTTGTTTGCCCCGAAGTAAAAATTGATTGAAATACCGCGCAGAGCTTTGCAACATAATTGCAGAACTGGAATTCTATTTCTGTCTGCATTCAACACACTTGTGGCATTGTCTGCTGTTGACAAGTCAAAAAAGAATTACATATACATATGTATATGTATATGCTGCTCATCAATGTGGAAGCTGGCTGCCTCAATCCCTCTGCCAGCCTAGCACAATAAGTTTATGATTGCGCAGCAGAAGCAGAGGCAAAAGCAAAAGCAAAACCAATAGCTGCAACAACAACAACTAGCCACGCAAAGAAGAGACAGCAAGTAACGTTAGATGGCAACCACCGTTAGCAAAGTAGCAACAGCAGCAGTCCCGGCGAAATGCAGTCCGAACGAATTCGCCAAGCAATTGCGAAAGCTTTTTAGCTTGGCGCTCAAAAGCGCAACCCTTCGAATAAACTTGAGCGTTAAACTTTTTTCGGCTGCGTTGGCGCCGCCGTTGTCGTCGCCGTCGCAGCTGCAGCTGAGTGAGTGCATTCGTGGGCAATGCCGGGCGGTCTCTCACTAGACCAACTGCAGCAGCGACAGCGACAGTGGCAGCGGAAGCGGCAGAGTCGATTGAGCTTTGAGCATGGCGCCTGTGCCGGTTGCATGTATATTGTGTATATGTGGGTCAGTAGTAGGAACACTCGCTCCGCGTCTGTGTGGATGGGCACAGCGTTCATTCTAAAAAAAAAACATTTGCACGACATTAGTTTAATAATTTTTTATTATTATTATTTTTGTTTGTTTTTTTTTTTTGTTTCTTCGCTGCCCTCCACACAAGTTGTTGTTGCTGCTGCCGCTGGCGCTGCCGCTATATAGATTTCCGCATAACTGCATTTGTGTGAGCACAATTTGAATTGCGAGCGGGCCCGAGAATCCAACGGGAAGACACACACAAATTTTAGATGTCGCTGCCGTTAGGTGGTTTTAGTGCAATCGGGTATGCGGTGCGGTCGGTTGTTCTCGCTAACGGCAGTTATTCTCGCCGCCGGTACGCAACCAACAACAATGTACATTAGTTAAATTCGTAAATTCGTAAATTCGAGCATTCGAACATTTCTATTTAAAATAGAGGAGCCTTAGAAAAAACATAATTAATTTGAAAATTTTTGCTGGAAGTTTTGCTGCTTGGCAGCAATGTAAATGTTCGGCTGGTCAAAGCGGCGTATGCGTAATATATCGAGCACGAAAACCAGCAACGAAACAGAAAGTGATGCGTAATTTGCCAGCACGAAAAGTCCAAACAACAACAAATAAAAAGAAAAAAAAATCAAGCAATAAAAAAATTAAAAATTATTCAGTGTGCGAGCGGCAAGATTAAAAATTATATAAAGAATTCAGCGGCCCAATTAACAGGAATATATTAATTAAAAATATGTTTAATAAGAGCAAAAATAACTGTCATTAATGAGAGCAAAACAAAACGAAAGTACAAACAGCAGTTGGCCAAAAAATAAATTAATTTAACAAAAAAAAAAAAAAACGTAGCAAACTTCACGTGAGTGTCGAAATTCTATTTGTTTTCTAATTATAAATTTTTAGATAAGAAAATAGAAATTTTATTCCTGCTTGCAATTTGCGACTGAAGTGGGAAGAGATTTGCCTCTGAATGCCCCTGAACGTGAACGCGTAACCTCCATTAAGGCCGCAATCTTGAACTATGCAAACACACACACACACACACACACAAATACACATACACACACGACGAAAACAAACGTCGAAGCCGAAGCCGCTCTGTCGTTAACGCTTTTTGCCGCTGTATTTCCCGATAACGACGGCAGTGGCGACGACGCCATTGAAATACGAATGCAACACTGCAGGCACATACAAGCACAAACATGCAAACATACTCGCATTCATATTGTTGAGTGTAGTTCTGAGTGAGTGGGCGAAGCTTTGCCTGTCGCACTGTCTAACCGCTTGACACTGTGTGAGTGTGTGTGTGTGTGTGACGCATATATTAATAGCACTAGCAAAAAAAAAAGAAGAAAAAACAAAAAAAAGTGAAAAGCAACCGAGAACAGTCATACTAAAGCTCCGTTTTCCGTCTCTTTCTCGCTTTCGTTACAGATCAAGTGAAACTTTAAATACAACAACAGCTAGCAGCCTAAGCATTACAACAACACAAAAGCGCACTTAAGACTAGCATTAAGAAGCATTCTACAAAAAACAAAACAAAAAATAAACAAAATCAAAAAGCTGTAAATTCAAAATGCATGGACATCATCATCAACAGCAGCAGCAGCAACAGCAACAGCAGCAACAACAACAGCAGCAGCAGCAGCAGCAGTTGCCGCAGCAGCCGCAACAAATGTCCGCCACAATGAAGCTGGCAGGCAGTCCACAAACGCACATAGCCATACAGCAACAGCATACACACCATCATCAGCACCCACAGCACCCACAACATCCACAGCATCCACAGCATACACAACATCCACAACATCCACACCATCATGCAAAGCTGCTGCGACGTTCGCGCAGTCGCAGCCGCAGTCCAACGCCCGACGGCACGCAGGATTACGATGTGACGCGCATGCGCGAGGAGGACTTCGAGCGTCTAGCGGTATATTTGGTGCCCGATGTGCAAGCGGAACGCGGCCTGCCCAATCGTGCCGACAAAACGCTGCCGCGCAGCCTAACGCTTAAATCCTCGATGGTCTACTCAACGCCAAATGTAAAGGTGAGCAAAATCTTGACGGGCAATCAAAATAACCGAGCTAACTGTAACTCGCTCTGTCTCTCTTTCTCTCTCTTGTTATAGACTGAAGGAGTTTGGAGCAGCGGCGTCATCCCACGTGGCACTCGCTTTGGCCCATTCGAAGGCATTCCAACCTCAAATTATCCGAACGATAAAAACAAGGCTCGTTATTTTTGGCGGGTAAGCATGAATAATAAATAATTAAAAGGGCTTTAAAAGTTTTTTTTTTATTAATATTATTATTTCAATTTAACAATCGTTTATTATTTAATTGAATTGTTTATTTAACATTATTTTGCTGCATTTTGCTAACAATTTGCGTTTAAAAAATAATTAAAAAACAAACAAAAAACTATGCGACTAACCAACTGGTTTCTCTAAATTTTTAATTTCATGTGCATAAAACCCAATTACAATACAAATATATATAAAAAAATATATGTATACCTATCAATAAAAAATTCCAAATTACAATTTTGCATTTTGTTGCGGATTTGAATTTTGAATCAGGTGCAGGGAACACGCCACATAACCTACGGGAATATTAAGGTACCACTTTATGCTTTGTTTTATTTCCGACTCCTAATCAACGCACTCTCTCTCTCTTTCTCTCTGTCTATCGCTAACTCGCTCTCTGCTCTCTCGCTCTTTCACGCTTTAACTGCACTCACTCACTCACTCACTCTCACTCTCTAATTCTGTCTCTGTCTCTGTCTCTTTCTAAATGTAACTGAGCTCTCTTTTGTAGCTTGCTTTCTGTGTTTGTTGTTGAACATGTTTGTTAAATATGAGAAGAGAAAAGAAAAGAAAGGCAATCAACGATTTTCCACTCTCTAAACTATCCCCAATAGATCTTCAAGGACGATGATTATTATTATCTGGATGGCTCCGATCGTTCCCAATCGAATTGGATGCGCTATGTGGCATCCGCGTACAGCTTGTCGGTGATGAATCTGGTTGCCTGCCAGCATCTGGAGAACATCTATTTCTATACCACCCGCGACATATTGCCCAACGAGGAGCTGATGGTGTGGTACTGCAAGGACTTTGCCAGCCGTCTCGGCTACGATGTGGATCCGGAGCGCACCATCTTCGGCGCCTGCAAGCAGGACGCCGAGGTGGAGGAGGATGAGGATGACGAACTGCCCCATAAGAAGCCGCATTACGCAATGGCCGCTCCTGAGATACCCGCCGATGTGGCCGTCAGTCACATTACCTATGTGATGGGTCTCCATTTGCCAGGTGCGCCGCCTCCAGCGGCTGCTGCTGCGCCATCCTCTGTCCAATGCTGTCGACGAGCCAGTCCGCCGGCCCATGTCAGCACCACCACCACCAACAACAACAGCAGCAACAACAGCAGCAGCAACAGCGGCAGCAACAATGCCAACTCCAATGGGAGCTCTCTGCATCCGCACATACAGCACAGCCGGCACGCATCCGTGATTATTGGACAGGATCGATCGCCGGTGAACAGCAGCAGCTGCGAGAAGGAGACGGCAGGATCACCGCTGTGCGGCAAGGATGCGCACTATGAGCATCAGCTGACGCCGCAGGATGGCAGCGTGCGATCCGTGCGCTCCGACGAGGGCTACCACAGCAACGAGTGCCAGGAGGACGGCCTCACTCCGCCGGAGGATTCGAGCGACAGCGAGAGCGAGCACAACTATGTGCTCGACTGCTCCAAGAAGGCCATCGCGCCCAAGGAGACGGTCATCGCTCAGACCCAGAAGCCCAGCAGTGTGACTCCGCCAGCGACCACGCCCACCGCCACCGCGCCCAGCTGTGAGTCGGACAAGAACGAGTACCGGAAGTTCAAGGTGAAGATGCCGCTGAAGTACGAATTCAAGAACAAAAGCTGTGTGAAGGCGGAACCGCTGAAGGATGTGGATGAGCATCTGCCGCCGGCAGTCGTCGGCCTGGAGGAGGAGGAGCTGCACGAGCTGCACGGCACGGCGCCACACTCCGAGGATTCGCTGTGCCCGCCCAGCACGACGACAACGCTCGGCGAGGAGCAGCATCTGCAGCAGCATCTAGAGCCAACGAACACCCAACCCGCCTCCTCGACGGTCATCGTGCTGGAGCACAACTCCAATGGCCAGGCGCGGACAATTGTGCCGCTGACCAAGCCCTACTACGAGGCCGATCCGCCCGGCGAGCGCTACGTCCGGTTCACACAGCCCAGCTCCAGCATCCTGGAGACCATTCTGACCAGCCAGCATCGCCTGGAGGCGGCCGCCGCCGCAGCCAATGCCTGCCGGCAGGCGAATGCAGCGACGCCTCCGCCCACGTCGCCCACGGAGATGGCCTACAGCTACAAGAAGTCGCAGCGTTACGGGAATGCAGTTAGTCCCGATTCGAGCTCGAATCTGGGCCAGAATCAGGAGCTGGCCGGCGCCCACATTGTGAGCGACCAGGAGCTGAGCCTCAGCCGCGCCGCTCTGATCAAAGGCGAATGCTCGCCACCACCTGCCGCCTCGCATCATCATCACAATGTCATCTACTCCCCAACCCGGACGCATCATACGCCGTACGATCCGGCGGGCAGCCATTCGCCCAGCTATGCCGGCTATGCCAGCTATCCGGGTGGGCAATCCCTGCATGCAGCCACCTCCACGTTTCATTCCCCGCCGCACAGCTCGCACTCGCCCTTCGATCGCCAGTCGAATGCGTCCAGTGGCGGGGGCTCCGCCTCCAACCTGCATCTGCTGCAGAGCAGCACCCAAATGCTGAATCATCCGCTGATGCAGCCGCTGACTCCACTCCAGCGGCTCTCCCCGCTGCGCATCTCTCCGCCCAGCAGCCTCAGTCCGGATGGCAATTCGTGTCCCCGGAGCGGAAGTCCTTTGAGTCCCAATTCGTTGGCCTCCCGCGGCTATCGCTCGTTGCCGTATCCGCTGAAGAAGAAGGACGGCAAGATGCACTACGAGTGCAACGTCTGCTGCAAGACCTTTGGCCAGCTGAGCAACCTGAAGGTGCATCTGCGCACCCACTCCGGCGAGCGTCCGTTCAAGTGCAACGTCTGCACGAAGAGCTTCACCCAGCTGGCGCACCTGCAGAAGCATCATTTGGTGCACACCGGCGAGAAGCCGCATCAGTGCGACATCTGCAAGAAGCGCTTCTCGAGCACCTCCAATCTGAAGACCCATCTCCGGCTCCACAGCGGCCAGAAGCCGTACGCCTGCGATCTCTGCCCCCAGAAGTTCACGCAGTTTGTCCATTTGAAGCTGCACAAGCGGCTCCACACAAACGATCGACCCTATGTCTGCCAGGGCTGTGATAAGAAGTATATCAGCGCCTCCGGGCTGCGCACCCACTGGAAGACCACCAGCTGCAAGCCCAACAATCTGGAGGAGGAACTCGCCATGGCGGCGGCGGCCACCTCCGAGTGTTTGGGTAAGTTCACAACTCTTTCCCATTTCCCACAAACAGTTGCTCAATTTTTTTCGTTGTTTATGTGTTTTTTTGTTTCTGCAGACAAAGATTTGCCGGAGCCGGACTCGAGGGAGGCGTACGAGCAGCTGCAGCAGCACATGCATCCGGTGCATCCGAGCTTGCGGCATTTGGCCGGCGGGCAATCGCCGCCGCGTCTCATTCCACTGGGCAGCAACAATCAGGCGCACATGCAGCACATGCAACAGTTGCAACATGCGCCTGCAAATGCACCAACGGGTCATCTAATGCTGCCGCAGCACTCGCCGCACAGCGGACCGCCGATGCTGCTGAC
Organism: Drosophila pseudotalamancana; assembly: GCA_037075185.1. NCBI lineage: Eukaryota > Metazoa > Arthropoda > Insecta > Diptera > Drosophilidae > Drosophila > Drosophila pseudotalamancana. The sequence goes on along the minus strand of JBAMCK010000052.1, from coordinate 481,788 downwards.
CACAGCGAATCAACTGCCACCAGGCCACATGCAACAGCAGCAACAACAACAGCAGCAGCAGCAACAGCAGCAGCAACAACACTCGCAGCAACAACATTCGCAGCAGCAACATTCGCAGCAGCAACATCCGCCGCAGCAGCAGCATTTGGTTCCGGCGCATCATCTCTCGCAGCATTCGCCCAAATCGCTGAAGCCGCTGCCGGATACGGGCTATCTGCACGGCGCACAGGAGAATCGACCCTCGGTCATCGAGTCCTCCAGCCAGCCGATGATCATCGAATGCACGTAGATCGCTGCAATTCGTTCTGTAACTGTAAATGAAAGTGCAATAAAATCACACGTAGATTGTTAAGAAACCGTACGGAATCGGACAGACGTTACTCAACAGCAGCACAAGCATACATAACGGTATTATTAATAGTTTGTACATAGGCAGGCGGGCCCAACAACAACAACAAAACAACCCACTCAAAATTTGATAAAAAAAAAAAAAGAAAAACTAACTTTTTTCGCGCTATGAAAAAAATAAATAAAAACAAGATCTCAACAATTGGCAAAACCCAGAAATCAAATATATAATATTATACATAAAAAAAAGCACTGCATATTATTTTTGATAAATATTTTATATTAAAACAAGAAAGAAGAAATAAATTAATTTCCAGCCGTTTTTGTAAAAAGTAAAAAACAACAATTTAAAATTTCGAACGAGAAGAAAAAACAAAATCGTGCATTTAAAATTTTTTCGTTTTTTTCAGTTTTTGAGGCGCGTTTAGTTGTAAATTGAAAGTACAGTTATACATAATAATGATAGTAGTAGTAGTAATAATAATAATAATAATAATAATAATAATGATGATAATATAAAAACAATTAGATTCAAGTTGCCTTATTTGAATTTCGTTAGAAGAAACATAAACAAAAAAACTTTTGCTTAAAATTCCAAATTTGAGCGGAAGTAAAAATATGAAAGAAGAAGAAAACTGCAAAATACGTATTTTATATATAAATATAACTATAAATATTTATCATATATATATATATTTGTATGTATTTTATTGAAAGCAGCAACAAATTGTAAATAAACAAAAACAATTTGATTTGAAGTCCCGTTAAATTGCAAACTAAATTTCACTAGTGTTTAGCTCTTAATTAACTTAGCCAAGTAGAGATTATCATTATATATATATATGATTATATGATTATTATGATTAGTGAAAAACTGAACAAAACCAACAACAAAAAGAAAAACTAAAAAAAAAAACAAGAAAAACAAAAACTTAGCTGAAAATCGGTGCTTTTGACTGTTTCCATTTGTCCACATTTACATTTACAATTGTATTTGTATTATGAAACACACAATAATTATTAACTTATAACACTTAAGTACATCATATATACACATTTATATAACTATATATATATTAGCCTAATCATATATATATATATAGCTAACATATTATATCATAAACTCCTTTCTAAACCAATCTTCAACTTATTTTTGCGCCTTGAAAACAAAAACAAAAAAACGAAAATCTTTAAAACATATATAAATTATTATTCGTAACTTTACCAAAATTAGCAAAAAAAAACAAAAAAAAAACAATTAGTTTTTTTCTCTATGTCGAAGTTTAAGTAAAGCGAATTGGTTAGTTAATTGTCTGATTAAAATAATGAAACATTTAATATTTAAGCTTATAATATTAATGAGGCTGACTAGCGTTAAGTTTAAATATAAATCTAAATCTAAATCTAAATCTAAATCTAAATCTAAATCTAAATTTGAATAAGTGTATATACATATACAAGAACACATATAAATATTATATAGCTTAATAACGGCTTGAAGATTGTAAGAAATCAACACCAATTCGTAATTCTTAAGTATTTTCGGGCGCACGCGGCGTATGCGGAACATTTGTATAATCAATAGATATACGCCGATGCGCTCGTCTTTGTAAAGTTGTTAACCGGGCTTATTTCACATTTGGCTTAAATGGCAGCAGCGCAAATTGAGAAGAAGACTATGCAAAAATTCACAGTTTTTTGTATTTTTGTATTCGATACAAGAAAATGAGAAAAATGAGCAAAAACCGTTTGAAAATGTTAACTGTAATTGTAGTTCGTAAGTTAACTAAGCATATATGCAATATTTATATATATATATATACATATATATATAAATTTAACTCTATTGCTAAAGTATTGAGTGGAAGACCGACTTACATGGAAAATATAAAAGAAGATAATCAAAATTATACAAATTATTTTTTATTTGGTTTTTGAATTTCGAATATTTTGAAATTATTTTAAACTTTTTTTTTGGTTATGAGTTTTCCTTTCGGCTTTTCTATATTTATTTTCTTTTGTGCAATACTCAATTATATAAAAAAATATATTTTGGAATTAAATTTTGAATTTAGTTTTGGAGATTTTTTAATAATTAAAAATATACAAAAAAAAAAAAAAAATGGCAACGTGCATAATAATAATTTCCTATTTGTGAGATTGAGACTGAATGAATTACTATATATATACATATATATATGTATAAATACTCTCTAACAACAGCAACAAAAAATTTGAGCATTTTTTACCTTTGGTTTTACAACAACAACAAAACAAAACCACTTTTGCTAAAAACATATTTTACAAAAATAGCTCTTGGTTTATTGAAATATTGTAAAATAAATTTATTATTTATATAAATATATACATATAAACTATTATATATATATATATTTATAATAGCACACGTTTGTAGTAGAAGAGTGTGAAAGGGAGATAGGGAGTATGAGAGGGAGAGAGCTATACTAACTACGGCCCTATGATGAGGATGCAAATTGTACAGTTATTTTGAAATCTGTTTCCGGATTCAAAACACAAAAACAAAAAAAGTGACGACAAAACGTAAATTTAAATGGAGAATAAATGACTGCTTCTTAGTGTTATAAGTGACTCTGATTTAGGTCAAATACAAAACATAATAATGATCATTATAATGATGATCATTATCATTACGATGAGAATCAATTATAGAAATCAAATCCAAATATATTGCATATTATATATTCGATAAGTACTTATATGTATGTCAACTTTTATTGCAAATCTTTATATATATGTATATACACAGATATACATGTGTGTATATATATATATGTATGCATTATCTGTCTCTGTATATTTATCTAATTACGTATATAGTGCATGTAGAGCCTTTGTTATTCATATTTATATTGGTATATACACACACACATATATATATATATATGTATTTATATTATATATATATAAATCATATTCAATTGAAAATTGTTTTCGTGTCCACAAATGTACAAAATTGGTTCTCATAAACAATTAAAAACAAACACAAAAAACAAACGCAGCGAATTTCATTTGCAATCATTATAAAAAAACACATACAACAAAAAATTGCAATTAAAAACCTTAAATTAATTAACTTTACTTTGTTGAATCCATTTAAAATTGTTAGCAATATTTTTCTGTCATTCACCTTTTATGCCACATTAACAAAAAACCAACAAAACAAAAACAAATATGAATCCATAATTGATAAAAATAAATAAATGCGTAAATCTACATCAAATAAAAATTAAACAACAAAAAAATGGAAATTATGAAATTATTTGAAACGCAACTTAAATTCCTATTAATTATATAAAATATCTCTAAAATATATCTAAATGAAAACCACAATTAATACAAATACGATGAAAAGACATAAATAAAAAAAAAACAAAATATTTCATACTAAATATAAAATGAGTTTTGATTTTATTTTTAACTAGGGGACATTTTTCTTATAAAGATCTTTAAAAGAAAATTTAAAGATAGGGGTTAACATAAATTTTTGGTTGTTGGACTAAGTTGGATTTTATTTATCTATCTACTCGAATTTTTTACTTAATTCAAAGCATACTTTTAGGTGGAGTCTCTTATAGAGTTAAGTCTATATAGTTAGGATACCTTTATAGAGATTGATTAAATGTCATCTGCTAGCTAATTGACGGCTCGTCAACTGTTTTTCTACTCTTTATTCATAATAATTTCTACCGTTATCCTTAAGTGCTTTCATTGAAGATTTAGCAAGCATTTCAATATAATTTCTAACTAGATGCAAAATGCAAACGTCGTTGGCTTATGCTTCCGCTTGTCCAGTTTTCAGTTCTTCCGTAGGTCGAAGCTGTCGAGGCTGTCACTGCGAAATGGAAACATCAATCAATCACGTGTCAATCACGAATGAAAGTGCAATACTTGAATGGCTATTGTGAAAGGCATTAATAAGCAGGCCGCCCGCTGAAAATGCAAATTGTGTGCGCTCTACCATAAAAAAGGACACAAAAACAAAGTGTTTATACATATGTGTATATATATATATACACACACTATAATATACTCCATATATAAAAAGAGATTGGGCGATAATCGGAGGCAACCGAAGCGAGGCGCCGCTCGGGTCAAATGGACCGCTGCCGCCCGCTGCCTGCGGCTCTGTTGCAACCACTTTGCATGCTACTTGCTACATATTTTGGCCTCTTTGTCTGATTGCATTTTTGCATAGAGTTTTCCGCTGGCGCTTTCCCCGATTTTCCACATATTTCACATTACTGTTTTTGCCAGCGTTTTTATAGACTTAAAGCGGATTATTTGCAGCGCATTGTGTGCGCGTGCTCTTTGTGTTTGCATATGTGTGCATGTGCATATGTGTGTGTGTGTGTGTGTCCGGAAATGCATGTCCGATCGAAACAGCCGGACAATGGATGCACGTCCTGCAATCGCCTTTCACGATGTGCGGCTCTGCCTTGTTAATCCTGTTCCAATTATCCGCATGTGAGTGCTTCGAATACCCTAATGGGCACTTTCCATTTCATTCATTGTCCAGCGACGGAGAGGATAGACGAAGAGGGGGGAGAGGGGGAGACAGCGAGAGAGAGGGAGAGCGAATGAATCTCGGGCACAAGCCATAGGCAAAATATTGATTACACAGCGCCCTTTGAAGCAAATGTTTCCTTCTTTTTTTATGCTGCTCTGAATTTGTATTTGTTATTGTTGTTGCATTTGTTTGTTTGTGTTGCATGCATTTATTGAAGATAAAAATCAGGACTGACCCAAGCCTGACCCCGCAGCAGCCAGTCGAGAGTCTGAGTCCTTTTCTCCTTTCACAAAAACCCCATATAGATTTTTTGTTATTGGAAATGGAAATATAAAAAAAATTGGCAGCTATATTTAAAAAATATTTATGGAATGTGAAATAAGTAGAAACTCTCTTTAAATGTATGTCATCAAAAGTGCATTTCAATTATGTTTTATTTGTTTGAGTATTTCTAATAAGAAATATAAGTATTATAAAATATAGTTGTTTTTATATATTTCATTTTGTCTAATAGACTTATTTTAAATGTTGTTTTTTTTTATTTAACCGATTTCAAGTGTAGCACAGAGAAGCAAAGAATGCCTTTCTATAAGATTCTCACGGCATCAAGTATGTTTTTTAGGCTTGTGTTTTGATTGTTGATTGATTGGGTTGTCAATTCCACGGACTTTCACTTTAAATACCCTTGTTCTATTCTACTACCTCTTTATATTCTTTTGTATACTATTTTAACCTCTTTCTGAGTATTATTTTCTTGATTCTTATACCCTAAACCCATTAAAAATGGGTTAACAGGGTATAATGTTTTTGTGAAAATGTATGTAACAGATAAAAGGAGACGTCACAGTCCCCATTAAGTATATATATTCTTGATCAGCATCAGCAGCCGATTTAGCCCTGCCCATATGTATGAATGCGTCGATCTCAGCAACTTCAAAAGCTAGAGACTTAAAACTTTGTATGTAGCTTCTCCAATTGCACGCGCATTTCGAGTTTGTCATCGATGATTGATAACTCTTATTATTTTTTTGTTAGTTTTTCGAGTATATCTCCTACATCTTAAAAGCTAGAGGTATCAAACTATATCCTGTTTACATTTTTTTTTCCATAGCTAATATTAATATCATATGCAATATAATTAATGATAATATTGTCCGGCGTACGCACAATTGTATGTATTTTTTATATTTATAATAATATATATATAAATTATATACATATATATTAATGTATATATGTAAGTTAATATGAAAGACAAAAATTAAATGATAAATTAAATATAGTTGAAGACTTTAATGCAACTTAATATTTTTTCAATATTTTTCTTCTATAAATATATATATTAGGTATAATATAGTTATTAAACTACATCAAAACTTTCGATTCTCCATTATTTTTATGTAATTGGAGTCGAAATTATGTGCTTGCCACATCTACTCTAGTACAAATGTATGTATGTATGTATGTATTTATGCATATGCAACATTTGTGGGTATCGCTGCACGTCCCCTAAATCTCTGTTATGCTGCCCTCTCACCCTATTACCATCACCCTCACACTTCTCACCCTCTCACCCTCCTTGGAGTCGGTGCCCGCCCTTTGCTTGGCTGTCAACGAGAATTTTGCTGCATTGGCCAGCGATTTGGCATGCCACAAAGCGGGCAGCAGCGAGGCACGTGCCTTGATAAATTGCAGTTATGGCCTGGCAAGATATTCGCAGAATGTTGCACAATAATGCGTCGCATGCCACGCATTGCCAGAGCAGGGTGGAGGGTAAAAATGCGTTGCCACGCGACATTAGCAATTTGCAACAATTCGATTTGGGGTGGCAAACGGCCAATGTGGTGAGTGCGTGTGCATGTGTGTGTGCCACTTTTTGTGCACTTTTTTATGCATTTTTTTGTGGCACCAATCAGATGTGTGCTTCTTTTTTAATCCCATCCACCTATCAAAAAGCCGAGTGGCATATCAAGCTGTATTACAATTGCCACACGATTATACGGCGCGGTATAACAGTTATACAGCGTATAACAGTAACTTGTCACGTACACGCCGTGCGTACAGTTACATATTTTTATCTGAAACGCAGATAACTGAAAAACAAACCAAAAATGCGTTCTATTGAAATGCGTGCGCGCTGCTTCTTCTTCTCCGACTCTCCCACTCTCCCGCTCTGTCGTTCTCTCACTCTCTCGCTCTCTCACTCTCTCGCTCTCTGAGCGATCGCTACGTAAGTGTATCTGTCATATGGCACTTACGTTTGTTACGTTCTGCCTTCAGCACGCTGCGACTCAAATGTTTTCCACACACACACATACACGCACACACACAGATTTAGATATTGCTTTCTCGCTTGCACACGCATCTTGTGCGTCGTGGCCGTGTTTGAATATTGTTTTCGAAGATACAGCCACAAATTCGGCCTGTTTCTTGTTCACTGCACGTGTGTGCGTGTGTGTGTGCGAGTGCGTGTATACATGTGAGTTTGTGTGTGCGTGCGTGTGCGTGTGCGTGCGTTTCAGACCTTCCTAGAAATAGTAAAACGCAACTCAGAGTTCAGTTTGACAAAGTTCGTCGTGCGCAGCGGCAGCGTTTTTCACATCGAGTTCACATTTTTCCGAGTTTCATTTCAATTTTCTTTCCCGCGCGTGTTCGTGTGTGTATCTATAGCAACAACATGGAGGTGTATATTTATATGTATGTGATATACACATATAGGTGTTGAATTGTGTGGGCAGCAGCACTCAACACCAATTCCCAGGAAAAACCCGAAAAACCAAGAAAATTCATCATGGAAAATCCCACTACTGGCAACGAGGCAGCAGGAATTGAAGGATCGCCGAAAACAGCGCCAAGTAAGGCTTAAATTCAGCTCCCACCAATGCTCTAAAGTTTTCCCCCATCAATGTCGCAGACTCCCAGTAAAAAATAAAAAAGAAACAAGTTTCACTTTTGTTTATGTGGCCGTTGCTCTACTAAAAAATAAAAAAAAACAGAAATCTTATCAAACTGAACGGTGATTGGCCGCAGCGATCGCTGAGTGTCGTTGTTGTTGTTGTTGTTTTTGTTTTGCTATGTATTGCGCAGTTCTTTTTATTTGTTTTCCGCATTTCTGTTTTGCTTTGGCCATTCGACTTTTTTATTGGCAAATCTTTTTTGGCATATGTAGAAATGTTGATCAACCCTCAAATTTGATTGCAAATCGAAACACATTCACTACCCCCCAACCCCTATATACTAGTAGTCCACACCCCCTACCCTAAAATGTGTGCCAACCTCCCTCCCTCTGCCCTAAGTGCTATATGGCCAACAATTAAGCCAACATTTTGGGCGCATTTCTCACACATTTATTCGGTTAATTCATTTGCTTCAATGAATTTTTCCATATTTATGTGGCATTTATTTCCAATTTACATGTTTATTTTATTTGTTTTTTTTTTCTTTACGGTTACAAAACAAGTTTTTCGTCTTACAAATTTTTGTAAGCAATTTGGGCGCTTCTTTTTATAGTTCAGTGAATCGTCTAGAGAATTAAGCGCTAATAGAGAAACGTTGAAACTCGCTCAGGCATGCGGTGGTTGCTTTATAGATATAAATCCCTTATGATATTTACATATATATATATTTATAAACTAATTGAGATGTTTTACAATGGGAAAATGTGGAAATGATCCACAAATATTCGTGGAGTAATTAAAAAATTAAGTTTTTTGCTAAACAAAATTTAAGTTGAAACCCTTTTTAAATTATGATATAAAAAGCAACTAATACAAAAATCTATATATATATATATATATATATTCTATATGATTTTCTATTGCTCATTTTTCAATGTATAAAAAAAGTTTAATTTATTCTTATATGTGAGGTTCTAGATTATTCGAAAAGTTTTTCAGCTATAAAAGTTGAAAAGAAAAAATCGAAAAACAAAACTTCGATTTATTTAGTAAACAATAACAAATATTTAAAGAACTCACAAGATGATCTCTCCAAGTCCTAAAAATACAAACCCGAGTAAGCCAACCAAATGCAAACCTCATTAAAATTCCCACTTGAATTGGAATTTCTATCACATTTCTAATGCATCAGCAAATGGTGAGACAAAAGAAAATCAACAAAACTCTCTTAAGGCTCGACAGCAACAACCCTCAAGAAAAACGCACTTTATAGATGTCTAGAGTTTTCAGATAAGGGCTATCAGTATAATGTGCACTGTTCAGTGCATTGCTGCATGTATGTAACTGTATCTGTGTATCTGTGAGATACAAGTAGACAAATGCAAAGCAAAAGATAAGCAGTCGAAAATGGAACGCAATCGAAATACCAAATTATGAATGAGCACACCGAATGAATGAAACACACACACACACACTCCAAGTAATGTGTGTGTGTGTCATAGATAATCAAATATTCAAACAAACAAATTTTAAGCAGCAACTCAATTCAATTCAATCGCTTTATTCCGCGCTCCAACATTTTTACACTCGGCAAAAATGTATAAAAAATATTCCTAATAAAAACAACGAAACCTGTTTTCGAATTGTTGTTGCTGTTGTTGTTGTTGTTTGTGTCTTGAAAGAATATTTGTTGTAGTCTTGAGCATTGCCTTGCGGCAAATGGGACAAGGACACGGTTAGGCCTGAAAGTTGTTCAGCTGCTGCTTCTGCTGCGGCTCATTTGAATAACAAAACAATTGCATTGAATGCTCAGGCAGGATATTCAGGATAACGTCGTTGCTTAGCTACTCAGTTTTCAGTCTCTCACTCTCTCCCTCTCTCATTCTCTCATTCTCTCATTCTCTGACTCTCCCACTCTCTCCTCTTTCTCGTTTACAGCGTCGCCCGACGAGGAATGCGGCTGCGTGCGTCTGGGCAAATGCAAGTGGTTCAATGTGGCCAAGGGATGGGGTTTTCTAACGCCCAACGATGGCGGTCAGGAGGTATTCGTGCATCAGGTTGGTAACACACACACACACAAACACACACATATGCATTTACACATTCATATTTCAATGTCATTCAAATGCAGAGCATCATCCAAATGTCCGGTTTTCGTTCGCTTGGGGAACAGGAAGAGGTGGAATTTGAGTGCCAGAGGACGGCGCGCGGCTTGGAGGCGACACGTGTTTCGGGACGGCAGGGCGACGATTGTCATGGCAGCACCTATCGGCCACGCATGTAAGTGACATTTGTCCGAGCAGGAAGTAAACCATGTCTAAAAGTCTCACACACAACTTTTGTAGCAATAGAAAAACTCGCCGCATGCGCTGCTACAACTGCGGCGAATTCGCCAATCACATCGCCTCGGAGTGTGCGATAGGGCCGCAGCCGAAGCGCTGCCATCGCTGTCGCAGTGAGGACCATCTACATGCCGATTGCCCACACCGTAATGCGGCCGCGGTGAGTAACGCAAATACACCATACACACATCGAGTGTTTAGTTAACGTCAACTTTTCCACAGACACAAACCAACCGGCGAAGTAAAAGCATTGCCAGCGACGAGGCAGCGGAAGTTGCAACAACAGCAGCAGCTCCCTAGCGCTTCTCTTTGTCCTACATTTGAAGTTTAAAACTTGTAAAATACACCTAACACCCACGTACAAAAGGCATGAAATCAAAGAAATACCTCACGTATAACACACAATTATCAATTTCATATAATAAACAGTTGGACGCTTCAAAATTTGTGGAAATGTTGTCTAACTTTTTTTTCTAAGAGATAGTTCTAATTTTTATGGTTTAACTACTAAAGAATAAACTAAAGGCCATTTAATGATTAGCTGCGAGTACAATTTCTAAGACTCTTATTTCATTTATTTAAGCATATCAAAAGTATGTTTATATATTCTACCTAATTTTTTGTCACCATATAAAAAATATTAAAAGAAATCAATAAAAGCAGTAAATATAAGATTACGAAAAAAATAGTTTTATTTGTAGCGAATAAACAAAAATTCTGATTTCAAGATTTTTGTTTTTAGTGTGTATATTGTTTTGACTAATAAGAGACCTTGCTACAAATGTCTTCTTTAATTTATAGATATTCGATACTTCATAACATTTGTATAATGTTTGTATTCCTCATTTTGACTGCAACCTTTTTCAATATGGGCCATGATAACATACGATCCACACATTAGCGTGGACTCGAACCTAAATCTTCACTGATCAGTGGTCTAATAGCCAACTCTTTACAGAGGATCTTCTTTTTACATTCAAAATTCTGCTTGGCTTTACATTTTATGTTATTGCCTGGCAGCGTACAAAGCTTTGCATAAATCTCAGCATCCCAAACACTCACACCCACACACACGTACTCTTGTTTGATAAGAAAGCTTCGGCAGGTCACGTGCACACAATAACAACATTGTGAGCTTTTGGGCCTGGCGGCAACAACAATAGAAGAACAGCATGAAAAGGCGGAATCATTGTAACACATTCGGAAGCTTCAACCCCGTCGCTTGCAACTGTGAAAGTGAAATAGTGGCCGAGGCAGCGGCAGCGGCAGCAACAACAATAAGGATATTGTGCGAGGCCACGCACGCGAGTGGTGAAAGTTGCTCTCTTTCTCTCTCTCATGGGGCTCGCCTCTCCAAGCGAGAGGGCGAATTATCCCTTCGGCTGTTTTTGTCGCGGTTTGCGAATCAAATTTTTTGCTTGTTGTTGCTGGTGGCGCTGCTGCTGCTGCTGGCGCTGCTGTTGTGCTGCTTTTGTTTTTGTTGTTGGCCAACATCATTTTTGCAACATTGTTCGCTTCTCTTTTTGGCGCGTGGCACGCCGCGGCATGCCACGAATACCTTCGCTGAGGCAGTGCTCGGCATTGGGCTCCAGACTCCAGATGGATGCAACTGCTTTGCCGCAAGGACACACAAATTCAGTCTCAGCCTCGGCCTCAGCCTCGGTCTCAGTCTCAGTCTCGGTCTCAGTCTCAGTCTCAGTTTATCTCTGCCAGAGAATTGTTGTGTGCAACGCGGCGGACTTAACAAACAATAACAGCAATAAAATACAACACATAAAACTTAACAAATCAAATAATTAACAATAAGAGAAACAATAAAATCTAAATATATAAACAATAACTAAACAACAAGAATTTTAAACAAAGTTAACAAAGCGTTTCAGCAACAAAACAAAAAAAAAACATCAACAACAAATTTGTAACACATTTTTTGCATAAACTTTAAAAATATTAATAATATAAATAAAAGTAAGACAATAAGCAAAATAAACAGTTTTTTCTATAAATATATGAAACAAAGAGCAGAGGAAGAGACAAAAAAAAAAAAAAAACAACAACAATAAATTGAAAAAATTAGTTCAAGGTTGCAAAAATGTATTTTGAGTTTTTTATACAACAATAAACATTTGCAAATTTGTTTTTGAGCAACAAAATAAGCAAATGAAACAGCAAATGTAAGTGAACAGCGTGTGTGTGTGTGTGTGTGAAAGTGTGTGTGTGTGTGTGGCATCAACAACAAACAAAAATACGAAAAGGAAGCTTAAAAGAAAGGCAAAGCAAATGCAGTTCAATTCACAATAACAAAAGAACAAAAACGACAACAAAACAAAACACAAACTCACACACACACATACAGATACTCATAAGCACGCATACATTTACATGTCGCACGCTGTTAAGGCAGCGCCTGTTATGTAATATCCTGTTTCTGAAGCTGTCGCCTGTCATGTTACAAGTCCAGCCCTGTCCCTATGTATTAGTGTATGCGTGTGTGTGTGCGGGTGTGCATGTGTGTTGGCCTGAGGTCGTGTGTGCGGGGGCGTGGCATGCACCTCAGGTTTTTAGCTGCTAAAATGATTTATACACTTTGCAACGCTCCATGGGCACGGCATTGAGACATTAACACGAAGGACAACCATCCTTTAAATATACCTAATAGGGACACACACACACCCACACTAATACACACGCATAGATACGTATACGTATATATGTGGCACTTGGGGCGTGGATTTAGGTGTTTTGTGTGCGTCTCTGCATGCAAATATGTGACACTAATTCGATGAGCAAATCGAAATATTACGCATACGCCGCATTGGTCGAAGGTCGTCTTCTATTTTACATTTCTATTTTATTTGCCACTCTCAGCCAGCGCCTAATTAATGAAATGTGTGTCATAATGCGACAGGCAGCCAGGCAGCCAGGCAGGCAGTTAGTAGGTCAAGTGGATTCCATGTTGAGGTTGAGGGCCAAAAGAACATCCCAAAAAAAAAAAAAAATGAAAAAAGCCCTTGGCCAGAAAAGAGCAAACCACAACCCTTAAAAGTCAGTTAAGTAAATAAATAGATGGGCGTTTTCTAGAAGTAGAGCTTCGAGGTAATACATTACCATCTAAATGGGTGCAGCTCTGCTTTTGGATTAGCTGGATAATAAATAAACTGAGGGAAGAAAAATCGAATGAAGCTAAAGGATATTTAATTCTGAGTTGAATTGCTTGGAGTCTTACATCATGTTCTATTTTCCATTTTCAATTTTCCATTTACAAATTATTCACTTAATCAATTTAAATGTTATAGATTTTAAGCCAGTTTCTATCTAACTGTCCACCTGTGCACCTCACCTTTTCACCTTTCGAATTTTATTCCTTTAACTCACCATTAATTAATCTTTAATAAAACAACATTTTTTGCACAGGTGTTTTATATAATACAATAAATAATAATAATAATAACTGTGGCATGTTTCAAAAGGCAGTTCTAAATAATCAAATACTAAACGGTGAATGTTCCAAAAACAAGCTAAACTAAAAGTTTGTACAACATTTAAACGAAGTTCAACTAAATCCTCACAAATAAACAAAAACAACAACAAAAACAGTTAAAGTGCGAAACGACACAAATATTAAACTATATATTAATTAATTTAATATAAAAACCAAAAGAAACTTCAATAAACCTCTTCACACACAAATTGCACCCAAAAAGGTAAGTTCAAAGGGCACTTTTATTTTAATTTATATATTTCTAAATGTTATTCGATATCTTATCCGAATCTTTGTGTTGTGTTTGATCTTTTATGCAACATTTTGAAGCACGTTTTACTTGCAAAGCTTAGGGCTAGTTATTTTTATCTTTATATCTAATTATAAAGCTAACTAAAGTAAGTTTTTAAGTAGGCGACTAGCGGAGGGTGTTAGTAGCTCAATCCAAGGCTAAGAATATATAATATAAAAGGATGTGGTTTATTTCAAATTAATTCAGCTTCCAGTTAAGCTTTTGGTAACTCTATTATTCAGACTAAAAGCAATTTAAGACCAGTCTAAAAAGGCAGCTGCTGCACGGCTAGGTTCCAGGCGGGGAGGCCACGACACACGTAAACGCAACAGTTGTAGATTTTGGGCTCCACTTTTCCACATTGTACGTTGGCCAGAATAGAGCTAAGACTGCCCATTTGATAGTCTGGCTGCTGCTCCAGTGTCTCGCTATTCCCTTTGAGTGCTGAAAGATTTACAATTAGTGAAAATTTGGGAAAAGATTGGATCCCTACCTTTGACGGTGCCTTGTGAGACCCACGCCAAGCGATCAATTTGTGTCCAGGGTGTGATCTGCTGCTTGGCCGGCGTTAACCAGTGGCTGAGTATATTTGCGGAAACATTATCCATATTGGCATCCAGGGCGGGCATCAATGTGCCCACCACTGTGGGGCAAAGGGCGCCGTGATAATAATCCTGGGCGCCATACAGAGCGCTGTAGAGACCTGAGCTTAATACACGAGTCGAATCGCAGCCGAACAGGAAGACAACTCCTTTAATGCGATTGCGGTAAATCAAGCGGCTGGAAACATATTGCAAACTCGATCCGTGGCCTGCGTAGCTAAAGGAAAACATCGCATCAATGTATTGCCCGATGAAGTTAAGGATTAACATACACAAAGCAATCGGCTTTGAAAGCCTTTTCAATCATAAACTGTTCTGTGGGCACCGTCTCGAACAAATGCTGCCAATGGGTTAGCCAGTACTCAAGGAAGCTGCGCAGACGACGACCCGAGTTGGCGAGATCGGCATCGGGATTGATGAGCGTTAAGCCGCGCTTAATGTTTACCGTATAGTAGCCATGTTGTATCTGTGCCTTGTGGTACTTGAACAGGCGCCACAAACTGTGCAACGATCTGATGCGTGTGCACTCCTGCATGGGCACCAACTGCTCCCAATGGATGTGATCCAGGCGCTGAAACCAACAACAATTAGCAACAGGAAAACTTATCTATCAGCTAAGCTTGCCTCATCCACTATCAGAATAATGGGAAAACGTTTCGTGGCTAACGGTTGGCGCTCTTCCAGCTTTTGCCAGTCGCTGGAACAGCTCTTGAGCAGCTCATAGACGAGCAGTGCTTCAGTATCATTGCTATTGTTGTTATTTTTATTACTGCTGCTCAGTTCGTAACTCAACTGTTTTATTTGTTCGCGTGTCAAGCGATTCGCATGCAGAGCCGCTTGCGAAAGGAGAATCCGCTGATGATTGCTCCAGCTGTGATCCACACAGAACTCATCGACGCGTTCATAAACAGATTTGGTTTGTTGCTGCACTGCATCGTCAGCGTAACGCTTGCCCAGAAACATAAAGCAATAGGGCGTAAAAATGCTGCTCAGATCCCCGATCAATTTCTGCAAGGAATAGGAGTATAAGTCATATGCCTCTATACAACTTAAGTCAAGCGCACCTTCAAGTACTCTTCGAAGGCATTCAATTCCTTCCAGTACTTGGCCTTGGCCTCCTGTCCCTTCACTGCAACCGGATCGACTGTGACCACCCGCCTGAAACGCTCCACCAAAGTGCCGTACTCCTTGAATAGGTTGGCAAGTGCATCGCTATTGAAGTGCAGACATGTGGGTCCAAGCTCTGGGGTGCGACAATGCCGGAGCAGGGAAACGTAAATGTCACCGTTGGCTCCAGCGATCTCACAGAATGTCGAGTATGTGGTGGCAGCATTGAAGCTCTTGCAGAGCTGCAGCACGCACCACTCATCCGGCAGCTGTTGGCATACATGTGAGATCCGTGCAAAGCCCGTCGCTGGCTCCTTCACATCTTCGAGAAAATCCAGTTTTTCAGCAGTTGATTTTTTGGCCTTCGCTTTGCGCTGCTCAAATTTCTGTTGATATTTCAGTATGTTCTGCAGGAATTTGTTGCTGCATAAGGTATACGAGGAAATTAAATCTTTGGTTGCTGCAGTTATTAACTGATTTAGACTTCACCTTTTGTAGTCGGCTTTTTCTTTGGCATTTGCTTCTGAGAGAATTTCCGCAATGTTCGGATGCTGGTTTTCCAACTCCTGGGCTTCGGTTAAGAGTCGCATATCGCCGCACTGCAGCAGGGCACTGACCTGATAATAAATTGAATGACTTTCGTTACCATCGCGGAATTCTTCGTCTGCCCGCAGTAAATTATATTCTGAAAGGAATGGACGCGCCATTTCCAATTAATTGCTGATTGTAAATAGTCTATTTTATGCCTACCTTTAGATTCGGGTCCTACTTGCACACTTGTTAGGCCGCGCAATTCTTTTTCCGTCGTTTCTGCATCCAACATTTTGCTACAATATTGTGCAGATTGACTAAAATATATCGCAGATTGAACAAATTTTAAAAATTTTGCTGTCTACCGCTACTTTTGCATGCCACAAGTTGTTGTTGTTTTGAAAGTGTTGGTAACGACGCAAAGACAAGCACTGCGCAGCACTCCAAACATCGATAAGCACACGCCGCACCTCTGTACGTACGCACTTTATCGATAGCCGTGGGAATTTTTAGTACATTTTATACGCAAAGGGCGGTAAATTTGAATCTCGCATATTAAGCAAAAGAGTATTTTCTTATTTCATTACGATTGTGGACGGACTTATAATGTTTTAAAGTCTTAAAGTAGAAAACCATAAAATCTACTTAACAACAATCTATGATTTTAGGTACCGTTGATGCAAAGCACGTGTCGGAGCACAAAAGCTCTTTTGCTGTCGTTATTGTTGTTGTTGTTGCTGCTGCTTTCGGGTATTCATTCATAAAAACGCAGCGACATGAAAGTTCGCGTAGCCAACGCGTTGGCCAAAGCTCTGCGCAGCGGCGCAGATGCCCAAACACCCAGCAAACTGTGTCAATCTCGTCTAACACATGTGTTTGCACGTGTTTGTGTGTGCGTGTATGTGTTTGTGTGTGTGGGTATGCTTGTGTGTATATATGAAGATTGTATATTATATTGGCACCCCGGTGAACCACACCCTCCAAATGCCCTAAAAAACCTTACGCAACAACAAAGCGACACACATTGGCAATTATTGTAACAACAACAACAACAACAACAAAGATTACAACAATTACAAGAGCTTTGACATTTTGCAGCAAGGTCCAGCTTCTGACTTTTGTTGTTCGCCCTTTTTTTCTGCCCAGACGCGCCCTTTTGCTGCCTGCTGCAGCGACTGCATTTTCTAATGACGTTTCTTAAAGAGATAACGACAGCTGCAGCAGCGGCAGCAGCGACAGCAGCAGCGGTTGCCACAGCGGTGGCAGCGGCAGCGGCTTCGACAGCGGCTTTGTGCGTGGGGCGTGCATG
Organism: Drosophila pseudotalamancana; assembly: GCA_037075185.1. Classification (NCBI taxonomy): domain Eukaryota; kingdom Metazoa; phylum Arthropoda; class Insecta; order Diptera; family Drosophilidae; genus Drosophila; species Drosophila pseudotalamancana. The sequence goes on along the minus strand of JBAMCK010000052.1, from coordinate 464,330 downwards.
TTAGTGTGCGTGTGTGTATGCGTGTGAAGGTCTGACGTCAGTGAGCCTGGCGCATCCCGTTTGGGTATGTGTGTGCGTGCGTGTGTGTTCCTTTTTTTGCCTTTTGTGTTTTTTTTGTTTTTCTTGGCCGCTCCCCAGCTGCAAGTGCAAGCTGCAGCTTGAATTCGGCGCCGCTCTTAGCTTGCCACCTGCCACATCTGGCCGCCACCCACCTTCGGCCCGGCCTGAGGTTGTTGAATTATGTATTTATTGGCAAATGAATGCAGCGTGACGGTGGCAGCAATATTATTATTGATGCAGCATCCGCAGCAATGGAAACAAAGTGACAACTCGACGAGACTTTCGTTAAATATTGAAAGCACGCCGACGCACAAGTTGGAGCTTACTCTCACTCTCTCTCCCACTCCCTCTCACGCTCTCTCTCTTTCGCTCGCTCTCTAGTTCTTTTTTTCTCTGTCTGTCTTGCAATTTGCTTTTGCTACTTTGTGTTTGTTGTGTATTGTTGCGCTGCCGGCGTCGCAGTCAGCGTAGCAGTCAGCGTCGCTGCTTGGCCCGCTGGCCGCAGAGCACTCAGCATCCTTTCTACTTATTAATTTTGATGTTGCTTTTCACTTTTACTTTGTGTATGTTAAACGTGCCTCAGTCTGACTCTAACATTTTGTGTGGGTGGGTGTGACGGTGTATGTGTGTGTGTGTGTGTGTGTGTGTTTGTGTGTGTGTGTGTGTGCTTGTGTTTGTCAAGTCACAAATGTCCCATGACAATCATCTGTTGTTATTGTTATTGTTGTTGTGGTTACTTAAAGTTGCAACACCTTTTGTCGCTTGGGCCATAAAATGTTGACTTGTTGTTTGAAGCGCACGTTCAATCTGCTTGACCAGTGACCATCTGCACCACAGCACCACCGTTAACCACCCAACCACCCACCTAGTACCACCCACAACCACCTGGCAACCCTCTGCATTATTTATGAGCCACTGCCAATGCAAAAACTTGGCACGTACCTATGTACATGAACCTGTATGTGTGTGTTTGTATGTGTGATTGTGTGTGTGTATGTGTGTGTGGGTAACCGAGTGAGCGGGTTGAGTGCGCCAGGCGTACGCCTAGCAAATTATAACATTAATATTACATTAACGCATACAAACGTGCATGCTTGCTCACACTCACACAGACACACACCCACACACGTGCATCGGGGAGACATTAAAACGAAACAGAATGGCAAAAACTTTCATTTGACGTCCTAACAGCAACAACAATAACAACAGCAACAGCACGCGACATGTAAAATAAATGTAACAAAATGCGTCCGAACACTAAACAGAAACAGAAGCAGTCGAAACAGTGGAAGAGGCAGCAGCGGAGGCGATGGCAGCGACAGCGACAGCGACAGCATCAACACAAAAACAACAAAAGACCGTCAAAAGCAGCAGCGGCGGCGACGGCGACGACGACGGCGACGGTGACGGCGACAGCGACAGCGACGGCTGAGACAGCGGCAGCAGCCACCCTAAAAAATATGGCACACATTCCAACAGTTGCAGCGATGCTGACGTCGACAGCGACACGCAGCGGGGATCTCTCTGCCAGCTGCTGCTGCCGCTACTGCTGCTCCTGTTGGCTTGTGCTCTGCTCGCAAAGTCAAAGCGATTTTCGAAGTCGACGGTTGTGTGGCTCGCGCTGCTTGCTCCGGTGCTGCTTCCAGAAGCAACTGACAAAACGCTTTTAACACTTAAAAAATATACACCACCACACACAGACACACACACACACACACACAAACATAAACACATAAACACGCACACACACCGAGTGAAACATGTACACGGTCACACACAAATAACAACTGTAAAAATTGTCAGCGAAAAATCAACAACAGCAGCGAGTAGAGCGTGTGAAAAAAAGTGTAGCATGCTTTTTGGCAGCGCACAAAATAAAAACGCCAACGCAAAATAACTTTAGAGTATAACAAATGCCAATGTGGGGGAGTGTGTAAAGTGTATTTAAATTGACATTTAAGTAAATTAAGGTGTGGTGATTTATGCAACTTTTTAGCCACACGCACGAGCACAGGGCGGCGACAGACACATACATAAGCGGGTTGGAGGGGGCAGCAGCAGCAGCAGCAGTGAACGACTGCACATACCTTTAAGCTAAGGCACACACACGTACACGAAGAGCGGAGGCATACAAAATAAAGGATAACGACGAACGAGCGACGAAAAAGCAAGAAAGAAATCGAAATTAAAATATATGTTGTACAACAACAACAATAGCAACAGCGGAGGCAATTTTCGGCTGTCGCTGTAATTCGAAGCTCATCTGCGCTGCTTCGCTCTCTGCTGCTGTGGCTGCTGCGACGGCGGCTGCTGTGTGGCTACTGCTGCCGCCTCTGCTGCTACTGCTGCTGCTGCTGCTGCTGTTACTCTCTCCTCTCTCTCTCCCTTGCTCTTCCTCTCTGTGCTTTATGCGTGCGTGCTTCGTCAAGTGAAAACATTTCGTTTCGTCAAGTTTTGTAGGTATTTTGGCAGGCCAGGAGGCAGCTACACACAAATCTACGGAGCGACGAAATGTCCTCGTCATCTGCTGCGACTGCTGCTGCTCCTGCCTGGCCACAGTGAATAAAATTCTAAATAAATATCACAAATAATTTCAAACACTTCCAGCACATAAATAAATAATAAACAAACTGCACACAAAAAGTTGAAAAGCGAGCGAGCACAAGGAATTGCAAAAATAAAGCAGTCAAAAATAAAAAAAAAACAAAAAAAACAGAACAAATTTTTTTGTGTGTGTTTTTTGCAAATAGGCAAAGGCGTTGCCAAATCTACACCACAACTTAAACAAAACAACTATAACTACCAATATAACTGTAAAGAGCAGGAAAACTGCAAGCAATTAAATTATTCATACGCACCGTTAAACACCGCAAAGAGAAAAGAGAGAAGAAAAAGAAAAAAAAAAAACAAAAGCAAAAGCAAAAGCAAGCGCACCAAAAGTGAAATTTTCAAGTGACATTGTGAAAGGCAGCAACATTACAGGCTGCATTAATAATACATACAACAATCATATAGCATATAGGATACAAAGGATAAAAGGACTCGGCACAGGAGACACATATTCTGCCTGTTCTATTATTTAACTGCTTACAACAGACAATTTCAACTTGACGAAAGCTGATTGAAAGCCGCTTTCAACGAACAGCATCCGTCGCTCTCTCGACTGAGAGAGTGTGGGATTGAGGAAGAGAGAGAGAGAGCGCGCGCATTGGTGTGCGTGTGTGTGACAGCAGCAGCATTAGCAGCATTAGCAGCATCAGCAGCGACGTCAACGTCAATCCGCTCAATATTTATATTGCACGCGACCAGCGACCAAATTCACGCTCAAACTGCTGACAACTGAGACGCAGACGCCACTCGGTCCTGGGTATCAGACTGTGGCTCTGGTTCATCTGGTGCCTGGTCCAAAATAAATAACATCTGACAGCTGCTGCTCGTCTCCCGCTCCTGCTCCTGCTCTGCCTCAGCCTCAGCCTCAGCCTCAGCTCCAGCCTCTGCTGCAGAGGCCAGTCTCGAGTGCACAATTCGCACAGGTCTAAGCAATATTCACAAGATAAACAAACTACAGCTGTAATCGTAACTGTAACTGTAACTACAATCAAGCACAATAAAACTAACAATAACGGTATAAGCAAGTAAACAACTAAAAAACACGCAATGGGTGCCAAGGAAAGTGTCGAGGCAGCCGTCAAAATGAATGCCGATGGCTGGGGCCACGTTGAGGTGTGTATGAAACAAACAATTTGATTGATAATTGCAACATTCCCAACATTCCCATATTTCATACAAAATAAGTTAGCAACATTAACAGTAACTATAACTATAAGTGTTTATTGTGTGTGTTTTTATGCAAGTGTGCAGCGGCTGTGCTTCTCTTTCCCATATCCATTTTGACTCTTATTGTTCATAGTTCGTCCTGTTTTGAGTATCAGCTTATTTATAAGGAAGAACCTATACAGTTATTTCGGTCTTGAACTGATTCGATTTAGGCCAGATTGTTATGTTTGGTATCCAAAAACAAATTCTGATTTATAAAACTTCCAAATTCGAAAGCGTTTACTTTCAAGTCCTTTTGTTATACTCTGGAACCATTCAGCATTTTATTTTTATTTAAAATGAAAACTAATCTCTAGGTGATCCAAAGTTAAATTGATAAATATTAATAAGTTTTCACTACTTACTTTAAGTCTAGAAAGATTTGTTTTTAGTAATGATTCTGCAACTAAATTTGTATTTCATATCATAATTTATCGAGTGAGGTTTTTATTACGGTTAAGTTTCGTTAAGTATACCTTCGTAAATATCTCCAAATTATCTTGATATTGAATATTTAAGACATTTTTCAGAGATACTTCCATTTTTCGGAGGGATTTAAAAAATATTCAGATTTGTTTAAGGAAGTATTTTAATAGATTTCCTTCATCATTAAGAGATGTGATAAATGATAAAAGTCTAAAGTTATTTAGCAATATATGTGAAAAGTTATCTTTTAAGTATTGAGTATAAAAGATATAGGTAAAATATCATAATAAATTTTGTTAATTTATAAAGCATAATAGACGATTGATAACACATAAAGTTGATATAATCACAGATTTCTTAACTACTCTTCAACTACATTTAAATGATCACATCAGCCTTTAAATGTAGCAAGTAATCAAAGCTGAGTCACCTCTTAATCGCTCAATCGCAATGTGCCCCAATTTGTAATCGGATGGTTGCAACGTCTGTGCGGCAAGTGTGACCCAAAACTGGGCAGAGCTGTCGCCACCTTCGCTCCGCATTGCATTTTTTGATGAGCACCGCGACAATTGCGATTGAGCGACTGAGCGACTGAGCGCCATTTGATTGATTTTAAAAATACATTTTGAACACACGAAACAAAGAGAAACAAAACACGTGTGGCATCCACTCGATGGCCGGCCGCAGCATGCGGGGCAGCAACTTTTCGTCTAGTTATCTCGACGATCTCTTCGGCTCTGTTGTGTGGGCGCACGGCCAGCTCTTGAGATCGAGTGGAGACAATGAGGCTGCTGCATGGGAATAACAGTTGTTATGGAGAGCTGCTCAAAATTGAGAGAGCGACAGAGCAACAGAGCAACAGAGCGACAGAGAGTGAGGGAGAGAGCGACAGAGTGGGAAACTGTTTGTATGAATGAAAATGCGCTTTGATTTTTGACTCGATTTAGTTGTTTGGTTGACTTTGCGGCGTGTATTTCACATTATTTCGATTATTTATATAAACAACAATTAATCGGAATCCATGACCGCAGCCAGGTCGTAAACAGGTGTCTGTTTGTCTCAGCGGCATAGGCTGTAAACAAAAATAGCTAACTGAAAAAAGTACATATATATATAAATATACAGTTTGGCCAGCTAAACAAACAATAAATGTGGTCAGCAACAGATAAAAAAAACTATTATATATATACATATATTTTATATATATATAAGTTTATATTTAAGCTGTAGCAGAAGAATTTTAAAATGAAATACACATAAATAAGTGCGACAGCAGCGGCTTCTAATGTGCAACATAATAAAGTGTGTGTGTGTGTGTGTCGAAGTATATAAAACTCACCGATCAGATCAAATCATAAACATCTAAATCAAAGCAAACTTCAAAGCGTTTTTTTTCCGCTAGAAATCTCTGAAGTGTAATTTTTGTTTTTTTCTTATTTACTTTGTTGACACCTACACGCAAGCATCGCTGTGTGTGTGCCAGCGGGGCGTGGCTGAGGGGGCGACTGCATTTTGGTCAGCATCAGCGTTCGCACCTCTCCACGAGCGACGCGTTGGTGATAATAGCCACAAATGCAGCCGGCGTGGGTTGCTTCATAGGTTGCTCAAATACCTGTATGATTAAATATATGCATGCATGCATGTGTGTGTGTGTGTGTGTGTGTGTGTGTGTGTGTGGGGGCACATTCATTACTTAATTTATGCTGCAAGCTACCAATTCGCATTTGATATATGCGATGTATCGCATCATAGATCATTTGTTTCTCTGTCACATGGCAGATATATGTTGTATGTCAGGCTGATAAGCGAGTATTTCATTACAATTTGTGTATGAAAACAAGGTTTTCAAGCTTAAGCAATGGCATTTATGCTGTACTTGAGTTCAGTTATAAAGGTGATATATGCAAATGAACTTTGTTATGGAAGTAGAAAAGATAGCTAAGAAATATGTAACAGGCTTATTCAAGCTAAGTAGTATTAAGAATTATGCCCTATAGCTAAGACATACTCTAGTCTGGAATCTGAAACTGTATCATCAAGTAAACCCAGAATTTAATTTATATATAGAATTCTACTGTTGTATAAATCTATAAAAATCTTAAGTATGGCGTATTTGATATGCTGCATAGATCAACCTTTCAATTGTGTCATATGTGGAAAAGTTTAGAATATTATTTTAAGAAATTGTAATCAAGCATCTTTCTATTAAAATAAGTAACGTGTTATCCAGGAATTCCAATTTCCACTTTTACAGCTAAATCCTAGTCGTAACATTTAATATTATTATTATATGTATAGTTCATATTTTTCTTATATCACAATAAAAAAGAACTCTTAATTATTGAACTTTAGAAGTTGGATGTTATATTGCGAAATCTGTTATACATATGTATATTTATTTCTTATTTTAAAAATGTAAAGGCAATCTATCAACAGGAATATCTGTTATACGCTTGCATAATTCAAGTATGCCAATGAAACATAACTGACTAGAAGATCAAAGTAAAAGTCTAGTAATCAATTCTTTAGCCTACTGACAATAGCTGTTATGCATATGTATAATTATATTCTTTTACTATAATCAACATATACAATTATAAGAGTAGAATAGTTTAATGCTCAATATCTGTTATATGTAGTTATACATATTTCTTCTGTTAGAGACAAGCAAGTGCAGTATCAGGGTTATCTATTCACTAGCGATATCAACTAATCATGAATGTCTGTTATATGTATAACTTACAATGTATTCTTTCTCTCTCCTCCTCTCTCTCTCACATGGCAGCGCGGGAGTCGGTACCACGGCCATCGGCACAACCAACGGTCGCAGTCGCTAAATCGCGGCCAGGCGCTCTCGCAGGCGGACGTGAGCGGCATGTGGTGACATCGGGGTGCCTCTGGTAAAGGTAAGAGCTCTCTCTCTTTCTCTCTCTAATTGATATCTCTATATATTGATCTGTAACTGATCCATTCGATCATCTCAATTAGGAGCTGCGGCGGGCTGTGCTAACTGCGCTATGGGCAACAAACTGAGCTGTTCGTGTGCGCCTCTTATGCGCAAGGCTTACCGTTACGAGGACTCACCTTGGCAGAGCTCGCGTCGTCGTGATGGTCATCTATTAAGGTGAGTAGACGTTTCATCCACACACTCTGTACACTCTCTACACTGGAAGTTGACTCTTTTGTTCTCTGACTGGGTGTAAATATGGAACAATAACAACCACAACAACAACAACTATAACAACAACAACAATGAACCAAAACAATTGAATTCGCTGTTTCCGATAACTTTTGTAATTTAACTAATTGTGTTCTTCTTCTGGTTTTTCCTTTCTTTCAAAAAAAAAAAAAAAAAAAACTCAATATGAAAAAAACAAAAACAAAACAAATGTAAAACTTTCGACTTTTTGCCCACACTCTCAACCAACAACAACCACACAAACCACAACAATAACAACAACAACTACAAATCTGCCACCTGCAACAACTTTTCCCTTCTAAACGACTGCAACTGCAACAACAACAACAATAACAACAACAACTGCGCTTCCTTTCCTTGATTTGACTTCCAAAAATCCTCAAAAAAAAAAACCAATTCAACTTCCTTCAACTAAAAAATTGCACCAACTTTTCAAATTGGATGAACCAAACCAACAACCAACAACCAACAACCAACAACCAACAACAACAACTAAACAACTTATGCAATAAACCGTTTATTAACCAACGCCTAGTTCGTTCAGGTTGTGGGCGGAAGTCTTTCACGTATCTGCAAGCGGCGCCGGCACCGTTAAGTGGCAACAAGTGTCCGAAGACTTGGTTCCTGTTAACATCACCTGCATTCAGGACTCGCCCGAGTGCATCTTTCACATCACCGCGTACAACAGTCAGGTGGACAAGATACTCGACGTGCGACTTGTGCAGCCAGGTGAGTCGTCCGCTCGCCCACTTTCCATGTTTACCTTTGCTAATTGGATTTTCATTTGTGTGTGTGTGTGTGTGTGTGTGTGTGCAGGTACTCGTATTGGTCAGGCATCGGAATGCTTTGTTTACTGGAAGGATCCAATGACAAACGATACTTGGGGCCTCAATTTTACATCGCCCATCGATGCGAAACAGTTTCGGGAATGCTGTGTAAGTATTCTCTTACAGTTTGTTGCACATTGCAAGCGCGACGATGACAAGCAACCACCTCAACTGAATACCTCAACCAAAGAACCACCTCAGCCAACAACCACAACACACACAAACACTTCAGTAACTCACAAACACAGAAACACACAAACATACACACACACACATATACACGTACACACACGCACACCCACCACTACTAACAATAACAATAACAATAACATTTTGGGCAGTTCGTTGCGGCATGCAACATCTGCCTAAGGCAAAGCAAACAACAAGTTGATGATGCTGTGATATGATGATCGACCGTGATGAATGTTTAACGATGTGTTGTGGCTCAACTTCAATATCTATACATCTATATAAAGTAATATCCATCTAGATTAATCGAAACTCAAGTCTAAATTTTGGATAAGCTGCATTCAATAACTGTGATATGCGCAAATCATAGCTTTAATTCATGCCATGCCATTAGTCACAGCCCGTATCAGTATCAGTATCAGTATCACTGTCGCAGTCGCAGTCACTGTCACTGTCACTGTAGCAGTCGCATTCGCAGTCGCAGTCGCAGTCACAGTCGCAGTCACTGTCATCGAACACACATGCAAGACAAACAGACACAGACACCGCTCTCTAAACTGCTTAAGCAAGAACTGCTTCTGTTAATCTAACTGTATAAGTATATATACAACCATATATACATATATAACAAGTTATATGTACTATATATATATACGTTATATTTATATATATATATATTCTCGTTCTTAGTTGACCTACATCATAATTAATAAATTTTTGCAAAATTTGGCATCGTATTTGAAATTATATTTTCGTTCTGTATTAAAATTGTGTTTTGTAATCGTTTTATATACCATTTCAACAATCTGGACAATCATTACAAAGTAATATCTACATATAATATATATAGTAGTGCAATATCATTTATAAGCTTAAACCGTTTGAATTCAAAACCAAACAAAAATACACAAGAAAATGATCAGAAATGAAGGAATATTAAAAAGAATACCTATAGATCAAGACTGATTGTAAATAAAATTAAAAAAATAAAGAAACAATTATATTTTCCTTAGATATTATCGATATTTATATACAAAATAAATGTGCTTCAATTTCTGATTATTTTCGAAAGCAGACTTGTACTCACACACACCCACGCACACTTTTGACCACAACAGCAACAAGCAGAACAACAACAACAACATAGACCACTCACCCATTTAGTCAACACATAAACTGTCTGGATTAGTGTCTAATAATTGTTTCGTTTCTTTTCTTACTTTGCGCCTCATTTGTTGCAGGTATCTTACATTGTAAAAAAATACGTTAGTATCGCTTCATATTATTTATTTATGTCACAAAACACACTGTACTAACTACTACCCAACTACAACGACCAACTAACTAACTAACTAAATAACTAATTAATTTGTTTTTTTAGAGAAAGCAACTCTCATATGATAAGTCGTATATGTACAGACCCACCTCTAAATGTGTTAAAAAATAATAAAATCAAAACAAAAATTCCCATTCAAGTAGCGCTTCCCTTTGTCGGGCATGTTGTAAGATCCACAATACATTCCTGCATACATATTAACTTTTCACACACCGACACGCTCTCTCTTTCACACACACACACACACACACACATATGCACACATAACAGTGTCCTTAAGTGTCGTAACTGTTTTGTAAGCTTGTTTCCACATTGATGTGTCTAATCCTTCTCTATCGCCAATTAACGCTCTGTGTACTTACTTAATCACAAGTCTTTCCACCCAATTATCACAAAACTCATAACATAACATAACTGTTATACATATGTATAACAGCTAAATACCAGACAAATTAGCCGAGACTCCTTTTGTATAAAAATTCATAAATGTACAAAGTTTTTAACTCTTGTTGTGTGTGTGTATTAAAAGTTGCAAAAGGTTTCAACAATTGTATTTACCTATATCACACACACAGACACACCTATACAAATATATATATACACAGACACACATACACACAAACAGTGACACACGCACACCCACTAAAATTTGTTAAATGTATTTATATTATATATTCTTTCATTTCTTTTTCTCTCTTCTAATCATTTTCGAATTCATTCTCGAAACACGCAAAAAAATATAAAAAAAAATATACAAAAATGAAAAATCAAAATTCGTTTTCAAATCTTTCATTTTTGATGCATTTCATTTAATACTTATAAAAAAATACAAAATACAAATCTCGTACTTCAATTTGAATTATAACGAACAATATTTTTGTCGCAAAAAACCGACTTAAACAACAATAAAAATCTCTATCTATACTTTACACTCAACAAAAACGAAAACAACAACAACTACAACAACAACAACAACAACAAATAACAAAATAACAATTTTGAATACATTTCTAAATGTACACTTACCAAATCTATCTATTCTATAAAAACTCTCTGTCCCACCCGAAATGCTTTTATTATCTAACATCTAATTTTATTTAACTACTCTTAACTATATATTTATGTATATATAAATATATATATTTTTCAACTCGATTCGTTTGCATTTGACACGTGCGCCATTAAAAACTATCAACTAAAATGAATTAAATAAATCAAATAAAATGCGAAATAAATTGAAAATTTCCATTTGCAAAATTGCTATAAATTTAATTAATAATTGTGATATATGGAATTGCCAAAAACGTACAATGAAAATGCAAAAGAAAAACGCAAAACGCTTTAAAACAATCGCACGTATCCTCTACTACAATACCGTTACCTATCCACTGCAAACCGTTTCCGACGAGCCCTAAATCCCCAACTATAACCCGAACCCTAACCTGATCCCCAGCCAAGTGGGCGGTTTAAATACGCAAATCAAAAATTAAAAATCCAAAATCAAAAATTAAAAATATCGATATAACTTTCAAAAACAATGCAAAATTTTAGACTCAAATCAAATGGTAGCAGCGCTAGCAAGTAGAAGATGAAGAGTATACGCCAAGTGCTACATTTGAGAATCGCCAAGAGAGGCGATTCAAATACAAAGTTAACCAAAGTTCAGTGCGGCCAAGCGCCAAAGTAGGCTAAAAAAATTATCTAATAAATTATCAAATATATAAATATATACATATATATTCTTGGAGCATAGTTTTTAAAGTTTTTAAAACCATATCGAGTTCGAATTCGAAATCGAAATCGAAGCAACACGCACAGGTTCACAATAATTGTTCTCGCAGCAAATAAATCAAAATTAAGCTAAAGTTGAGATATATTAGAGACTAAGTGTTATTGTTAGGCTAAGTTGAAAGTTCAAATGTTATGCCAAAGAATCAATTCTAACTAGATATAAACTAAATAATGCTTCCTCTTCAAAGTACGCACTCTTAAGGCTTCACAACTAAACAAACTAAACCAAACTATAAACTTAAACTATCTAATGCTTGTATGTGTATGTTTGTCTACTTAACTTTACTTAACTATCAACTTCTATATCTAACCTCCTATATAAATATATATATATACATAAGTGTTTATCTGACTCTCTAGGCTTGAGCACTTGTCTAGTTGTACAACTCTATTGTAAACTCTATGCACTCTTCTAATAGTTCTGTAAGTCCTTTCAAAATCACACACTAAGCAACGGCAACAATTTTCGCCAAGTCGAACTGCGGCTTGAGCCAGTTAAATAGATCGAGATCTGAATGGATCGAATGTCTATATGTGTTGACAGTTAAGGAGAAGAAGAATTTTTGGAAAGCAGAGAAAGCAGAGAAACCGCACACACAGAACCTTGTAATCCCAATCAACTAACCTAATGATAGTGCGACGTTTTACAGTCGCCTTCTTTCAAATTTTCACGAAAGGCCTCGTCGAGCTACTCCCTGAAACTGGATCCGCCGGGCAAGGGCAAGGTGAAGGCCAAGCGAAAGCCGTTAAGCACTCCGGCCTCGCCGTCGCGCGTCCGCCAAGAGCCCCAATGCACCTGCATGTCCGCCGAGCAGTATGCGCGCTTGAGAACCGATCCACGTGTTAGAGGTGAGAGAATAAACCAATCCAAAACAAAAAGAAAAACAAAAACAAAAACAATACCAAAAAACAAATACGATACAAATAACTTAAGCCAATGCCAAAAACCAAACTATAAGCAAATCGGTTATGTCAAAACAGTTAACGAGCGTTTCCACGTTTCGTACTATCCCAACCTTTTTTTTGCTCCTCTTTTGCATTGAAGTTTATATATATATTTCGTTTGTTCTTTATTTTTTTTCTCGAAGATGGTCTCGTTCTATAGAAGTTCCCACTTACCGTTTGATTTACGCTTAGCATAACGTCTCTTAGCCTCTTCATAAATATATATGTAATACAATGTACCCACTATATATACAAAATATATACAGTTAGTTAATTAGGCGCCAAGTCCACCGCATCCCCCATCAAATCTCATCCGCATCCTCATTGCAGGTTCATCCACATTGCCGCGTAACGTCGGCTCCCACAGAATCGCCGATGTCGATGGCCAGCAGCAGGGGAAGGTTGTAAGCGCCGTTAGCAGCACCTCCCTATACGACAATGTCGCCAGCGGCGGCCCAGGTGTGGCCCAAGGAGTCGGTAAGTTACAAGCAGGTACTTAAGTAAGAAATCCTAGCGATATAACTAGTTGAGGTATAAACCATTCACTGATAAAGATGATAATAATATGATATGACGATCATATTTTGATTCTGATTGAGCTTTTACCATTCAATAGATGTGATGGAGCTAAAAAAGAAAAGCAGTATTCAATATATAAGAGATGATGTAATGATGAGCAGATGATCATATCTTAAACAAGTTTCTTATCTTATCAATTCTGATTTATACAAGATAACCCATTTTAAGGCTTGTGAATCGGTTAAGCTGAAAGGTTTGTTGTGATATCCGATCTTAACTTAACTAGTATTGAACATCAATGTGGGCCAAGATATCCATCATTCTATGTCATACTCTCCAAAAGTTGGGTTTCCTATACGCTTATGTATCGGTTATAGAGAAAATCTATAGTTGAACCAGTTTAAAATTTTTTAATCACCTGAGGCAAGTAATTGGAACCGTTTCATATCCTGATAAACAATTTGTAAGTCGTGTTTGATCAACGACTTCAAGGATTTAGTTTAAGTAAACAACAATCAGTTTTGCTCCACTGTGCAATGGTTGTTGCCCGCTTTGATTCCATTTCTTTACTCTCTATAAGATATTGCAAACTATAGTTAATTGTTGATTAATTAAAAGTAAAATTGAACACTCATTAGTTTTGCTCCACTGTGCGATGACTGTGTCGTGCTTTGATTTGATATACGATACAATTGGAGCAGCTCTAACTCTCTTTCGTTGTCCATGTCTTTCTCTCAATTTCTTTATCACTGCCTCCTCAGATACCCTACAACGGCAGATGAAGGGCCAAGATGGCGCCATGGTGGCCAATGCGGGCGTCAATACCAATGCTCCAGGTGTGATTGTGACCGGAGTGGGCAGCGGCTCGGACATGTGCGCACAGAACCACGTGGGCTCACAGGTGGGCCCAGACGATGCCGGCGCCTGCCAAATGGACATGGATCTGTCGAAGAGCGAGGGCACGCAGGTGGGTGGAGGACTGCACCAGAGCGTCGGCACCTCCACCAAATCCACCGGCACACGCAGCAAAGATTTCAATGAAGAGATGGTAAGTGACCGGCACACGTAACCGACTAACTGTGAATGAATGTTGCAATCCCCCCACCGGGCTTGGCTTGAACTTGGCTAACCAACAATCTGTCCCATTCATGCCAACAGACACGCGAGGCACATTCGCACGATATGCACCACCAGCACAACGTAATCAACAACAATACACGGCGGAAGACCAAGAGCACGGAGGACATGAACGTCGATACGAGCACACTGAAGCGCATGCTAAAGCCGATGCCCAGCACCGAGAGCCCCGTCACATCGCCGGAGATGGGGCGACGTCGTTACAACTACTACAATGCGAACGGGGCCCAGACTTTGGGGCCGCAGCACATGCATCAGCACGGCATGGGAATGGGCATGGGCATGGGCATGGGAATGGGCGTCGGTGGTGGCGGCGGCGGCGGCGGAGGTGGTGGCCATCACGTCATGAACAACAATACGTTGGGCCGCGGCAGTGGCAGTCAGTCGTCGCGCTTCTCCGGCTCGAGGTGAGTTCTTTGACTGGCAACTAGTTGGAATTGCTTTATTCATTTGATTTTCTTTTTTTATTTTGGCAGATCCTCTCATGAAATTGGACGCGGTTATCCGCCGCGTAATCTGTATTTGGAATTGGAGCGGGAGCGGGAGCGCAGCTGCATCGAGGGTTCGCCGCCATCGGATAACGTAATGTTCGATAACCAATGCTATGCGACCACGCCCAGCTCCAGCAATGGCAACTCCGATCAGGATCAATCTTACGGCCAGCAGCAGCCGCCGTCGCACTCGCATTCACAGCAGCAGCAGCAGCAGCAACAGCAGCAGCAGCAGCAATCGCATCAGTCGCACTCGCAGCATCCGCCGCATCCGCAGCAGCGCTCGTCGCGCCATCAACATCATCAGCATCAGCAGGCTCCAAATGTGACCCCCACGCCGGGAAGCCCCACCTCGCGGCTCCTCATGGAGTACGAGATGCACTTGCGCAACACCTTGGCCAAGGGCATGGACGCCGAGTCCTACAGCCTGCACACCTTCGAGGCTCTGCTCTCCCAAAGCATGGAAAATCTAGGTGAGTGTTTTTTTTCGTTACCTCTTCGATGCTTCATTTTTGGTTTGTTTTTAGTTTTGGGTTTGGTTTCGCTTAGGTTTCTGCTTTTGGTTCATATGCGGTTCGGTTCGCTGTACTCGTAGCCAATCTAGTTTTTGTTTTCTCTTTTCGTTCTCGTTGTTGTTGTAGCTGAACATTGCGTCTTCTTCTTCTCCTCCTACTGCTATTTACCACCCACCCACCTTCTATCATTATATCGTACGTTCCGCTTCTCTAATCGAATTTTTAATTAGCTTGAGCTCGAGTGTTGTTCACTTCGTGCCCTCGTCAATGTCTCAATCAAGTCAAACAACGTAACATTCGGATTTCATTGAATAGGTGTAATGTCGGGCATACCTTTAGACCTGTTGGGGATAATCTGATTAATGTGAGCTACCTTTAAGTAGGGTATATGGCAAAAAATGCCGCTTAGCTGGCAAATAGAATTTCAATGGAAATCAGAATGCGAACATGGGGAATCTGAAGAAGAGACATGTACTTAGATTTTAGCTATTTAAACATCTTAACTTTCCTTGCAACTCATAGATTATGAAGAACTATAAGAAACACTAAAAGCTCAGCAATTTATTGCCAAAGTATGTTCCTAGCACATCTTAAATGTTCTTTCAAGAGGATTATAAGCTTAAGCTCAGCTTTTAAATAATAACTGTATGGATTATAGCGTTCCTTAGCATATTCTACTTTTCCTTCAAATTTTTCATCACTTATTCTATATTCTACAAAGCTATATATTTTAATCTCAGCTTTTAGTCGTATGGCTTAAAGCTCTTTTAAGTAGATCTTAACTTTCCTTGCTACTATATCAACTAGAATCTAGACAACTAATTAGAAATAACTTTTTAACTTTGCTTGATATTAGTTTCTAGTCAATTCTATGATTAAAGCAGAATTAGCTACTGACATACATAAAGCTGAACTTTAAAAAAGCATCTGTATTTCTATTAACATCTTAAATTTACTCAAAACGTAGTTTTAATCGCTTTTTCTATTTAATGTTAATTATTGTTTAACTTAGGATTGTTGAACTTTGATTTTCTATCTCTTAATCTTCTGAAGGATGGCCTTATTAAAAAGTAACAGAAATACATAAACCTTTAGATTGGGATTGTCAGAGTTAACACAAAATACTTAACTTGTCTAACACTCACGCAGATCTCTTCCAAATGTAATGCAGAATAATTTTGCAGCTCTTTTGAAGTTCTTAACATATATATTTTTTTTCAATTGTTTTTGCTATCATAATCTAAATATCAACTATTAAATATTACAATTTAAATAATTAAAACTTAAATGCTATTCATACCAATCACAAAATGCTCATCGATCGCACACAATAACAACCACAACAAATGTCACACCACGTACCACCCAACAACTACAACAACAACATCAATAATAACATCACTATCAACAATAACAACAACAACAACAACTAATACAACAACAACAACAATCATCAGAATTCGCTGAAAGCCTACCAGGATCAACACAGCGCAGTCCATATCCACTTCGTAGGCGTAAGTAGTTCCATTGAATGCACGTCTCTTAACTAATACCGTAACTTAAACTATCCAAAATGTAATTTCCCGCCAAAAGTTTGAAGAGAATTGTAATGCATTTGCTTGCCCTTAGATGTCATTATTAACTTTTAGATGTTATTCTTTCTATTGATACAATTGTTGTAAATGAATTTGTTTTTGTTTTCCATGCAGCCAATGCCAAATCCTCGACCTTGCCGCTTCCTCCACATCGTCCTCTTTCGACCATTCGGGATAAGGAACGGGATCGTGATCGGGATGGATATTATAGCGACCGGAACGAGTTGATACGCGAACGGGAACGCGAAAGGGATCGCGGCTATCTATCGGATCACAATGCCAGGTGAGGATCACATATGAATATAAATTTGAATATTGATAGTAATTAAAACTTTGTTTTCCTCTCGATAGTTTTTCCAATTCACGTTGCGCCAGCTGCATTGGCGAATCGGCACGGGCTCAGTGGTTCCGGCATTCGGATGGTTGGCGCTCTGGTAGTTCCACAATTGGTTCCGGTTCCGGTCACGGCATGATGGCTCAACAAATGGCCGGATCCGGGCACAAGCGTTCGCCCTGGGACTCGCTGCCATCGCTACGGCAGGACAGCAGCCTCAACGATTCCGGCTATAAGAGTGCACGGGCCGATTCCTTGGAGCAACGGTAATAAATGGCTTTACTTTACAATATTGTTAATAATACTTAATTGTGTTTGTTTCACAGTGCGGAGTTCATACGTCAGGATAGCTTGCGGTCGGAGTATTTGAGTGATCGCGAATCACGCTACGGAATTGTTCAGCAGGCCTCCATTGAGAGCACGGATTCACGCATGTGCTATCTTACATCCTCAGAGGTAAGTTTTAAATCATAAGGGATAACAAGAAAATAATAGATATTTTATTAGAATAGTTAAGAAGAATATAATTCTTAAACTTTTTATAAAAATATTCTGTTAAGATGCGACTTTAATAGGCAAGTTCTATTTAAATCTCTCACTATAAACACAACTCAAGCTTTTCACCCAATCGTTTCTTAACTTTTTGTATACATTGGGTAAATCTCAGCTAAACTTTTCTTGCACAAACAACCAAAACTCTGATAGAACTTTTAATAGCTGAATCTCAATCATGAATTGAAAGCAGTTCAACGGCCTGTTGATTGCCAGCAAGCGCCTCAAGCCGTGGCTTAAAACTTATCCATCAAGTTTTCAATGCACTCAAACGTCTTAAGCTCTTTATAAATACCTATTTAATTCGCATAAGCCTTTGTGCTGCCAATTGCCTGCAACGTAATGGTCCGAAATCCATCATAAAACCCAACCCACATGCAGCTTCTGTAAAATGGAGTCTGCTACTGCCTCCTGCCCCATTCGAGGAGGCAACTGTATTCTGTGCTCTATTTATAGGCGGCTGACTGAGGGCCAGGAAAGTGGGTCAACTGTAACAGAAACTTTAACTGCTGCTGTTAGCGTCAACAGTGACATGCTAGTTAACAGGCGCGCTCTTAGTTAACAGCAGCGAGTGCCGTGAATTTGTGTAGCAATTAACACAGCATCCAAATGTAACTGTACATGTGTGTGTGGGTGAGAGTGTGTTGCAAAAGAGTCACAAATGTATATATGTATGTGCATATTCTATATGTATGTATATATTATATTTGTGCACACAATGCATTCACAAAAAGGAAACAAAAAATAAATAAATAAAATGAAGAGGAGGGAAAGTCAACTGGCGCATTTGGCTGAGCTACATAAATGATATTTTTAGTTGCAGCCCAAAGTGACCCAGTTTTGCCTTGATTAAAAACAAACTGCCAGGCATGCCATACACACAGAAACACACGCAAACACACACATGCAGTTGCTCGCACACACTCCTAAGCATACACAGTTGCAAGCGCCCAAAAAAAGGAGGAAAAAACTTTCTCTTTTGCAACTCCCTCAGCTTGCAGCCTTGTCAACGTCAACGCCGCTCCCAGAATGCCTGCTGTTGATAATCATTATGATGATGACGATGATAGTTATGATGATGAAGATGATGATGGTGATGATGTTGAAAATGTGCAAGTGCTTTCTGCTTGCATATTAAATTGGTGTGCAGCCGCTCAACGCTTTTGTCTGCTTGTTCGCCTTGGACTCTGGGCACGACCCGGCTTGTCAAGCCGGCTAATACTGTCTGTGTGTGTGTGTGGGCGTGGCATGCATAATGCATGTGAGGCATGTAACGTGCATACTTGTGGCACGCTTAAAGCCAATTTTGAACTCTTTGCCTTGACACTAATGAGACGCCGAGGCGCTGCAGCGGCAAAGATGTCGCGTCCACTTCAATGCAGTCGCATCATTGTTTAACAGTGAGACAACATTTCAGCAATGTTAATAGCAGTAAGATTTCCAGTGTTACACTGACACACAATTCGCCTAACAGTTGTCACACACTTCTTAACATACAGACCCTCATTTCCAGCATTTTTAATGCGGCGCATGCGCATTACAGTTGCTTTCGCTCTTTGGCAGCACTTTCTCGCCGCAGTTTTCGCTCTTTGCGTCGCAGCTTTCGCTCCACTTCCAAGCTGGTGTTCTGCTGCTGTTGGTGGCGCTGCTGCTGCGACTGTTAGACTTCCAGCTGCGAAAGCTCTGATTGCGTTCTCGCTTTGCTTCGCTCCGCTTGCCGCTGTCATTGCTGCTGCTATTTTGCTAGTGTTGCGCTAACTTTTGCTCTGTCGTTTTATAATCAACTTCAAATTTTACCTGTGTGTGTGTCTGTGTGTGCGTGCGTGCGTTCGTTCGTTCGTCTATTTAATGCCATTTTACAATTAAACGCATTTAATAAACAACAATTGTACAATAATTCAATCACTGCCAACGGCTGTTCCAATTGTCAGCGATTCGCAAAAGCAAACAAATGTGAAAAAATTGTGTATAAAAAAATATTGTTTTAAAATTCACGAGCAGCTTCCGTCGCGGCAGTAACTGCAATTTTCTCTCTGTATGTGTTTTTTGTAACGCTTCTCAGTGTGTGTATGTGTATTTGTGTGTGTGTGTGTGTGTGTTCGCGTACGTGTGTTGAGTAGCGCTCAAAAGTATGCAACGTGTGGAAAAATTCGCTTTATTGCAGTTTTGCTGAAATACCACAAACAGCAGAAGCAGCAAAACCAGCAGCAGCAGTAGCAGCAGCAGCAAAAAACCATTTACAACAATAATCAAATTCACGACAATAAGCAACAACAATAAACAACAACAACAACAAAAACAACATGAAATAGAAGGCGCACGTTAAGCAAGTAAATGTCAATAAAATCCCCCTCCTACCAACCAAAAAAATAAAGGCTGGCATAATAAATAAAGCAAAACACGAGCACAGCAGCATCCTAAATCTAACCTCTTTGAGTGTATTGGTGTGTGTGTGTGTGTGTTGCTGTTTGTGGGTGTTTGTGCGATGTCATTTCATGGCAAGTTTAGATTAAATACTTTGTTAATCTCTTCTAAGACACAAGCAGCTGCCCCAAAATAAAAGCAACTCAAGCGATTTCTGTGCCACTCAAGTGTATGTATTTGTGTGTCTTATGTTTGTGTGGGTGTGTTACTTTTGTATATGTGTGTGTGTGTGTGTGTGTGTGCGTGTGGCAATAATAATAAAGCTGGCAATCAAATTTGCTGCCAGATTGTCGCACGCAGCGTTTGTATTTAGCCTCTGAAATGTGTGGCACGCGGCGTATACGTAATTTGCACACTTCACATCCAAAAAGTGACAAAAAACGCTTTCAATTAGACTACAACAAACATTAAACATAACAAGTCCAATAGCTATAAGCAAATGTGCATTAGCAAAGCAGAAAAAAGTAGGAAAATGCTGGCAAATGCGATTAACATCACGTTTTTCCCTTTGCGGCACGTGCGAAGCAACTACGCATATGTGTGTATGTCACTGTCTGTGTATGTGTGTGTGTTTGAATCGATGTTGTGTTTTGATAAGCTAGCAAGTTTGTATTCACAATGAGACCGGTGTTTGTATGGCTGCCTGCCAGCCTCTGGAACATTAAAGCCGTGACTCTTGCCCACGCAAATAGCTGTTGGCAATTGTAACTGGACTCGCAATGCAGTTAAACTTTATTACCTGCAGTTGAGCGGCTTTAAATCAAAGACTAAATAAGCCATTTACCTGTTAAAGCTGATTGTTTTGTTACTTCAGCTTAGTTCTTAAAAAGTGTTGGAAGAAATCTTATGTTAAATTTTTGGGATTTGCTTTGGCCAAGTTTCTAGCCTGTTCATTAAGTATTAATGTTATATAGATTGGGTTCTCCAAATGCATGAATGTGTGAATAAATTTCCAAGTTCTAAAGTTCTTATAAGTAATGTTAATACTTTAAGCAATCTTGCTTAAGAGCTCTACTTGTCAAAAACTGTGCTATTTGGTTTTGTGTTTATTTTTAGATGATATAAGCTATAATATTTTCCAAAAACAAATTTAAGTAGTATTAAATGAAAAAATTATCACTTCAAATAAATGATGAAGAATTTGTTGCATATTAAAATCAAATTTTTGTCATAATTTATAGTATATATATATACTAAAAATAAAACTATTTACTTCAACTTCTTACTTATATCAATAATTATTTGAAATTTCTATGTGCTTTAATTTTTTATTATCTGCCCATTTGTCTGCCTTTGTTTAGACCTCCTTGACCAGCTTGTTTCCAATGTGTTCATCATAGCCAAGCTTCACTGTAGTCCACTCAATATGAGAGAGCGGAAACAAAGCTGCGAGTGCTGTTTAAATAATGTAAATCGTCCGCCACCTTAACATAGCGTTAAAAGCTTTGCAAAAGCTTTCGCGCACACCTGCATGCTGTTAAGTAACCGCGACTGGCAACGGCTTCAAGCCTTTGCAGTGCATGTTTGGGGACTTAAAAGCTTTGCCTTGTCCACAGGATGTGGCCAGAGGGGAAGTTGCCCACGTTGCTGTTAACTCTGCTCTGACAAGCTGCTGTAATGGAAGCTTGTCATTGCAAGAGGTGCACTCTAACTAACCTCTCCCTCTCTTTTTTTCAGTGATTCTCATTCCATCCCACCCTCTCACCCCTCTCTCTATCTCTTTCTGTGAGTCCACGTTGATTGCGCGCTGTGGAAATTTGTAACTAATTTGCACATTTTTGCTTTAATTTGTGTGCAGTTTATGAAGCCCCAAAAAGTATGCAACAGATTTATGCAATTTCATTAATTAGGCTTCTTGTTTGATCTGCCAGCAGCTGAAACTCAAGACCAGTTCCCATCATTATGGTAATTGAGTGTACTTAACTCACATGCCATTTATCTCAATGAATTTAATAAGCGAATAATAATGCGCATATTTCAAACATTTATAAATACATAACTCAAAAATCCATTTTTCACAGCGTCTCACCCCCTCTTTATTTATCTCTTTGGGGGCGATTTTAAAACATTGTGCAGTTAGCTTCTGGCAATCGAATGATCAATCAAATTGATTAATTACCAAAAAGCGTTTTAAATATGTCGCCTAAGACATTAATTTATGAGAAAAACAAAACAAACATAAAAAAAAAAAAAAACAAATATATAAGACTCGATTTTCATTAGATTCTGAAATGCAGATAGAAATAAAAACAAACTTTGGCACCTACGCAAACATATTTGAAGCTTAAGCCACTTAGCGTAGAGTACTTTTTTGTGCCACAGGGTATACGCAGTATTATTATGTATTGACTATGATTTAGCTTAATATGAATATCTAAAGAAGAATACAGTTCGACCATATATTTAACAGAATTTTAATTCATAAATATACTTTGGAATATTAATTTATATTTGTATAAGGAAGACCTTGGCAAAGGTTTAAAGTATACTAAATAGTGATACCTCAGAGCTATATTTCTTAAAGATTAACACCCATAATCTTAGATCGATTTCACATATTGCGCAGTGCATGCCCAATTGACTATTTCCCAGGGTATTTCATTTTGTGGTTAAGTTAGCAGCTGTAACTTTGTCACTTTGGCGACATTCATTAGCTGTGACAAGCGTCAACCTTTTTGTTTCCGCGTCTTTTATCATAGATGTTGCTTCAGCTTCAGCTTCAGCTTCAGTTGTGCCCAGGCTCCCTTTTTAATTTGTTTAAATTTCATTTCGCACCTTTTTCATCATCACATTTACCTTCTTTTTTGCTGTTTTCCGTTTTTTGCGATTCGTGGAACAGCAAAACCCGCTTATATCATTATGTTAAATTGACGAACGCGCTGCCAAACAGCTGAGGTTGGTCGACACCTGAAAAACAAAAGCT
Organism: Drosophila pseudotalamancana; assembly: GCA_037075185.1. Lineage (NCBI taxonomy): Eukaryota > Metazoa > Arthropoda > Insecta > Diptera > Drosophilidae > Drosophila > Drosophila pseudotalamancana. The sequence continues at coordinate 441,251 of JBAMCK010000052.1, read as the reverse complement.
GTAACTTTTTACCAACACACACACACACACAATGTGGGTGTATGTGTAAGGGATGTGGCATGAAAAAATGCGATGCTAAATCATTTGGCACGAAGCATTTCGAAGCAAATTGACGCCAGGACTAAAAGAAATATCTAGAGAGTGGAAATTACAATTTGGCTGGAGAGTCCGCTTTGCTGCCAGACATTCCCGCTGACATTTCAATAAGTGAAGAAACTAATTTTTGTGCTGCTGCAACAACAGCAATGAAACCAACTGCAACAGCAACAATAACAACAACAAGAATAACGTGCAGCAGACGCGCAAAAAAGTTTCTTAGCAGTTTCTCATCTCAACTTGTGCAACTTTCCTCCTTATTCCCTTATATATCACACTTTTCTTTTTTTTTTTGCTCTGCTTCTGTGCGGGAGACAGAGACAGAGAGATAAAGAGATGGTGAAAAAAACGGCAATATTAATTTGCAGCGAGTGCATTAAGGCGTAAGTGGGCGGGGTCGCTGCCTCGTGGCAGCTGTCAGCGAAAGTTCGACGTGTACGTGGACAGTTGTCCAAGTATTTGACACAAAAATAACAGTTTTTCCTACACTTTTTTTCACTTCGGTGTGTGTTTTTAGTGTGTGTGTGTGTGTTTGTGTGTCTGAGTGTGTTTTAGTGCTGACCAAACGAGAGTTTTGTGCAACTATTACACGTATTTCAGCTACCCAACTTGACTTCTCCCCTTGCTAATATCCTTTTGCTGCAGCTTCCTCGGCTTTGTCGATATGAATTGCTAAAAGTGCACAGCCCCCAAATCCAAGCCCCAACGCCAGTCACGCCCACACGTCTCCATACTCACCGCCCCTTTAAGTTGTTGTCAGTGCTGAAATGAGTCACAATTTTGCCGGAGCCCTTGCCTTAAATTCACTTTTCGATAATTCTCATTGCTTTTTTATACCCTGTATCCATTGAAAGCGTGTTAAAGAGGTAGATTGGTAACCGAAAGGAGGCGAAAGGAAATTTATTGAATTAAATGTATTTTAAATTACGATTGAGAGTCGAAACTGTATTCTTGCATTCATCTATTAATATTATTGAACAGTATGAACTCCTCGATCTCAGGGATTACACAAGCTTGCGACTTAAAAGTGGAAATATAAACTCTTGTATATCATACGCTGTATAAGACTACCATCTTTTTCCCACATTTAGCGATATTTATTTTTAAACTTAGTTTTTAGGACGTAGTTAAAAGACTTTAACAGCTACAGTTCTTAAACCATAGCTAAGGTTAACTTATTTATAGGATATCTGCTAGTCGTGCGCAATGCACCTAGAACAATTTCTACTTGTATTTTTTTTTGTCGAACTGCTCCAAATGACAGCCGTATGTAACTCACATGTGCCATTTCGTTGGGCTGGGCGTGGCATTGCGGTCATCTCAATGCCTCTCTCTTTCTTTCTCTATGCATCGCTGCCTCTCCCTCTCCCTCTCTCTTTCTCTCTCTCTATGTGTCACAGATTTGCTGGTTTGCTTTTGGCCGCAGGCTTATGAAACTTAAGCGCATTGCAATGCATTTCATTGCGGCCTCTTGAAGTTGCCAGCTTTTTGGATTCGGTTCCAATGCAGTTTATAACCCAGCAAAGTTTTGCGGCCAACTGTAAGTCCCGTGATGTATGTGGGCCCAGTGAGAGATGCCTGCCTCCCTCTTCCTCTTTCTCTTCCTCTTCCATGTTTTTTTACTCTCACATAGGCTGCAATATTGGATAAAAACTGCGAGTTGGGTAATATATTGCCCATTGCATATGTGGACTGAGTTTAATGTGTTTTTTGCTCTTTCCATTTTCGTTTTTTTTCTCTCTGCTTCAAATGAACTTGGCTAAAAGTTTTTTTGTGCTTTTTTTTTTTTTTTTTTTTTGGCTTCAGGTTTTCGTTTACTTAATTTTCCTGCACCCAAAGTTGAATTTCGTGTGCAAAAAAATTGTTTTTGTTGGCATTTCTTAAATGAGCTTCTACAAACTTTAAAGAGTTTTTAATATTCATTGCTGTGGTTATTTTTATACCCTGAACCTATTAAAAATGGGTAAGCAGGGTATCATGATTTTGTGAGAATGTATGTAACAGGCAAACGGTGGCGAGGCCGACCCCATAAAGATTTTATATTCTTCACCATCAAGCGAGTCGATTTATCTCTACTTCTGTATTAAAGCGTCGATCGCAGCATCCCTAAGAGCTAGAGACTTTAAAGTTGATGTGTAGGTATATTCATTAAAATATATACCGATATACAGAGTCTTAACTCTGAATATTATATTAAAACAAGATATATAACATTTGAACATTGAATTGAAAATATATTATAAGAAATATTGTACATCAATATCAATATTCAACTCTAGTCCAAATCCCAGCCCGATCTTCGAGTCTGAACAGCTTTAAGATATTCTCGTATATGTTTTTGAAGTAGTTGAATTACTTGGCAAATAGTTGTAGGATTTAGCATTTAGCATTTAGAATTTAGCCCAATGCGAACTTCATTACCATTTGGAACTCTCTTGTGGTAGATTTGAAAATGCTTACATAACTTTTCACTCACATCGCTCGAGTTCAGAGTTGAAAGTTGGCGAGTTTCTGAGTTTCTGAGTTTCAGAGTTGAAGTGCAAACAAAAGTTTCATGCCTTTAGCCAAAAACAAAGACGGAATCGTCACGAACTTCAATTGAGCTGAGTTTTTGGACTGGCTTGGGCAACCGTGACTGTTCTTTAATCAGATGGCTAAATGGCTGAAAGGCAACGAGTTGGCTTAAAGCAAATTATACAAATATAGTCATAATAAAGACTCAAATGAATGGAATTGCTGAGAATAGAAGAAAATGCCAAACCAGGCGAGTGACAGCCAACAGCCAACAGCCAACAGCCAACAGCCGACAGTCGGCAGTCGAGGAATGGCATTCGAATGGAATGTGGCAGCGCACATTTATGCGGGGGGTTCGAGCCGCGGACTGCTGGCTGCCAGACACAGGCAGTTAAAGTAAGCTGGCAAAACACTTAAGTCAAAACTGAAACTCTGCCGCGCACAAATGCGAAACTCAATTCGAGATGACAATCAGCCACGAATGTTACAAAAGCCCCAAACATCAATGACAAACATTTTAACAATTGAACAAACAACAACAAAAAATAATATATATACATATATACACATTATTTTCCTGACTTTCTCTCATATGTGGGACGTGCGAGTTGCAAATCAAGTTAGCGGAAAAAATAAGGTGTGGGACTTGGCCAGAAAGGCAGAAAAAACGAAGGCAAATGGCAAATGGTTGGATTGTTTCGTTCCGCCTTTTGACTCGCCGCTCCTTGATTTCTTCCTTCCGTAAGACGAAACCCTAACCTTAAGCATCCGTTGCCAAAAAAACGTCACTGCCAACTTTTCACTTGCCTGCTTTTTAAGGATACCCTGTACAAAATTAAATCATTGGGCGATTAAGCTTCCTATATAGCTATGATTAACAGACTTGATTTTCTAATTGAAGTCAGCAGTAAAGAGGAGTGTTTCCTAGCTGTAAAGTCAAACACTTTGCAAGAGTTTAAAAAAAGATTATAATAAAGAATCAGAAATTTGCCTTCTAGTCTTAGACTTTCGCTTTCTGTTGGCTAATTACAGGGCAGCTGGGAGTCGTATTTGTATTATTGCGCACCTTTGTCAAAAGTCATAAAAAATAATAAAATGTGCGAACACAACAACAACAACGAACAGAAGTCAGAGGCAAGCCGTATTCGCATCCAAATACGAATCCGTGCTGCTCACATGAGCGCACCCAAATATGAAGACCATAACCCCACACACACACACACACACATACACACTCAAACACACGGCATCTCCACCCACCCCCCTTAACGCTCACCCTGACTCTCCCACCTCCGCTGCTCTGCGATACAGTTGTAAAAGGGCGCGTGTTGAGTTCCTTTTGCATTTTGTATGTAAATGTAAATGTCGTTTGGCATTCGCGCATTTTGAAGCCTGGCAACGGTGCATGGCCAAAGGAGGGCGGAGGGCGGACGGCGGTGGGCGTGGCAGGCTTTTACCTTTAGTCCTCATTTTGGCACCTCGGCACTTTCGGCGCTTGGTAATTGGCATGTGTTCAGCATTTTTGTACATTTCGCACAGTTTGCAAGAACCGAAAGTTTACGCGACACGCCCACAAAAGGAGCAAAGGAGGCGAAGAGATTGGAGGCAGGTGAAAAGAAGCGCCGCTTTGTAACTTGTCGGATTACGTGGCACGTTTGGCAGCCAAAAGATATGAATATAATTAAATGTAACAACTACATTTTTACCTCTTATAAGGAAATGTTTAAATTGAGGCGCCGCTTCCTTTAGACTTGTCTTTTAGCCAGGTGTTTATGGCCAGGGCCAAAAGCGGCGTAAAGCCATCAACTAAATTGCCAGTACGGCCGGAAAGGCAGCGCATTAAACCTGACTGCCAATTGTTGTTATTGTTGCTTTATGTTGTTGTTGCCGCCTTTGCTGTTGGTCAACAATTAAGGCAATGACAAGCGAAGATTAGTCGAAAGTTGGAAATTAACTTGAATTGAAATGTTGTGTGTTTCTGCTTCTGCTTCTTCTTCTTCCACATCCACTTCTTTTGCCGAGATTAAGTTTTTAAACTTTATGCGCCAAATGAGTTTCTTTATTAGGACAAGGAAAATGCCAGCTATAAAACACAAAGGAACTTTAAAAAATGAGAACAGAGAAACGATGCTAAGGACGGAAGGACGAAAGGACGAAAGGACGAAACAATTGTAATTTGACAAATCAAATAACAAAGTCAAATTGCATTTTAAGTTGGAATGACTAAATGACACAAGCTGAAAGTTAAAATGACAATGACACCATCTGAAAGTTGCAAAGTTTTTGAACAAATGAAGCGATAAAAGTGTGAGAGTTGAATAGTGCGGAAGCTTTCGAGAAGTAAGTGGAGAGAGCGTTAAATATCAGAAGGTGTGCTTAAAGTTATTTAAAGATTTCTTAAGTTGTTTAGTGTTGGAAAAGGAGTAGCATAGGTAAAGTGTTGTTGTATAGTAAGATGACAATAAGATAAAAATCAGTAAATCAATCCTAAACTTAAATAAATTGAATAATGATTTTGAAGCTCATTTGTGTTGGAAAAGTAGTAGTATAGATGCAGTATTGTATAATATGGTGATATTAATTTAAAGCTTTAAACAACGCTAAATCAATCCTCATCTTATTCAATGATTTACTAAATTATTTAGTGGATGAAGTGTTCCATAATTGGCATTTGAATAGCAATAGAGCACACTTAGTCGTTCAAACCAACATATTCATTAATTTTACTCGATAATTTGCTTGACCATAATTTATTACTTTAATTTGTGGCTTAAGTAGAAACACATTTCTTACATATTTTAGTCCGTTTCATCTATCAGTTGTCCTTTCAATGGCTCGAACTTCAACTTGCTTTAAAGTGCACTTGCAACATTTTTGTTGCCTACTTTTTGGGGCAGCAGAAGAATATTTGTAATTGTAATTGTTGCTTGTGGCAGAGCAATTGAGCACAGCTTATGCATAAATTTAAAGTACATTTGCAATAAATCATAGATATACATCAAATATTTATTTATAAATAAGTAAATAATCAATTTATTCCATCTCATTTTCTCTCTTTGTATCTTTTTCAGGTAAGTTGCAATGCAATTTGTTTTTGTATTTTTGAACTGTACAGCGAACAGTGCAGGTAAGTATTTATATATGTGCATACATATCTATATATCTGTAAAATATTGAATTTCAAATTTATGAGGCCACTGAAAATGTTGCTAATTTATGAGTGTCGCTTGGCCAGGACACCTCAATGCAAAGCCAATAACAAAGTTGCTTAGTTATATAAACTGTGACTGTATATCCCTCTCCCTCTCCCTCTCTGTTTTTGGTCTCTTTGTGTGGCTGTCTCACTCAGTTTGCGGATATCCGCATGCAAGCCATAACTCAATAAAGCATTGTCCAGAGCCAAAGCCATAGAAGGCGAAGCATAAAACAAAGGCAAAGGCAATCGCAATGGACAAACGACCAAAACTAAAACCCAGCAACAACAACAATCAAAGATAGAATCGAATTGCAGCTGGGAAGGGATACGGTAAGGGGAAGGGGCTTGGAGGTGATGGAGCGACGAGGTGTAGCGCATAAAAAGGCAGACAGATTAGAAGTATAAACAAAGCCCCGGGGCTTGACTGCCAGACTAGGCGACTGCTCGACTAGTCGACTGGATGCTCACTGGCCTCCGACTGTCATTGGGGCCAAGAAATAAACATTAACTGTAATTTAGTAGGGCATTGTGCTTAAGCGTCGACTCCATTCGAGGCACGACTCGACTCGACTCGACTCGAGCGCGCTCTCAAATTATGCCCCATTGTAAGTGGAGCCGCACCCCCTTCCCCTCTCCATTTCTCCATCTCCCTTCTCTGTAGCTAGTTTCATGTTACTTTAGGCTCGTGCTGGTCAAAACGCTGCGGGAAGCCTCGATGCGAAGGCAATTGTTATGTGCCTTTGCCTTCACGGGCAAGTGCACAGTTTTATACAGCAGTCGAGCAATTAGATGGCAGCAGCTGGTAAACAGATACAGGAAAAATTACAAAAAAAAAATAAAAAAGAAACAAAAAACAACTAACAAAATAGGCTAAAAAGGCAACCGCTACAATAATCGACAACAATAAAAAATGCTGTTGGTCTAAATCTTTATGAATATTGCAGAGCTTTTGAAAACTGCTCGAAAATGAACCCAACTGGAAAAAAAGAAAAGGTTTTGCATTTTCTTGATTACCACTCGGCGGCACAAGCAAAAACTAGATATTAAGTAGCCAAGCGGAAAGTGCAAGTCATGCCAGTCAGCCCGGCCCAGTTACTTAACATATTTAATGCAAAATCATTGCAACAGATTTCTGGGCAATTAGCTCGAAAGAAGTTATCGTAACAGCTGTAGCTCTCCTCTGTTAAGTGTTATGTTAACAGCTGTTAAGCTGGAAGCGGCAGAGCCAACAACAAGTGAAAGGCCCGCCAAAAAAAATAAAGAAGAATTGCTCTTAAGTGGAAAGCAAACTGAAGCAAAGCAAACGCCCTGTGCGCAAACGTTATTCACCACACAAACACACACACAGACCCACACGCACACACACACACACAGACACAGGAGTGGCCGCCAATGGCCATTACATGGCTTTATTTGGCTTATAAATTGTTAGACGCCGCGCAGCTCATGAACTTTACTCATAATTCAACACCTAACAGCAACACCTACAACCCTCAGCAACAACTGAAAACAAAAAACAACAAAAACAAAAACAAAAAAAAACAAAAACAAAAAATAATAATAATAATAAAAACACAGCAAAAAAACGTTTTTCAAATTAAACTTTGCACTCTGACCACTTGATGATGCCACCAAGCGGGGCAACAACAACAACAGCAGCAACAACAACAACAACAAGAATAACAACAACAGAAACAACGCCTTCGGCTGCAGAATGAAACACGCGCAAAAGCTGTGCCTGATATCCACTCGACAGCCACGCCCCCTCGCTGTCCGCCCCTTTGGGCTGGCCCTTTATTGCAGCTAAACAATTTCATAGCCTATCAGCGAGCGGCCAGTAAAGGGGTGGGGGCTTGATGGGAGGGGGAGGCGTGGCAAGCGGCAAGTTGGCAACTTTTTCGAGTGCAGCAACAAATTAAATTTGCGCTGGTAATTGGATTTCAAAACACTTCTACGACGGCTGTGTTTAATGCCGCCAACAGCCGCAGAAGCTTTTGCAATTGCCACACACAGGCACACACAGGCTCACACACACACACACTCACACTCACACGCACATACACATTCATAGAGAGACACACAGATTTGCCACGAGTTGGACAGACGTCGCCGCGGCTGCCGCTGATGTTGAGCTGTCAAAGGCTCTGGGCCAGCACTTTGCTTGCGGCCAGCGTCGCCCCCGCAGCCCCTACTCGGCCGCCCGCACAGCGTGGCAGAGCTTTGGCCTAGAAATTGCGCACCGCATCGGACGCGAGCGCTAACTGCCACCAATTGCGTGTCCGTGGGGCAACGCCGCCAGCGGCATTCAGCTTCATTTTTATTTTTATTTTTATATATACATATATATACTTTTTGTATTTCTTGTTGTTGCAAATTAAGCGTGCGGCATGCGGCAAAGTAAACAAAATGAACTGTCATACAAAAGGACCTCGATTTGTAGGCGGCCAAACAGGACAGTTTATAATTATGGCGCGCAAATAAATCTTGTCACGTTATCCTTGTTATCCTTGTTGTTGCTGTTGCTGTTGCTGTTGCTGCAATTGTTGCAAAGCGACAGCGGAAATGAAAGCGGACGCTGTCGCACCGGAAATTATAAAAAATTGTTAAATACCGTTTTCGATTTATGTGTGGGTATGTGTGTGCTTAATTTGTGTTTGCGGTTGCTGAGTTTGATGGCTAACAAAATATAAATGTAAATAATACTTAAAACTTGTTTGTGGGAAGCTCAAAGACTAAGAGATAAAGATAAAATTTAATTTCAAATTTGAAAATTCTTTTCTCTATTCCATTAGATGGATTCTTTCAAATCAGAACAACATCAATCAAAGAAACTATTTTTATCTCTACTTGAAGTCCTTTTCCTTCGGACTTTTCATAACTTATCTTGAGTAAACGAACAATTTTTATTCTGATAATATCTCAACTGCTTAATCTGGCGCACAGCGTAAATAGAAATAGAAATAAAAATAATGATAATAATAACATCTTTACATAAATATCTATAAAACTGTGCGCTCCAATTACATAGACAATATTTACAAAGGTTTCCGCTACGCACAGGAAATTCAATGCCAAATCCGTAACGGCAAAATCCATTAAATAATCCACGTAAATAAACTAAAACCAAACGAAACGAAATGACACGAAAAAGAAATATTATGGGGAGGGGGAGAGGGTGTGGGAGAGACGGGCTGAAGGCCATTCAAAATGAAGAAGGAAACCAAAAACAACAACAACAACAAAAAAGAATAACAAAAAAAAAAAAATGAAAAAAAAACAAACACGAACAGAGGAAAAATTCATTTTTCAAATTCCAATCACAGTTATTAAATCTTTGCTATATGGTTATGGTTATTGTTGTGATTTGATTTTATGGTTATAGATGAGAGAACCACAGAGCCAAACAAAAGAGAGAGTGAGAGAGTGAGAGGCTGAGAGAGAGAGGGTCAGGCTAAGCTAAGCTGTGGTATTTGTTGTTGCTGACACAACTAAAACAAGAGAGCAAAAGCTTTTGCGCGCTCTCTTTGAAGAGAAAAGTGCGAGGCGCTCTCTTTTTGTTATTATTGCTTGTTTTTGTTGTAGCTGCTTCCGATGATATTTGCGCGCGCTATAGCAGCGGCAGTGGCAGCAGCAGCAGCGGCAGCAGCAGCAGCCACTGGCAACATTTTGTGTCAGGCTGCAAAAATGTGGGCCTAAAATGCTTCACTGACGTCATAAACGTGTCTTTTCTTATCTGGCTGAGTATCTACAAGCGAAATGCGAAATGCGAAATGCGATGGATGATGCCGCTGCCGAAGTCGTTGCCTTTGGCCTCTCTGTACAGTTATTTTGCGTATGGCTCTCTGTGTGTTTGTGAATGTGTGTGTGCGCGTATTACAAATGTAAATGTCGCTGGCAGGCAGCAGCTTACCAATACTCACTCACACACACACACACACATAAACGGAGGCTGAGGCAGCGGCACACATGCTGGGTATGTACGTATGTATATGCCTGTCACTGACGCATAAAGGAAAATAATTATATTTAAAGGCAATTTGGTGGCAGCCGCAGCCTTCTGCAGTGTCCTTGACCGACTTATGTAGATTTTCTGCAGCTTACTGCCTGCTTTCACAGTTTTCACACATACAATTTTCGCAGTCGCTGATGCTGTTTGCCATTCGCATTGCAATCCTTTGACCCTTCCCACCACCCTCCCCCTGGCCCCATCAACAAACTGCCCACAGATGCATTTGCCACGTCAAGCCTTAAGCCTTGGATATGTACTTGCCTCGCGCCCATCTCATTAACATATTTCCAGCTATTTTCTTATTGCAAGCAGAAATATTTATGTCCTGTAAGTGAAACTGGGTGACAATGCTGCGTATGTGCTATAATTCTCTTGTCATTGTGTGTGTCTGTGTGTGCATGGGCGTGAGCGTGGGCGTGGGAGTGGCAGAGCATGTGACTTCCAGCCATTCTCGAATGACTCTGATTACCTATGCACATTGCGGGGGCGTTGCCAAAATTAAAAGGTGTTAAGTTTATGGCTCATTTGTGGCCCGAATGTTGTAAGTAATTAAGATGTTATAAACAACTGTCTGGCTATAGAATAAATGGCTTGTTTAAAACAGTAATGTAAAGCTGTTGCTTGATGGTTTAAAAGGCAACTGTTGCCTACTTTTATGGGCACATGTTAAAAATTACCAAACAGCATACAAGTGTTGCCTACTTTTATGGGCACAAATAGTTGCATATGTTTTACAAGAGCTTAATAAACATTTTAATGCAAGCATTTATTTAATAACTTTGTGTTCGAGCATAAAGTTAACTTCACACTTGGCTTGCAACTCATTTGCCGCCACGTGGCATGATCATAAAGATGTTCATTTTGTAGAACAACTTACAATGACTGTTTTGGCCCTCTCGCACAGTGTAATCCACAAACTTCATGCCGCACACCCCCACAATAACATTTTTGCCCCCTTGTTGCCCTACAATTCTATTAGGTGGCCCCTTCCGCACTTTTACCCCACTTCGAGTCTTGAAACGGAGACTAACAAAATAAATTATGCTTACGATTTGTAAAAGCTTTAATACGCCCCAGAGCCAAATCCAAAGTGCACACAGCAGTAGCATACAGCAACAACAAAAGCAGATGCTTTAGCATCAGCATCAGCTTCAGATGCTGCTGCTGCTTCTGCTTCGGCAGCTCCTGTTGGCTGACTCCAAAGACAACAATGAATAAATTTAATTTTAGCTGCGGCCGACCTACCGCACGAAAACCTCAGCTTGCTGCCATTGCTGTTGCTGTTGTGGTTGTTGCTCATGTTGACTAAACACCTTTGAGATTTTCAGCTATGCCTCGCCCTCTGACAGCTGTCAAGCGTGCTTTGGCTCCATGCCACCCAACCCCAACAGCCGCTCCCCCTCCCACTGTACAACTGCCATTGCGATGTATCTCCCCCTCCCCCCGAGTGCCTGAGTGCATTATAACTGCATTTTGGTTTTGATGACGTCGACAACGTTGTCGTCGTCGGCATCGTTGTCGTCGTCGTCGTCGTTGTCGTAGTCGTCGTTGTCGTAGTCGTAGTCGTTGTTGTCGTTGTCGTCGTCTGATTTGTAAATTATGCTTGGGCACAAGGCACGCACACGAACACGCACACACACTTACATACACCTACTGCACACTCACAGAGATTTATAATATGGCTAAACGGGCTGTTAACTAAAACAGCATCCGCTCTCTTAATCGCAGTTCAATGAAAGAGCGCCAGAGCGCAAGCTTGAGGGCAGCTTTTCACCGCGCTCATGTGACTGCCGCCAGCTGAAGAGCTGAAGAGCTGATGAGCTGAGAGCGAGCCGCGACGGATGCTGCGAAAGCTTTTTGATTTTGCTGATTACGTAAATAAAAGCGAAGCAGCGACAATTTACGAAATGTGGCGAAACTGTTATAAACAATTTGAGCAGCGGCCAAGAGCAGCCGAGCCAGCAACGACCCGCTTTCGTGTGTGCAAGTGTGTGTGCGAGTATAAGCTTTAGCAAGCACACATACGAAATGGGGCGAGGAGCAGCAGCAGCAGCAGCAGCAGCAGTAGCTGCACAGCAACAACAATCTAACTGACGATTACTAACGAGGCTGCCTGACAGAGAGCCAAACCGAGCCGAGAGTCACGCTTGCAAATGCAAGGCGAATTGGCGCTCTCTCTTTCTCTAACCCTCTCTCTGTCTCTGTCTCTGTCGCCGCTCGCTGCTGGCTGCTCGGCAGCTCGGCAGCTCGGCTGACGGCCAGCGTCAGCGTCGCTTAGTTGCTGCCTGCGCCGCGTGGTGAAAATCAGTCACAACGGGAACGTCGTCGCGAGCTGTTTGCGCGCTTCATGCACTTGTGTTTTTGTAGCGAGAGGCGAAACACAGAAAGCAAGCAAATTCAGAGCCTGGTTCCAACAAATGAAGCCAACACTCGAACAACCAAAATAAAGCGTAGGAAAATCACAAAGAAAAACAACCATAACAACAACAATAACAATAACGAAAATATAACTTAATCAAACGAATGCATTGAAAGCATGTCTCGGTGCGATTTGGTCGGCCGTCAAGTGCGAAAAGTGCGTCAGCAGGAGCCATCTACAGCTATTGCCACAGCGGGTGGCGGGCGGCAAAGAAATCAAATTACAAAACAGCAACACACACAGACACAGTTACGAACACTAACGCAGCAACGGAGACAGACACACGCAGGCTATATAATTTAGCACACAAGTTAAGCGCAAAAAGCAAAAATAAGATGAACGCAAAAAAAATAATATAGGCGAAGAAATGAAGTAAAATCGGAACAAAAACGCAGCCGCCCAAAAAATGCGCGAGTGTGTGTGCGTGTGCGTGTGTGTGTGTTGTCTGCATGTGTGCGAAAATCAAATGAAAAACGTTCGGCCAATTGCCATTAAAACCAAATTAACAAGTGCAAAGTTTTGCTTCAAATAAAAAAACCCACAATAATAAAAAATATATAAGAAAATAAAGCCTAAAAAAGTGTTGCAAAATGCCACAGATTTGTGCGGCAGTGCGGGGCAATGGCAAATATAAAAGAAAAACACGCAAATACCAACGCACTTAACACACATACCAACAACATGAACAACAACAACAACAACAAACAGAGACATTTAACAGCGGCCAAAGGCAGCAGCAGAAAAAAGAAAGAAAGAGCGAAACAAAATATAAAACAAAAAAAGAAATATACGCGATACTTGAGTTTTGAGTCTAGGCTGATGTCGTTGTTATTGTTGCTATTGTTACTGTTGTTGTTGGCCAGGCAGCTGCTGTTGTTGCTGCTGTTCGCCTATATTTTTAGCACGCGCAGCGAAAATTTAAATCGCCAACGCACAAAAAGTTTTTTTTTGTCGCTTGCCCTGGCTGGCTAATAAAATACATATCAACAAGCAAACGGGCGCAGAAACAACAGCAAAAGCAACAGCAACAACAACAATAGCAACAACAATTGTTGTGGCATATTGAAAAGGCAGCGCCTGCTGTTGCTGTTGCTGTTGCTAGTAACGACAGCAACAGCAGTCTCAACGACAGCAACAGCAATAGCAATGGCAGCAGCTGCAAGGATAACCAGCAACGTCATACATGTGCAAGGATATTATCAACGTCATGCCTGCTAAAGCACACACATACACACACACACACACACACATAGTGAACGAGAGACAAAGCGAGAGAACAAGTTGGCTAAAAGGCAGCAAGAGCGAGAGCTAGCAGCATTTAGTGTGGCATATTTGTGATGCCTGACAGTTGTTTTTACTAACATTAAACGTATTTATATTTATGACTGCACGTCTGTGCATGTGTGTGTGTGTGTAAGTGCGTTAGTGTGTGCTTATTCTCTAACATTAAATGCATTAAAAAACATGTTGATAAATTCATTAGAATTTATTTAACTAAAAATAAATGCGCAACAACAAGGCAAACACACACACACACTCACGCACACGCATGTTGCCCTGGCATAGACTCTCGATTGCTGCTGCTCCTGCTGCTGCTCTCATTAGTGCCTGTGGCTGCCCATCGAATTATGCGGAAATCTAATTTATTTGTCCCAGCAGCTAGTCAGTCCGTTGATTTCAAATTGCTGCCCAACAGCAACAACAACAACAACAACAACAACAACAACAACAGCAGCAGCAGCGACGGCAACAACATGTTCAAGGAAACCCACTTCTGGCCGTAAAGCTTTAACAAACAGAGCCGAAGCCATTGGCTACTTCTAGACTTTCCCCCTCTTCAAATTGTATTCAATATGCTGTTGGGTATATGTTTAGCAAAAAGCGTTGCCTACTTTCCAGCGCTGACAAAAACTCCTGTCAGAAAAGCATTGCCTACTTTTCAGGGTTTGCCTAGAGTTTCAAAAACAAACCTTAAAGCTAGATATTGACAGCATGTACTATGTAATTTATACATGCAATATTTAATAATTAATCTTTTAATTGTATTGCATACTTAATATAAATAAAAGACATGTTTATATTATGCAATAAGTCACTGACTTCTCATTTATCTTCATTGCCTTTAATTGGTCAGTTAGCTTAAAATTATGCAAAGTGTCGTAAGCCATAAACATAATTAAGTTACAGCCAATAATACCCTTTAGTGCTATCAAGCATCTTTATAGAGCTGCTTATCGCCGAGCTTGCTGCATAATTTAGTTATTCAATTTAAAAAACCTTCTCAACTCTCGCTTATTGCTTAGCGCAAATATACGCAACGGAAGCTGCCAAAACTTTTGTGTTTCTAAAACAATCCAAATAATTTATTACCCGTTGCCTTGGATACTAACAGAACCAACACGCATACACACAAAAACACACAAGCACACTCGGATACAGTTATATAAAAATGTCATTTAAGGCTTGGCAAAGAACTAAAAGTTTGGGCGCAGAAATTAACTTTATTGTGCGAATCAAGATAAAATTGCTAAACAAATGCGCTCAAGCACCTTTTCAATTTGGGATGGCAAAATAACCCCCAACCTCCTCCCCAGCTAAGAGTTGCCAACTAGTTGAGCTTGCCACGCACACACACATAGAAAGACACGTGTGGCACAAGATCTTAACTAAACACATGGCAACTTAAACTTATCGACAACTCGCATCTTACGGCTACAGGCTGGCCAAAACTTTAGCACTTGTGTCTCTGTGAGTGTGCGTGGGTGTGTGATTCGCACACCCACCGAATATAGATAGCAACTAAGACGCACTAATTCACGACTCACGACTCGCAACTCGCAACTCGCAGCATTCTCTTGTTGTTTTCTTTCGTGCAACTTTCCCGCTCTAAAAAGTAGGCTATAAAAACTATCAACATAGCCCGAGACGCTGTGGCAAGCTGCTCGCTTCTCAAGATTTTCGCTGCAATAGTAACAACAAACTGGCATAACATAAAAATAGGAAAAGTTATTTTTTCAAGTTTTACTCCTCGAAAACAACAACAAAGAAAGCAAAAAAAAAACATACTGGATCATATAATCCTTTCACTTAACAAGCAAACTTTTGGCAACAGACCGAAAAACTTTGCGCATTTCTACTGCTGCTGTTGCTGTTGCTGTTGCTGCTGTGGCTCCTACTTCAGCTGCTTTTTCAACTGCTATGTTGTGCTTTGCATAAACACAAGTCAAGAGTTGTGCGAAGGCGACGGCGTTGCCTGGGGGCGTGGCAGGATGTGACTTGCTGCCTCGCACATACATGACGTTGGGAAAATTTATGCATTCGCCAGCCAGGCCAGAAAAGTATTTATGTATGCGCTTATAAATATATGCACATCTTGCTCTACCAGCAATCCCCCCTCACCCTTTTTTTCGTGCGTGTGTGTGTGTGTGTGTGTGTGTGCAGATAGCCAGCAAATTTATGCTAGCAATATAACAAACAAAATATTTGCGCACCAAGAAGAGTTGTGCAAAAACTTTTTCTTCCCCTTTGCCCTAGTGCCACAAAACTTTAAAATAACACAAGAGCGAAATATGAAAAAATAAATAATAATGAAACTGAAATAAAATTTATTCTATTTATTTTAGTTTTGTTTTCTGTTTTATTTATTTTTTTTTTGTTTTTGGTCAGCTGCAAGTTGAAATTTAAAAACTTACAAAACATGCAACACAGTTTTTTTTGTCTGTTGTGGGGCGAGCGGCTTTTTTATGCTAATTAAAGGCAGCAGACACAGATGCAAACACATACAGGGACAGACTGGGCTTATGTGTGTGTCCTTGTGCCTAAAAACTATGTAATATATACTCCATATATATAAATATATATATATATATATATTTGCACACAAAAGCCTAACCCTGAAAAGTGCAGCTGAAAAGACGCAAAGCTTGAAGGCTGCTCCGCTCAGCTGAAAAGTAGGCAACGAAAAAAAGCGAAAAACGAAAAATGCTCCAAAGTAGGCAACAAAAACAAACGGTTGACAGGCATTTAAATGCTTAATACCAATAATTAATGCATTATACAAATTAACAACAGCAATAAACGACAACGGAAAACTAATATAAATTTAACAAAACAAAAATACAAACAAAAACAACAAATTTAAAGCGCAAGCATAATTCAATTAATTGTAAATAAATGCCAAATATATAATACAATAAGAAAAAAAAAAAAGAAAAAACAAAAGGAGAACAGGAGGAGAAACCAACCACGCACGCAACAACGCACAGATAAACAGTTTATCAAATAAATAAAGCAACAAAAACAACACCAACAACAAAAACAACAACAAAAAATGTTAAAACCGACGATTGTGTTCACTACTCGTATAATTTAGCGAATTTTTTGTGGTGCCATTCAGCGTTTCGCAACAAGTAAAATTAATTAATTATAGATAAATGTGTGCGACACACTCTCACATACACACATACGTATATATAAATAAATAAATAGCCAAAAAAAAGCAGAACAACTGTTAAATAAATGACTGCATTAAATAAATGAGCTTTTACTTTAATTAATCACTAAATAAATAACAGTAAGCACACACACACACATACAAATGTGCAGCACGTGTGTGTGCGTGCCTCGAATTGTGTGTATGCGTTAGCGGCGAAGCCACATGCATGGCACCAACAACAACAACAACAATAACAACAACAATAACAACGACAAAGGCAACAATAATACGTAGAGCAACAACCAAAGGACTTTTAACAAAAACGCCGCAGCGAAACATCAACAACAGCAACAACAACAACAATAACAACGACGAGAACACTTTATTATATAGTTATAGCTGCCAGCGCTGTTGCTGTTGTTGTTGTGGTTGTAATTCATTCTGGCCGCCCCAATACAACAACTTCAACAACAACAAAAGAAACAACAACAACATCAACAGACAAACAACGAACCGCGGCAACCAATCGAACCAAATAACAACAACAATAACAGCGCAGCGCACGAAGTCGCCGCCACCAACAACACAAACAACAGCAGCAGCAACAGCGCTGCCAACGACGGCAGCGGCGGCGGCGGCGGCGGCGGCAGCAACAGCACTAACAGCAGCGTTGCCCCAGATCCCAAGAAAACCTTCTCGCTGCACTGCTGTTGCGTGATCGTCGACATTACACCCGTCACACATCCGGTGGCACGTTTGACATCAGCAACAACGGCCTCGGGAAGGGATGCGGGCGTCGCCGGCAGCGGCGTCGGCAGTGGCAGCGGCAGCGGCACCGGCTTGGGCCTTGGTGAAAATGTCTCCCAGCTGGCGAGTCAATTGTTTCGCTTTGGCAGCAAGAAACGCACCGGCGTCTGCATTTGCAATGCCCAATGCCGGCTGCAGTCGCTCGGCGAGGGCGCAACGCTCAAGACAACGCATCACGGTTCGCTCGATCGCTTACTCCAGCAGCAGCAACAGCAACAACAGCAGCAGCAACAGTTGCCGCTGCCTGCGAAGCCCCAACAGCAATCGAGCGGCGATCGTTCCATAAGTTGGGTCGTCGATGGTGGCGGCGGCGGCGGCGGCGGCGATGCTCCCAGCTCTGATGACAGCGAAGAGAAGCCGCTGAAGAAACAGCAGCAACAACAACAACAGCTGGAGGAGGCGGCGGCGGCGGCTCCGCCACGTCCGCAAGCTCGTCATCCGGCTGGGAAGCACAGCGTGCGGGAGGAATTCGAGCGCGGAGTCGAGGTGGAAAAGTTCTATCACCAAATCAATGGAGACATCTTTGAGATAACGCGACGGGTTCGCGCCCGGGATGAGGATACCATGGAGCAGCGCTGCATACGACGGAAGGGCTCCGTCCGGCTGACTGAGCCGCATTATGTGCGACTGCCGGAGCAAAAGCCGCAGCTGCCGCCGCGGCGTCAGAAGAGCGCCGAAGAGGTGACCATGCCGAAGAGTGCGCTCCGGCAGGCGGCGCCGGAGCCGCAGCTGGAGTGGTTCGATCGGAAGGCCCAACAGCGTCACTCCGCCCGATCCGCCGAGGGCGGACAGGTTAGGGAGGAGACCATGGAGTGGCTGAAGCTGCAGAAGAGCAGCGCCGTGCAGCAGCAGGGCCCGGCACGCACCTCCTCCGGACCCAGCGAGATCACCGTGCTCAAGGATGAGCTGCCCGACTGGCTGCTGGAGCATCTGCCACATCAGCGGGAGCGTCAGTCCGCCACAGAGAAGCCCGTCAGCTCGGCCTACGCCAAGGCGTTGGCGGAGCTGCTCAAGAAGCCGCTTTCCCGCCAGAGCTCCGGTCCATGCGAGGTCTCCCTGCTCAAGACGGACATCGTCGAGTGGCTGACCAAGATGCAGCCCAGTGTGGCCACCAAATCCTCCCGTCGCTCGCATCATCGTCGCAATGGCAGCAGCGGCGCAGCCCCGCGCTCCAACTCCCAGGAGGATCACGCGGCCACGGAGCAGGCAACCCTCCAACGGAAACGCCACTCGCTGGGCCACAGCGACGAGGAACAACTGCAGCAGCAGAAGCGCAAGCAACAGCAGCAGCAGCAGCAGCTCGACTGGATTGCCTATCCGCTGCACAAGCTGCAGTCGCTGGGCAAACAGCCGCCACCACCGACGACTGTGCCGAGTGGTTACGACGTCCCGGTGGCCGCCACCCACACGCAGCTCTGCCAGGAGCAGCGCCGGCGGGAGGAACGCTCGCGGGAGCGCCGACTGCGACACTCGGCCAGCGAAGTGGTGAGCAGCGCGGCGCCGTCGGCCAGCAGCGGCGCCCAGCTGGAGCGGCTGGAGCGCCTGTATGCGAAGCCGCACAAGGATCGGTATCAGTATGTGCCCAAGGTAACGCCGCCCAAGGAAGCCGCCGTCAGCAGCTCCGGCAAGTCGAAGCGGGAGCGTTCGCGCCGCCATCAGACGCAGCGTTCGGCCACCGTGACGGACATGTCCGTGCAGCGGTCGAGCGGGAGCGGAGGCCACAAGCGCAAGTCCTCGAGTGCGGAGCGAGCGCCGCGATCCCGTTCGCCATCGCCCTGCACGGATCCCGCCTGCCCGCTGCTGCCGATTTGCACCGATCCGCACTGTCGCTATCAGGAGTGCCAGCGGCGACGGTGTCTCACCTCGTCGGCCAGCTCGGTGAATCTGGCGCGGCACCAGCAGCTGGCCCAGGTGCAGCTGCATGCGGTGCCCGCCCATCTGATGGGCGGCTCGGATGCGACAACGCCCTCAACGACGGCGACACCACCACCAACACTAGCACCACAACCATTGCCACCAGCACCACCTTTAGCAGCGGCAGCCATACCGGAGCGCCGTCTGGTCATCTGTCACGAGTGCCGCTCGTGCGCTCCACTGCTCAGCTGCCAGAATCGCAAATGCCTCAATGCCGCAAAGTGTAACTCACTGCCTCGCTGTGCCGCCGACTTTAATCGGTTGCGGACGACACTCGCCCAGCCGCCGGCCACATTGGATGACATTGAGCCGGCGCCGCTCGAACTGGAGGTGGAGGTCCGGCTGCCGGCTGCCTCGCCCACACGCCACGTGCAACACTATCGCAGCAACTCGCAGCCGAACACGCTGCAACGCGGCGACTCGACTGCCTCCAGCTGTGGAATGGCCGCCAATCTCGGCTGGCTGGAGCCGATGCCTCCGCAACAGTCCGGCAACGGTCACATCCATCACGTGCTCAACGGCAATGGAAAGCTGATGAAGTCCGCCTCTGCCGCATCCCTGAACTCCCGTCGCCGTCGCCACAAGACGGTTCACTTCGGTGAGAATCTGTTGCGTGAGGTCTGCCAGAACCGGAAGCTCATCAAGAAGGAGCAGGTGCCATCCGGATCGGCGCCCATGCAGGCCAACATCCAGATGCTGTACAACTTTGTGGAGGGTGTGCTCAGTTCCTGGGTGGACGATGACGAGGATCAGGTGCGTTCCGGCGCCGAATCGGAGCCGGAGCACGGCCTGGTCGCCCTCCAGCCCATACACCGTTGCAATCGACTGCGCTATCAGTGCATCCGCCGTGTCGTCGAGGAGGCAGCCGACCTCCAAGGCACCCTCAAGCTGGGCAACTCTCGCTATCGCCATCGCCACTGGCGGAGCACCGCCAAACAATGCAACGAAATGTTCCTTCGCAAGGTAAAAACTCATTTTCAAAATTTCTGTTGAGATCAAATATTGGGAGTCCTCCATCGTCCAGCTCTCCTCATGAAACCTTTATTTAGTGAGGATCTGGATTCAAGTTCCAGCCCATTCATGTTATCTTCTCTTAGTAGAAGGCAGTGGAGTATTAAACAATGGTTTATAGCTTGTCACTTATAATGGGGGTATTCCCACTTCTCCTTCTTAACTTTGACTGCTTTTCAGCTTTTCTTTTTTTCAGCTGTGTATATTTGCTGCAAAGGTATTCCCAATAAGGGTATTCCCGCGTGCAGCAAATATTATGTATATATATTTTACCTTTTATACTTCATTATATTCTTATCTCTATAATTGATATACAAATTAATATACGATATGTATGTAAAGATATTTAAGCTGAACTTTATCACATTTAATTATTTGCATATGAGAGTAATAAGGGTATTCCCTTATTCAGTGGGTTGTTGCATATGATATTTTATAAACTTAATAACCAATTATATCTACTTAATTTCATATCAATCAGTGACTGATTTATGTAAACCTCATAATCGAGATATTTATGCAATTTATACAAGTAAAATCGCTGATTTATCAAAGTGTGATCAAACTGGTATACAATAGCTCTGGTCACACTGTTGCTAAGTACAATATAACAATGTTAACGATGCTTTTACTACTGCTTTGGTCACACTTTCGTCTAAGCATACACTCAATTATTAAAGCTCGTTCGCTTGGTCTCCAATCAGTGACAGCGATAAATGTGTGTCTTATCCAAAGTGTGACCAAACTATTACACAATATAACAATATTTAGCACGCTTTCACTAAGGCTTTGGTCACACTTTTGCCCAAGCATACCCTCAATAATTTCAGCTCTTTCGCATTAGTGCCTGCACACACAGAAACTTAAGTAGATTAGTTGCTTGTGCCATTTGAAAAGTCTTGAACAAATTTGTTGCCGGCTGCTTTAACTTTGAGCTTTGCTCGAATATCCAGTAACAAGGACTCTGGCTGTTGACTACGGCCCTACCCATTGGTCCAGGACATTTTGTTGTTGTTGTTGTTGTTGTTGCCGTCGAATGACTTAAATGTATTGTCGCCGGCTGCTGTCCGTTTGTCTCTTTTTGCTACAAATTCATTTTGGTTGCCTAACAAAACGTTGATCAAAGCCAAAAGCATCCTTTTCACGCTCCAGCTCCTGCAAGGCAGCTCCCAGTCCAGCTCCAGCTCCAGCTCCAGCTCCAGCTTCAGTTCGAGCTTCAGCTTCGAATTCTGCTCCTGCTTCAGTTCCTGCTGCTGTGTGTGCGCATACAAAGGAGGCTGGCAATAAATTAAAGCATTAGCCCCAACCGAAAAGCTCTTAACAGAGCACACACACACACACACACACACACACATACACACACACACACATACACATACTAACATATACGCATCCGGGCAACCAAAAATGGGGCGTTCGAATAGGGAAAAGAAGGCGTGGCGCGGTGCGCATTTTCATTTACCGTTCGTATTTAGTTTTTTTGGATAATGAATGGCATT
Source organism: Drosophila pseudotalamancana (assembly GCA_037075185.1). Lineage (NCBI taxonomy): Eukaryota > Metazoa > Arthropoda > Insecta > Diptera > Drosophilidae > Drosophila > Drosophila pseudotalamancana. Next base: position 419,351 of record JBAMCK010000052.1, on the reverse strand, counting down.
GATTGGAATTCACATGAATCACAGTGGCAAAGTGATAAAAGCCCATTTGTACCACATGTACTTTGTCCTTTTGTGGACCAGCGCCCAATGGGCGTGGCATCCACTATGAGTGCAGCTCCCAACCCCAATCCCTCTGCCACATCTATCTGGTAACTAGGAGTTAGTTGTATCTATGGCAACTGCAGTGCTGCAGCTCATTTGCTTCTGCTTGACCAATGGCAAAGCAGCGTAATAGCACGCACGCACACACACGCACACACACAGACTCACACTATCATATCTGAAGAAAATTGCAGTTGAGTCCACAACTGAATGAGTTTGAATGAAGCATTAGCTGAATAACAGATAGCCAAACGCGTTGCATATTAATTAATTGGCAGATCAACTATATATGTATGTATATATATATATATATATATGCATATAGTACAATATATATGTGCGTAACTAGCATATTGGATAAATTTATAGAAAAGCTGACTTTGCTTCAGTGAAGATTTTGAAGCTAATGTTCGATTGCTCTCAAGTTTCAATTGAATTTTGTTCAATGTGTGCTGAATGGGAATTTGTTTGAGAGTTGCGTTCGTGCTGCTCAATACAATCAAAAGCTCAATGGAATGCATACTGTAAATGCCAAAGGGAGACGGATTGAGAGACTGAGAAGGAGAGAGAGACATGTATAGCGGGTCGTTGATTTAAGGAAAACGCTTCACTAGTTCATATTAAGCACAAACATAGATGAACTTGCATGTTATTAAATTAAGACTAATTAAATGCAGTATTAATTAAATTTTGACTATAGCTAAGATATAAAAACTAAATTAGATTATTAAAGTAAAAAGTAGAAATGCAATAAATATGAAACATTTTTCAATAGCTAAAAAGACTTACTGTGAATTCTTAACTTTCCTAAACAATTTAAAGCTGAAAAATTGTTACCTAATAGAATAAATGTTAAGGTTAATATTTATCAGAGCTGACTAAATAAGTCAAGCATTCCTCTTTTCTCCAAAGCCCAATGCAATTGCCTTACTTAACTCATCCAAAATCCTGCTTAGTTTTGATTGATCTGGTGCCACGCCCACTTCCTCCCTCCCACACACTCAACAAGAACGCTGCACAAAGCAATTAATGAGAAGCAACGCTCAGTGCACACATTTAATCAAATGCGAATGACATGACACACCTGTGTGCCGTCGCCCACCTGGTTGTATCCCCATCCCCCCCCCCCAACCACTCCCCCTTTAATCCCTCACTCTGCAGTTCCAGCTGGGAGTATTTCCGTTTTAATCATTGCCAAAATCCGTCTTTACAGCTAATGCCAAATTGCTTTCGCTTTTGGCCGCTGCACAGGTCGATTTGCTTAGACAGCTTCATTTGCCACTTAGAGGAGACAACTAAGAATGAAAACAAGGAAAAACTGAAAGAGAAAAATGTTGCAATGTGCTGCAGATGGTTCATTTTGAATCAATTTTTCGTGTAGCAGCGAAGATTTCGATATAATGCCTCACTTAAGAGTGAAAAAAACGTGCCTCGAATTTTCACTTTATTCTTATTTTTTTTATAGCTGCCAAAGCTGCATAAGCAAATGTTTGCTTACATATGTGAAATTGTGCGAATGTGTGAGATTTTGGTTGCTCAGCAACAACAACAACAGCAACAACAAGATATAAACACTCTATCAAATATTGTAATTTTTGACAGCGACAGCGACAAATGAAATGATTTTTCCTTTTTTTTGTATAGAAAGCAGCGCAGGGAATAGAGGATTGTGCTTTATATATGTATATAGTATATATATGTGTGTGTGTGTGTGTGTAAGTGCTTGTGTGGGTGTAGGTAGGTAGGTGCCAATAGCAGGCAACTCTCACATTTGACATTCAAAAGTCATTGATAATTATGGATGAAACGTGAACGACAGCCGCATCGAGGGATCACAATCAATTCTTGATTAGAAAACGCAGCTCGACAGCAGCTACCTGCCTGCCACCTGTCCGGGCAACCGACGAGGGTGTGCCTGTGTCTCTGTGTGTGTGTGTGTGTGTGTGTGTGTGTGCGTATTTGATTCTGTGCGTAAATTGAATTTTGATTTTGCACCGATGCTGAGATATGGCATATTAGGCCCAAGTAATCAGGTGTGGGCACACACACACACACACAAACACGCACATATACAGGCATTTAATCTTTTGTGTTTGTGTGCGTGTGTGTGCGTGTTTGGGGCTGGCCATTTAGGCTTACCCATGTGAGTTAGCAGACAAAATCCATTGTCAAACGGCTGCTGCCTGTGATTCTGCTTCTGCTTCTTCTTCTTCCTCTGCTGCCGCTGCTGTTGCTGTTGCTGTTGCTGTTGCTGTTGCTGCTCCTGATGAAATTTGACAACAATTTAGCTGTGGGTGGACACGGACTATTGCCGGTGCTTCAGACCGGGTCATATCAATTAAAAATTCATGAATCATTTGACAAACTCTTTGGGCCTGGCTAAAATTGTTGCCATTCGTCGGGGCCAATCAGTCGACGTTCAGTTTTTGGTGCCGCCAATTTCGCAGTCTAGGTTACGCTTGGGCATTCGCCATTGTATGTCACCCACACACACACACATATACACACACATACACACACATACACTTGTACACTCACATAATAGCCAATTGTAGATGCAGAGTAATCTGTTGTAAAAGGTACAAAACTCGTTAATTCCCCGGGTTGTGTCCTTTTTGCTAGCCTCCTTCGAAAGGGTTTTCCATTACATTAGCGTCGATTGTTCCGAGTGCTTCATGGTTGTTTTTGTTGTTGTAGGCAACTGTAATGAAGTGACTTTTGGCCAGCTGCACGAAATACCATTTGATATATAGCCAAGTAACTTGAAGGTGACTCAGCAGAAAAGTATTTTTGTCCTTTTGCTTATTGTCTTTAATTTGATGCCAAAAAGTTAGCTGCTGCTGCTGCTGCTGCTCCTACTGCTGCTGCTGCTGCTGGTCTTCCTCAACGTATTTGTCGAGCACATCTCGTTGCCAGGGTTGCCACCGTTCTCTGAAGTCTGGCTGCAACAGTTCCGCTCGGCAGCTTCCGTTCGGCTTGATGGTTTTCATGGAAAACTTCATTGAGCAAGCGGAAACTATTTCATTTGGCGCTATAAATGTTGTCAGGTGTACCGACTACCTGCCAGGTGCTGCAAAGGTGGTTCGCCGGTGGTGCTTGTTGGTGGTTGTTGGTGGTTGTTGGTGGTTGTTCGGCTCCCCATTGGTAAGTGGGTGAAGTGCTTTTTGAGTGTTTTGGAAGTTTTCAATATTGTAGCTGCCACAAAATGATTGAGGCCAATGGCTATTTATAATGCAAGCTCTCTCTTCTCCCTCTCTCTCTCTCTCTTTGCTTATGAAAATGTTGTCAAAAATACTGAAAATCAAAGCTGGACGAACACAGCCAGCACCCAGTGTGCAAAATGGAAACCCTTTTGTTGGCATGCTTAATTAAAAAACCTAAAGCAAAGTGCATGAAAATGTTTAAAATTAATTAAGTTAAATCAAAGAAACTCAAAGCCTGAAGAAAATTGCAAGCAAAGCGTCCAAGAGATATTGAAAATAAAGAAGAACTACACACACATACAAATATATGCAAGCAAGGCGTGCACTCAACTATAAGAAAGTTTACAGTGCTGTAAAATACATTAAAAATAAAAATGTTTTTTTTTTTTAAATCAATGCAGTTAAATTAGGGAAATGAGAAATAGAATAAACATGTTCAGGGAAAAAGAGGAAACCCAATATTTATAAGGAAGTACACAGTGTTGTAAAATGCAAAAAAGAAGATAGACAAAACGCAAACATATTCTAGTAACAGTCCAAACTCAATATTGATTGAGTACTTAGTATACGGATATAAACAGTGCTGTAAATTTCCTTAAAGAATCAACGCAGTAAAAAAAAAGAAAATGAAGGAAAAAACAAACATATTCAAGCAAATGACCTGGGTCAATATTTATTTATCGAATGTAAAGAATTCATAGGGAAGTAAACAGTGTTGAAAAATCCCATAAAGTCTTAATGAAGTCAAAGCAAAGAAACTGAGAGAAAAGCAAATATTTTCAGGCAAAACTTAAGACAATATTTATTGAGTATAGATTTTATAACGAAGTTAACAGTGTTGTAAAATGCCTTTAAGTTCAAATTAATTTGAAAATCAATGCAGACAACTCAAAGAATGGGGAAAAAAATCAAACATACATATGTATGTATTCAGGCTCGATATTTATTGAGTGCAGAGAATGTATAAAGAAGTTAACAGTGTTGTAAACTGCTCTTAAATAATGCCTGCACAATGCTTGTTAAAGCTTTTTAATGGCTTCTCCTCCATTATATATATAACATTCGCAATTAATCAGAGCTACAAGCGATGCACCTCAATTCGAATGGAATTGCCATAGCATCCCCTTTCAACCCCACACCTATACTTCCATCTTTCCGCACCCCTTGCAAGACTCAAGGAGGTGAAAGGGGCGGGGAAGCACGCTTTGATGTGTTGCCGTTGGGTTTCCCTTTTTTATTTTATTTTCTTCATTTTTTTTTTTTTTTTGGCAATTTGAACTCGGAAAATATTTATGTTGCCTCTCGCTGAGAGCTCACAGCTCCGGAATGGAGGCAGTTGCTCCATGGAGTGGATGTTCGGCTCACGTTTGGGTATTTGCATGCCTTTGCACTCCTTCGATTAATATAAAATTTGATTAAACTTGGCCAAACGACAAACGACATACGACGAGGTTGACGACGTCACTTGTGGGTTAAGCACACATGACTTGAAAGGGGATTTTGGGGCGTGGCCGTTGTGCAAACATAAGCGCCGCATGCCACATGCCACATGCCACTTGACAGTCGCCCAAACCGACGCGTCGGCCAGTCAAATAAATAACTTGTAAAACATGCATATGAGCAAAAATGTTTGAAAATTGCCAAAAAAAAAAAAAAAATAAAAAATAAATAAAATAGTGGGTGGTAAGTGGGCGAAGTCCTGTGTATCGTAGTAACCAAAGCCAAAGAAAATGGGGCCAGGGAATCGACGGGTCTGTCCCGAGGAGCAGCAGCAGTAGCAGCAGCGCCAGCAGCAGGAAGCGAAGACGAAACGAATAAACACATTGTAAATTGATTTCCTTGGGAACTCAAATAAAAATGGCACGAACAGCAGCAAGTGAGCGACATTTTGTGGGCGTGGCTGGGCGGGTGGTTCGATGGGCGGTTGGCTACACTGGCGGATCTGCCACCCAATCGAATGAACGAATGAATGGGCAAACCAATTTTTATTGCCACGCGGGACACGTAGCGTAGGAGCTCCAGTTGCCTCAACTTCGATTCCCAAACGGCAACGAGATGCCACGCCACCAATCCCACCTACCCTCTACCACTCCCCTTCCCCTCTGATCCACCAATCTTTCTCTGCCTGGTCTCTTGTCTCTTTTTCCTGTTGCGAAAGCAAAATTGGCGCACTGGGCTCTGTGTGGTGAGAACGGACGGAAGGAAGTCGCCGGATGACGGAGGCCCGGACTGAGCGGCGAACAGGCAGTGCGGAGCTGTCGCTCTCGACCCGGCCTTTTGATGGAATGCTCCAGCTGGCCAACTTGCCTTGATAACATGGCCAAGAAACTGTTTGCCATTGCCTTTATTTTCCTTCTCCTTCGGCTGCTGCTGCTGCTGCTGCTTCTCCTTCAGTTGCTGCTGTTATTTTGTTTCGATTCGTTTTCTTATTCTTCTTCATCATTTTGTTGTTGTTGTTGTCAATTGTTGTCCATCCGTCGCCTCGTCGTTCGCTTCTTGTCCCATGTTGGCAACTTCACTAAAAATGCAGGCGAGAGAAGACAAATTGCTTTATCGACGACATACGTAACAAATGTTGCTGTCGGCAGTGACAACGGCAACAGCAACAACACCAACAGCAACAACAAGGAGCTAGTCAACCATTATTGGTATCAAATGGCTTATGGGGTCGATTCGACTCATTGCGATTCGTATCGGGTTCACTTGACTATGTGTGTGTGTGTGTGTGTGTCTATATATATATGTGTGTGTTGGTTGCCTGATTGGCACTGCTAATTATGACTTAATTATTTCAATTATTGCCTCGCAGACTTATTCAATTTGATCGTTGCCAGCAACAACAACCACATTTATTTATACATATACCATAAATACAATCCTTCTTCCATCTTCTATACTTAACCATATGTATGTTATGCACTTTTTCAGATCTCGGACGATGATCGGATGAGCCTAACTACTGCCGTTTCGGACGAAGATGATGGGGAAAGTGTCATGGCCTCCCCATATAAAGCAAAGGCCACTGGCACAGCTGCATCCTCCTTCAATTGCACGGGAGCTGTGCGTAAAGCTGGGTGAGTTAATTCTCCACCCCACACTCAACACATCCCGCATAACTGTAATCAGTGGCACGAAAGTATTCCCGCGAGTGTGGCATGCCACGTGTGCCCGTAATCATAAATAAAGTAGCAAATAGCCCGTCGCTTCGCATATCATTTACAGCGATTAGAGAGTGAAGCCCATTCCGTGCCTCAATCTCTGCTCCATGATGAAGTGCGCCCACTTCTGCAATTCCGTTGAGATTATGAAAAAAAAAGTTGGTTGAAAATGGGAAATGGGAAATGGAAAAGCTGTTGAGTGTAATAAGAGACCCCAAAGCAAGCGCGTTTAGTATTACCTTCTATTAGCTAATGAAGCTTACTAACATCGTTATAATTCACGAATCCTTTTAGAGAACAATCCTCTGCAGTCATATTACTTATGATGTGCTCTATGCTTTATTTCTCGAGCCAACTAACGGGGGAAAAATACAGAATAGAAAAGAAAAAAACAGTTACCATGCTTTTAATTAAAATTGTTTGTCTGGATGAATATTATCTTTAACTCTAAGAGAAATGAAAAAATCTTCACGAGTTAACATTATTTCACATTTATCTTGTTATTCTCAACTGGCTTAATGCAAGAGCTTAAAAAAGTTTACATATAACAAGTACAAAGATAGACAAGAATATAACTTATATCTTGTTGTCTTAACATACTAGTTTTATATCTAAAGCAAAAAAAAAAAACAATAGTCTTCATAAATCATTTACTGCATTTATTGGTTATTTTACATTCTGCTTATAATTCTTAACTGCTTTTAACCGGGAAACTTATATATGCAACATAGATACTGTTACAACTTGCTTTTATTACTAAGAAACAAAATGAAAGCTAACATAATTTCAAATTCGCAGTAAATATATTTAATTAACACACTTCTTACATTTCTTTTGCAATTCTCAACTGGTTTTAACATCGCATTTCATAACTGATTACATCGACTGACAAGTAATGCTTATATAATAATGCTCAATGCTCCAGTGGCAAATGTAAACGATATTTCGCAGCTGAGCCCACGCTTTTCCTTCAACCCTATTAGCTCGTCGTTAATTTAATATTCGATTCGATACTATATATATATAAATATGTATATATGTATATATATGATTTTTCTTGGTTCTCACAGATTTCTGTCGGTGAAGAAATGGCTACTACGTAAGAAGCATCAAATCGAGCTGGCACGCAAACGTGGCTGGAAGGGCTATTGGGTGTGCCTGAAGGGCACCACTCTCCTCTTCTATCCGTGCGATTCGAGGGAGGGCCGGAGTGTGGAGGCGGCACCGAAGCATTTAATTATTGTGGATGGGGCAATTATGCAGCCGATACCGGAGCATCCAAAGCGCGATTATATATTCTGTCTGAGCACCGCATTCGGTGATGCCTACCTCTTCCAGGCGCCCTGTCAGGTAAGTGGACTATGTCTTCGCCTCGGAGTATGGGTGGGATATGATGCGTAGCATCCATTCAAGTCCTTGAGTTCGTTTGCAATTAGGAAAAACCGACATCAGGCCCTGGCCCAGAGGCAGTTAAGCATAAAAGCCTTTGGCCTTGTCCGGACTGCAAGACTTGGACTTGGACGAGATAGGCGAGCGCCTTGTTTGCTTTACGATACCAAGGATATCTATCAGCCAGTTGCCTCTCTATAAGTGAGGTGTCTGTGTGTGGGTGTGGGTGTGTGTGCTGGTTGTGTGTGTGTGGGTGTGCCTTGTCTTGTGTTGAGTTCAGCGCTCGCGGGCTTTCCACATCCCTCGCTCGCAGTTGCCAATGCAAAATGTGTGCCACACACCAATACACAAGCAAGCAAAGACACGTACACACACACACATACAATGAGTGAAAGGCGTTAACTGATGCAGCGCCGCAAATGTGGCTAAAATGCAAATCGCTTGGCTTAAAGTGCGATTGAGGCTTGGCTATGCGACAGCCAACTGTCAGCGATTGCCTTGAACTAATAGTTGTTACTATCCATGGTCCTTGTGCCTAAACTGTAACATGTCTCAGAGGCATAAGCTGCGCATTCACCTGGCCACTAAACACCTGACTGCCTGACAAACTGACAAACTGACTGACTGACTGACTGACTGACTGGCGGGCTGGCTGACAGCCTCACAGATTTGTCATTAAATTTGCATAACTGTTAGTCAGCTAGCAATGACAACGACAGCGACAACTACTACAACAATAACCACTACAACTACAACATCAACCACTACAACAACAACAACTACAACAACTACAACATCGATGTCGACATTTGGCGCTGGGGAGCAACGTCAACGTTTGCCTCTGTTGCATTTGCCTGTACAATTTGTTATCTGCATCCCTTTCTCTCTCTCACACATTCACATCTTCTTCTTCTTGTTTCGCTTTACAGGTGGAGCTGGAGAATTGGGTAAATAGCATCCATAGCGCCTGTGCCGCTGCATTTGCGCGTCATCGCGGCAAAACGGGAACATTGCATCTGCTGCAGGAGGAGATCTTCCGATTGGAGAAGGCTATTGAATCGGTAAGTGGATGCAAACAACGTTTTGCTTACACCTGCCCATTCACCTGTGGGAGTGCGTGTGCATATGTGTGTGTGCGCATGTGTGTGTGTGTGGATATTGTGTTGAATTATTGCCATGCATTTTCAATTTGAAGGGAAATTCTTGAGCTCCTTAAGCGCAAATTCAAGTGATGAGAATTGAAATTGTGTATTGAGCATAAAAGCTGTTTGTCGAGTGTTCGAAGCTACCAAAAGCGATGCCATTATTATGCAAAATGATATGCAAAAAAAGCAAGAAAAATAATAAAAAAAAAAAAAAAAAACGGACAAAGAAAAAAAAAAGAAAAAGAAAAGCGAATATCTGAAGACATGTAAATTCCATGATTTATGAACCCAACCAGTTTGCATATTGTATGGAAGAATGCAAAATACGCTCTGTGTGGGCTGCTAATAGAGCTATACGAGCATTCAATATTCAGGCAGGTGAACGAACATCGAGAATGCGGCCTTTAATGTTGATTTACTGCACAGCTGAAGAAAGATCTTAAATATCCCATTATATTTTCGATACCTGCAAGCATAATTTATTCATTATAATCAACGAACATACTTTTAAATTTATTTTCAACGATAGTCTATTGAAAATATCTATTGTGTTGCCAGTCCAATAACGTTTCTAAATGTTTACCCCATTTTGCAGCACTTATTTTGCTTAAATCAATTTGTTATTTATTTAATTATTAAACATTTTTCGTAAATATGGAACACCATGGCTTTCAATAGGCGCAAACAGTTTTGTAACACTGAAAATTTGTTCAACTTTACTTTGGACAGTTGATAAAATTACAAACAGAAGAATCTACAGTTGGAATGGAATAGAATGCGTTCACATAATACTTCTTATCAATCTATTCAAAGTATCCAGACTAACACCCATCAAAAATCGCTTATCAGCAAATTTAACACCTTTACAACACTACACGGCAACTTCTTTAAGCATTTTATTATTTTAGAATATATTTAAAACAGATCAAATTTATAGCTTATACAGCACCTGGCAGTGAGCTCTCTAAATCAAGCGCAATTCTAAATAGACAAAAGAAAAACAACAAAAAATAAATCCAAGTAAAACCCATTAAATCAATCAATAAAATTATCTAGAAGCCACTCATGTACATTCAATTTGAGCTGCGGCACAACTTTGTTTCAATCTCATTGATATTCTGGACATGTTTTCGTATATTTCGGCACCTAATCAGTCGTTAAAGTAATCAACAACAAAGCCAAATTGTACGAATGTACGAATGTACGACTGTACGAATACATCAATTCGCGAATGATTTCTCAACTGGCAACTCCCGCAACTTTCTCGCCAAAACAAAAAAGACACAACAAACGCATTTCGTAGACACCTCACAGCACCACCCCCACCCCCCCTTCCTCTATCGACGCCTTCGCGAATTTCCCAGCGCAATTTTCTCAAGCCAATTTTCTTTATACTTAGTGTGATGCTCCCCAGAGATTTATGCGCTGCCCTGTTTCTGCTTTTCTTCATGTTGGCTTCTGCTCCATTTATGTATTTGCTTTCAAATCAATTCCCCATCAATTTCAACAACGACAACAACAGCAACAACGGCAATAACAAAATTTGTTTGTTGCCTGCTTCGACTGCATTGCAATTTATTTGCACAAGTTTATGGCCAACAGGAGCTGCACTTCAAACCCAACTTGTGGCCAAAATAAAAACAAAAACAACAAACAATAAACAACAACCAGAGGAAACAAGAAACTGCACTTGCCACAAAACAAATGGCTGGATAAACCGAGCCAAAGTGGCAGCAAGAAATCCTGAGAGCCAGTTGAGCCGATCCTTCGGCTGGGAGTGCTTCGAAGCCTTCTATTTTCCATTCCCTACTTTTTTTTTTATCTATCCTCTATTTTTTTTTTTTTCATTTTTGCTGTTTTTTTTCTGCGCATTCGCTTATTTATTTTTGCATTATGTCATTTGCAGTGTTGCAGGAAAAACAAATTCTGCGGCCGTTTGTTGCATACTTTTTTTTTCTACTATTTTCTGCATTGATACCCTGCTCGGGCAATGGGCAGGGTATGTCGTGCTGTAAGGCGTCTTTTGTTTAGGATTTTGAATTAAATGCGTGGACGGTAAAGCGAAATGGATTGCAGACACGATTTTAATTTACAGATTTTATAGTACAGAGCATCTATTAGTCGAGTTTATGCAAGAAGCTCAGTTTTATAATTGGACTTGACTTAGTTGGCCGTTCAAGCTGCATTGAGCTCTTGTTGTTGTTGGCCAAAGACTATCATTTTGTCCGTTGAACTGCCAGAGTTCAACTTATTGAGGCTTCACTGTTTGTCCAATTTGCGTTCACTTTATTCTTGCTGCTTCTCTAATTTAGTTTTTCCTCATTTACACGTTTGTGTTAAAGTTTGATGTTATGAATTGGCCGCCCGTTCTGTTTTCACATTTACTGCTCCGTTGCTTCTATTTTCTAATTGTTGTTGTTGTTGTTATTGTTATTATTGTTGTTGCTATCTGTCCTTTCGGATAAGCCATAATTACTTCCTTGAATGCTGCGTTTTTCTGTCCACTTTCCCACTTTCCCACTCATAACTTTTCGACTTGTTGTTGATTTTCTTCTTCTTTTTGCTTCCTTTGTTTTATTTTCGGTTTAAGTCGGAGACTGTCACAAGAGTCACTTCACAGTCAGCTCGTTTAGTTCTCAAGTGCCACGCCCCCAGCGTGCTGCCATGCTTAGGAGCGCCTCCCATTTTATGAGCCGCCAAAGTTGGCCAAATGAATATTAATTAAATGAGCTGCCGCGAGTGGCCACAAAAAACTGCATTTGCATTTGCATTTGCACTTGCATTAACATTTTCTACTTCTTCTTAGCCTTCTTCTTTGAATGCTGTTGTTGTTGGATTTGCATTCGGATTTGTTGTTAATTAATTTTGTGTGCAAAGCAAAAGAAATGGAAAAAATATTTAAAGTGCCATCCGATAAACAAAGGCCGCAACTCATAAAACAAAAAGAAGAAGCAGAAAAGCTGCTGTTGAATGAAATTAAAAATAGGAAAAAAAAATATTACAAAAAAAGATAGAGATGGAGAAGGAGAAGAAGAAGAAGAAGAAGAGAAGGTGTCCTGGCTGCTGCTGCCTATCTCAATTTTATGGTCCTGAAAAGAGCAACAGTGTTGTCTACGTCCTTTGTCTTGCCTTCTACTTTGTGTCGATGTGTGTGTGAGTGTGTGGGTGTGGGGTCCACCTGGGCAACGGTGTTTGTCTGCCCTTTTTTATAGCTGTCACCTTTCGGAAATAATCATATATGTGTCAGTGGGGGACAGCACTTCGCTTCGTTTGCTTTAGCTTTTCTAGTTTTTCGCTAGCTATCTATTTTTCTTTTCGCATAAAGCACTTGCACACACCAACACACATACCAGCACACACACCAGCACACACACACATACACACAAAAGAAAAAAATAGTAGTAGCTGCCCGAGCACATTTTAGTTTTTTCGTACGCTCTGGTTTTTACGCTCTAATTACGACTCCTACGAGCAGCTCCCTACACACACACCCTCCCACACACACACACACACACACACACAGGCACGCACATGTATGTGTGTACACCTGGTCGCTTTTTACTGTTTTTATTCCAAGCTCGTGTGCAATTGCCATGGCGCGCAGTCTAAACAAGGCTCACTTGGCTGCTGCTTTCAATTTGCAATGGCGGCTGTCATTTCAGCTCAATAGCAGCCGCTCCTCCCACCTGGCCACGCCTACCACCCATCCTCGCCTCCATTCACAGTCGGTCGCATGTGTGCTGCATTTTTAAATTGTTGCAGCTTCAATGTTTTACATTTTTCCTTCAATTTATATTTGATGATGATTTTCGTTATTTCAATAATTGGGCAATCACAATTCATTTTTGTAATTGCTCAACACTGGAAATAGCATTTAGCACAGCTTTCATAAATCACTTCCATTAAAATATTTCAAAAATGTCGAGTTTCTTGCTTATTTTTTTTAATGAAACTGTAAATTAGTGAAATAACTTTTATTCGAAATAGAATAGTTACAAAAAAAAAAAAAACTCTACGTGGAAAGGAATTTAACAACATATTTGAATATTTTTAAGCTATAAAGTTATCTTTCCTCACTACTCTAAAATTCCCTCTATATATAGAGAAAGTTACATTCCCAGCTTAATGAGCGGCAAATTTCGCTTAGCAACAAATTTTTATATGCAGCTAATTTCAAGGAACGCAACAAAAATGACGCAGCAAAAAATAGAAAGCCGTTAATTAATTTAATAACAATTAAGCTTAAATAAAAGCAATGCTTAAATTTGCAGCACACACACTTACACAAAAACACACACGCACACACACACACACACACACACACACGCACACACACCTACACCTACACCTACACAAACAGAGAAACCAAAAAACCAGCAGCCGGAAACCAACTACCGAAAAAAAAAGGAAATGCAAAAAGAAAACAAACCACGTTGAGCAACACTGGCCAGCCAAAGCGCATAATGAAATACATATTTAGTTAAGTTTTAAACATTTGGTAATTAGTACGTTGACTCTTTGGCCATGCCAAACACTGCTGGCCAGCTTAAAGCCACATGCATTTCCACAACTTTTACGCTCTCCCACACCCAAACGCTAAACTTTTCCATTTTCTTTTTATGGAAACTTTTTGTAGTGTGCAAGATTTTTGTTAACTAAAGTTTATAATTACCATAAAATTCAGTGCTCAATTTTTGGGTGTTGGCCACACGCTGCACTAAAATCGAGCTGACCAGAGCAGGAATGTATATATATATATATATATATATATGTATATATAGATATGGTATACATATATATGTGTATATGTATATGTATGTGTTGTTGAATTTATGTTAGAAATATGAGCAAAGTCGAACTCGAACGTCATAAAGCACGCACACATGTCGTCCAGGCAGTTGTCCACGTAGCAACCCCCAACCCCTAGAGCAAATCTCACACCTCACACCCCTCCTCCCCCTCGCCATCACGTGCTTCCCTTGGCGCCTGCTGCAGATTCTATTGGCTTTGTTTTGGAGCAAACGTGCGAATATTTTTGCAACTTTCGGTCGCAAGTTGCGGAGAATATTTCCGGGGCATTTGGTTCCCTGTTTAGGGTGTTGGAGGGGGGGTTGGTGAGGATGGTGGAAAGTTGGAGCCAAGGCTTGACACTAGGTGTTAGCCAGTTTTGGGGCACACTCCAACAGTCTCCAACAGCCTCTCTACCAAATGCGCTTTTGGTTTTTGATTTGTTTTTTGGTTTCTGCATGCTGAAATATGCTTTATGCTTTATGCGTGTGGCATGTGGCATGTGGCATGTGGGCGTGGCATTCGCCCAACTGCTTCCAAATTCAATTCAATTGTCAACAGCCATTGCAGCCATGGCCGGAAAAAGAAGGCAAATGGCCAGCACACACACACCCACACACACACACACACACACTAACATACACACACAAACACTCACACACGCATTCACACAGTTACACTCACGTGGCCGCAGGCACAAACAGGCGCCAGTTTTTGGTTTTAGGCTTAGCCTGCTCCACCTCCACGTTCCCCCCTCCCCTTGGTCAACCTCCTTATCGTTGTATAATGTGGCATCATTTTGTGGTCAGCATTTATGCAGGACATGTGCACACACCCAGACACCCACACCCACACCAATAAACACACACACAATGCACACACAGACAAAACGTGCACGAAGCGTACAATTTGCAGGCCTTTTGTTGACATTTTGCAACCAGGCAACCACCCAAAAGCCACCCAATTTATGCGGTTGGCTGTGGTGCTCACATTTGACTTTTTTTTGTTTTTTTTTTCTTTTTTGTGTGAGTGGTGCTGGCATTTAATGCACCACCGACAAAGTCAAAAGTTCTGCCCCTGAGTTCATTTCAAATGTCGCGCGTTGCACGCTTTAAATTTAATCTTTCAACTTTTCATCTTTTCATCTTTATCGAGGCACAAAGCTGTCTGTTGCACATGCAACAAAGATTGTTGTGCGAGGGAAAGGTGCATGTGTCCTCCGTTAATTGATCGTTATTGTCTTTTGGGTGGAGTTGACTTATCGAAGGACGAGGCCATTAGCAGCAACAAAACTGATACCAGTCACGAGTCCTTTGGCCAGGCAGCGACTTTATTATTATTATTTTCCTCATTGTTGCTTTCGCTTGTTGCTGTGTGTCTCTGTGTGGACGTGTGTATGTGTGGTTATTGTTGTTGCCGTTGTAGTTGTTGTTATTGGCGGTTTGCGGTTGCTGTGGTTTTTGCTATTTGCGGCATCTTTGGCTTGTCATGCGACGCTGACGCTGACGCTGACGACGATGACGATGACGATGACAACAATAGCAAAATGTATTTTTTAATTGTACTCTCGGGTAAACATATATCACAGCAGCAACAACAGCAACAACAGCAACAGCAGCAACAACAACAATAAGAGCAACAACTCTCAACTGAGGAAGCGGAAATGACAGTCTGACAATGGCGGCGAAACGAAGAACGGCAATGGCAATGCCACAGACAGGCGACAGGTCCTGCAGGAGCTCGAACAACAACTCTTCAACAACAGTTTTGCCTACTTGAGAGCCTTCCACTGTGACTGTGGCTGTGACTGCGAATGTGACTGCGAATGGGACTGTGACTGTGACTGTGAATGTGAATGTGAATGTGAATGTGACTGTGCAGCTCTTACAAATGTCCGCATGGGGAGCCATACACGAGTGACGCTTAATGAAAGCGCAACAGACAAGCACACACACACAGACACACACAATGAAACAGCATTGAGACAAAAACCGCAGAGAAACAAGCTACAACATAGCAATAATAAAATTGCCGTTAAGTGGGGAATTGAGATGACAGTCGAAATTGTGGACCACGTTAATACAGTTGCGAATAGATGGGCGTTGGGTTGGGGGATGGTGCGGAAGTTGGGGAATAAGGCTACAAAGGCGAACTAAAATAGAAGACCTCTTGCATAGACAATGTCCATTTTTTCCACTTTGCGACAAGTTGTCCGAAATGTTTCTTTTCATTGCTTGCGTCGCATAAATGAGGTTTTTTTTAGAGGTTATATAAACAAAAAATAAACTTCTGGATTTGTTAAAGCTTTTGTTATAACCCACTTTGTCTAAGCGAAACATGTAATAAAGAAAAAAATGATTTTTTTTTTGCAGTTATGCAGATGTGTTTCAAGCTTTGCAATTGTTCAGTTTCGTTTAAAAGATCTTGAAAACTAAACAAGCTTCAATGCTAACTGTTTTCTTAACTATTCTTTCGATTAAGTTAATTCGATAAAAATGTTTGCCGATAAATATACATAATGATATGACTATAAGTCAAACAGAATGTAACAACTTTTTCTTATATGACACGTTTTTCATCAACTCATAAACTTATCGGTTATCCACATGATCGATAAAAATTATATGGAAAATAAGTTATAAATAGATTAGATTATCATTATAAGAAACGAACTTACAAGCGAACAGGGCTTTAATTGATCAAGAATTTATACGAGAACATTGATTTTATCCTTCACAATATAATCGATAACAATTTAATGAATCAAACTAAATCAGATTTTCATTGCATAGCTTGCATTAGAGCTGTTAAATATAACATACTATTTATGATCCAGACTTAATATGGAAGGCTTTCCTCTAAGCCTACAGCTATATGTGACACGTTTATTATGCCCTCGACAGCTTGTGGATAATCTATATGATCGATAACAATCATATCACGTTGATTTACATTGCAATTGAATGCAATTACAAGGCAATTAACATTCCCATTTAAGCATGAAATGCACAACGTGACGGCAACAACAGCAAACAATGAATTCCACGATTAATGTGCGCACACAAACACACACACACACACGTACAACACGTAGCGAGTTGTATTTATGTTGCCATATTATTTAAGAAGGCGTCTGCTACGTGCGATTGTGCGTGTGTGTGTGTGTGTGTTCGTGTGTGCCTGCTGGCCTGCTTCAACTGCTGACAATTTTGGCCAGTTGTCCTTTTGGTCTTGATCGTAAATAATTAGAAGGCCCACTTGCCAAATGTTTTGACTGTCCAATGTGTTTCGCTTCTCTGCCTCTTGCCATAAAATTTGCTGATTAACCCATTTCTCCTTGTTGCTGTTGTTGTTGCTGTTATTGTCTAGTGCTTGGCCAGGACTTAACATCCTCTGAACTGCTTATAAAATACTTGGAGTATTATTTGTGAAATTGTAAGCACATTAAGTGCAGTCATTAAAATGTAATTCCATTTATTGTCCTTGCTGCTCGTTAAATTCGCAATCGCATTCGCCATCGCAATTCTGTGGCCCCATTCACTTGATTTAGCTTTTAATGTGGTTTTCCTCTTCTAAACATAAAGCTTAAAGATCTGAAATGCCTTTTCAAGATGTTATGAAAGCGACTGCTTAGCCAAACATACTTTCAATAGAAATATCATTAGCCGAATTAAATGAAATAGTTTACATTTGTTAATTATTTTGTCTTGATGATTTTAATTAGTTTAACTCGCTAAAACGGGGTCGAATGCATTAAAAGTACAGTTAGGTTATTTAAGAAGAAATATTATTGTATAGAACTAGTAAGAGAACTTTAGTTGAATGTGTTCGACTAGGAGATACCCCGCGCACTGCTTTCACTGCTGCTGGGGGGAAGGTGTGGAGGTATTCAAAATACAATTCAATTAAGCCTATAACTGGGTTAGATCTCATATAAATACGTATTATCAATTGATAACATATAACAAGTTGTTACATAACAATTTTTAATCAAAACAATTGCACCTAAACTTAACACTTTAGATTCTAATCATCGAATTAAAAGCCTTTCAATCGATGAACATTTTATATACCAAAATCAAAACATTGACACAAATTTGGAAAGTCAAATGTGATGGCAGCAAATGAACTTTCACCTTTCTTTTAGGGTTACGCGAATGTTAATTAAAATCTGCCACTCGCTGCTTGTTGCATAATTTACCTGCAAAAACCGCAAATTATGGTTTCTATTATCCCACTTTTCGATAAATATAATAATAATAATAATGATAATAATTATAATGTGGTAGAGCATGTACAAATACATATGCAGCACGTCCATCAAATGTTGCCCAATGCATATTGATTGTTCTCTCACACACACACACACACAGAGGCAGAACTTTTACGTATTCGTTGAGTTTGTAAATTCAAATACACCAAATATGATTTATTTCACGTAAAATAAACAATGCGGAGCTCAACAACGTCACATAAGCTGCCAAGTAGCGTGTCCTCGCGCACACACACACACACACACACACATATACGGCGCTTACGCAGACACCTGTGTAAGCCGGCAAACAAATACATTTACATATGTGTGTGTGTGTGTGTGTGCTGCTGCTGTTTATGTGTACACATTCATTAAAATGTCGAACATCGAAAGTGCCCATTCAGGTTGTTCTTGCTGTTGTTGTTGTTGTTGTTGTTGTTGTTGCTGTGTTGCCACGGCTACGCCCAGCGTATCCGCAACTGCAGCGGCAGCTGCATCTGCAAATAATTGTCAGCTTACACGAGCTGAATGCAGCAGCCGAAGCACCACTGCCACCATTACCACCACCACCACCAGCACCACCAGCACCACCAGCAACAACAACTACAACTACAACAATGGCAGCAGCGAGTGCAAAAGTAAAAAAAAGTCTAGCAACCAAAATGAAACAATCACGTGCTCCATGAAATCTATGGAAGCGTGTATAAATGCACGTGAAAGTGGGATTGCAAATGCTAACGAACGGTTGCTTCCACGGATTGGGCATATAGAGAGAGGGGGGCAGAATGAGAGAAAGCGTAGAGTGGAGGAGGCGTATCCTGGTAGCTTCTCCTTCTGCTGCTGTTGCTGATGGAACGCGCTGCGGCGGAAGTCAAACGTTATTTGTAATGAAAACAGGGGCATGTGTTGCATATGTGTGTGTGTGAGAGAGTGTGTGTGTATGGCTAACGATGCCAAAGTATCTCTCAATGTGTGTGTGTGTGCGTGTGTGTGTGTCAAAGTTGGTGCATTGCCAACGCACTTCAGCAGTCAAAAAGAGAGGAAGAGGGAGGGGAGGGAAAGCTGGAAAGCAGAGGTTCACAGATATTTGAATTGCGCCAACGAAAAATGCTGCTGCACATGACGCGTGATTTATGTATTTTTGTCAAATGGCAGCCGCAGCAGCAGCCGCAACAACAGCAACAGCAACAGCAACAAGGAGTAACAGCAATAGTTGCTGCCATGAAATGCTAATGATGCCATGCCTGAGATGCTTTCATAACCATCATGAGTGCCACACACACTTTTATATGTCTATATGTCTATATGTCTATATGTCTACACATACATATATATCTAACCCTGATGTCTCTTCCTCTTTTTCTTGTTGCAGGATCATAAGCTAAAGCACATGGCTGAGCTACAGCAATCGGTTGTCACCGATCAGGAGACACGGCATCAAATCCAGGCACAGATTTTGCAATGGGAGGAAAATCTTGAGCGTCTGCACTGCGAACAATTCCGACTACGTTGTTATATGGCCTCACTGCAGAGCGGCGAGCTACCCAATCCAAAGGTGAGTTATGCGTGCCATTAAATCCAACCCCAACCACTGAAACACTGAACCACTGAACCACTGAACCTGCCTAATGGCAAAATGGCAATTGCCGCAATTTGTTTTACCTAACGGAAGCCACAGAAAAGTTCGCATAACGTGCCTCAAATTGCGTCAATTTGAATTACTTAGCTGCTGATGCTGATGCTGATGCAGAAGCTGCTGCTGATGCAGGAGCTAACGCTGATGCTTAAGATTCTAGATGAGCGGTGATAAACTGCGCACCTGCAAATGCTATTCAATGCAAAGCAGTTGTCAAGTGCACAGGATAACAGAGTCCTTCGAAGGCAAGTAACAGGTGTTGCTCCACCTGAAGATGTGGCAGAGAAAACTGCAGACACATATTTTATATTCAACTTCAAGTCACGCAAATGGGCTTAATAAAAACTCTTTATATTTATTTATTTATAAATATTTTATTGTGCTCTGAAGACATGCTTTAAAGATAATATTTAAAGTAATCTCAATATATGTTGCATACTGAATTGCATTCTGAAAGGCTATAAAAAAGTCTTTATAGATGATATTTAAAGGAATCATTCGAATTCCTCAATTAATTTTTATTTTGAATACCATTTAAACTGACTACATTTTAACCCTTCTTCCGCATTTTAACCATCATTTAAATAAAACCTACAAAAAAATTCCATTAAGAGGAAACTTTGAAGAAAATCTCAAGAGCTGCCAAAAGTTCGATTTCGAATTTTCCTCCTAATCCCATTTAAAGATGATGTGTACTTATTTTTAACTACCTTTTGACCCTTCTCATGTATTTTGGAGCAGCATTTGAATAATGGCTACAAAACAAAGTTAAGAGATGATATGTAAAGGAATCTCAAGATCTTTCAAAAACTTGAATAGATTTTTGTTCTTAAATTCATTTTAAAACGAAAGCCACTTAATTTTTAGCTATCCTTTGACCCTATTCATGCAATTTTGAAGCAACATTTCCACATGTAAATTGGAATGAATATCTGTGGAGCAGCTGAAACCCAACCTTCAACAAATCAACGGGAAGACTTGTCATAAGCTGCTTAAAGTTCACACAATGCAAAACACGAACATTTGATTAAGAATCAAAACGGAAACCCAAACCCCAAAGCGAGATAAAACTGTGTTGTGAAGCAAGAAAAGGAGCCATAACAGAGATTAAAAGGCAACTCCAGCCGCAACATTGGGCAACTCTTAATCTGGGGTCCTGTTGTCTGTAATTGCTTTTACCTACTTATTTTATAAAACGGGCTGCAAAATGTCGATTGCTTGAACTAGTGGAGAATTCGAAACGAGTTAAGTTAATCTCCATAACACAATTTAAGCGCCTTAAATGAGCTGAAAGCTTAAAGCTTAAAGCATCCGAGAGAAAAGCAGATACTCGAACTTCTTTGCTGGGCATTAAAAAGATTTGCGAGGCCAACCTTGATGGGTGACGAAAAGGGTTGCAAGTTAATTGCACTTTTTATGACTTGTACAGAGAACCAGACGGGATGAGTGGAAGATGTCGGAGGAATGGAGGGAGGGGTACATAAAGGGTACATAAAGGGAAGTGGGCTGTGGAATGAGGCCAAATGCGGTGCTTTCAACTGAACAACTCGCATAAAGAGCAACCGCATTTATTATTAATAACCGCAAAACCCAAACAACTTCAGCTGCAGCACTTACACGAGAAAGTGCATGCACTGCAGGCTATTTGCACAGCACACTTGCAAGCCAAGCACATGCACACACGCACACGCACACACACACACACACATACACACACACACACATACACACACGTAAAGCTACATCCTGTTAATGTACTTTGTGCGGTTGTCTGTATGTATTATAAAATTAATTATGTCATATTAGTGAGATTGACCAAAATGAATCGCCCTGTGCCACAATCTTTTGCTTACTTATTTGCATCCATGTGCACTTGAAATCCCTAGGGATATAATCTTACGTAACGGACATTAAGTACTTCTGATTGAGGATTCTTAACTGCAAAGAAAATCACTCTGCGATATTTTTTGTACGAGCAGAAACACTTTTTTAACCTGGCCTTAATTTCATTTTTTCAATATTTAATTGGCAGTGCACAAACAGTTGATTGACAAATGAATCACCCTGTGCTTATTTGCATACGTGCTTTAAAATCATACATTGTTTACATTTGCCATACTTAATTTGTACTTCTCTTAATTTTTCATTTACAAATGAATGTCGCTTACTTACCTGTCCTCCATGGTCACTTTAAGCACACGCTGGGTCAGTCTTATGGGCATATTTAATTGGCATTTAATAAACCAGCCTTGTTTTCGCACTTCAGATAAGTTTTTCATTTGCAATCAGCTCTCTTACCTCCAATTGCAGCGTTCAATTAATTAATGAGTAATGTATTTTCTTTCTCTCTCTCGCTCACTCTCTTTAAATAATGATAACGCTGTCACTCTTTCTCTTTCTCTCCTGCATTACAGTCACTGCTCACACACGTGTCGCGACCAACGAAGAACACTTTGAATAAGTTGGGAGTTTTTACCGTATCCTCGTTCCACGCCTTCATTTGCGCTCGGTCGCCATCGCTGCTCAATAATCTGTTGGCTGGACGTGGAGCCACAAAGCGTCGACCGCCGATGTTGTCCCGCTCCAACAGCGGCTCCAGTCGCCGTTCCATGCAGGTAAGTCCGCCCGCTCACCGTGTTGTATGCGCAATAAAATTATATCAATTTTTGTGGGATAACGATTTTATGACGCCTCCGTCTGCGTGTCTCCAATTTTATTGCGTGCGAGTGTGTTTGTGTGTGTGTTTAAATAATTGAATTTGTATTTAAGGCAGCGGAAACGGCATTAAAAGCCAAATTGATCGCTAATGCGCATCTGAGCGACCAAATGTGTCGCCCTCTAATGTATTTCAGCGCTGACCGCAGACGCGATTTTTTTTATTTTATTTTATTTTTGTTTTTTTTTTGGCATATTGTTGTCCCTGCTTTATAATTTACATTTAATGGCCATCAGGAATTACAAACACAAATTTATGGAGAAGATTCTTTAGATAGCCATTAGGCAAATGGCGCATACAAACAAACAAAAAAAAATAAATAAATAGAAAAAAAAATCTAATCCAAAGTTCTGCAAATATTTGCATAATGTACGTAGCTAAATTTTATTTTATGTTGTATTTTGGTTTTATATTTGTTGTGTTTTTTGAAAGCCAAATTAATCTCGATAAAGCAAATAAATGCACGCACACAAATCGCAAATATTTGAAACGGTTTACAAATTCACATTTCACCAATGTAGCTCAACCAAAATGTTTTCTATTTGCTCTTCGATCCAATGCAATGGCTCAAATAGTCTATCTATAGATTTTTGTACGTTGCTTATTTACCGCAAATAGTAATAAGAATAATTGAAATATTGGAAATAGTGGCGAATAAAGTGGTTATGATTACGCTAATCAGAGGTGCACCTGCATTAAGTATACGTAGTGTGAAAGTTTGGGAATGTCCGAGTTTTTGTTTACAAGCCATAAATAGTAATAGAAATAACAAAAAAGTAAAAATATTAAATAATGATCTACAACTTCTGCCTAACTGAAAAGTTCATTATAGCTGAGAGATACAATAAGTATACGCAACGTTAAAATCAGGCTGCGATGCTCAGGAATTTAAATTGCACAAATTCCAATATAAATACCAAAAATATTAGATATTCTATCTAATAATATGCAATCTATGGCTTGACTGTATGCTTATAATTAAGTATACGCAGGGTATAACTGACGATTTAAGAATGGAGTTTTCTATTTAACACAAAATCACATATAGTATTAATATACATTGAAATAATATCTTATAATAGGTTTAAGGTAATTCTAGCTGCCAGCTGCGTTAAGTATACGTTGTGTAAAACATTTCGATATGTTGAAGATTATAAATTCAGATACAAACCACAAATACTATCAAAACATATAGAGTTATTAATTATAGTGGTTAATTATTCGGAATCTCTACTCATATTTAAGCTAATCATAGCTGCAAGCCACGCTAAGTATACGCAGCGTGAAACTCTTTGACAACAACCGCTGTTAAAGGCCTTTAATTGTTTATTAAGCTGTAAATTTAATTTATGCAATTCGATGCTCAAAGTCAAAATGTAATTTGCGCTATTTAACATGCCACAAAGGGTGTATCATATTTTTTTGGAGAGCTTTGTTCAAGCATATAGCTGAAGTTCCTTTAAAGTTTAGTTCAGTTGACTTTAGTTTCTGTCAATTTGTTTTATTTTTTCAGGTTGTATTATTAAATGAACTCGTTTTGTATTGCTATTTTGTTTATTTGATAAGCTTCAATTAGAGTTGGCAGTTTATGCATATATATAGTTTTATTTTTAATGAAATTCATTTCATAAATTCAATTTGTTTCGATTATTGGCAAAATAATCTTCTGCAGCAGCAGTCGATACACACACACATACACACACAGTCGAATGAACAGGGACGAAGCGCACTTCATTTCCAATTAAATTTGCCAACGCTGCAAATTTGCAGTCGACGTCGCCAGTGAAGCCAAAAATATGCGAAATTAAAACGTTAAAAATAAAAACGCATAAATATAAAAATATAAAGTAGAACGTTACTAAAGTTAAATCAGACTTTTGCGCTGCCAAATTCAATGAATTTGAAAAATATGCATTTGATATTTTGCGCAGTCAACTCAATGGAAAATGTGTGTGTGTATGCATGTGTGTGTGTGGCTTTTCATTTTGCCTGCATGTCAACTGCAATGCAGCTGAAATTGCAATTGAAAATGAAATGAAATCAAATTAAAGGTGTCCACAACTGGCAATTATCGGGCTGCGCGTATTCCGTATTACCAAGTCACATTTTTTTTATTTTGGCCAGAACGGGCTTTAAAACATTTTTGTCACGACGCATTTAATTGGCCAGCGAGCGAGCGACAGATAGAATGAGACCGAGAGAGAGAGAGAGAGAGAGAGAGAGAGAGAAAATTGAATTACGCAACGAAGCGACAACTGAAAATTGACTTGGCCAACCGTCTGAGGCAACGTGCGACGTACAACGTACAACATGCAGCTCCCTGTGGCAAGCGGCTCAACCAGCGTGCAACTCGTTGTGGCATTAAGCATCCAAAGTTCATTAATCGACAGCCCAAAGGCGAAATCCAGTTGAAAATCCAAAATTCAAAAACTTGCCACGAAAAGTTGCACAAATGCTCAAATGAATGAAAATGCGTGCAATTTACGATTATTTGACGGCCGAAGTGAAATTCGAGCTAAACTTAACCCAAGCAGCAACTTTGAAGATGTAAATTAAATGTTATATTCTTTATTGCCTCCAATTTAATTATAAAAACCAAATTGCAATTTAAAAATTCATTTTATATCTCAAATAGTATTAAATATTAAAGATTACATTTTGGAATACATTTTATAGTTATAGTTAAAAACAAGATGGAAAACATTATACTCCCGTTTATCCACAATTTTCCGAGATTCTAGATGAAACCTTCTTAACAGATCGAGAGAGATAAGTTTGCATATATTTAAACAGACAGATAGTTAAATTTGTATATGTACATATATCATACAAATACATCTATAGCTAGCGCAAATACAAATTTATGCTATTTAAATTTCCTTAAGTGTAAAATTGTTGCTCGAAGTGAAATATGAAACTCATATTTTAGCTCGTCTGCTCTTGTGGGCTTTTGTAACTTGATTACTAATTATAATTTGCAATTTGTGCAGCTTCGAATTTCACATTACATTCAAAAACCACAACAACAAGCCCAACAACAATGGACAGTAGGGAGGAACACAAACGCCTTCATTTCCTGCATGAATATAAAGACGACAACCAAAAAAAAAAAAGAAAAGAAAAGAAAAAAAAAGAAAGAGAAGAAAATGCATTGCATTACATCTGCATTATTGATTTCACAGTGTGGCAAGCAACTGTGTGGCATAATGATTTTGCAAGCGATATATGTTTATATATATTTATATATATATATATATACATATATATATATATGTGGAAAAAGATGCGAATGTTGCCCAATTGTTATGCAATGCAAAGATTCCTTTCTGTTGCCGCAGTTGCAGTAGCACATGTGGCAAGTCTGACGGATGTGCATGCAAATGTGGCTGCCAACTTGTCTCTGTGTGTGTATGTGTATGTGTGAGTGAGTTTTGTAACTGCCAAACTAATTCAATTGTCGTGCAAGTATTAAACTGCACACACACCGCACTTCATAAGTTTGCATGTGTGTACGTGTGTGTGCGTGTGTGTGTGTTACACCTGTGTGTAGTCAGCCAGCAAAAGCATCGTCGATGGCTGCCAATACAAATGCAATTTTCATCTGGCAGCTGGGCGCCTGATTCGTTTACCAGTTGGCCAAACTGTTGGCGCTTCAACTTCAGCAGTTGCAGCTTTGTTAAACACGCCGCTCTTTCCCTCCTCAGATAGAGAGAGAGAGAGAGAGAGAGAGAGAGAGAGAGAGAGGGAAGCTGATGCCGTTAAGCATTTTAACTGAGTTTTCTTCAAACTCTCTGGTGTCTCTGTCAGAGTCCGTTGACTGTCGACTGCCTGCTGGTTGGCTCCGGCTCTGGCTCCGGCTCTGACTCTGACTCCGGCTCTGGCTACGGCTCTGGCTCGGTCTTCGGCACTGTCGCTGACGTTTTTCATTACACATTTGCTCGGATAGAAATGTGTTTTTGCTATTTTTCAATTTTCACTTCCGTGTGTGTGCCCCAGCAACAACAACTACCTCCTTAATGACATTGTATGTGTGTGTGTGTGTGTGTGTGTGTGTGGGTGTTCGCTCGCCTGTTTATCCAATCGAATTTTGTGCCTTTTTCCAGATGAATTCACGTGACGAGCCGGAAAAAACCTTCAAAGTTGCAATGCCCGACAATGCTTACTCGACAGTTTATCTACGGGACGCGATGTCTGTGGAGGAGTTCCTTGCCAGCGCCTGCGTCCGTCGCAATCTCAATCCCATGGAGCACTTTGTGCGCGTCAAGAAGCGACGTGACATGGAGGATCACAATTACTTTGTGCCACATCGCAATGATCTGATTGAAAATTATGTAAGTAACCTATGCCACAGTCAAACAGTTCAAATAACACATACACACACACACACACACACACCTACACGTGTGTGTCTGTGTGTGTGGGTGGCAATTTCGATTGAACTTTGAACTTTGCTCATGTGTCTGTGTGTGGGTGTGCGCGTGTGTTGTTTGTTCAAAATTAAGGGCAATTAAGGCGTTTTTTTTTTCTCCTTCATTCTTGTGCTCGACAAAGGAAATGCCAATTCAAAGGATTAAATGCGATTTGTTCGCACAAGTGTTTCGGATTTTCGATTTAATGGAGATGTTCGTCCTGAGCCTTGAGATTTGCTTAAAGTGTTTATAGATGGGCCTGGCATTCAATTTTGATAAATCGCAGATTAAATACTTTAATTACTTCACAAACGGAATGAAATTTCATAATTTTGATTGAAAATTTACTTTCCCGAACTTTATTCGGAGTGTAGGCCTTAAAAAAAAGTATCCTTTTGCTCTGAGCTTTATGGCTTTATGCATTTATATATAATTGAGGTCAACAGATTGGAATTTAAATAAATTATTTTGACTATCTGTGCTCAACTCTACAATACCTTATAATACGATATTAGTGTAAGAACTTCAGAAATATGAGTGAAAATTTACTTTTAATAACTGCCTTCGACTTGCAGGCTTTTGCCTTCGTTTTACATTATTAATTTAATGAGGTTGGAGATTAAGGTGAATAAAGTTGAGCAAAGCTGATTGGAAATCGGTTAGAGATACTTATAATGACTTTCAAAAGCTTTTCAATGGGTTTCGTTTCACATAAAAAAACTTCTTTAACTGATTTGTATTTAACATTGTTTGAACAATTAGGAAGTTGGCTAAAATAGAATCGAAGCTAAGTTACAGTTGATAAGGCAGACATTGCAGCTGTTTTTAGACAACTGAATCCTACGATCCTACAAATATGTTAAGCCAAGGACTTTTTCTGTCTGCTGATCTATTCTAATTAGTCTATCTATTCTAATACTATTCTAATTCTGATCTATTCTTATTAGTCTATTTCGAAGAGCAAATCTTAATGGAATTTAAGATAAATATCAGCTGTTAAAATATTTGAAAACTTTAATCTACATGAACTTACAAACAGTTTATCTTAGAGTTTTGTTAAGTTGGGTTCGTTCTGCTGGCACACACATCTTTCACCTGCTGCAATAAAGCAGAGGCAAGCCTGCAATGCACTTAATATTGGGTCATTGCTGCAAGGAGTTAGTCCTTGCACTCCCGCTGCACTGCTGCAGCACCCAATCCGAATATGTGGCCACTTAGCGAACGATTAGGCTAAGGATGCCATTTCTGTAGCTCTCTGGCTGCCAAGTCAGCAGCTCCGCAGGACCAAAGTGCTTCAACAAAATTGTGGGCAGAGGTCCTGAAAAAGTTTTTGGCCGAACAACAAGCTGTAAATATAGCCAGGTCAGAAGTGCAGCTGTACGAAAACTTTTTGGCTGCTCAATAAATCGAGAGTTAACACAACTTTTTTTTTTTTTATTAAAACTCGCTGCAGGAAAATAACTTAACTTTCTTCTTCTTCGTGTTTTTTTTTTCACTTTTTGAAGCTGTGGCTAATTTTTATAAAATGTTGTTCTCATTGCCGTTCTGGTTCTTCTTCTTATTCCATGCAGCTACATAATCACGAATTTGTGGAGGTGTGCATGAAAATCTTGTACCAGGTGGAGCTGCAGCGCACCACATTGGAGCAAATGTGGGGCTTCTCGGTGGAGGCGGAGCTGATTGAGAATGCCGAGCGGCAGGACGAGCTCTGCTGCTATGTGAGCCGTGTCGAGGACAAGAGCGTGGCTATGCACAACGGTAAGTACCCTCGAATTAATGCAATTTATGACACAAAATGCCAAATGGCCAAATGGCCAATAGACAAATAACTTGTTATAATACCCGTTGCCAGGCCAACTACATTTTCAATCTGGGCAAAGAATATTTATCAAGTGCCACGCCCCACATTTGGCGCCCAGCTCTTGCTTTATATATTTAAATGCTTTTCACTTTTATGTCACAAAACTTGAGCCGAACTCGCTTTGGAGTCAAGTGGAGAAGCACTGAAGCTGCTCCTGAGGGCCAGCCACTGCCACAGCTACTGCTGCCACGGCTATTGCTGCAACTGCAACTCCATAAAAACTCAACACTCGAAGCACTCGAAGATGTGCCCTATGTGTGGGTGTGTGTGTGTGGGTGTGGGTGTGGCATAAAAGTGGTTGCACCTGCAACGACTGCCACAGGACCTTAGCGGCATGTTCTTTACTTTACTTTTTGGCTGTCATCTTAGACGTCGGTGCTCCACTCTACTGTGCTGCTCCTTCCACTTCCCCTTCTCCACTCCTCCTCCTGCCCTTCTGCTCTGCTCCGCCGCTGCTGTCCGGCGTATCCTTTGCAGCGACTCTTCTTGTTTTTCTATCACTTAAAATCAACTTAAGTTGGCATTTGCATGCGTCCTCCTAAAGAAGCGCTTCCAGGTTGCAGCGCTCAGCTCTCAGCCCTCAGCTCCTGGCTTCCAGCTCCTGGAGTCAAGTGCTTGCAGTCGAAATGCCACTCGAGCAGCTCTTTAAATTATGTCGCCCGATGTTGACAGGTATACACCCCTGCGGGTGTTACCTGTATAACTGCAAATGCTGCTGCACTTGCAAAAGTGATGAACCTGAAAGAAAATTTCGCAGCGGAAATCTCATTAAGCACGTTGGCTGCGAATGTGGCAACGACGACGACGACGATGAATCAAAAGTCCATAAAACAATGTGCACGAAAATCGTTAGCAAAAAGTGAGACATGAATCCAACAGCCACACCCCCCGCCTTACTCCACTTTTTCCCCTTCCAACAT
Organism: Drosophila pseudotalamancana; assembly: GCA_037075185.1. Taxonomy (NCBI): domain Eukaryota; kingdom Metazoa; phylum Arthropoda; class Insecta; order Diptera; family Drosophilidae; genus Drosophila; species Drosophila pseudotalamancana. The sequence continues at coordinate 389,769 of JBAMCK010000052.1, read as the reverse complement.
ATTCCCCCTTTTTCCTTCGTTTCGCACCCGCGACTGCTTTAAAAGTTGGTCCTGCCAACGGCGGTTAGTTTATAATTTGCTATAAGTTTTTCTTGCCCTTTTTTGTTTGTTTTCACTTCCCCCCTTTCTATATAGTTTTCATCTTTTTCTTCTTCTCTTCCGTTTTTTTTTTTGTTTTTGGCTGGTTTAAAAGTGCGTTAACAATGCCACTGGACAAGTTTTTTGCCAGGGTGTTGAATTTAATGAGCAGCAAATAAAGTGCCACACTTGCTAATGACTTCGGTTCTTCACTACTTTTTTCTTTCAGTGCATCACATTTTGAATACGTGTTATATAAGTGTGATTCTTGAGGGAATTGTAGCAATAAGTCAATATACCCTACGTTCCCTTTGCTAATTGGCATAGGGTAAGCAAAATGTCAATTAAGAGGCGTCGCAATTGCTGGCCATAAATAAAGAGTTACTAAGCTCGTAAGATAACGTGTTGCAAGTTTCAATCTGCAAGACCATGAAAGCAAGCATAACGGTATATTAGAGAAGGATATGAGGAGAAATATTACGTAACATTTGCTACATTTTGCTTGTGAATGCGATGCAAATGGAATTGAACAACTGCGTGTGGCAGCATAAATTAAGCACTCGACATTTACATGCCACAGATAAAGTGAGAGATAGGCTCGGAGAGAGCGAGACAGAGAATAGTAATAGTACAATTGATTTAAATGCCTATTAGCAAGTTCGAAAGACCAATTCGAAGGAGGCCACAAAACAAAACTGAACATTTGGGCATGGTCAAGACTGTTGGCCAACCAATTTCTGCAGCTAAACAAAAACAAAAGCAACCGCAAACAAGAAATTGCTGCAACTTGCAGCAAATGCAAATGGAAATGCAAAAAGGTTGCGGCTTGAGCTAATTGAAACCCCAAAATGTCTTTGAGGGCCTTTAATGAGCGCTTAAATTGTACTTTGAATCAATGCTCAATGCCTTTAAATGTAGCTTGCCTTGTGCCACATGCCACATGCCACACGCCACATGCCACATGCCACATGCCACACTCAGCTGGCAAGTGGCAACTCTCAGCGCCTGTTTGCTTCGCTTTTCCCCAGTTAACAAACAGAGGCAGTCGAGCAGCCATCGAGCCATCCATAATAATGATGGCCACAAATGCAGAAGCAGCAGTTGCAGTTGCAGTTGCAGTTGCAGCACTTGCTACACTTGCAGCAGTTGCATGCCACACACTCGAGTGTTGAAAAACAAGCGTGGCAAAGTATTTGGCAAACATGAAATAACAATTTGCTTGCAGCCAAGAACAAAGCTGTTGTCAACGCACCCAAAAATGAAAACAAAAATAAAAAATACAAATAAAACAAGTCAGAAAACTTTAGTCGAGTGTGCTCGACTAAAAGATATCCTAAACTTCATGCAGTGCTCTTTCGAAACGCTACTTTCTATCTTTTAAAATGAAATGAATGAAAGAGAGATGGAGTATCAAAAACAAACTCCATTTGTATAAAGTTTAGAGTCTCTAGTTTTTATAGATATTATGATAGACGAGTTCAAACATGCCGTTAGACAGACGGACAAGCTTTAATAGACTCTACTGTTGATCCCAATCAAGAACAAATATATTTTACGGGATTTTCCACGCCTCCTTTTACTTATTACATTAATTTTCACAAACCATTATACCCAGCTACGAAATGGATGCAGGGTAAAAAAAAGCAGCCAGGAGCTGACAACCAGGACCACAAAGTAAACCAAATAAATATCAAGTCGAGTAGATATTTGTCTCTAATGCATATGCGCTGCCAAAGCTAAAGCCAAATAATCCACACCAAAACGTAACGAAACGTAACGAAACGTAAACGTAAACGTAACGAATTCACCAAAAGCCACACTCACAAAAAAACAAAAAAAAAAAAAAGTCCATTTGAAATTGTAACAAATGCAAAAATTTGTGCAGGAGCTGCAGCGCTTGCTCCTTTTGATATCCTGGCTGCAGGTTCAAGGTGCAGCAGACTCTTACATAAAATACACAACTGTCTGGCAGATAACAACCCACGCGTACACACACACACACATATATATATACATATATAGAAGTGTGTGTGCATATCTGTCGAAGTTGCAGCTGCAACAACATTGATAACGTGCAACAAAACAAAAACGAAGGCAGGCAGCTTGGCAGCTCAAAATAAATGTTGTAGAAAACAAACACACTAATATACACTCACCTCCACCACACATACACACCTACACACATACACACATACACAGATGAGCTGCCACAAAGTGCTGTTGTTATTGTCTTTTATTATCGCTCGCTCAAGTCTTTGCCGCTTATCTTAAGGCAAGTTGTCAGAGCCACGCCCACCGTTGGACAACAGCCGCCCCATTCTTGCATTTATACAATAAAAACTATTAAATATCCCGCACACACACACACACACACACATTCTATATAAATTGTAAATATTATAAACAGAGTTTTCCGTCTTTCTACTGAATGCTTTGTCTAGCTTCCAGTAACAGACACACACACGCACACGCACTCACACATACAAATACACATATTATATGAACGTCAACTGAGTTTCTACCGTCTTTATTCTAAATGCAGGCATTATCAAAGGAGACGAAATAATGGTCATCAATGGAGCAATTGTTTCTGATCTAGATATGATGTACTTGGAGAGCGTTCTGCAGGAGGAGCAATCCCTTAGCATGATGATGCGGTAAGTCGGCCTGTCTAACTAACTGTTACACACACACACACACACACACACATATATATATATATATATATATATATTCCTATTTATGTCAATTGTCCATCGCGTTTGTTGCATTCGCTGTCAGCTTATCCACACATACCAGCAAACATTTTCGCATTTCTATTGACAGAACATTTCTTGCCATTGTTGAGTTTCAATATTGTTGCTCATTGTTTAAATAGATATGTGCACTTATTAACTGTTTGTGCTTTGTTTAACTAACAATGAGATATCGCTTAAAGCCGCAGTCGATCAACTCGAACAACAACAAAATTTTCTCTTCCTTTGTTTATAATTTAATTAAGATGCCAACTTTGAAGCTAAAATTCAATTTAAAACAGATAAGTAAATAAATAAGGGAATAAATTAAAATAACATAACTTAAGTCAAAGATATTTAAATTGGTATTATTGTTTTAATTATTTAATATAGTGGTTCTTAATCAAACAAATTACTTAAATATAATAAATAAATTGACATGATTTGTAATATTTTTTAAGTATTTGGTGAAAAAATTAAATTTAATAATAAATTGGAATAACTATTAAAAATTCTTGACCAAACAATTCATAAAAATCTTCAAACTAATACAAAACTTTAATTACAAACGTTAAAGTCTAAGAAATTGATCAAATTCTTGAGTTTTTTAACAATACTTGGAAATTAATATTAATATAATTCTCAATATATCCTAAACGATGGATAAGCAGCAAGTAAATCTATTAGGCATAAACACATACATAAATATATTACATAACACGTTAGTTGAATGACTATACCCTAGAACTAAACCATAAAACAAAGTCTCTGCTTCATGATTCATTTTTCTGACAGCTTTGGCTTTGTTATGACATTCGGAAAATCAATTAACTTTTCTAATGGCAGCTTTCGTATATAATATATTTTTTTTTTTTTGCCCACTCATGAACAATATATCTATCTTAAATTCCCATTCATGGCCATCCCACTCACACACTCACAAACTCTCTTCCTCTCTCTCTTTCTCTCTGCTGTTCTCTGTGAACTTCTCTAAAGCCACACACTCGTTTAATATTAAATGCCGCACAAACTTTTAGTATAAAAAATATTAGGGAAGAGGGAAAGGAAAACCTCGAAATATGTCAACATTTGACAAGCTTTTTGTAAATTTTCGAAGCTGGCCAATAAGCAGTTGCCACACACACACTAGCGAAAATAGTTTGGCAACAAATCAAAAATGGAAAATTTAGCACCAAAAAAATGGCAACGACCAACAAAATTTTCCCAGCTTTTAGTATTTGGATTTTTTGTTATTCTTCTCTTTTTTCGTTGTTTTCCTATTTCACGACAAAGTCGAAACAACAAAACTAAAGCCACAGATGAACACAAACACATTGACCAGCTGCCCAAAGAGTGGAACTTGTGGCCAGAGTTAAAGTTGGGTTAGGGGCGGGTTTTAAGGAGGGGTTTGCGAACCTTTCTACTCAGAGCGTAGAACGAGGCATTTTGATAGCCTAATTAGCTGCTCTTTATGGCCGGTATTGGCTTTTGTGCTAAGCGTTTGCGAGCCAGCTAACTGTAACCTACGACCCCACCATCCGCCAACCCCCTTTCACACCCCTTTCACCCGCTCAGAATATCCCATTCAAATTATGCACGTTGAAGAGCATTTTTCCGCATCTTTTGCCACTGACATAGAAAAAGGTCAGCCAGGTGTTCGCTTTAAAAGGTAGCCGAGCTTCCAAGCCCCAAATGTTCCAAAACAGAAATCAAACTCAATACAAATTTATGTTAATTATTTTTATTTTTTTATTAAAGTTGCTTTAAAATTGTGGAATTTTGTATATTACTTGCAGCTCCTCACGCACCGAGCCGCCGGATCTGGTCGGGATTATGCGTGTGACGGACGATATGATTGACTCCCTGGTGTGTCCGCCGCCTCCCACAGATCCCCCCGTCATGAGCGAGGAGATGATAACGGGCCTCATTGTGCCAGCCCCCGGTTGGAGTAAGTATCCCCCAGCATTCCCCACTCCACCCTTAGACCCTGTTTAAGACCCGCTTTTAGCCACTCGCCAGTAGTTCAAATAAAAACTGTAAATACCTTTGGTCTGGCTTCTAACTACAACATAAACTAAAACTGTGCGTGGAATGTTTTCTAAACCCAGAACCCATAGAAAGTGTGTTCATATGGTATATGGATTTCTCGATTAGGTTTGTGGCAGCTCTTTCCTATTTACTTTCTAGATCAGATTAAACAGACATTTAATTGTATTATGTAGGATACGATTTCCTTTAGCTTGATATCGAGATATATCGATTTACTTACAATTAACTTTAAGTATTAGAGATTAACTTCTGAGTTTTATTGAGATGAAAACTCTGGGTATCTGCTAATCATGCATACCCCAAACTGAAATAAAACACTGCTGAAGTTGAAAAAAGATTATGAATGCCTAACTTTTTAAATACCTCCGTAATCTGTAGCTTAGGGTATCTGCGAGTCATGCATACCCCCTTAAGAGCCCCCTTATTTGTATTTTTTTTTTGTATTTTGTTTTCAGCATTTGAAAGCCGCAACGCAACATTCATCCACGGCTACAACAAAAGCAAACTAATCACAGCAGTTGTGCTCGTTGTAGTGCTTGTTGTTGTGGTTAAGGTGCGGTCTCTCCCTCTCTCTCTCTATCTTACTCTCCCTCTTTCTGTGTGTGTGTGTGTGTGTGTGTGTGTGTGTGTGCAGCGGAAACGTAAAGCGCATTTCCGGGCGCGCATGCGAATTTGTAAAGTTCATTAAAGTAATTTATATTTTTCGTTAAATGCATGTTGCAAGTGCTTCATGCAACATGCAACAACAATTACATCAATAAGTAGCGTGCTAACAGTGCGAGAGAGAGAAAGAGAGAGAGAGAGAGAGAGAGAGACAGAGACAGAGGCGAGCTGTGTGTGGGTGTGCGGCAGGAGTTGGCGGCCTGCTTGCCACACGCTGTCGTTGCGATTCGTTTCGCTTTGCAGCAACAACTACATAATTACAGGATTACAAACTGCGCACACACACAGCCACACACACACACAGACACGCGCACACACACGCACGCTGCAGTGCACTCAAAAAGCCGAAGTGGCTAAGAACACAAAACAATTAAAAACCAACAAACGCAGCAAACAACAGCAACAAATGTGTGTATGTGTGCATGTGTGTGTGTGTGTGTGTGTGTGTGTGTATTTTATACACAAAATGAAACATTTTTATGCGGCAAACAATTAAAAGGCACAGCAAACTAAAAAAGGATTAAAATAAAAAACAACACATATAAAAAATATAAAAAAAAAAAGAAAATAAAGAAAGAAAAAATATATGTAGCAAAAATTAAACGACTCTGGCACACATATTGGTTGCGTGCGTGTGTGTGTGCGTGTGTTGCGTATTTTGTAGCATATTCCACATTTCGGCACACAGTCTGCTGCTGCTGCTGCTGCTGCTGCTGATGAACGGACATTTGCGGCATATGGCTTATGGATATGGCGGCATATGCAACAAAAATCGTTTGCCATTCAACATGAAATTCATGGTTGGGGTGCAGCATAACGGGACACCAAGTTTGCTTGGGGCAACAGAAAAAGAGAAAATGTTAAAACTGGATTACATTTCACTTTGGCAATTAAACAGAAAAAGGAACTTTGGCAAGGGGCATGCAACTTGATGTTGAAGCACTTTTAGCTTATTAAATGCACAATTTGATGAAGACTGCAATCAGAGAAGAGCACAAGATATGTGTAAATATATACGTATGTAAATATCTATATATGTATGTACAAAAAGCGTTGGTCACGAGTTACATCGTATTTTTTTGCCAATTAAGAATAAAAAGAGGAAGAGTGGCATACAAAACAGTTTTCATTATCATATGTTGCCCTTTGAGCTATAATTAGCTTTCTTTTGAGTTCCTGGAAGTCTCTTGAATAAAGAATTTGCAATTTATTATCGTATATGAAGTGTTTATTACAGCATATATTCCATGGACTTTTTTTTTATATAAGGCTTTTAATTTTCGGAAAATTCATTGAGAAAAATGTAATAGCTTAGCATTTAAATGTATTTTACAGAGCTCGTCTTTCATTATTATAGAAATATTTATTATAGAGCTTTCTAATTATATTTGTATATATAAAAGATTGAATCAATAAAATTCAATAAAAAGCCAACAGTTTTCCGACGAAATGATTTGCAATTCAGCTTTAAAACATTTTCTCTTGAATGCCACAATTTAAAACCCATTCAATTAAGAGGCAATTTGTACAAAGTAATGCCCATGTAATATTTTAAATACATCCTAAGCTATACATTTATTGACTTAAGTCCAAAGGAAATAAAGTTCAAGTTAAAGCCCAGCTCTTGAGCATTACTGACAGGTCTTCAAAGTAAAGTATTTTACTTGGCTCCTCAGTTTAGTTTCCTACACTTTCGGCTCGTCCGCTCTGAAATATGATATTATTATTCTAACTAAGTTGTGTCAATATCTTTGAGCTATCAATAGCTACAGACAGCTGCCCTATTCTCACCTGCCGAAAGTGCAAAAGGTATGCGATAGGTTTTTTAACAGGCTCACGTTTTTGGCTTAGCTACTAGTAAGGCACGTAACATAAACTCACCCCCTCCCCCTGCCCTGTCTTCTTCTTTTCACACACACAGACACACACACGCACACATGTTAGTTTAAGTAAAGCCACTACTAAAATTCTAGATTTTATGGCCAATGCACGTTTTCGACTCGGTCGTTTAAATGACCAACTACAACAACAGCAACAAAAACAAACATCCAACGAGAACAACGTCTATAAGTTATTAGCCCCGTCTGTAGTTGTTGTTCTTGTTCCTAGCTATGCCTTGGAGAACTACGTGCAATTTGTAAGAAGACCGCAAGTTGAAATTTATAAGGCGGCAATTTCAATATCTCACACACGCACACACACACACACACACACACATGCACTGTGGTGTCAAATTTGAAGCAAAATGTTCATAAAATTTGTTGTAACCAATTTGCATGTGGCCAGAACTCAAGCTAAGGAGTGAAGCAGTATTCAAGGACATGATTTTTAAACGCTTCCTGGCGCTGCCAAAAACTAACACACACACACACATACATATATACATTCAGACATCTATATATGTGTGTTTATATGTATTCATGCCATGTGTATGAGCCATAAATTTTTGTTCTTCTTGGTTAAATCTTTGCCGCGCCTGCATATATCTTTCTCTATGTGTGTGTATATATGTATGTGTGCGTGTGTGCGTGTGTGCCACACACTCCAACTCCTAGATGGCACACTCCGCCGTGCTTGCTGCCGCTCTTGTGTGGACGTTGTGGCAAACACATAGCAGCAATAATCATTACGGCTTGTTGTGGCTGTTGTTGTTTTTTTTATACCCTGCACCCATTGAAAATGGGTAAAGGGGTATTTGGAGTTTGTGGAGGTGTGTACAGCAGTCAGAAGTACAACCAGCATATATTAAATTATTACATAATCAAAATGAACACGAAGAACTCAGGAAATACTTAAGCTAATGACTTGAAATTTAATATACATATTAAACATTTAATATTTCTATAGGATAGTTAATCTCTCAGCTTCATTATACCGATTATATTATAGCTTTTAAGGCACAGTTCGTATTCTATTAGAGTTACAGACTATAAAATTTAATTTCGATTGTTGATACTATAGCTCTACAGTGCCGTATTAGTAACATAAACTAAAGTTAAAGTAATTAATTTATAATATAGAATTAGGTTTTTATATAAAAAAAAAGTGCGTTCGCATATCTAAACTTAACAAAAAGCTTTGTATACTTATGCACAGAAGTAAATAGGAATATTTAAAAAATGAGCAGCTTGGCGAAGGGCATAGGGTATCTGCTAGTCGAACACACCCAACTAGAGGAATCCTACTTGTTCTTCTTGTTGTTTCTTTTGGGTGCTTGGAGGCTGCGCCTCGTTGGTCCTGGCTGCCGGCTGTATTTTTGTTGTTATTACTTTCAGCTTTGTGCTTGCGCCTGGTTGTGTTATTGTTGTTGTTGTTATTGTTGGCCATGTTTGTGTTTTTTTTCGGGCGCCATTTCCGCAAGTATTAAATTCCTGCTGCTTTTTATTGCGCAAACATGGAATTTAAAATTAACAAGCAAGCTGCAACAACATAAATAAAATCCTTAATCGAACTTTAAACCAGCAGCGGCAGCAGCAACAACACCAACAACAACAACAACAACAACAAATGCAGGCTGTCTGTTGCCTGGAGGCAAGTGGCAACTAATTATGAGGCAGCCAAAAACTAATAATAATAAACATAACTAACTGTTATCTTTAACTCACGCTTACTAAAAACCGTATTCGGATTCCGTCTTCTCTCTTCCCTCTTCTCTGTTCCATCTTCCATCTTCCATTTCCATTCACTTTAGATGGCGCTGGCAAGGATTTGTATTCACCGGAGGCGGAAAGTTCGCCGGCGCCCTCATTTGTGGAGCCAACTGTGGCGCAATTGGCAGTTGGCGGCGTCGGAGGAGGCGGCGGCGGATTGGGCGTGACCAAGCCAACGTCCCGGACCAGCAGCTTTGAAATTGAGAATCTGTTGAAGACCGCGGAGCAAGTAAGTGCCTAGTACTCAGCATGCTTCCTCTTTTTTCTCCCCCACTCTTAAGCTCTCTCTATATATACGTATATATATGGTTATATATATGTATATATTATATAAACATGACCAAGAAGAAACAAAACGCAAACACGTTAAACCCGTCCCGAACCCCAAAAAGAAACCGAAAACCATAAGAAAAACCCTTGCCCCTAGACCTGAGATCCAAAACAACATTCAAACCCGGAACTTGGCACTTGGCTGACACCGGCTAAGGGAGCGGGCAAAGCCAGTTCCAATTGCTTTGAACTCGCTGAGCGGAAACGGAAACTATTAAAACGAGCGCCAAACACGAGGCAATGTAGTGGGTGAGGGGTAGGGTAAAGGGGGGTTGGGGTTGGTGTTGGGGTTGGGGTTGGGGTTGGTGCACTTCTGATTGAAATGTGCACAAATTGAAATTTGCTAAAGCTATGAGGGAAGTGCCTCGTGTGGCTTATGGCTTGCCAAGCAGTTGCAAGTGGGCGTGGCAGAGGCTGCTTGAATTGTTGCTAGCTGTCAGTTGTTGCCGCTCAAGATGGTTGCTTGTGCCACAAATTTGGCCTATTGGGTCTTGTTGCTTGCAAGTCACCAAACAATAAACGTCACAAATAGAAATGTGCTGGCATAAAAATATCAAGGATATATACACAACAAATATGAACGACAGCCCATAGAGACAGATACAGAGGGAGTGGCCGAGATGGAGAGGTGGAGAGGTGGAGAGAGGGAGAGAGAGAGACAGCTAGTGATGGGGACAAGAAAGAAACGCAAAGACGCCACAGAATGCACTTTGTTTCTGGATATGCTTTACCCAAGTGTGCTCGAAACTGGCAGAAACCCACTTCATTTAATGATACTTGAACACTGTGACACACAAACACACTGAGGCCGAGCACACACACACACACACACACACACACATACACACATGTTAACAGAGTGAGTGAGATAGACAGTACTGGCAGGCGAGACAGCAACTGGAGAGTCAGGGCGTTACATAAGAATCCTTTTAATTCAAGTTGACATTTCGCACAGCCGCTGCAGCTCACCAAGAAATTCAAGAAATTTTCAAATTTTTCATCTTTGGGGCATGATGCCAGTAGTAGCAGCAGCAGCAGCAGCAGCAACAACAACAACAACAACAATGTTGGCACTCAGCAGCTGGCCCATAAGCTGCCTCAGCCGCTCACCTGGCACTAAACCCACCTGCACCCAGCAGCCAGTAACCACCATCACCCAGTTATCCAGCCCCGGCCACGCCCCCGCCCCTTTGTGTGTTATTCTTTGTTGGTTTTGGGTCGCTGCCGACGCCGCTTATGCAAATCAGCGGCGCAGACGTCGACGTTGCAGCTGAAAGAAATGCAGAACAATAAAACAGTTAAAAGTAGACAAGAACAAGCTGCACAACAACGCCAAAGAAGAAACGAAACGAGAGCTAGTGGGAAGTGGAAGGTGGGAAGGCGGGAAGTGGGAGCGAGCGAGGCATAGCAGAAAAGGAACGAAACAATAATACACAAAGTGCAACTGCATAAAAGTGAAATGTCTTCTTCCACAATGCCAGCGAACAGCAACAACAACAGCAAGAACAATTCAACTCAATGTTCTGCGAACAATGACAACTGAAATTTCATGAGATTGTTGTTGCGACTACATGGCAAAGTCTTCAAGTCTTCAAGTCTCTGCCTGTGTGTGTATGTGTGTGTGTAGGGATGAAAACGTGACACAACTATTAGTCACGAAAAAAACGTCCAGCATGGAATTTATATGCAGCGAAGGTTTCCAGGCGTTGCTTCGCAATAAAACAAAAACAGTTTCCAATGTAAATCTTCCATAAAATGTTGCTTAATTCTAACGATAGATGCCGCCAGCTAATAAATATCTGCCAGCTAATTTGTAAGACTCTACCGTGACACACGAAAATGTAAATTTGTGTTTTAATTAGCCTGAATTTATATTTGACATTATTCGTTCAAAGGGAGTGATACATGACTTGCAGTTATTTTAAAGCTTTGGACTATTTATTTTCACTTCTAAAAGCAGATGCAAACTTGTTTTCATAAGCTGCAGCTCTTGCTCTTAAGCTTCAGCATTTTGCCAACAGCTGGCGCCAGGCTTTAATATAGACATGCTTTGCCTCTCTTACTCTCAATACTTTCCAAGTGCGAATGCTGCTTATCTCGCTCATACGCATACGCATACAAATACTAAATACACTGGAAGCATCAAACGACGGTCTCGATCGAGCATAAGACTGAGAGGGACATCGGTGAACTTTTGCTCCCAAGTGCGGAGGGCGGCAGCTTAGGAACGATATTAAATTTCGATTGCGTTTAAGTTATATCATATATCTTAAAGTTGAAAACGGCGTACGGCTAAGCCTTTGACTCAATCACGCTGTCATCACCAATGGCCACCCCCCATTCCTTCAAGCACAACGCATTTTGAACCCTGTCAAGTACAGTGGTAAGACTTATGTGCCATCTCTCTCAATCTCTGTCGCTGTCTCTGTCTGTGTCTCTATCTCTTTGCTGTTTACCGCTCTGTTGATTTAAACTCTGACCTTTTGCAAATTGCACAGCACTCAAACACAGACAGACACACACACATACATACATACATACAAACACAGTCAGTCAGACACAGTAAGGCATATAAAAATATTTGTTTAGGCATTTACAATGCAAATTCGTTCAATATTTTGCTGGGCGTGGCAAGTCAATTTAACTAACTTCCGGTCAACGCGCCATTTAACACTTTTTGCCTAACAAGAAGAACAAGAAAAAAAAAATAAACCGAAAAGTAAATGAACGAGAACTTTAACAAAAGCGAAAACCAAGAGGCCAAAAACCACTGTGCAAGTGACATAAGAAGGCTGAAGATTTGCGCACCTCTACACTTTATGCAAAATGCGGTTGTGTGGTTAACTCTGTGTAGGTATGAGTGTATGTGTCTGTGTGTGTGTTTGTGTGTGTGTGTTTGTGTGTGTGTTTGCTTAGTGTAGTTGTATGCACACACACTCTATGTCAACCGTCAAGCGTCAACTGTCAGTGCCAAATGTGCTTGTAACCGCACACAAACACCAACACCAACACCAACAGCAACAACTTTGCCGAGGACAAAACACAACAGCAACAGCAACAACAACAACAACAACAAAACAACAACAAGAGCAACAACAAGATTCTAACGACGCCCCCAACTTGGACTTACGACAAGGACGTGACAGTCATTTAGAACCGCAGCTGACGTCGTCGCTGGGGCTACGTTTATGTCTGTCCTTCTGTCTGTCTGTCTGTCTGTTTAAAGTGGCCGCCGCGAGTTGCACAATAATGCCAGCCAGCCAGCCAGCCAGCCAGCCACCACTCAGCTGAACGACCCAGGCCAACAGTTTGACCCAGTCCAGTGTAAGCCCCCCGACGACTAACCAACCAATCCGAACACACACCCCCTCCAGCCCTCTAACCTGTATCCGTCCCGTTCTAACTATCGCTCTCTATCTATCTCTGTCATGCTAACTTCATTTTTGTTTATTGTCATTTATTTTTGGTGTCTCTTTTTTGTGTGGTCGCTTCGCTCGTTTTCGTTTCGTTTGTTTCGTTTCACGATCCTCATCATGCAACAACAACAACAACAATAACAACAACAACAACAAATAAACAACTACTACAACAAACACAACAACACAACACAATCAACAACCAACCAACCAACCAACCCAACCGAACCCTGACCTGTTAAGGTTACCGGATTTTGTCGTTCACCTCAGGAAACGCGCAAATCGAGCCCCACGGGTTCAGTCACATCGTCAATCTCGACCACAGCTCTGACCCCATCACGGCAGCTGACCGACGCCGAGAAGCTGCGCAAAGTCATCATGGAGCTGGTGGACACCGAGCGCACCTACGTAAAGGTAAGTCCCGCAAGCAATATAAACTCCATAGCCCATTCATTTAGTTTGTCAGCTTTTATTATAATTTATTTGTCATTAAGTATGAAAGTATATAAGAATATAATATATATATTTGATCTGGGCTTGGTTCACAATTTTTTGACATAGTTTTCCACATATTCCTCATTGAATTTCATAACCTGCATACAATTTTATTACCTTTCATAAATATAAATTTATTAAGGGATACTACTTATTTTTTATGATTCTTCAAAAAAATATTGTATATACGAAACATTCTTTCAATCTACCTTAAGGCATAGTTCGATGATCTATTTTATCACACATATTATGTAATTTGCAGGGTATAAAAATATATGTCTATATACCATTGCTGTTTAACATATATCTACTATATTTGTAGATCTATTAAAGTTTGCAGTATTCTCTCCACAGACAGTATATACATTATCTTAAGTATATGTCAAAATATAGATGCTAAGCCTTATTTTTCACATCTGATCTAGACTTGAATTGAAGTCTTGGCTTGCCTATTACTGTACTATATAACTGCTATAATAAATAAGTACATACCAAAAATGTTATCTCTAATCTCGGCTTAAAATTATGCCTTGCCGTATCTAGTACCTTGTTTAACTTATATCTGCCATAAGTGCAGATCAGGCAGAGTATTTGGATAAGTTTTTCTTTCGGGCTTTTTGGCTTGTTGGCCAAATATTACACATTCCATTCATTAGTTCTGGCTTGCAATTAAAAATGCAAATTTTAATCCTTTAACCGTGCGGCTGTGTTTCTGGCTTTAAGCCACGAGTCGCCCGAGTTGGCCAGGAAGCATACAAATAATTATTATAATTTAGAAATTATGTAAAGCGCCGAGTCGAGCCGCGCCGCTGCGGCGAGTCTTATCTCTGCCAGCAACCCGACTGGCACGCCCACACCGATAGCATGCCTCATGCCCCATGCCCCATGCCCCATGCCTTCTATCCGCTGGCCGGAAGTATTGTTCCAAATGAAAGCGCGCGCCTGCGGCTATGCTACAGTTTTTTTGCCCATATTTTTATTTACTTTTATTTTGTTCTTCTGCGTTTTGCGTTGTTGTTGCGGCGGCCAAACTAAAAGTTGTTCGGTCACCAACTCAACTGGGAGTATTTTTTTCATAATTTTTATTTATTTTTTTCATTTTTTTTTTTTTTTGGGTGGGGGAGCTGTTGTGGGCAGTTGTCGTCCTTCTTGGGCTACTGCTGCTGATTTTTTAATTTAATTTATGCATCTTTCTTTTGGCTTTTCTTTCTTTTCGGTTTTATTTTTTTTTTTCGTGTTGCTCCTTTTCTCATTTCTCATTTTTTATGTGTGTCAACAAATTTGAATTTATTGAACAACAACAACGAACAACGAACAACGAACAACATTTGAATTATTTTTGTATGCAGCACTTGAACAATCTGCTGGAGCATTATCTGGAGCCGATGAAACGGGAAACGTTTCTCTCCAATGCGGAAATTAATGCGCTCTTTGGCAACATACATGAAATTGTAACATTCCAGCGTCAGTTTCTCCAGAATCTCGAAGAGGCGCTCGAACTTGAGCCGGAATTCAATAAATTCGAGCACTGCGGTCAATTTAGGGTAAGTTCATACCCCCTCTTCCTGTCCGAACGTGCGTGACTTGCCTATTTAATTCTAATTTTGATTTATTTTATTTTTTTGTTGTTTGGTTTTGTTTTGCTTTAATCTCTCTTTGTGGTTTTCATGTTTAATCTCTTATTTTTTTCGTTGCAGAACGTCTTGTTTGCGATTGGCTCCGCTTTTCTCTATTATGTCAATCACTTCAAGCTCTACTCCTCGTTCTGTGCCAGCCACAGCAAGGCCCAAAAGGTCTTACATCCAAGTAAGTACACATATAAAAACCAAATATTTATATATTTATATATTTATATATATATGTATAACTTAATTTGCCAGTTTTAAATACCAAAGCAAACTAATTTAATAAAAGAATTTTCTGCAATTTGCTCTTAAATTTCATCTACCATATTTTAAATAAACTATTGTAAGGATTTCTGTATTGATTTTGTAATACTGAACTAAAAGTATACGTATACGAGGCGTATGCGCAATCAAGCGACGAATACGTTTGTGTTAATAAATCCCTGCCTACTTTCGGGCGCTGCCTGATCAAAATTTACATGTGTATCAACTGAAATTGAAAACCAGGCAAATTTGCAAACGTGTCGTATGAGAAATCAAAAGAAACGTGTTTACCATATGCATAAATACATATATTATGAGCCATTTCCCTCTTAAAATATGTGTGTGTGTGTGTGAGAGAGCTCAACTATTGCAATCAGCGTGACGCGTCAAAGTCTATTTGAGTTTGAAGTTTGCTGGAGTGAAGGGATGGATTAGGAGGGTGGGTAAGAGGGGCGAGAGGGAATGGGTCGGGTGAGGGTGATTGGGGGATTGGGGGTAGGGAAAAGTTATAAAAGTAAAACAAGCGACAAGTTGCGAACAATTGGCAAACTATGCGCTTCAATTGTTGTCCGTGGCATGCAGCAGCTGCTGCAGCCCGCCCTTAAATGATTTGCAAGTTAAATGAATAATTATAACCGCAAATGCGAAAACGTGAAAGCAGGGGAACGTGGTGGGTGGGTAGGCGTGGCATATTCATATTCATGCCACGGCAGCGGCAACTGTCAAGTATCTTTTGTTAATTAAACTTGTAGAATTATGACACGCAGGCAAATGGGCAAAAGCGAAGCAGCCGAAAACTATGCCACGCTGCCTGCCACTGGCTGTGGCGCGTCGCAGCTGCGGCAGCGGGAACAGAGAACTGCAGAGAACTGGCGCAGACTTCAGAGCCGGGACTCTGGCACTCGGCCGGGACTCCGGCTTAGGCGACAACATGTCATAATTAAATTAGACTTAGTGGCAGCTTAAAAACACTCGAGCAAACACGAGTGCCACAAATGGGAAGCAGACGGCAAGCAGAGTGCAAACAAGTAACAGTTCCTATCTGTGTGTGGTCTGTGCCGAACTTTAAATACCCTTCTCTGTCGCAGCATTTGAATTTCAACCAATGCAAATATTTGAAGAAGGGATTCTGCATACTTCGCCCTGCCTAAGCGAATATTTCTATTGCAGGTATTTCAAAAAGTCTAAAAGTTTAAACAAAAGGGCAACAGAGAGAGAGAGAGAGAGAGAGAGAGAGAGAGAGAGAGAGAGAGAGAGAGAGAGAGAAAACTAAACAACGAAGTTATACTAGACTGTTGAAGCTTTAATACCCTTCTCTAACAAGGAAATATTTGATATTGGATTAAAGAAATAAAACAGAAAGTATTCCAGATTGCATTCCGTTTTCAACAATATGATGTATAAGATATATGTCTATATTTTACAGATATACATATTAAAACGAAGATAGATAGATTGAAATACAGATTACGATAGATAAGCAAAAAGATCCAGAAAGTGATATATAAAAAAAGAGATATATAAATTGAAAAATAGAGGCATAAAGATAAAGATAGAGAAGAGTAGATGCCAATAATGTTTCGTCTATTAAGCCAATGATTGAAGCCAAGGCAAAGCGTTTCGGTTCACTGCGATGATGAAAGCCTTAAATGCTCAACAAGCTAATAAAATTGATAATATGCTAAAAACCGTTGGAGTTAAAGAGGAAGGTAAGAGGAAGGTAAGAGGAAGGTAGAGCTTGTAGGCGTGGTTAATGTTACACAACTAAGAAACAAGGTAACTGATTGACAGCAGCAGCAGCAGCAGCAGCAGTAGGAGCAGCAGCAGGAGTAAAATGTAAAGGTAAAAATTTGCAATATTTGCAATCAATGGTTGTCAGGAGCAGGAGCAGGAGCAGGAACTGGGGCTGAGGCTGGGGCTGGATGAGAAGCTGGAGCACAGTTTGTCAACTTAAGTTTGAGCTTTAGGTACGGTAGACACTCGAGAAGCTGCTGCGCTTGGCTGTTGCATGCAATTTTATGCAAAAAGTTGAAAGGATAATTAATTATAGCAAGAAGTGCACTTAAGTGCCTTCGTTACAAGCAGCAGGCAAAAGCAGGACTCCATAGAGGGTACGGGGGAAGCAGGAGGAGGAGGAGGAGAAGGAGGAGGAGGAACAGCCAGCCAGCCAGCCATTAGACGCAAATCCGTGCTGCAGACAAGCTTTCACTGTGCCTTTATCAAAAGCTTCTCTCGGCTGACTATAAGAACAAGTTAATGACATTTTCCTGTCAACGTTGAACCTAACTCTCCAACCCCCTCCCCCATTCCCCATTCCCCCCTTCCCCTCACACCAACCACGTCTCCCTTTTTGTTAATTAATGGAAATTGAAATGAAATCATTTGCCAAATTTGGCTCAATTTCTGCATTTGTTAAGCAACAATCCGCAATTTTGTCATTCGGCACAGATGAGGGCAACCACGCACTGCAGGAGTTCCTCGCCGCACGGAATCCGAAGCAGCAGCACAGCAGCACCTTGGAATCGTATCTGATTAAGCCCATACAGCGCATCCTTAAGTATCCTTTGCTGCTGCAGCAGATGCGCAATCTGACAGATACGCGAGCCGACGAGCACATCCATCTGTGCGGTAAGTGGCAGTCGTATGGAGTTGCCACAAGTGGCACTTGCAACATTAATAACCTTGCTTCCTTCATATCGGCTACAGAGGCGCTGAAGGGCATGGAGAAGGTGGCGGAGCACATTAATGAGATGCAGCGCATCCATGAGGAATACGGCGCCATATTCGATCACCTGTTCCGGCAGCATCAGAAGTCATGCAAGCAGCCAATCGACTTGAGTCCAGGTGGGTTACACCAAACGCATTCAATAGCTCCATCCGCTTCATCAAATGCCAATGCCAATGCTCCTCCCTCGCAATGCTGCGCATTCCCAGGCGATTTGCTCTATTACGGCGGAGTCGAATGGCTCAACATTTCCGACTTTCTGGGCAAGATCAAGAAAGGACTCGAGCTGCACGCCATGTGCTTCGTATTCAAGTCCGCGGTTGTCTTCCTCTGCAAGGAACGCTTGCGCCAAAAGAAGAAACTAATGGTATGTGATTCTCCGTTCACTTTGCTCCATGCCGGAATCTCTTTGAATCCCGTTTGCTTTCGCACAGGGCGTCTCGAGCAAGAATGCACCCAACGAGGTGGAAATCATACGCTATCAGGTGCTAATACCCGTTACCGAGGTCCAGGTGCGGGCCAGCTCGGCCAAGGACATGGACTCCCACTTCCTTTGGGAGCTGATTCATCTGCGCTCGCAGCTGCAACGCCGCTCCGAGAAGGTCTACGTGCTGTCCAATAGCACCGCCGATTTTCGCAATGCATTCCTCAAGACCATCCGGCAGATCATCCGCGAGAGCGTCCGGAACATGTCAATTCCCATGAAGAACTTCGGCGGCAGCTCCGGCTCCGTGTCGGGCCTCACCTCCCAGATGGGCGGCTATGCGGGCAACTCGCAAACGCTGGAGCGACCCAAGCAGCAGGTAAGCCAACGCAACACCCAATCCTGGCCAGCTGCTAACCAGCCCTCATCCTTCACACAGATCACCATCGTTCATGGCTCCCACACGCTGGGCAAGCCGAAGAAGAAGTCCGGCTCGCAGCGCCATTCGGCGGGAAATATTGACTACGACAATCTGTCGGGCAGCCAGGAGGGTGACGATCTGCCCGGTGGCGTGGTCCACTATGTGCCACATCCGCACGCTCAACAGCAGCAACAGCAACAGCAACAACAACAACAACAGCAACAGCCACAGTCGGGCGGCTTTCGCAGTCGGAGCAAGACGCTGGGCGATGCGGCAGGTGAGTCGGACAGCAGTTGGAACTACTTAGATAATCCTCACATACACTTCACTTACTCCTCCACAGACCCACATCAGCCACAGCAGCAACAGCAGCAGCAGCAGCAGCAGCAGCAGTTGCAGCAGCAGTCGGTGGGTCCGCACCCACATCCGCATCCACGTGAGCCGCCGCCCCCGCCCATCCGGCAGCCGCATTTGCATCATCACAGCAGCGAGATTGAACGCATCGATCCGGGCACCAAGTCGGAGGGCGAGGAGGATTCACAGCAGGGCACAATCAGGCCCAAGGCTACGCTGGGCCGCACGCCCAATCACCTGACGCTCAGGTAAGTCCCAAGTCTCAGTAGGCAATGCTCGGCCTCAACTTGTTTGCTATCTAGAAATAACTCCCAGATGGAAAGCCGAAAAGCAATTCAATGCGAATCAATTAACGATGAAAAACTTGCCATAATTTTGAATAGTTTTCAAAAGTTTACCACTATCAAAAAATTTATTCTGTTAACAGTTGCTTAAATAATTGATTACACTTTGATCCAAAATTAGTTATAGTTAAGCAAGAAATTAGATGGTTAGATAAGCGGTTATTCGTAGTCGAGAACTACTCTCATTTATGCTTACTAAGTAACTTGCCTACATCCTTTATAAGATAGTTGCTTTATTAACAGAAGATACTCTGTTAACAGAGTATCCAGCAACATATTTAGTTTCTCCCTATCAAGAACGTTGCTTAAAGAGCATATTTTTGAAAAACTTATCTGTTTTCTACTTATTTGTTAAGATAACAGAGTATACTTCAGTCGAGTACTATTTTCTCTGCATAAAAAAAGTTGCTTAAATAACAGAGTATCAATTAGTCGACAGTCAGATGAGCAGAATATCCTTCAGTAAGCAACTAGGAATTTAATTGCTTATCTTCTTAATAAGAAACTTGCTTAGATAATAGAGTATCGATCAGTCAGTCATTAATAAATAAATTTCTCCTTATTAAGTAATTTACTTATACAACAGAGTATACTTTAGCCATCAATAAGAGAGTATCCCTCAGCCCTTAGTTTTCTAGTTCCTCCTCAAAAAGAATATAAATAATAGAGTATCCATCAGCCGGGTGATAATTTTCGGTTTTCTTTTTATTAAGTAGATCATCCCCTTACTAGATTTCTCCTCTATTAGAAACCTACTGAGTCGATAACAAAGTATCAGCTAGTTAGCTAGAGTATCGATCAGTCGGGTATTGATAAGTTAGTTTCTCTCTATTATGTTAGTTGCCTAGATTATAGCATGTCCCTCACTTAGGGGCTAGTCCTGGGTATCTGGTAGTTATTTCAATTGAAGTCTTTCTACAGCTCATTTATCGCTTGATTTATTGCTCTTTTTCTCCCTCTCTTTCGCTCTCTCGCTCCCTCTGATACAGCACCACGTCGACGCTCTCGGTGGGCAGCACTGGCAGCCAGGCGCGCTTGATACAATCATCGCATCCGCCGGCCAGCTATCAGCCGGTGCTGATGAAGGATCTAGGTAAGAGCAGCCTAGACGTAGTTGCCAGCGAGTCCGAGCACGAATCGGAGTCGGAGGCACGTGCCGCACATGTGGCAGCCTCGTTTAATCTAAGCTTAGGCAGTAGTGGTAGCTTGTTTGCAACAACAACGACAACAACAACAACAACCGTTAATAGTGACACAAATCAAACCCAATCCCTGACCCCGATCCCCATTCAAACCCAAACCCCGATCCCCAATCAAACCGTGAGACATTTGTCGCCGCGACAATCGCCGCGTCAATCGCCCAAACAGGAGATCGAGGTAATTGAGATCTTCGAATCCGAATCGGAGCGTTTGGCCGCCTCCCAGCAGGTCGCCGTAGTGCATCAGCATCCATCGAGGAGCGGCGATGGCCAGCACAAGCGTCGGGAGCGAGACTCTAGCAATGGATCAGCCGCTGGCCACGTGGCGGAAACGGATGCCACCGCGAGGTTCATGGACAAGCACTTGTGCGAGCTGGAGCAGGAGGATCTGGCGGCGGGTATCTGCGACATAGTCGCCTACATGGCCAATCTGCGTGACTTTGAGCCGGCCGAAGCCGCCGAAGAGGCTACCGATCAACAGCAAAACGACTCCAGCCTCTCGCCGGAGCCGCAGACCATTGTGGAGAACACTCAGCAGATTGTGACCGTGGACATTGAGTCGCCATCGCGACCGGCCACCGAATCGGACAGCACCGGGAACACAACTGGACCCTCGGAGCGGTCCGGCGATGAGACCGAGGATGAGCCCACCAGCTCACTGGCCTCCCACATTGTGGTCATCGACAAGAAGGTGGATAAGATATTCAAGGCCAAGTCCCCGGAGCGAGCAACTGCCTCCGCCGAGAGAGGCGGCGGGGCCAAGCCGAAGAGTGGCAAGCGGCAAAGCATTTACATTTCGCCCGATCGGAGCAAGTCGCAGGGCAGCTCCCCGGTGCGGATCATTAAGATCAAGTCGCCACGGACCAGTGTCAGCGACCAGGGCAAGCGGCTGAGCATCTGCTCCAGCCGGGACAACTCGCAGGATCGGCTCTCCGGCGGAAGGCGCACGCCCAGTCCCCGCCGCGGCTCGGAGGGTGGCGGCGGAATCCTAAAGCACACAACTACTGGAGGTGGCATACTGAAGCCGCCGGCCAGTCCGGCCAAGTCGAAGAGTCCGGATCGCAGCTGCCTGAAGAAGAGCGGCACCTCGCATGTCTATGCGGCAGACTCGTCGGTCTCCACGTTGTCGTCTCGCATCTCGCCACGTGGCAGCGTCGATCATTTGTCGCCGGATCGGGCCAGCATCTGCCAGCGGCATTCGCCGCGGAGCAGCTTTGACAGCCACGGCGGATCCGACCACAATCTAGATGTGCCATACGGAGGCTCACGGAAGCGGAGCATGTCCGCCCACGGCAGCTTTGAGACGGGCCACAAGCCCCATGCCCAGGAGACATATCAGTACTATCCGGTTTACGACAATCAGACCTGCAGCGATCATTACGTGGCCGCCGCCCCCACTTCCAGTCGCTATGGCTCCGGCAATGGACGCAATCGGTTGAGCAAGTCCCTCGAGCGTTCCACATCCCGGGACAGCACCACGAGCAGCTCCTACCGGGCATATGGCGTCTCGCCGGAGCGCAATTACGTGGTCTATAGCTCTGGACCGCTGCGATCGCAGTCGGCGGAGAACACCTTCTCGCAGCCCATTTACGATGCGCTTCCGAGGCAGGCGCCACAGCAATACTTGCCCATGGTTAGCTACATGCAGGAGATGGAGGAGATGGCCTATGGCCAGCCAATCCCTCAGAGTTGCCCCCACGATCCCGGCCAGCAGTCGGTCTACCAGCTGAGCTCCTCGGCACCAGAATATACAACATGCATTGATTGTCTCTATCAGAAGCGACCCTCCTAGCATAAGTCCCGCGTGCGGCAAAGTCGCACGCGGAAGAAGACACCACGTGGCATGCCACAAACGCAATCCGGCGTAGCTGGTTACATTCCGGACATGGGCGGTGATCAGGCTGGCGGCTGTGTCGATTGTCATGACTATTTCGAGATACACGTTTAAGCGAGCAGCAACTGAAAGAGCTTCAAAACAATGGAAAGAGAAAGCGAATGGCAGGAGTGAGGGAGACAGGGAGAGACATATAAACAGGGATTTTATGACAACGTTGAACT
The DNA here is from genome assembly GCA_037075185.1 of Drosophila pseudotalamancana. Taxonomy (NCBI): domain Eukaryota; kingdom Metazoa; phylum Arthropoda; class Insecta; order Diptera; family Drosophilidae; genus Drosophila; species Drosophila pseudotalamancana. The sequence continues at coordinate 366,939 of JBAMCK010000052.1, read as the reverse complement.
AAAGTTTAAATAAAACACAAAACTCAATACAAAAGCGCAACCAAAGATAACATAAATATAGCAACAACAACAACAACAACAGCAACCCGAAATGCCTCAAAAATTATACAAAACAAAAAAACAAAAACAAAAACAAACGCTCAGCTCTACAAAGAAATTTAACTAAAATATACGTAAACTCCAAAGCAAAATAAAAAACTATAAATAAATAACAAATAAAAAACAAACTAAGTAAAACGTTAAACAAAACTAAACACAAGGGATTGAAAAACAGGCACTAAATCGCGCGATACACACACACACACACACACGCACACACATAAAGAAAATGAAGCAGACTCATGCTTAAATGTAAGACTAAGTCATTTACAAAACACAACTTACATATGTATGTGTATGTATGTGCGTGTGTGTGTGTGTGTGCATGTGTGTATCGCACATCAGGTTAATTATTTTCTGTCTTGCAAAATGCAAATTTCTACAAAATGGCGGCCGCGTTGCAAATGTTGCACGCACACCACGCACACACTTCCATGCTTATGTATGTATATGTTGCATATGTGGCAAACGCCGTGTTGCACGCAATGCTCAAGTGGCGTAATTGCGACAACGACAACAACAAAAAAAAAAAAACAAAAAAACAAAACAAAACTATAAAGTTTCAAATTCATACTCGCACTCAAGTAAACTAAGACACACACGTACACACACAAACACATACATACATATATGCATATTTGTATATGTATAGGTTAAAAGTTGTCTCACTGACATTTCCTGCAAGACAAACTTTTTAATTACCACGCAAGATGCAAAAAAAAAATAATAATTTGCAGCATACAAAATGAAAAAAAAAAAAAAAACAGTTTTGTTTTTTGTTTAAGACTAAGTAAAAAAAAATGCGGGTTGGCAACTTTCTATAGGTTAACATTATACAAAATACTACAGAATTAACAACAATTAAAGCAAATATGAATAAATATTTACATAGTTAGATAGAAACAGGTCTCGAAATGCAAGAGAAGAAGAAGACAAAATATATATGCGTGGGTGTTGTGACAAATAATTTTATTGCATCAAAACCAAAGAAAAAACGAAAATAAAAAAAAAACATTTCACAATAAATTGCAAAAGAAAATCAAATTTCATTAAAAAAAAAAAAAAAAACAAATAAATCAAATTTGAAGAATGATAATCGTAAGTCGTACCTCAATGTTTATTGTATATGGATTATATCTAGAGCTACGCACTATATAGGCGGCTATATACATACATACTATATATACACTACAAATCGGGAATAAAAAATGCCCATGGATCTTCCAAATTCGAAAAGTAATAAACAAATCAAAGAAATTTTTCATTCGAATGCCTCGCTCACACACACACACACATACACATACATACACACATTTAGCTTAAGTTTGGGTGTCTATATAAATTTATATATAAATATCTACATATATAGTTATAGAGATCCAAGACGGACTTCAAAATCAAATGATGTCAGGTTGTTCAAGCAAAATATTCAACATAAATTCTTAAGAAATCTACAAAAAAAACCAAAAGAAATAAAATAAAATATAAATAAAATGTTTACAGTTTAAACTGGGCTTCAAAGCAGTAAAATCAAAAAATACAAAACGAACAAAACAACAGAATCAAAAAATATATATACATATATACTAACTACTATATACATGACTAACTGAAAAATCAGAACAAAAGAAAAAACGCAAGAATTAAATAGCACGAAAATAAAAACTAATAAAAACAAATATATATATACATACATGAATACTAAACAAATAATCCATTTAATCAATATAAAATGTCAGTGTTGGACAGTACGAGAATTAAATAAATATACCACTAAATAAGTAATCAAAATAAAATATAATCAAAAGCTCTAAAATCAACAAAACAAAAAGCGACAGCAAATAAAATTTAATTAAGCTCAACATTTAAATAAATCGCAGGCAAATGCAAACTAAACGGAATATATAATTACGCAACAATTCAAATTAAATGACACAAACCATGCCCCAACCCAAATACCGCCCAACCACCACCCAAAACCCCCTTTTAGCTGCAGCAAAAAACAGAGTATCGTAAAGTTAGGCGCCCAAAAAAAATCACTCAAATTAGTTATTAATAATAAAAGAAAAAAATGTTTTATTATTTAGCAGGTAAGTGCGTAAATTTTTCGTTGAATGTAAATGATAGCAACAAATTATTCTTAATTATATTGAATTAGCAGTTAAACAATTTGACGGGTGATATTTAATTTTGTTATTGCAAATTATCTTGAAGATATAAATTAATTAATATTTACATATACATTAAACAATGAAAGCAAAGAACCGTATCACAAGCTCCTATTAATTTATTAATATACTATATATATATATATATATTTTATTTATATATATTATATATATTATTAAGTTTCACAGGTTGTTTTATTTATGGATAGCTTAAAAACAACCAAAGAAAAACGACAACAATTAAAAACAACAACAAATAAACAACACCTAAGTAATTTATTTATTTAGTTGGCATCGCTTGATTAATTAATTAATTAATAATAATTAATAATAATTAATTGGAAATTCAATGAAATGTTGTTTAACAATTTTGCAAGTTTTTCCCCCGCCCCCAATCAACATTTTCGTCATTTTAAAATCCAATAATCAAATAATCTGTTTTGCATTTTCTTAATCATCTTGAAAACAAACGAACAAACAAACAACAACAACAGCAACAAATAGACTACGACAACAACAACTGTGCCAGATTTATGATTATATTGAATTAGTGTGAAAATAAAAAAAAATATATTTTAAAAAGCAAACATTATATAATAATATATTTAAATATATAATATAAATGTCTTATGGTTCACACAACGAAAAAAAAAAACCAACTCTTTCCCCCTATCTCTTTCACACTCACAATATCTTTCCCTCTCTTTCTGTCTTACATTAAACATTTTAATGGCAAATTTTTCCGGTTAAGCAAACAAAATTTTATTTCGCTTTTTGCATTTGCATTTTTGTATACCCCATCATAAACCCATTGATAAGCACAACGCTCCACACATTCGTTCGGAAACTAGGTAAAAATTGAAAAAAAAATAAAGCAAAACTTATGCAGTCGAGCGCAACGGACTGCGTAATGCTCTGTTTCAATTGAATAAAATCGGTTCTTTTCTGTTTTAAAAACTTAATAAATTTCAGAAAGGGTAAAAATGTTGAAATGGGATATTCGTTCATAGTTTCAGAAACACCTGGAATCCGGCAAAAATAACGTACTCTCAGTTAATGGGTGGACCACAAAATTGGTGGTTCGATCTTTAGAATAGCATGAAAGTAATCGACCTACTTAACTTAGTGGTTCAAATTCTAAAATGAGAATCAAATGCCGATTAATAAAACCTTTCATCCATTCCATATTGCTGTTACAGCTACTATATACTAATATGTATAATTCAAATTTAAAATTTATCTAGCCTAGATTCAAGAAGATATTTCCTAGTACAAGGTTGTACGACTATATATGGAACATTTTAAGTCTCTAGATGAATATTTCACAATAAAAAAAAAACAAATATACACTTTTTCCTCTGCGGTAACAGGGTATAAAAACTCTTTTATTAAATTAGTTGCGCTGCAGTTATCAAAAATTCGTTACATAATTGCACTTCGCTTTGAAGGATTTAGCTCACAGTTTTGATTAAATTTTGATTAAAATTTGATTTTGACCCAAAACACAAAACAAGCAGCAAGTAAAAAATGTTGGCATAAAATGCAAAACTGATGAATTAAATTCGAACATTAAATGCAAAATATTACAATATTTACTAAATATTAAAAAGCACAAAACAAGTAAGACAAAAAATAAACAAAATAAACAAGCGATGTCAACATTTTCCAAACACAAAACTTTTAAACTTAAACCCAAAACTTTTTCAAATCCCACAACCAAACAATTCTTTTTCCCTTTGAGGAAATAGAGTTGAAAAATTAAACCTTATACAAATTCTTAATTAGTTGTTTTTTAGTCTAGCCGTTGATGCCCAAAAACACATCCAATCTCTTAACTAAAACCCCATTTTAAGTAGAAAAAAAATGTAGTATTCATTATGCATTAAAAACAATAAAATTAATTAATTAGTTTTGCTATAATTTTTATTTAAGAAAAATGAGAGAACGTTGAAATGAAATTGAAAATTATCAACGGTCTGCCTTTGCATGCTTTTAAAGTAATGAAACTGAATCCGAAACTAAATCCGATTGGCGAATTCTTTAATTAAATTAACACTTAAATTATAAGAGAAGAAAAACCTGAAAAACTTTTCACTTTGTTTGTGGAAAAGGAAAAAAGAAAACTTTCATATTTTTTCATATATGGTTTTTCGATTGTATCTTTTCTTTTTTCTTTCATTTAATTGTAGGGTCCCCGGTGTGGAAACCACGAGACATGATAAATTTAGGCACAGATCCACAGTCAACAACCCGCAAAGACGATGTCAAAAATTAAATCAGAAAAAGCAAAACAATACATTTAGTAAACCTAACAACTAATTTCTTTTAACTTATTAACTAAGGAAAAACAAAAGCAAAATATAAAACAAAAAGGCAACAGTTCAATCAAAGAACACACTGAAAAAAATAAACTAAACACTTCAACACTTTTTCGGCCCCCAAACAACTTGCAAAAAAAAAAAGAAAAACTAATATTATTGAATTAATTTATTATTAATAAATTAATTAATGAAACAAGTGTGTCAAAAAAATGTTAATGTTGTTTCGAATTGTTTTTAATGAAACAAATTAAAACTAAAACAAAACATCGAATGAGCAAAAAAAGTTTGTTGTTTTTTGTTTACGTTTTTAACAAATGCGAGCGAAAGCAAGAAAGAAGAAGAAGATGTTCAAATGCACATCTTTGAAAAAAAAACAAAAAGAAAAAACACAAGACTTTGATTTATTAAATATCGATTGTATTTAATGTGCAAAACATATAATAAACGTATAATAAATTATATAGCAAAGGATTTTGAGCAGATTTAATAAGTATAACAAGAAGAAGAAAATAAAAATAAAATACAAATAAAAATAAAAATAAATGTGAACAAATTCAAATGCATTTGTCGCTGAAAAAGACTTGAAAATAAATTTCGATTTAAATACATTTATTGAGGAGAAAACGTGAACAAATTGAAACATTGATTGTATTTAGGTTTAGAAAATTTCAAAGAGAATAACACAAAAACAACAACAATCGCAAAAAAAAAAAACAATTAAAAATAAAAAAATATTTAAAATGCAACTTTACACAACCGTTCTATAAAAAAAATGCGAATTAAACGCGAAAAGAAAAAAATCTTAGAGAATTAAGCGAACACACACTTACACACATACACTGAAAAAAACTTAAGCTGCAATGCAAAGTGTTTAGTTTGTAGGCAAAATACACTGCAGAAAAACCAAAAACCAAAATAAAACAAAAAACTTCACATAAAAAACACGCATTAAAAAAAAACAAAATAGAAACAATTTAGTCAAAATGTTAAATGGTAAACTAACTAACTAAAACAAAAACAACACTCAAAAGAAGAACAAGAGAATTCAATACACTCAAACAAAGCGAACATATTTATAAACAAACTGAAGCGAAAATCGAGTTGGGAATTACTAAGCCCAAAGCAAAGCAAACGGTAAATACAGTAAATACCTAACTTGTTAAACGCGAGCAAACATTTAAATAAACACGAAATAAATAAATATTTAAGCAAAAAAAAAACACATACACACTCAAACAAAAAATCAATGAAACACTCTTCTAGCTAAATTACAATAATAAAAATATAAATAAATATAAAAATAAAAATATTACATAAGAAATTCACTCGAAACACTTACAAAAAGAAGAGCGTAAGAGAAAATACAAGCATAGAAAAATTCCATAGTTAAACGAAAAATGAAAGACATTAAAAGCACAAATTTCGAATTCATTTCAAAACTTTTTTATATGGGTTGTTTTTTATTTTTAACAACAAAATAAAATACCAAAATAAAAAGGAAATAATAATTAAATTGGTTGTGAATGCAGCTTTGGATGTTTTTCGAATCAGGACTAAAAAAAAAAAACAAAAGCAAAATAGAATCTACCCAATTGCTGAATGAATTTCAATGCATTAGACAAGCTCATTAAAATGGGTGTACACTGTAGTTGGATGCGACTGGGTTTTGTTTTGCAGTGTATGCGAAAAAGGCAGTACAGAATGAGAGATGGAGAAAAGTAAAGAAAAAGAGAGAAGGCAGACACTCGTGCATTCAGTCAATTCATCAAAACGGGTGCACACTGTTGTTGGCTGCAACTGTTCGAATCGCGAATGGGCTTTGAGAGAAAGAGATAGACAGAGAGTCAGAGAGATATTCATGCATTCATTCAATTCATCAAAACGAGTGTACACTGCAGCTGGGTACGAGTGAATTTAAAAGGAAAAAATCGAAAAAGATCGAAATAGATAGAAAAGGAGATTCAGAGCGATATTCATGCATTCATTAAATTCAATTCAATCCCATTTTACACGCCTGTAGCAAAAAATCGAAACATAATCAAAAAAACACTTTTTAGGTTTCCAATCAAATTGAATTAAATATATATATAAAATGTAAACTTCAATTAAACAACAGACATTAAAAAAAGAAAAACCAAAATAAATATCTAATTGATAAATGTGAATCAAAGTTAATCAAAGAACAAAAGCAAAAAACAAACAGAATCACAAACATTTTAAAAATCATTTTTACTCTTTATATAAGTTTGACAACAACAACAACAACAGCAAGAACAGCATTAATACAGATAATAAATAATATTAATATAAATAAATGGGAAATGCAGAACAGTCGCAGTTTCTAGCTGAAAACTTTAGTCAAATGAAATAGTTAAATTATAAAACTTAATTAAAAACGAACAAAAAAAAATGGTTTAGTATTTGAATCATTCGAAATAGTATAAAAAAAACTTTTTGTACACATTTGACTATTTTTAATGCATTTTAAATATTTATATATATACATAAAGATACATACATATATATATGAATATATGTATGGGTGTATAACAATTATACGTATAGACACGCGTGTACTTCTTTAATTTAGTTCTGGCCGCTTCTCTCTGCCGTGGAAAGGTGCGCTAATACCCTGTAACAAATTGTTAACGGGTATTCATTGATTTGTTTGTACAATTGTTATTCATTTACTTAGTTATATTAACACATTTACTTTGGATGGAGCAGAAGCAGCAATGAATAGCAAAGACGGTAAATTAATTAAAACAGTATAAAATAAATCGAAATTCTAAATAATGCAGCAACAACAACAACATAAAGTTAAACATTGACAATTGAACAAGCATTAAAGAATTTCAATTTTTATTATAATAAAATTAAAATTAACAACTGCAACAAAAACATCGCAGAAATCGATGTTCATAATTTTTGAATAACATAAAAAAAAAAAAGAAATATACAACAAAAAATACACAATGAAAAAAAAAACAAAACAAAAATTATTATACAATTGCAAATGCAAATTAACACTCAAAGTAAGGAAAGTGAAAATATGTGCAAATGCATAAATTTAAAAAAAAAATGATCCTTTTGAAATGAACAAAAAGAAAAACCAAAATAAAATGTGAAAGTAAAAAAATATTACAACGCTTTTTTAATTGGGTTTCTCTACAGCAGCAGAGAATAATATAAAGGGTTCGATCATCAGACAGCCTTAAAGGCATAGTATATAAGAATAGAAACGAGCATTTAAAATCTCAAGTTTACAGTTCTTTTGGTTCCCGACATCGGAAAGTAAATACAAACTTGTCTAAACTTACAGTCTTTTCCCATCATCCCATCAGATTAAAAAGCACATTTTTTATTTTTCATGAAATTAATTTATTAAATACTTTTATTTTACAAATAATTATTGTACTAAAACGTACTATTTTAATAATGTAAATGTGTTAAATGTTTGATAATAGCGCATTTGCATAAGAGCTGAGTGTTTTGTATTTTGTTGGAGCTGATTTTTCTCTAAAGAGTTGAATTGTTTCAGATATGCCTTATTTTTTTTTTTAGTTAGTTTACAGGTGAAACAGTTTCAACAACTTGCATTTTATTTATTTGGTTATTTTCAAGTTTTATAGTAGAAGGAAAAATATATATAATTAATTAGGTAACCGATCAGTCTCCAGATCAAAACACGTGCAGCTATATCTTATACATAATGTATGTGAGTCAGTGTTTTGGATTTTCATTTCTTATCTTATCGCAAGAGCTTGATTCTAACATTTGCTTTTGCATTTATATCTACATCGATTCTAATTGGGGAGGGGAGGGCCAATTCCTAACCAGTGTTTTGGCAAATTATGCAAATATCCTACAATTAAACATCTCAAGCCTAGGCCGACAAATCAATTTTGCTTCCCGGTATTAGAATAAGGATTACGAACTAAAATTATAACTTAAACTATTACTATACAAATTTTTTCTGAAGGAGGTTTAAAGCTCAACATATTACGAAACGACTTGTTTGGCCAATAGATTTCTAGTTAGGCAACAGCTCCGCGAGTTGGTTTCTTAAACTGGGGGACAGAGTATCTGGGAATTTGATATCAAACGCAACGATCAGATCTCCTCGTCGCGATGGCTCCTTGGGGAAGGGCAAGCCACGTCCACCAATTCGCTTCACTGTCGTTGGCTTGATGACTTCTCCTTGGTTGTTTGCAGTTAGGCGAATGGTATCGCCTTGCAGCGTCGGAACGGAAACCGAAGCGCCGCACAGAGCCTGCTTTAGACTAATTTGGGCGATGTATCGCAAGTCGCTGCCCTCGCGCTTGAACTGCGCATGTGGCTTGTCTCTAATGATGAAAATTATATCCGCCGGCACTTTTTGTGGTGCCTGGTCGCCTTCTTTGGGGAATGTGATCTTGGTGCCTGCCTTCCAGCCGGGCTTTACATTAATGCTCAGCACCTTTTCCTCTTTGCGTGCCGCGCCCGTTGCCATTGACATGCGTGAGATTTTCATCTTCTTTGTACAGCCTTTGTCCACCTCCTCCAGTGTGACGTACAGATCATGCTCGATTGGCGGGTCCTGTTGCTGACGCTTTCGACTTGGCGGTTGTTCGTTGAACGAATGTGAACGGAAGGCGCCCATAGGATTGGATCCAAAGCCGCCACCGCTGAACATTTCATCGCCGCCAATGTTCATAAATACTTGCTCGGTGCCGTCACCAGAGGCACCGCCGAAGAATGGGCCAAATGGATCCGCAGTGCCAAAGATATTTTGTGAGCCAAAGAACTGTGCAAATGTGGCGCGTGGATCACCATGGAATTGATAAGAATAGGCTCCTGATCGCCCACTGCCATCTGGGCCAGGTGGTCCGCCCTTCAGCCCATCCTCGCCGTACTGATCGAATATATCGCGCTTCTTCTTATCGGAGAGAACCTCATATGCCTCGGCGATCTCCTTGAAGCGTTCCTCGGCCTGTGGGCTCTTGTTTTTGTCCGGATGATATTTAAGTGCCAATTTTCGGTACGCTTTCTTAATGTCATCATCTGTGGCCTTCTTGTCAATGCCCAATATCTTGTAGAAATCTTTTCCCATTTTTGCTTTGCTCTAGCGCCGCGCACTTAACTGCAAATAAACAAACAAAAGCACATAATTATTATACTGATACAAAAATACATACATATATACTTATTGAAATGAAAGCAAAAGCAATAGCAACAGCAACAATGTTTCGATTATATTTTCAGCGCGTCTCCTAATGGAATTTGCTAGAAGCTTTCAGTTGTGCAACGACAATGAAAAGCTGCTGCCTCCGCTTCTGCTTTTGCTTTTGGTTTTTGCTGCTGTGTTGTCACTCGGTGCGTGACGTCGACATTGTATTTAATATTTAAATATTACATTTAACATTTTACATTTCACTGTATGGCATTGTTTTGTTTTTCTTTGATTTACACAAAATGCAGCTTGAAAGCATTCTAATTAAAGCAACAATTATTTAGCTAGGCACTCACCTTATTTGTTTCGCAGCTGCGGGCAATGTTATTTGTTTTCTCTTATTTGAAGTAAATTAATATTTCAGATTTAGTTATTACTTGAATTTCTTTGAATTGCAGTTGAAAAATGCACCAATGTAGTCTTAAAATACTTTCTGTATATTATTTTCAATCTACGATTCTGATTTACTTTCTGTGTGAAATCACACCCACTACGCGTTTCTCTTGATTTTTGCTAAATGAGTCGTATTGGCACCGTTCGTCGCCTTTATATAGACTCTCAGCAGTCTGCTCGTCGAAAATTCTCGATGCTTCTGGCATAATAGGGTTGCATCCGGAACCTTGTGTTGCGATAACACTTGGCGCCAATGTTCAAATACATAAAAACCTATTGTGAAAAAATATAAAATGCAGCACAGTTGATAGAATTACTAAAATTAGGCCTAAGTTATTGATTTCTCAGTAATTTAGTTAACACTTTCTAATTGGGACGAAAATTAATTATCGAAGGTTGCTGAATCGAATTGCAGCCTTAGCATCGATACCTTTTGCAAATTTTACTGCTGAAAGTATCGAATATACGAATATACTATCGGGAGTAAGCTAACTTATCGGTATTGTCATCGATAGAACTGCAGCTAAACCGCAGCCGAACAACAAAAAACATTTGTTTCATTTATAAAAATGGTTGCTGCTCGGTGTCAACATCAAGCACCATCCGTTTAAACAGTTTAGATAGCAACAAATCAAACGTCCTGTCTTCTACCAGCCGTAGGGCCGACTGTGCATTTAACCAAAACACAATATTGCAACATTTTCACAGTTCAGGTAAGTGAAATCATACATATGTATATGTATCTGTATGCCTACTTACATATGTATGCGTGTTTGTGTGAGCAAGCATATTTTGGAGCCGCAAGTTTTCCGACGATTTGGCCAAGACACTGAAGGACGTACAGCTTGAACTAGTTTCAGTCACTCAAGCAATCTAATGTGTCACTTTCCATAGCGAAACCTTGACCGATCGCCCATCCACCGAGGACCACCACCCCCCCCACAACTAACTCTGCCCAAGAGTGTTGCGCAAACGAAAATTCGCCAACATGCAAAGTACGCCCACCGCAACCCCGTTGCGCCGCCCCACAGAGAGCAATGTAGATGCCGGCACACGGTCAGCGGTTCTTAGTCACACATGAGACGCTGGCAAGGCATAGCCAAGCAGCGCATAAAAATAGTCATTCATCGGGCAATTGGCGAGAGAGCAGCTTGTGTAAACATTAATAGCACTTTCGCTATATATTTCAAGAATACGCTCACTCAATTACTCTCTTGCTCTCTACAACCAGAGCATCCATCTAATATATGTACTTGGCTATTTCATTGAATAATTCGTCTAGATTGGGGACTATCGACCTGCCAGGTGGGCTACTGAGTCACTTCCTTCAAAGCCCTTAGCCCAAGCAAACTAATCACTAGCAGATATATTTTTTAGCGATATGATTATCAACAGTTGTTGTTGCTAATGGGATCTGTGTGTGTGGGTGTGTATGTACATTTGTTATTGTTATCAGTGATGAGCCAGCTGCATCCAGCAAGCTTAATGTAGCGCACTCAGCTGGCCGGCTGTTCGGCTCCGATCGAAGCAATCGCGAACTGTGGGGCGCCAGCGCCAGTTCGTGCCACAAGCAGTGGTCAGTACTCAAACACGCGTGAGACGATGTCGTTGCGTTGACGGCGGGTTTCACAGCGCACAGAAGAACTCGGCAGCAATCAGACGGTGTGTGTGTGTGCGCGTATGTGTATATATAAATATATATAAAAGTATATATTCTTAATCCTCCCCGTATATGTGCTTCTGCGCTTCAAATGGAGTTACTAAATCGTCTAATGTGCAAGACCCCTAGCAATTAATCTATAAATAGAACCCATTTGAAATGGAATGATTTCGTAATAGGGAGTACAAAGAACTGCATAACTCGAACTCGATATATTTAATGTATATGTATATGTATGAATGCATGTGTGTGTATATGTGTGTGTACTATATAACTGAGAAATCGGAACTATTTGGCATGTGGGGCTGACCACAGAAACAAAAAATGTACCAAAATAGTTTTATAAATAGCCAAAAACTATATGCAAAATCAAAATACACACTCTTAACACACTCTTCTTCTTTATAGTCTGGCGTATAACATAAAAATCATCGTTAGATACATTCATCTTTTCTTTTTTTTTTTGTACAAATATTTCGACCAAATCACGCCCATTGAGGATCAGCGTCAATGTAAATATTGATGAGAATTCTGTGCGTCTGAAATTTTCGATTAGATATATTTATGTTGTATATGCACTATTTTTTTTTTCTCGTTACGTTTCGGTAACGAAAACCTTCGAATTTACAAATAGCAAGAGATTGTATCTGACGGATACTTTTGCTCCCTGCTTTGAATATTTGTATTTCTTTGACGACCATTTTGTTGCTTTTTTGTTCCTTCAGTTTTTCTGCTCTTGTCGACGATTTGCGTTTGGATGTCGCCGTTGCCGACGCCTCTTTTTATTTTTAGACGCACAATTTTATTTTTTATTTTTTATTTTGATTTCTGCTGGTCGCGTATTTAAATTTTTGGATTCCACTCTTGCATATATATATATATATATATATATATATATATATATATATATATATATATATATATATATATATATATATAGATCGCTTGCGTTCATCCAACATGTGTTTGAAATTGCAGCTCATTTGCCTTAATCTGTTGGCCAAATCATTTGCCACAACCCGCCTCGAACCCTCTTCTGCCCCTTCCCCTTCTCGATTGCAATATTTGGGGCTATTTTTAAAAGATGTTCGAGTTGGAAAAACATTGCGCATTTCGTTTATACTAATTGCTTTGGACATTTAATTAGATATTTGCGCAAGTTTTGCGTTAAACATAGATCGTAAGCATATATTATCGAACATATATGCATATGTTTCCATATATAGAGCTTAACTTGTAAGAACAGCAATACTTTGTATTGTTTAGCTAACGTTATCAGATTTAGATATAGATTGATGACAACAGCTGTGCTTCGTTTTGACAATTGAGTTCTTGACGAACAACAGATGATAGAAACACATTATAGTTGGCTTACATATACATATATAATAGTATGCATGTGTATTATGAGAATAGTTAAAGTTTTTCCCAATTGCCAGCTGTCAGTTTTCTTTATGAGCTCTTCAATACGCATTTCAGCTTTTCCAAAATATAATATTATTCCCCTAATATTTATATCCCATTTATACTCAAAAAAAAAAAAAAAAATCTGGCGTCCAGTTTCTACAATTTGTACATTTTGCGCATTGCGGCCAAATGTCAAATGCATATACATATTATAAATATGGATGGTATAGACGTATACATATATATAAATACATATGTATATTATACCACTTCCGTCCGTTACAAAGTCGCCCGTTGCCCAGTGGCCCAACAAAGAGAAGCAACGAGGCCGGCAATCGACTTCGAATGACATTTGTAGGAGCAATTTATGCGGCAATTATGACGCTGTTCTTGCTGAAAAAATCTGAAGCAGCTGAAATATGGAATATCAGCACTTCTAGAAGCTGCCTCCGTACCGCAATTTGTTTATAAAATTCCGTAGAATCTTAGTCATGTTCTCGATTTTTGTGTGCCCGCGTACAAATAAGGCGCGAAAAACGAAAAAAGCGCAACCAACAGCAGGCAATGGGATTTTGGTTTATTTTCGAATTGGGGTCTGTACGGTGGGTGTTGAGGGATTCGGGTGAAGAAGATAGTGGGGAGCAGCCATCTTTAAGAGCAATAAGAGCAATGAACAGTTCGTCTAAAGAAGGGGGAGCGGCTGACTTCCTTGTTTCTCTTCGGCAGCTGCTGTTGGTCGACTTGGCTGCCGTTGTCAGGCAGCTTCTAAAAGGAAATGTCAGTAGTTTTTCTTTCTTTCTTTGTTTTTTTTTTTTTTTTAATATATATTTTTAGGTTTTTTTGCCCCTTTTGAAATCGCTCAAAATTCTTATTCCTATTTGAACCGCTAATAAAATTTCTATTTTTTTAGGCCTTAAACCATTTGGTTACAAAATCACAGCCAGGACCTGGAGATGGCTGATAAGGACAGCAAGGATAGCACGCAGTGCGCCGTCTTCGACCAGACGCCTGGCTCCCAGCAAAAGAAAATCAATGTCGTTGTCCGCTCCCATTTTACGGTGCAGCACGTCATCACGCTGATTGGCACACAATTTGCGTACGGAAAATTCGAGTTGCTTCTCCAGCCGCACGACGACAAAGATTTGGTGATTATTTTGAATGCGACAACTGTTGCGAACAACTCTGACTTATCCATCTCATATTCATCATAGATCCATCTGAATGCTTTGGACAAGGATCTGCTATACGATGTGCCTGGATTTGATCCTAAGGTAAAGAATAATCTGGTGCTGCTGCCAGAGGGCACATGGGATGGCAATGTGGTTAAACGCTATAGTTTGACCATTAAAAAGTCCGCTACGGCTGCCAGTAAGCAAACAGATACTGCCGAGAATGCGACAGCCACAGCAACGGCGACGATAAAAACCGGCGAGAAAAAGAAGCGCACGACAACAACAACAGGTGAGAAAAAGAAAAAGTCGCCAAGTAAAACCAAGACTAGCGTCAGTCCCACAACGGAAACCACAGCTGAGCCAGGAGCAGCACTAGCAACAACGTCCACAACGCCCAGTAAGATCAGCACAAAGGTGAAAAGCAAACCCATCGAAAAGAATGACACAATTGCGAAGAAAACGGAGCAAGTGGATGAAGGTGTGCAGCAGCCAAATGCTTCAAGCACCTGCTCCGCAATTAAAGCTAAGGACGAGCCAACCAAAGTCGAAATAACGGAACAGATTAAGGAACAGCTGCCGCAAAACAGCATCCTTATATCATCCGCTGATGACGCAGCTCCTGAGCTCTTTAATATAAGTCCTGTCTCGGATGTTGAACAGCTATCAGACGATGATTTGGCATTGGGCGCCTCGGCTAGTCCGACATTGATGGGTCCAGCTTACGATTTTGGTAATGCTGGTCCGACAGAGAGCGATCTGTTGGCCGGGACTGAAGTTGATACCGATCCGCTTGCACGTACCCAGTATGTTAATACCAAAACTCTGGAGTATTTTAGCTCATTGTCAGCTCGCAACTATGGAGGAGATGAGGTTCCCGCCTGGCAGCGCATCAATACCAGTGCCTCAGACTTTGTTGCGTCGGCCAACACAGAGACGGAGTCACAACGAAATGGTGTTGGACCACGCTCATATGTGGGATTGGTTAATCAAGCAATGACGTGTTACCTAAACAGTTTGCTGCAGGCGCTCTACATGACGCCCGAGTTTCGCAATGCCCTGTACCGATGGGAATTTGACAACGACAATGAGGCCAAGAATATACCCTATCAACTGCAGAAGTTGTTCCTCAATTTGCAGACATCGCCCAAATCATCGGTGGAGACGACAGACTTGACGCGCAGCTTTGGTTGGGATTCAACGGAGGCTTGGCAGCAGCATGACATCCAGGAGCTCTGCCGCGTCATGTTCGATGCACTCGAGCACAAATTTAAGAACACAAAGCAGGCAAATCTTATCTCCACTCTATACGAGGGAAAAATGAACGATTATGTCAAATGCTTGGAGTGCAATACGGAAAAGACACGCGAAGACACCTTCCTTGATATACCCCTTCCTGTTCGTCCATTTGGCAGCAGTTCCGCCTATGGCAGCATTGAAGAAGCGCTGCGCGCGTTTGTGCAACCCGAGACTCTCGATGGCAACAATCAGTATCTGTGCGAGAAGTGCAAAAAGAAATGTGACGCCCACAAGGGTCTCCACTTCAAGTCCTTCCCCTACATACTAACGCTGCATCTGAAACGCTTCGA
Source organism: Drosophila pseudotalamancana (assembly GCA_037075185.1). Taxonomy (NCBI): domain Eukaryota; kingdom Metazoa; phylum Arthropoda; class Insecta; order Diptera; family Drosophilidae; genus Drosophila; species Drosophila pseudotalamancana. The sequence continues at coordinate 350,921 of JBAMCK010000052.1, read as the reverse complement.
CTTCGATTACCAGACCATGCATCGGATCAAACTTAATGACAGGTAATTTGTAAAATCAAATCCTTACAACATCAGTTTCTCACATTTGTTATTTTCATGGACAGGGTAACGTTTCCGCAGAAATTGAATCTGAACAGCTTTGTGAATCGCAGTGGACAGGGCGAACAGTATCAGATGAATGGCACCAGCAACGTGGATGATTGCAGCACCGCGGACAGTGGCTCGGCCATGGAGGAGGATAACTTGAGCAGCGGCGTTGTAACCACGGCCAGCTCCAGTCAGCATGAAAACGATTTAAACGACGAGGACGAGGGTATTGACATGAGCAGCAGCACGGGTAAGAGCGCCAACACGGAGGCGCGTCTGAAACAGGATTTGTCATCCGGTCCTTATGTCTACGAGCTGTTTGCTATCATGATTCACTCGGGCAGTGCCTCGGGCGGCCATTACTATGCTTACATCAAGGACTTTGAGAATGACGAATGGTTCTGTTTCAACGATCAAAATGTTTCAGCGGTGTGTAGTCCCAATTCAATAAATGTTATCATCTATTCAATGCCACTCTTCGTTTGCAGATCACACAAGAGGACATCCAGCGGTCATTTGGTGGACCCAATGGCAGCTATTACTCCAGCGCTTATACGTCGAGCACGAATGCTTATATGCTCATGTATCGGCAGGTAGACGCAAAGCGGAATGAGCATGCAGCAAAATGCAAGGACTTTCCGGAGCATATCAAGTCTCTGCTGCCGAAGCTCCATGCGGAGGAGGATACACGCGTTTCCCGCTTGGGCAGACACATTACGGTAACAGATCTGGCATTGCCGAATCTGTATAAGCCGCGCGTCTACTTTTATAACCCATCACTTAAGAAGATGAAGATGACACGTGTGTACCTGTCGCAGAACTTTGATGTCAATAAGGTGCTTATGTCCGCTCACGATGTCCTGAATGTGGAACAGTTTGCGCCGCTGACACGTTGTCGTCTGGTTGCATACGACTCATCCTCAGACACGATAATACAATCACTGGAGAACTGCAGCGATCCGGCATTAACGGAGCTGCGTTCATCACATAACTACAATTTGGACTTTTTGCTGGAGTATCGAGCCGAGGATCAGGAGTTTGAGAATTATGCCAGCGATGGCACTACGTGGTATGTGTTTAAGGTAGATCTCTCGACCATGGCGATGGACGGTCCCTTCCTGGTTTATTCAGCAGCGCGGGAATCCAACGACGTCTTGCGTCGCTCCATTGCAATACGTTTGCACATTAACGAACAGAAGATTGTGGTGGCCACTGTGCGCAGCAAGGCCTTCGTTGCGTACGATCCTCAACCGACATTGGAGGCGCAGCAACAACTACAGCAGCTGGCCAACTCGCAATTTAAATATATCACATACTATTACTTAAACGTGCCTAACACCGATGCCAGCAGCCTCGAAATGCTTGGCGTTCCCAGCAGCGAGCCCAATGCAGCAGCCATCGAGGTAGGTATCTTTACCATAAGCCCTGTGTACCACAAATCGTGCCCAGTATTACATATTCTTAGGTTAAATGCAAGTATTGCAGCAATTTGTCAAGGTGCAGTTAACTCTTCTCCTCTTTGCAGCCCGCCAATGCAAGCGCCGGTAGCGATGTTGTGGATGCTTCCATGATGAATGGCATTAGTGGGACAAACGGCACAGCAACGCCTGAGGGTGCTGGCGCCGGCAACAATGACTGTGATTGGCGTCGCTATAAGCGGGATCAGCCCGACTCGCTGGCGCTTGCGACGCCCGGCCACGAGTCCAACTCGGAGGATAGTAGCCTGAGTGACGGTGACCGCACCCTGGTTGAGAATAGTTTGCAGCATCGCGGCGGCGGCGATAGTCAAGTGAGCTCCACCAGTCACTCGCCACAGCTGTCCAGTCCCGAAGACGAGGCTGCCTCCCACGACACTATGATGCGCGTTCACGCCTACTGCAATGGCAATGGCAGCTACGGCAGCGAAGCGGGAGACACCAGTACACTGTCTTTAAGCGGGTCAGCGCAATTTTTCCATGCCGTCAAAGTCGATTGCGTGGATGTGGCCACCAGCACTACCACCAGCGGACATCAATCCGACGATGAGTCGCAACTGCGTAAGCCCACGCAAGCTTTTAAACTTCTTGTAAGCCCGCATATGCGCATGTGCACCTTTAAGCGACACATCGAACAGTTAATAGGCGTGCCGAGCGCCTACTTTAAGTTGCAGCGCAAGCATGACAACTCCATATCCAACAGCCAGAACAATTCGCTAGTCTTTCTCAATGAGGCTGAGACTCTGACTGTGGAGATCGGTAAGACACTTCAACCGTTCGAGTACAAGTCCAAGATATTCTTTATGCGTCTATCGGATCTGGACAATGAGACCGCCAAGCTGCCTTGCGTCTGTGAGTGGGTGTACAATACTAACACCACTGTGGAGGAGGCCAAACAGGAACTGGTCGCCAAGCTGCATCGCATCGATGCCAAATACACCTCCCTCACCGTTGACAACTGCCGAATTTGGCTCAAAGGCGGGCGCTGTCCGGTGAAAATACTCGCTAATGATGAAACGCTATACAGCGATATACGCAGCAGTGCCTCCGAGGTGAGCACGACGATATCTGTATATATATAAATGCATATCTAATTCTTGTCCAATGTTTTTCAACAGTTCATTGTGCAAGAGTGCGAGGAGGGAGTGGTGGTGCAGCCCAAGGACGACGCGTTAACCATATTCGTGCGTCGCTGGTATCCAGAAAAATGGGAGTTTGGCAAATTCCAGGAAATTACAATGGACAGTAAGTTGCTAATAATTGATGACCAATATTCGCAAAATACTAAATCTTACACTTGCAGAGGACAGCGAAATCAGACGTTGTTTATCTCAAATATGCAATATTACAATTGATCGGTTGAGTTATATGAAGGTAACACACTCACACAAGTTTAACATATATATTAATAAACTATAACATGCCTTAACTTATTGTTTACAGCTAAACAGCTATTTTCCCTGCACAAGCATATCGGCAGTCAGCGTCAATGAGGCCGTGAGCTGGATGTCAGTTCCCGCCGCATTGGACATGTACCCGCTGAACACAACGCAAAGCGGCAACATGTATTTGTATAAGTGAGTATGGGAGTGGCATCATCTCTGTTTAATGTACAACTAAATTTATGATTTGCTTGCAGAGATAAAAGCATCCCGGTGCGAGAGTTGGCGGCCGATGAGCGCCGCTCGTTGACCAATAAGGAGAAGGCGCGCCTGGATCGATTGGGTTGCATTTCAACGACTCGATACTCTCAGCGCCGAGAACGAGCGCTGAAAATATATTTGGATTCGCCGGAGAAGCCCAGCAATGTGACTGCATCGGCGCCAATGGACCCACATGCAGAGAACTAATGGCCGTAACGGCACTATCATCATCATCATCATCACCATTGCCGCTTTACCCCGTTTCCTCGGTGGCTGTCATAGACTTGCTTGTATAACTGGATACTGCAAATACATTCAGCCATGTATTTCAACAAAACAAACGCAATTGATTGAAATATTGATCGAGTCCATCGACAGTGCCTCTGCCCGTTTTGGTTGCACATTTTATTCGCATATCCCGCGTGCGTGTTTTTCGTTCTCATTTTTCACTCGCATACGTTTCATTCATAGCAATTTATAATATGTAATTTGTTTTGTTGTTCAATTTTTTGTTGGCACAATTCGTTTGTCGTGTCGCTATGAAACGTGCTCGCTGATGGGACTGTTGAGAAGAAGAGTGTGGGGATCGGTGTCCTAGATAAACATAAACGATAACAAAATTATTCTTGCTACTTTTGTAATACAAGAGTTCAGAGATGAGACTGTGTACAATTTTATTTACATGCAAGAAATTTAAATAAATTAAAAAAAGATTGTGAACATAACTTAATTACGCAAAACATAAAAATAAAAGAAAAAATTATTTGTATTGGAAATAATCATTACAGTTCATTTTATTAACGTCTTTTTACTTAAGCATATTAAGTGATATATGAAACAATTTAATGATATATCCAACCAGTCCAAGAAAACTTGGTTTTATTAATCGGTTTTGATTGTTTTTTATAAAATGTTAATTTTATTTAATACCTACTACGCGCGGGGTCTTAACGTTTTTATTTTCTTTTTGAATTATAAGTGTTCTCTTTTAAAGATAACGTTCACTTTAAAATTTTACAATTCTTCGTTGCGATTTGGAACAAACCGTTTTTGAAATTTAAAACGAAAAAATCAGTACGCTTTTAAAAGGAGGGAAATATTTATATAGCTGGCCGCACTTAAAAGTTTTTGGTTTTGCAAAAACCTAAAAAGCTTACAAGGGGTTATTTTTCATTTCATTTTGTTTTTTTAGTTTTTTTTTTTTGTTCGTAGAATGGAAATATTTAAAGTTCTTGGAACGAAAACGAATTATGTTGTTGTCAAATGGATTCTCTGGTTTACTAATCAACGAATTCTATAGATAAAAATTTTTAGAGCGGCAGCAGTAGGCAGCGCAATTGTTCACATTGTTGTTGCTTTAAAGGGGCGTGTTTTGAATGGTATCCGGAGATGCCTCTGCCTATGCCTTGGTCTCAACGGCCGGCGCAGATTCCACTTTCGTCGCCGCAGCAGCATTGCCAGCAGCTGCCTTCTTGCCCTTGCCCTTACCCTTAACTGGTCCCAACGGCTGTGCGACGAGTTCCTAAAAACCATAAATTCAAATTGTTAGAATTTGCACGTTTGGTATAGAATATGAGTTAATAATATTTACCTTCAACTCAGCTTGCGCAATGCTGTGTTCGCTTACGTAGGTGTCGGGATTGAAGGGTATGCCAGTTACCAGATTGACGCCGTTGGGCATGAGCAATACCGTATGTTTGAACTGTGCCACAATCTCAGCTGCAAGATAAGATCAATCATAGTTAACACGAGTGCCGTTCTATTAAATAAATTAAAATAATTTTGTAGCATTGGCATGTTCAGACTGAGGCCATAGATATAGGCAACTGCTGAAGACGCCAAAGCCTTGGGTGCTTTGCTCTAGCAAAATGTCTGGCCGTAGTTGGAAGCTCAAGAGTTATACCAAATCCGGAATTAAGTTTTGCATGTTTTAAATTATGTCAAGGGTTGGCAACTTACAAGGCTTCTCATACAGCACTTGGAAGGGCTCAATCATTTTGTGTGAGACGCATTCAACGACACCCATGCGCGCCTTGGTCTCCTCCTCGAAGCTGCGGATGTTGAAGGGCATGTTTCCGTACTTGGTTTTCACCTCAGCGAGCAGCGCACGTGATGCCTTCAACTTCAGCATGTAGTTCTCGTCGGACTTCTTGTAAATGGAGACCTTTGTGTCCTTCTCGCGTCCCTGCAACAAATTCGAAATGTTAGCAAAACTGCGAAGATAAAGACTCGAAACGATTCAATATAATTCAATGCGTTCTCAGATCTCATAATCTTCCTATCTTTGGTCCAACTATAGCGCAGCTTTGAAACTGACACGTGCCGAGCTCTGAAAGAGTAGCCCGCCAAGCACACAAGGTGCTTACATGATCAGGCCCATTGCGTTGCCAAGCCAATCCTCAAGCGCGTTTTTTTTTAATCATTGAACAAATATTGGCTAACAAGATGATTGTCTCTTTAGGGACACACTGCTTACCACGCCTTCGCCGCTGCTGACAATCACATCGATGGCATAGACCTCATGCGTCTCGAAGTTGCACTTCTCATGCTCCTTGCGCTGTGCTTCGCTTGGGTTCTGTATGATTGTCTTCTCGCCATCAATTTTGAACTGCTTCAACTCGTGGCTAAGCATGCCCTCAATGGGCTTGCACTTGTACGACTCGCTGATTTGTTGCACGGCATCGGTGATTGAGTAGTTCTGCAAAGAGGCATCACCAAATTGTTAAATTGAACGTATAAATCTAACACTATGAGTTGATATGGTTTTCGATAATTGTGTGCAATAGTAAAGACCAAACATTTCTGTATATAAACTCGTTCAGTTCACGAAATTGCCGCGATTGATCTCTGCAAACGTTGAGTTGTGCTGTGCCATTATATTTGTTGGGCAGCAGCCATTCCGTTGTTTGCAGAAGGAAGATTATTATTACTATATCTCAATATAAATACATATGTAAACAATCAACTGAAGCCCAGACATCGATTTGATATCTGCGCATTTGCCAATTGCCAATTAATCTGTGCAAGTGTTGAGATGTGCTGGCGCTGTGTTTTAAGCGCTAGACAATCCGTTGCTTGCAGACATTTAAAATTTCAAATAGGCGTCGAGACTTACGTTAGAGCCGGACTTGAGCAACCGCAACGCCGCCTGGACGGCCCAGTATGCAGCCAATATGACATCAGCTTGTCGTCCGCTTATTTTCTGATCCGCGCCGGTGCCCACGACAACTGTGTGCGCAGCCACAGCAATGAATCCATCAATGTGGGCGCCCAGGTCACTGTGTGTCGCATATTATAAGGAAGGAACTTGAATTATTTGTGTGCAAGTGGGTAGAGAGTCGAGGTACTTACATTTTGACCACATCGCCAGCCTTCAGCGTGTAGTCGGCATCATTCTTAGCTGGGGAAAAGTGGCAGACACAATTGTTGACCGAAAGACATGTCGGAAATGCGATACCCTTCTTCAGTTCCTTTTCTTTTTTGTATACCTAGCGAAAGGGGAAATGGACGCACGATGGCCGAGTGTTAATCGATTTATAATATTAACAGAAAAAGTTGGCTGATTGCCAAAATGTCCTCAGATCTCATAATCTGTGAATCTTTGCGCCCCAGAGCACACACGGAAACGGCCGCAGACTACGTTAAAACGCACGTGGGTGCAAAATTTAACGCACGCAGGCACCACGCGGCGCCATAATAAAGCGCACACACATGGCACCAGCCCGTTTTAGCGCATGCAAGAGACCCTCAATTGCGTTAGTTTTAATCATTGGACTTATTCCGAGTGACTCAGTTGACGGTGGAAATATCCACTTGAAACTTACTTTGCCGGTTTCTTCAGTCAGCAGATTGTCGCCCTTGGTGCAAATGTCCCTCACAGAGGCATCCACTACACAGAGTCCAAGCAATGACTTCAGTGTTTCTAAAATTAAACGCACCAAACAGAAATAGTCGAGTTATTTCCATGTGAAACAAGTTACTGCCCGATTCGCGTGGCACTGAGGCCTCAGACGTTAGCGATGCAATAAAATGTTTGGCTATAAGATTCTTATTAAACTGATGAACTAAATGACGTATTATTACTTTTTAGTTGTATTGAATAACTTTTGAGGTAATGAACAAAATAATTCAACACCTGAAAACTTTGAGGTTATGCACGCCACACTCTCGCATATCCCGCGTACACCGCCGCGTGGCTACTTTAAGCAAGCAACGTCGACGTCAGCGTCAGCGCCGACGTCTTCGTTAGCTCCATTGTTGTCGGCACACACGTAGCGGCCGATGGGTAAATGCAGAAAAATTCAGATTTCACTTTCACTATGCAGCGCGTTTCTTAATTACGTTCAATTTTTAACTTACTGTTAACAATTTCTCCAGCCAATTTGTATTTGGTAACAACCAAATCTTCAGCAATGGTCTTCTCAGGCTCCTTTTCTACGTCTGCCATTTTTAAAATGAAACAAAATGCGAGAGCTGCTAAATGACGAAATGATGTTTTTAAGAGTAGATAGAGTTACCAGATAGTTAATTGAAAACACTGAACTGGCAATACTGTTGAGTGCCACATTGTGGTTTCTAGAGTGACCGTAAGTTTTATATTCACCAACTCTCGATAATTTTTCTAGTCTGGCAACATCATACTCAAATAATATATCTAACTTAAGTAATCGAAAATTGGACCTATCGACTAGACGTAAACAGCAGAATAAACAAAGCAAAAGCTAATATTATTGAAACTTTCGCGTATTTACTAAAATAAATACATGATAGTGATGATGTAACGATGAGGAAAGCATAAGCAATGGGCTGCATCGATGTATACGTAATAGCATAAAAACCGTTACTATTGCGTGGCTGTTATTAAAATAGTGTACACCAAAACTGTGATAAACACTCGCACGCACACACACACCCAACGTCTTTAATCACTCACACAATGGCGGGTGAGAGCCAAGTGGTCAACGGACACGACGTTATCACCATTAATAACAGTAGTAATGGGCAGCAGAAAGCCGCGTCCGTTTCCCCTTCCACGTCACAACGCAAACTTTCGACTGCGGCAAAATCGCCGCCGGCGGAACTGCGCATTCTCTGCTTTGAGCTGACCCACTACAATCAAACCACGCAATTTTTGCTCAGTTGTGCCGGCGTTTTCATTCTGTATATCATTTATGGATATCTCCAAGAGCTGATATTTACGGTTGAGGGCTTTAAGCCTTACGGTTGGTTTCTCACATTAGTGCAGTTTGCATACTACATTGGCTTTGGCTTGGTGGAGCGCAGATTGGAGGCCTATCGATCAAATGGCGGCAAGGTTTGGAGCATTGAGCCGGCGCCACGGTGCATACCCCTGCGCACGTACTTTGTGCTTGCCGTACTGACACTCGGCACTATGGGCTTGTCAAACTCCAGCCTCGGTTATCTAAACTATCCCACCCAAGTGATCTTCAAGTGCTGCAAGCTGATTCCAGTGCTTGTTGGCAGCATCCTCATACAGGGCAAGCGTTATGGACCACTTGACTTTGCTGCCGCGATAGCAATGTGCATTGGGTTGGCCTGGTTTACACTAGCCGACTCGCAGCTAACGCCAAACTTCAATCCTCTGGGCGTCGCGATGATATCCGGCGCTCTGTTATGTGATGCAGCCATTGGCAACGTCCAGGAAAAGGCGATGCGGGAGCACAAGGCACCCAGCAGTGAGGTTGTCTTCTATTCCTACGGACTGGGCTTTGTCTACTTATTTGTGATAATGTTGCTCACCGGCAACTTTTTCAGTGGATTCGCCTTTTGCTTGGCACATCCGCTGGAAACCTTTGGCTACGGCTTCTTGTTTAGTCTCTCAGGCTATCTGGGCATACAGTTCGTGCTGGCTTTGGTTAGGAGTAGCGGCGCGCCTTTGGCTGCAACAGTGACCACCGCACGTAAGGCTGTCACCATTGCCTTCTCCTTCTTGCTCTTCAGCAAGCCCTTCACAGTGCAGTAAGTAGATGGCTTCATCCTCCTTTGAATCTCATATAGAACTCAATGTTTCTTTTCACAGATATATTTGGTCTGGCCTGATCGTTGTGCTGGGAATTTATCTCAATGTCTACAGCAAGAAGAACAAACTCACCTTCACCACCTTGCATCATAGAATTAAGCAATTCGGAGCGAAGCTCACGCGCTCACCGAGTCGCAAATTTCTTATCGAGGTATAATTGAGCGAACCAAAAATAAACCGTTTAAATTAAATTCAAAATTTAGTTAAATTGGAACAACAATATTTTATAAGAAACCTATGTATTTATGCTTAAGTATAAATAAATCATTTTGCAAGTTAACTAAAAGTTTGTTATATATGCTATCTGTCCATATCGAGCTCCATAACGCGCTTGAAGAGATCCTGGCGCTCCTTAGCCGACGCCACTTGGCCCATCATGCGATCTAGGAACTGTCGCTGATGATTAATTATAAATTTGTTGCATTGTATGATGGTGGCACCAATGTACAGAGTCCGGAATTTTGCGCGCACGTCTCCTATCTGAAATCAATATTAATTTGATTGTCAACGTAAAATGTCACAACACAAAAACAAGTTTACTGTATTTACCAACGTTATCAGCGGCAGTATGCTTGACAAATATCGCTGTCCACGATGCAGGCAGCGTATGATTGCAATTTTAGTGCGCTCATTGCAGTATTTCACACGAAAACCGTGTTCCAATATGCCTAGCCCGTATACTCCGTAATATTTCTCCACATTTTGCAGCAGGCACTTGGAAAGCGTATGGTCGTTGATTCGCAGGGTGTTCACCGGTGCATATGGTACAATTTGAACTGCAATATAGCTGATAAGCAACGTTAGTGGCCATTAATTCATTAATGAAGGCATTTAGTAAATTTACTTACCGATTTTTAATGCGCACCATTGTAAACAAACGCGTTAAGCACGAGCTGTTGCTGCAGAGGGTTGCCAGACTGTTAAAATGCCTGCCCTCTTATTAGTGATGGGCTGAGCTAACGATTAATCGCGAGAGAAATGTTTTGATCGTGAAATGCAAATAACCTTGAAGAACGAGAGCAACTGTTGCAATTGTTTGGCAAGTGAGTGGGAGAGAGAGCGCGCGACATGTTTATAATTTAAATATGTGAATACATGATAAATGCAAATGTTAAGCCGTACTTAAGAACAAGTCTTTAGTACGCAATCGACGGTCGAAGCTGTAGAAAGTTTAGGTAACTATAAGTATAACTTTTTTGAAATTTTCTTTAAGTAATTAGTTAAGCTTTAAAAAAAACGAACAATAGTAAATTTAAAAATTTAATTAATATGAACACTTTCAGAAAATGTAAAAATGGGACTGTCATATTAAGTTTAGGATCTTATTTAGACAAATTATTAAATAAGTGGGTGTCATGTAAACCCACTCAAACCAGACTCGACTCAAACAAGATAGCCGTCTATTCACCACAGTTATTTAGAAATCTTTCAGATCGCGCGGAATCGCAGACGTCTCGTATTTCTTATCAGTCGACTTTACACGTTCGTCGCGGTTGGTTAAATAACATTTATTTGACCGCAGAGCGTGCATTAATACAAAAATAAAAGTTACAGCCACAAACAAGCCCACTAAAATGTTCCGTTCTGAGGGGTACTTTGTGGGCGTGGACGTGGGCACGGGCAGTGCCAGAGCAGCGCTGGTCAATAAAGAGGGGCAAGTGTTGCAGCAAATGGTCGTGAAAACTACAACTTGGTCATCGGAGACGAACTTCTATGAGCAGTCCAGCGAAGATATTTGGGATGCAATCTGTAAAGCCGTCAAGGTAATCGGTGGCTTACAATACGGCGTTTGCTGATAACCTAAAGAGCTTTTGTAGATTAGTATAACCTTGCTCATTTGCAGAATGTCGTTGGTAGTATCCATCGGTCACAAGTGAAGGGTATTGGCTTCGATGCCACCTGCTCCCTGGTTCTATTGGACAAAAATGATAATCCATTGACGGTGAGCAAGAGCGGGGTACCCGAACAAAATATCATTCTTTGGATGGACCACCGGGCCGAGAAAGAGGCAGCCGACATAAATGAAACTAAACATTGGATACTCAAGTACGTGGGTGGCGCCGTTTCACTAGAAATGCAGATGCCCAAACTCCTGTGGCTTAAACGTAATTTGCCAAATTCTTATGACAACATTGGACGGGCATTCGATCTTCCGGACTTCTTGACCTGGCGAGCAACAGGCGTGGCTACTCGGTCCCTGTGCTCTGTGGTATGCAAGTGGAACTATGATGCCGCATCCCACAGTTGGAACTCGGAATTCCTGCGCCAGATCGATCTCGAAGAGATGACGCGAGATAATTTCTCGATACTAGGCAACCAAGTGGAGCCACCAGGAAGACCAGTGGGCAAAGGCTTAAGTAAACTTGCTGCCCTCGAACTGGGTCTGGTCGCTGGTACTGTGGTCAGCACATCGCTGATTGATGCACACGCCGGCGCGTTGGGCATGCTTGGATGTCGTGCGCAATCTGTTCCAGATGATGTTGAGGGTAGAATGGCTTTAATTGCGGGAACATCCACCTGCCACATGAGCATCACCCGTAGTCCCTGCTTTAGCAATGGAGTTTGGGGTCCCTATCAAGATGCCATTATGCCTGGCTACTTCCTGAACGAGGGCGGTCAATCGGTTGCCGGTCATCTATTGGATCATGTGCTCTACACACATGAAAGCTATAATGAGCTTCAGGAGAAACATGGCGCAAACAAGTCGGTGGAGTTCATCAAATTTGTTTCTATTATTGATATAACATATGTGTTTCTTTCAGATATATCGTCCAGCATCTGAACGAGCTACTGGTCAAGATAGCTGAGGAGCGCGGCCTCCCAGAAGTAGGCTACCTGACACAGCATGTGCATGTGTGTCCGGATATGCATGGCAATCGATCACCCATAGGAGATCCCACGCTGCGCGGCATGGTAATTGAGCATTAATCTTACAGCTATTTACGTTAACAGTTCTTTTACCATGACAGATGACCGGACTGGATATGTCGCGAGGTGTTGAATCGTTAGCCATAAAATACTTGGCTGTTGTGCAGTCTCTAGCGGTTTGTTAATGCGACGCAGTACGAACCGTATTGTTTATTTTTGTATTTATTCATTGATCATTTGCAGTACGGCACACGCCACATTATTGACAGTCTTTACAATCATCAGCGGGCACCATTCAATGCGTTACTCTTTTGCGGTGGCCTGGCCAAGAATCCGCTCTATGTCCAAGCCCATGCGGACATTTGCAATCTGCCTGTTGTTGTTCCCTACGAAGAGGAAATGGTTTTGGTTGGCGCGGCTGCTTTGGGTGCAACTGCCTGTGGCCAATATGATTGCTTGGAGGTGTGTACAAATTTGAATATCGACAATACTTTCAACTAAATTCGCAACTTCTTTCAGAGCGCATCGAAAGCGATGTCCGGCAATGGGCAGGTGTCAATGCCCAACAGCAAAACAGTGGATCTGCACAATCGGAAGTATAGTGTCTTCTTGAAGCTTTATGAGCATCAGATAATGTATAGAGATATGATGCGTACATAAACTACTCTATAGAAGATGACTCCACGTAGTTGTTTTCTATGGTCAACACTTCAAAAAAATTTTATCAATATGTAAAACTGCACACTTATTAGCTCAATAACAAACTCTTGAGACAAGTAATGGTGATCTAACTAGACTGGTATCTACAATTAGGCAATAAATGCAGCCGCCTTAGAGTCAATTTTGCTGCGGCAAACGGGGCAAGTAATGTCAATTTTTTGGGCGCAATCCTCACACAGGCACACATGTCCGCAGGGCAACAAAATGATCTAAAAAGGAGGCAAGCTCGTTAGTCAAAGGTTGCAGTAAAATCCATTTCAGTATCTTACTTCTTTGGGATTGCTTGAGCACACCACACAGAGTTGATCTTGGGTCAAGGTGTGTGGCCTATTGCGTGCACGACGTTCCCTGCGTTCTAACTCCAGCCGTGACCGGATTTTGGCTTCCTCGCGTTCTTGTTTCTTTTTGCGGTATACTTTACGTACAATTAGGCCCATCAGTACCATGGATATGCTGCTGCACAATACAATTTTGAAGCTGAAACGAGATAATTATATGATAAAAATGCATTCAGAGCCACAGAATAGCCAAATCGCTTACAGCATAGAAGACTTGGCATCCTCGAAACGTTTAATGAGCGTTGACTTTGTGGCAGTGGTAAGGAACAGTGGTCCCTGTTTCGATGGTTGCATACGCAGGGTTTGTCCATCCATTTCCAACTCGCCAATAGCCGTTAAAAAGCTGCCATCACGCAGAACTTGTTCTGTGGTTTGCAGACCCTTCTGTCGAACGCCAGTAAAAAATCCAAATATGTGATCAAAAAACGACAACGAAGTGGATTCATAGTTATCGTAGACAACATCCACATCCAATACAGCAGCACTCATAGCGTCAATAATTTCGACGCCGTGTGACTGATTGCGAAGCTCAAAGGGCATTTCATTAATGCTCTCGTGCAGCATTTTGCGTTGCTCGGCCCAGAAGCCGGCAAAGGCGCGCATTACGCGATGCTCATGCAGCTTTACAATTTGGAGCACTCCGCTCACGCTGGGCACAAATGAGCTGCGGAGTGGCACACCAATAGGCGAGACTGTGCCGCGGATGACAGCATATGGTATCTTCTTTTCCCGTTGCTGCGCTACAATATTCTTTAGCTCACCGTCAATATTGTACTGCGGCGCCTCCTGCAAGAGTAGAGAACAGTCTATTATATATTAAATGCAACGGGAGGGCGATGATGCGCTTACTCTCAACACCCTAGCCGTGGTCTTGTAGTTGACATACTCGCGTACACAGAGACCTAGGATGAGTAAGTCCACGCCGAGCGCAACAGCTTCGTGTACGAAATCCATTAGAAATTATAAAAATAATATCAAATCAGTTTAAAGCGAGTTATGTGTCGGTGTGCCTGTGCACAGCACAACCCGTATATGCTAGACTTAATACTATTTCTATTTCGATAACAAAAAATACCAAACAACTTGTTTATATTATAACAAAATATACCAATCAACTAGTTTTTGTTATCGAAGTCGATAGCAACTACACATTTTACTCGATAGTCGATTTAGATGCGCGCTAGTTTTTGAACTTGGCAAAGTTAGCCATCAATATGATTGTTATGTTAATATTTAAGTTTTGGAATTGAGCAAACAGTTTAAGTGCTCACTGTTTGTCAGGAGAAAACACTGCAACATGTAAAGAAATTTCTAGCAATGATTTAGCCAATGTTTTCTGTGTAAACATCAGCCCATTTGCTCAACCGCACAAAATTTCGTTCCGTTCATTTGTAATCGCTGATCGCTCAAATGGTTACATTTTGTGCTTTGCTCAACTAGAAACTTTCGCAAGACGTTAGATACACATACTGATACACGCAAATAGAACACACGCATTGATATAAAGACGAGTTCCCGGCCTCTCAGGCAGAGCAGAAGATAAATTTACCTTTGTTCGTTTGCTATAATTGGGCTGTGAGTCAAACTGTTTTTGTAGTTCCCATCGACGCTATCAAATCAGACAATTTAAGTACCTTGCAGCAATTAGACGTGCTCAAACTAACAGTGATCTTTACTCAATCAACATGTCCTTTAATAAGCTGTACTTCACCTTGGTAAGCAGCCAAATTAATTATCTCCAATTTATGTGAAATATGTCTTTTGGATCTGTCGCTTAGGTTGTGCTTTACGTCATCAACTTGATGACTGCAGCCACGGTTACCACGCGGATCATTCAGCCGAGGGAGACGAGCAGCTGCGAGAGCCGCCAGACACCTGGACCCATCTGTGAATCCTGCGAACTGCTGGCCACCTGTGTGCAGCATTCGAATGGGTGGGTTAATATACCCGTCGAATCGTGTGATGTGGCCAACGGCTACTATTGTAATATGCGACTGGGCACGTGCTCGAATGCCACCGGGCCGTGTCATCCGTTTGGCATTGTTGGCAACTTCCAGTGCACCTCGCAGGGCATCTTCCCAGATCCCTACGACTGTCAGAAGTATCACATGTGCTACTTTGTGGGCGCCACCCTGGTCGCCGCCGCCGTCGACTGTGGCAATGACAAGGCCTTCGATGCCCGCACCGGCCAATGCTCCATGACACTGGACAGCAGCGTGTGCACTCACCCGCAGTATCAGTGTCCCCGAGTGGGATATGTGGCCGCCTGGCCCAGTAATCCCAACATATTTTACGTGTGCAAGTCGACGGTTAATCAGAATCTAAACGATACGGTTGTCATTTATCCGTCGCTTCATCGCTGCAATGACGGGGAGATCTTTGAGGATTTCGTGTGTCGCCAGGGCAACAGCTGGAAAGTGCCGACAACTGCTCGGCCGGACGATGTGGATCCCAATGATGATTCCTTCAGCGTAACTCCGGCCAAATGCCAGCATGTGGGTCTCATGGCCGACAATAACGATTGCCGCAAGTATTACTATTGCTCCGCCATAAACGGAGAGACGCGCCACATGGAATGTCCCTCCGGCACATATTACCGCAAGGAGCAGTCGGCCTGTGTTCTGGGCACATGCTAAGTCTTGAATAGTATCTAATTGCTTTATCAAACTTTGTTCTCTTTTGGCTTTAATGAAGTATCAATCATTATCTTTTAATTACGACTCTGACATTTGTTTCCAATCCTTATCTTTGACTATTTAAACAACCGTTAGAAGCATTTCCCTTAAACAGTCTTTAAAATGTATTTGGATAAGTTGTTGCTTCTGCTGCTTGGGAGTCTGGTCGGAAGCCAGGGCGATGCGATTGCCAATAGCAGCATTAAGGCCATTGATTCTGTCGATCTTGTGACCAATCCCTGCCAGGTGGTGCGCCTGGCTGGCTTCATATGCATCGACTGCTCCACATTGGGCTTCTGCTCGAATGTGGAAGATCAGTGGCAAACGGTGGCCATCACCCAATGCCAGTCGGAGCGGGGTTTCTATTGCAGCGATGAGGGCACAATCGGTTGCACGTGGCAGCCGAAGTGCCAGGTGCCGGTCCGTGGCAAGTTCTACTGCCAGCAGCCGGGCATATTCCCGGATCCGTACGACTGCCGCAGCTATCACGAGTGCAGCGAGCAGAACGTGGACACTCCCCGCCAGTGCACAAATGGAGCTGCCTACTCCCTTCTGACCAACAGCTGCAGCCTGCCCCGCGACAGCGCGCAGTGCACCGAGAAGCAATATTCCTGCAGCTATGTGGGCCAGACCGGAGTCTGGCAGTCGGATAGCAACTTCTTCTATGTGTGCCAGAAGGACAAAGTGAATGACCAGGATGTGTTCTATCCGCTGATGATGAAGTGCAACGATGGCTTCACTTTCAATGGCCACAGCTGCGTATCGGACAGCAGGTCGATGCAGTTGGAGATGGGGGTGGAGGTGGAGGCGGACTGCCAGGAGGACGTCCTCTATCCGGCGGATACGACCGAGGGATATTTCTTCTGCATCGATGGCGAAAAGGTTTATAAAGCATGCGATGTGGGTTTCTACTTCGATGCGACCTCCGGTCTGTGTCTCCAGGAATCCGGTAGATGCGATGAGGGCGCGGTCTTTGCTGCAGAGACCAAATACGGGTTCAACAAGTGCCTCGACGGCAAGCTGGTCTATCACAGGTGTGTCACTGGCTCCTACTTTGATCTGCACGAAAACTTATGCAAACCGGAGCTGGACGTCTGCGAGGAACACAAGCTCTATCCGGCGGAAACTAAGCACGGCTATCTGCTGTGCCAGCATGGGGAGCTGACCTACAACGAATGCCCCAACGGCTCGATCTTTGATGGCACTGGCAGCGTTTGCAGCCCGGGCAATGTCTAGAGCTCCAAATGGAAACAGCGTTCATTTCAATAATAAAAGAAAAGTACATGTAGATTAACTGCGAATTCGATTGATTAACTGTTATTCCTTATCAGCTTGTAAGTCGAGCCTCATTTCCGGGCCTTTGACTGTATTACGGTATTTAAGCCACGGCCACAGGCAGTCGAAGGCAATAGTCTACGGAATGTGTTGGTTACCTTTACTGCTGATTGCTCTCACGGCCGAAGGCCTTTTGGCCGTAGAGTCTTCCGGCTGTCGCAATGGCATGCTTTATCCGGCGGAGTCGGTGTACGAGTACAGCTACTGCATTAACGGCGTGCTGCACAGCGAACGGTGCCCGGCGGGCAGTTACTTTGATGCCCAGTTTCTCATGTGCCGTTACGGAGCGCCGCCAACCGTGGAACAAGGTGCAGACGTTAAGTCCGGGAAATGTCAGCGTATTGGCTTGGCTGCCGATTTAACCAATTGCAATCGTTTTTATCACTGCGCCGATAAAGGTGCGGATATGGAGATGCTCGACTGTAATCCCGGCAAGATCTTCGACCAAGTCAAATTTAATTGTGTGACGGGCAAATGTTGAGGATTGGCAAAAACTTTACTTTATACAAAATAACAAAACTTATGTGACTAATAAAATGAAACAGAGAACAAATTGTATCAATCGTCGCATTCCCGGACAACGGGATGCAGCACAATGGAGGCGCCATTGCAGCCCGTCCGATCCGAGATGAAGTCATGGAAATTGCTTTCCAGGGCCCACATGAAGCGCTTGTGTCCCGGCAGGACCTGCGTGGACAGGCGGCAGTCTCCGCCGCGCTGCACCTCCTGCAGATTGGAGGCCTTGAAGCACGTCTCCGAGTCCCACAGATAGATGTCATTCTCGCCCTTGTAGCGGAAGAAGAGGGAGGTGCCACCATCGGCACCCAGCAGAACCGCCTGCTTGCCGTAGGGCTTCGGTCCCACATCGATGATGGAGCCGGCGCCCTGACCCACACGCAGATACTCGCCCTTTATCGAATAGAGACGCGGGGAGCTGAGATAGCTGAAGAACAAGGTGGAGGTGCCATCCGGCTTGGAGGTCAGTGCCACATAGAGTACATCGTTGGTCGGTGCTGTGGCACGGGGCAGCACAATGCGATACGACTTGCTGCCCGTTATATCATAAACCAGAATGCTTCGGGCTCCGGCGTCTGCCACATAGCTGCGAGAAAGAGACAAAAGATGCGAAATTGAAATTCTGTTGAAGAAGTCGAAAATGATTTTCGTCGCTTATCTAGAAACCAAATTGATAAGATTTTGTTTACAAAACGCAGTCAAAATGTTTCACCTGATTTCTCACCTGTTTGTCTTTTTTTTTGACTACTTTTCTAATTGGTTTCGAGAACTTGGATGCTTAACACTTACACAAAGGGTTTGTTATCCTTGGAGTAGTCGACGACAATGAACTGGAGGCGACTCTCGGAGGTCACCAGATCGCTGAGATCAATGCTCTTGACCACCTTGTTGTTGGCCGTGTTAATCGCCACAATTTTGGGACTGCATCTCCGTATCGGCTGCTCCAGGGTATTCACAATGCCCACATCCAAGGCCCACAACAAACCCTAACGAAAAAAGATGTGAATTATATATGTGTTATATAACATGCGAGTAATTGAGTTGCGGCATTTCAAATATTTCATTTGTAATTGAGACATGTCTGGAATTTTTCAACTCTTTGCAATTTATTCGCATCAGCGAAAATAATAATAAAAAGCAATAAAAAACGAACAACAACAAAATTAAAAAACAATGCATGTAAATTGTGCACCAATTGCTGAAATGCAAATAAACAAATTCTCGTGCCAATTGTTCATATCTATCCATATATGTATATATATATATATAAATATAACATAGATATATTTATGTTTATTTATTTAGTTATTTGCTGCTGAATAAATTCTGTTCAAATAGAACGCAGAAAGATTGTATTTGATGCTAAAATTGAAATGAAATAAAATTAAATTTGATGATATTTAAATTACAAATGAAAAAAATCATTGAAATTTTAAACAATTTTGTTCAAGAATTTAAAACGCATTTTTGACTGCAAAAAAATTTGCATTTTGATAAGAAAATTAAATTAAATAAAAGCAAGAATATTTAAATGTTTTTAAGAAATTTGATATTAAACAAAAAACAGTTCAATATTTTTAAAATTAATGAACTAGAAAGAATTTTGGACATTTTTGGTGTTTTGTTTCAATATTATATTTTTCAATAATTAAAAACAAGCAAAAGAAACAAAAATTCGCATTTTGATAAGAAATGAATCCCAATGCTTAATTAAAATTGCAATCAAAGTGAAGCTCTTCAATTAACAGTTAATCAACTTTTATGAAGTTCATTGAATTTGTAAAAACCTTGAAGAGCAGCAGAACTACAACAACAACAACAACAATAACAACAACAAAAATATTTTTGGATTGTGCCAAATTTTTTGAGGGCTTTTATAATATTCCATTTAAAAGCAACTGCGACTGGGCGGGCAATTTATTTAATTAAAAAGCCATTTCACAGAGTTATAGGGAATACATACATATGTGCATGTGTATATGTATATGTGTATACAGATGCACATGCGTGTGTATATGCATGTGTACATATATTTATGAACTGCATAAAAAAGTGGTGCAAAGTAAGTTGCAAGCAACAAATTGCTTTTCCAGCTAAATGGGCTTGTAAATGTGTGTGTGTGTGTGTAAGAGAACAATAAATTTGAAAGGTCACTCTTACGTTGGAATCGACAGTCATGTTCACAATGGATTGCAATATGTGTGTGAGTGCGAGTGCTAATGTGTGTATGTGTGTGTGTGTGTCAGAGTGAAGAATATAATTGAAGCTGGTCACACTCACGTTTTGATCGACAGACGGAGCTGCAACGGGGTGTGTGAGTGTGTGTGAAAAACTTATTTTTAAGCTGGTCACACTTACAATGGATTCCAATGTGTGTGAGTGTGTGTGTGCGAGTGTGAATGGGCGAGTGTGTGTGTATGAATGAGTATGCGTATCAATGTGCAGAATATAATAGAAGTTGATTACACACACATTTGGATTGATCTACATTGGAGTGCATATATGTGTGTGCGATTGTATGTATGTAGGTGTCAAAAGCATATTTGAAGCTGGTCACACTCACATTTTGATCGACCGCCGCGTCGACAACGGACTGCAGCGCCTGGCAGTTGCCCTCCTCCTGAATGGCCCAGCAGGGATACGGCGCTATCTTGGCCAGGCACTCGCCCTTCTTCAGATTCACCTTGCCGAGGGTGAAGGGCACGCCCTGCTTGTAGCGGGGCAGGGCGACAAATGCCGAATCCCGCTGCAGTTGGGCGCGGGTCACAATCACATTTCTGGGCACATAGCGGCCCGATTGCACGTAGATGTTCTTCGTGGAGTCGCAGGGCCAAAGGAGATTGCTGCCGCTCAGCTGGAAGGTGAGCTCGGCCAGCGGATTCTTGTCGCACTTGCTGGCGCCAATCGCATTCACGCTCGAGCTGCTCGGCGCCTCGTCCAGGGAGGAGCTGTAGCCGGCCCAGCTGCCAGCGATCAGCGAGAGGAGCAGCAGCCAAGGCAGCGCAGCGGCCATTTTTGTTGTTTTTGTTTTTTTTTTTTGTGTTTGTCAATTTAGAGAAGTGCACTTGAAACGATGGATGTGCAGCTGCAGCAATTGGCTTAATGTCTGCTCTTGACCGCTTCTGATTACGTAAAACGCGTTGCAACGCTTTTCGCATTTGTATTTATATAAGAAACCGTTACTTGATTCGCCGCATTTGGCGCGTTCGCTTTTCACGCGTCTGCCCTGTGGCAAGGTCGTCTGCTAAACATGAGGAAACATGTGTCACACACACACACACACACACATACACACAGATACACACACAAACAAACACACACATACACACATACACATGCATATAAGCATAGATCTGCAGCGCTGGCCAGCCATCACGTCTGCCGCGCGCCATTTTGTGCGACACAACGGAACTGAACAGCTGCTACATTAACACCCGCACCTCCCCACCCCTTCCCCATTCCATCCCCTCCCTCTGCGGGTGTTTGCGGAAGCTGAGTGCGAAAAAACGTTTGAAGCGCGCGTGCAATCCAAATATTAATTGCTGCACATGCCAAACGCTTCTGTCGCAAGCAGCAGCTGAGAGCTTGTTTAATCAACAAGCGCGACAGTTCCGTCCTTGCGAGGCCAAAGACTTCCCAAAACTTGGCCAAAACAAAGTTTTTCCTTGACTCAGCTTATTGGGGCTTGCCTTCGTTCCCTATAAATGGGTTAAAGGTGTATTTTTACTTTGCTTTTCATATCCAAGTTTTGCCCTGAGTCAGCTTATTTGACTGAGATACCCTGCAAATGTGTTAAAGGGGTATTTTACTCTTGGTGGCTTATTTTAAATAGATATCCTGTAAATGGGCTTAAATTATATATTGAACTTTCCTATTACTGCAACAAATATTAAAGTTTTGCCTTGACTCCGCTCATTTGAGTTGGCTTTAATACCCTGTAAATGATTTACAGAGGTTATTCTACTCTTACTAAAAGCGGAACAAAACTTTTAGTTTTCTCAGCTTATTTTGCATTGATTTTATACCCTGTGAATTGGTTAAACGGTTATTTAAGGCTTGTCAATGTGTGTGTATTAGACTGAAGGATTCGTTTTAAAGTTAGTCAAATTCTAATTCTCAAAGAGAGGCGAATCAGCGTCTATGCTCATGAGTATGTACGTAAGTATTTGCATACATAAATGCAGAAATTAACAAAAAAATTTAATATAATTATTCGACAATACTTTCAGGGTATCTGCTAGTCGAGCATAATCAACGTTCTTATTTGTTGCTTTTGAGTGAGGGAAACACGCAACATATGTGACAACAAAGCTGAGTTCGACAAAGTGGAAGCGAGAGGCAGGGAGAGCGAGAGAGAGAGAGAGAGAGAGAGACTTATCACATTTAAGATAACTATTACTAAGCGTTAGAATAATTAAAGAGTTTTATTTATTAATACAAAACAAAACGAAAACAAAACGAGTTTTTGTTTCAGTCATTAAAAATAAATTTGCTGATAATTTTGCAATTCGATAAGCAAACACTTTGAGCTGCTTTTTAACATTGCATTTATCATAGCTTTTTCTAATAACAACAATTCTAAGTGGCGTTTTTTCATCTGGGGGTATAGCTCAGGGGTAGAGCATTCGACTGCAGATCGAGAGGTCCCCGGTTCAAATCCGGGTGCCCCCTGGCAACGAACTTTTTGTTGTTTTCCAGCAGCACACAATTTTTAAAGGCTGCATTAAAGCTGAACTGTTGACCTCTGCTCTGGGTTTTTGTTTTTCAGTTTTTCTTTTTTGTTTTGGTCGAGAAACAATGCGTGAGCAAAACGATTATCCTCCTTTCTCTAGCCTACTTTATGGATATGTTGGCCGCATCCAGCTGGGCTTTGTTTAGTGTTTAGAATTATGGTCAAGAGGCCACAGTCTGTTTCTTTGAACGCAGCCACAAAAACAAGTGAGAATACTTTTGTCGAGTGTGCTCGACTAGGAGATACCCTAAACTCTGTGAAGAGCTGCTTAGCAAATTTTGCTAAATTCTCTTAAGGCCGAACAAGAAAGGGCTAAATCTATTTTGCTGTTGATCCTGATCAAGTATATATGTATGTATATTTGTAAATACATATCAACTTTATGATGAGAGCCCTTCTGCCTGTTATACATACATGTTCAGAAGAACGTGATACCCTGGTTACCCATTCGCAATGGCTTCAGGGTATAGAAAGAGAAAAATAATATTTGGTCTAAATTTAAACTGGTCGAAACGGGCGGCTGACCCTTCCGCAAAGGCCGCGGTCTTTGCCCTTCGATTTCCATCTTGCGAGTCGCAAAATGTGAAATGACATGCAGATTGAAATTCTTTTTAATAAACTGTCATAAGTTGCCTTATTTTGATGGTAATCTAAATAAATATATAGATAGCATATGTGTGTGCATGCGTGTTCGTCTGTGTGCGTGGGCGTTCGCTTGTGTCAGTCGAACTGCACGATTCGTAGATAAATATTTATGCGCTTTCATAAATAAAAACAATAAAATCTGAAAATCTGCCAGTGTAAAATGCAAGTCATATAAATGTGACCCGGTGTGGAAACATGAATACAGTCCAAATAAATTATATCTATATGCATATATATAATATAATCTGCTTATGAATGCCAAGAAAATTATATATGTATATATAAATTTAAATTTCAATTTTACGTCGAGATGAAAATTAAAATTTCTTATCCGCAAAGTTCGATTGGGCAACATTTAAGCGATTAAGCCGATTAAATGCATAATGCTTAATTCATGGCAAATCGTTTAATGCAACAAATTGGGCTTGTGCCCAAAACAAATGAAACTTTACGCGAACGTTAACATAAAAACTTTGCCGGCCAAATGCAAAAAAAAAAAAAGACAGAAACAGAAAGCGAAAGCAAAAACAAATACAAAAGACTGGCACATAAATTATACGCCAAACTAAATACCAAAAAAACAAAACGACAAATTGCTGCGTGACTGTCTGAATACCCTAGAAAATATATTGAGCAAGT
Source organism: Drosophila pseudotalamancana (assembly GCA_037075185.1). Taxonomy (NCBI): domain Eukaryota; kingdom Metazoa; phylum Arthropoda; class Insecta; order Diptera; family Drosophilidae; genus Drosophila; species Drosophila pseudotalamancana. The sequence continues at coordinate 327,208 of JBAMCK010000052.1, read as the reverse complement.
TGTCAGGCTGTGAAGAAAAATAAGAGAAAATACAAAACTTTTGTTGTTTAGATTTTGTTATTAATTAAAATTTAATTATTATATAAATTATTTCAATTATTTGTGATTTATTTAATTTTCTAACTTCTGTTTGGTGGTCTATAAAAATATAAGGAAAACGTTTTTTGTTCTATTGATTTTTTTAATCATATTAAACAAAAAGCTGTAATTTTTAGAGGCACGCACAACAGCTATAAATACATACATACATCTATGTGTACATCTAAGCATATACATATGTATATAGTTGCGTTATATGTTTATCTTCTAAGCTTTTTATCATCCATAGGTTGCCTTTTTTCTATACCCTAGTCAAAGCAGAGGGAACTGCAATCGCCAAATCAGTTCCAAGTTGAAATTTTATTATAATTTATGTGAATTTTTGGCACACAGAAGATAAATAAAAAAAAAATAAAAAAAAGATAAATTTGCTGAGTCCAGTTAGTTTAACGACCCATTTAACAGAGCACCAGAGTTAAACGTGACCACAGTCAATATTTATTTGACTTTTGTACATTTTGGTTTTTGCTTTGCTGATAAAAAAAAAAAATAAATGAAAGAAAAGAAAAGCAGGGAAAAAAACAAACACAGGAAAATTGTTGGAAAATAAAACTAGAGCTAAAATCAAATTACATTTAAGTCTATTTGCGTATTCAATTGGACTTTTATTGGCCATATTTGAAGTTTGAAAAATGTGTCCAAATTGTGGGATAGCCGTCGGCCAAGTTGGCCGTTCCACATAACGCATACGCCTCGTTAACCCGGCAATAAAAACTGTTCAAATAATCGGAGGGTAAATCGCCTAAGGCCAACATTTCTGCCGTGTCTGAAGCGAGCAATGAGAGGAGGGAGTGGGGGAGTTGGTGGAAAATTCCCTCCCTCGGTCAGTTTTCATCTCCGTTGCTGTCGCTTATCTCTCCGGGCTGTAAGCTAATGTTTGCATAAATTATGTAAGGCAGGAGACTCCGGAAGTGCTTGTCATCAATATTTTCTACTCACACCCCGCAGTCGGAAGATGTGTGTGAGTGCGTGTGAGAGTGTTGGAAAAGTGTGGAAATAAATCACGATTGTATGGAGGGAGGATTTGGCTGGCATTACATATGCGGGCACTTCTACTGACATTTTGGGATGCCAAACATGTCGCTTTGTTGTCTGCTGAAAGCCATTTTCCCCCAACGGTATTTTGCCGGCGGATGGGGGGAGAAAAACAGCAGCTGCGGACTTTGGTGTAGTTAAAGCAAATCACAGAATAAGTTAACTCTATTAATAATATTGCTGGCGAGCGTTGAGTCATGCATTGATTGAGTTATGAGCAGCACTTTAAATCATATATGAGTGCATTATATATTATATATCATACATCAATATGCATTGTAGGCGATATATTTTGGCTAATACATCTATAGAAAACAAGTAAACTGTAGTCGAGTGTGCGCGACTAGCAGATACTCTGTTCCCGATCTTAATTAATTGTTGGGTTTCTTTTTTTTGATATTCTCGCCTCGTCTGTTAATGCTGATCGAGAATATTTATACTCTAATCGGCTTGTCACGCCTCCTTCTGCCTGTCACATACAGTTTCACACAAACATTATACCCTGCTTACCCATTTTCAATGGGTTCGGGCTATAATGATCAAAGCAAGCAAATTTCTAAGAAATTAACTGAAATTATCCGGCGGCTAATAAGGAGGCACTTGAAAGGCTGCTGTGAGTGTGTGATGTGTGTGTGAGTGAGATAGAGTCAATTCATTAAACACAGCTTGAGCTGCACACACATACATATACACACGCGCACACATGCATACATTTATATATGGTTTTTTGGTCTGCTTTGCTTTGGCTTCTGCGCGTGAAGTATTTCAATTATTTTTAATGCAATTGGCTGCGAACTTACACTCACACGCACACACTGCACACACACGCACACACTGCACACACACACATGCAGAAATTTAGAATAGTTTGTTTTGGCTTTTTGCGGTGTCAGGCCGCCAAGGTTCTTCCACCAAAAAGTTGTTTGCAATTTGAGAAATTGGCTGTGAGCACGTCGCGCATTTCTGGTTGATTCTATGGCTTATATAAGAGGCCAATGTTGAACATTGGATTAACTTATTAACAGCTCTAGCTGTGGCATCGAGATGCGATCGAGATATCTAGCCCACTGGCTGGGGCTGCTCCTGGCCGTTAGCTTGGCCCTGGGTCAGGGCACAAAGTACGGCCTCTGGACTCCGGATCGGGCACACTCCGACACACAGCCCATTCAGTGGACCGGCGGCCAATTTGAGTTCCCCTGCGCCAGCACCAAGTCCCTGTTCAAGAGCTCTGGCAAGTACATAGCCAAGAATGTGATTGCGACTCGTGCCCAACTGATTGGCGACACCATCTATTTGGCCCTGCCTCGGTATCGGAAGGGCGTGCCCGCCACTCTGGTGAAGACGAACGTGCTGCCGGGCACCTGTTCGACGACCTTCAAGCCGTATCCCTGCTGGGATCTGCAGGAGGAGGGCAACTGCAAGGCTCTGCAGTCGGTTGTCGACTTGGTTGTCGATCAGAACGAAGTGCTTTGGGTGCTGGACACGGGCATCGTGAATACGCTGGAGACTCCGATCCGGAAATGTGCACCCAAGGTGGTGGCCATGTCCGTGAAGACCGGCAAGGTGCTGAAGACCGTCTCGCTGGAGGGTCTCACCTCCAGCAGCTCTCGGCTGCAGTATCTAGTGGTTGACTATGCACCCGACGGCGGTTGTTTTATCTACGTCAGCGATGCGGCAAATCGGGCGATAATCGTCTACAATCTGCAGGCGGATCGCGGCTTCCGTGTGGTGCTACCCAAGGCCGTATCCGCCGGCTGTCGTTCCCGGGATGTGCTCTACATAGCACTGATCCGGCGGGACTGCGGCTCCACGGAGCTGTACTTTACGTATCTGAGCACCAGCAAATTGTTCTCTCTGAAATCCGAGTATCTACGGAGCGGAGTGGCCGATGGACGAATACTGGGTGAGTTCTGACAGCCATTATTCAACACTGGCGATTATCTTAATTAAGGGTAAAATGTGTCCGTTGCAGATCTGGGCAAAAAACCGAGTCGTATGGTCATCATTGGCACAGACAATGGCTCCGCCATATTCTTCCGTAACGAGGGCGATGCGGAGGTCTATCGGTGGGACACAAACTCCACGTTCGCTGAGGCGAACTTTAAGCCCGTCTATCGCAGCCAGACCTGCCAGCTGGTCACCCATGCGGTGCCCGATTACAAACGGAATACGATGCGGGTGCTCCAAAGCAATTTTCCGGATTATATGCAAAATCGCATCGGATGCGGTGCCATACAGCAGCTCAACCATATGCAGGGCTGCTGGTAGATGGGCACAGCACACACACACACACACAGAGACACACTAGACACGCACACACTGACAGACACACACACACACACACACACACACATACACAGATACACATACTCGCACGCACACTCACACACACACTCACACACACACTAGACACACATACAAAGTAGTTGTTGTTGGTACTGCGCGAGCTTTGCAGCAAAGCTTCTGCAATTGCAGTCGCAGCAATAACTGAAAGAATCGTCCAGATTCTAAACTATATATATATATACACCCATATGTATATGTGGTTAGACTCTTGCATTTTTGTACATAAACTAGCAACTTTTTTAAGTTACTTTTGTTGTTGTTCTCGTTAAGTAAGCTAAGCAATAAATAAATGGCATTGAACCAGGATTTTGATTTTGTTTTTGTTTTCGTTTTCGCCATCACATTGACTCAAATTAAAGGGCTTGACCAATTTTCATCGAAGTATGGGGTTGCTTAGTGCCATAAATAATTTAGCCAACTGTGTAAAGGAGTGTATTCAACTCGATTACCACAGCGTTGAGGATATATTTCGTATACCCTCGTATCTTCTTTACAATTGCAGTTCATTCAACCCGCTTTCGCTTCTCCGTGGGTTTTAATGGGTACATTGAACCTTTCGGCATGTGTCGGCAGATACCCAGCAATCTATAAAAATTGCTGCTGTAGGTTTTTCTTTTGGGGTCAATTAACTGAGTGCGGAAAGTCGTGAAATAGTTGTTTATTCTATCACTGCAATTTTTGTCGCTTTTGTTGAATGCTTGAGTTACCCGGCGTTGTGCGGCTTAAGCGTGTGGCCTTAATTTGCTTTTTCTTATTGCATACAGTTATTGCAAAGAAAACAGTAAATAAGGGCCAGCCTCTACTCTTCTTAACAATATTAGCACATTTTAAAGCCAACCTTAAAATAACGTGAACTCATTGAAAATGATTTTTAATAGGATTTAAATTAACTTAATTATATTATATAATATTAACAAATTAAAATTTGCTCAAACTAGCTTAAAACTTACCATATACAAACAACCTAAACTTAGGCAATACAACATCAACCCTGATTGTTATATTATTATGACAGTCATTTATATATATATGTATCTCTGAAAATTTTAGACTGGACTAGAATTATCACTATACTAACAGACTTGCTTAGGATCCCTTCTAATCACTATCTGCCAAATTTTATTGTACACTTTCCCATCTAATTGAAATAATAATAATTATAATAATAATGAGATAAGGCAATACAATATCTTATCCGTTTCTTATTTCTACAGTTAGTCAGATCTTAATGACCCTTTGTAAATGTTTTCAGACTCTGCACCGATCTAAAACTGTCCTTGAACTTACGCATATTATAAGAAAGTTTCTTAAGCACCCTTTAATCGGACTTCGTTGAGTTGCGTAACGAGGCTGAATGTCTGTTAAGTTCTCGGCACACATTAAAGTCTCGCACTCACATACATATAAGTAAAGTAAGTCTGGCACTCACATATAATTAAAGCAAGTCAGACATCGAGATTACGCAATCCCTCGACGGCTGAGCGACTCTTTGGGTACATCCAAGAAGTTAATTAACATAACTGAATGCTTCACATTATGAACTGGCAGATGCAATGACAATAAATTGCGGAGACTCTTAATACTGGCCTTGATTACAGTATATTTCAGCAGCGGCGGGATCCATTAGCCATGCAGTCTACGGCTTAATTGGGCCGGAGATTCGCGAGTACCCGAGGTTCAAGTTTAACGCCTGCTAATTGGAGAATTTCGTGATAAATTGCACGTCTTTTCCGACTCCGACTCCGACTCCGACTACGTCTACGGCTTTGGCTTCGACTCCGACTCCTGTCTGACTCCCACTTCATCCGACTTTTCAATAATAAATCAATTAATCAGACTTCCCAGTTGACCTTTGCTCCGGCCCGTTGATTGCGAATGCTTCTATGGCTGCAGAGTTGGAATTCGAATACGAATCAATTGATGAAATCATTCCTCAAATTGAATTTATTTATAGAATCGAGTGTGTGGGCTTCTCGCTTTGATTACAATTCAAATTTCGCCGGCTCAAAGGCTGCGCGCCGCAAAGTAGGCAACATAATATATAATCAAACAAAAATGTGCCAAGTGCATCGAAAACAGGTCACATATGTCACATATATATGACACATAAACGTGTCAGCTGCAGGAACGCATTTATTAAAGATCATAAATTTTGTTTTTCGGCTTTGCCCCCATGCAGTAACCGAAAAAAACTCCCAAAAAAAACGACAAATTTTGGAAGAGGAACATTTTTATACCCTGCAGCTATTGAAAAGTGTTTTTTTGTGGGGTGTGCTGATTTTCGTGATGTTGTGTATGACAGACATTGAAAGGCGGGGCAGCACACTTAATATATTGTATAAAATCTGAGCTGAGTAAAAACTTAAGACTTGAATTCTTACTTGTAGGTGGTATTATAAATAGCGCAAATCGAGCTAGTTTTGAATCATTCATTTCGATTTCTTAGTATCGACTAACATGGTTATCAGTCTTTAGTTATTTAAGCATTTATTACAAGCTTCTCGTGAACTGGTATTTAGATTTGCATATTTTGGCATCTAGATAATAGAACTTATATATAAATTGGTGTATTTTAGTATACAAAGTATCTTAAGGTACACAAAGCCCGAAAGTTATTCAAAAACAGAAGAAGAACAGCAGCGGACATTCTGACTTATTCCTGCACATGTATGTGTCTCTATATTTATTCTTATGCATATATCAACAGTGTGTCATAGCTTACAGGGTATCGTCTAGTAGAGCACACACGACTCCCTCACTCCTATTTGCGATTTTTGTACTTGCTTGGGATTCGGCACAGCTGACAATATCAGCCGACTGCAAAGCAGCGATAAACATGATTTACAAAGCGCATTTATTTCTTTTGGCCAACTCAAAATAAAATAAAAATAAGCAAATATTGTTTCAACAAAACGAAAGGCAGACACACAAAAAAATATATTTTTGAATCTTTTGGCTCTAAAAATCTGTCGGAAAACACATACAAACATGTTTTCTTAATAATAAATAATAGTAAACATTTAAAAATTTTAAAAATATTTTTAAGTGGAAGTGAAAATGTTTTTGTTATTTATATAAGACTAAAAAAATGTTATTTACAACTAAAAATTGAAATATTTTGTTTTTGGCACTTTTACCAAGAGAAACAAAATAAATACAAATTATAATTTTTAACTTTTCAAAAGAAGTTACAAAATCTTGGAACTCGTATATATCTATGTGAGAGAACGAAACCCATTTGTGTGTTCCGTTATATTTTACAATTAAGTTTTCCATAAATTCATTATTAGGTTTTTTTTATGGTTTTTCCACTAAATTGATTCTGCACATAAATATTATTCAGAATTGCAACAACAAAAAACGAAAACCATTTGTAATCATTTTTTCGCAGAACTTAATTAATTTGATTATTCATATAGGGATAAATTTATTAAAGCCACAAGCATGCAACTATTTAAAGATAATCTTTGGCCCAAATTTATGAATTCTTTGTAAAAATCTGAAATTCTGCAGCCGGAAAATAAACTGCTAAAACGTGCCGACAAATAAACTCTATGAAAATGTTATTTTCCTCAACGCAGAAAAACCAAAAGCAAGTTTTAAGCATGCCTCTGCCCCCTCTCTTTCTCTATTTCTGTCTCTCTTAGTCTAGCCTGGTATCTTTCTCACCCTCTAACGGTCTTTTGTCATTTCTCACACATGGAAAAACTTAAATAAACGGAAAACAACTATGAAAAGTTGCTCACTTTGCTGAAGGTGAAAATTTGTCTACTTTTGAGATGAGATGCTTTCAGTTGAGATCCTTTAGGTTTAGCCTTTAGGTTTATCCTTTAGGTTTATCCTTTCATTTCGGCTTTGTCGGTTGTGACAAGCTGTCAGCCAAAATCGAATCTGGGCGTCAGGCTTTTAGCCAACATCAAAGCTGGCGGTAAACCACATTAAGATTACCGTTAAACTCGTAACGGCTTTATGGAAATCCTCATCTATTTATTTTACCATTTTCAATATTTTCCCATGCAAATCTCATCTGGGAGTATTTACTATGGATATTAATAGTCCTGTTGCCACAGTTTGAATTAGCCAAAAATCAATTCGGTGACAGTTCGTGACATGCCAGATTATACATAGCTGGCATCTGCGACATACCCTGTCCACACACATCCACATATCAGGGCCTCGATTATGAGCCTAAGTGTGGTTAAAGCAGTTACTCCTAAAAATCCAATCAATAAAATGTTGCTTCTTTTTCGTTTTATCACAGAAGGCAGACGTGACTGGCATGGGAATCCGTGGAATCCGTGGAATCCGTCGAATCCGTGGAATCCGTGGCTATTAACACAGTCACGAAGACAAGTAGAATGGAGACCCATTATATATGCAAAGGGAGTCAAGAAACCAGTAAGAAAGTCTTATTAATATGGTGACCGACTAAGAGACACCCTGTATTCCAGATTAAAAGAAATGTGAGTTACTTATTCTTGTTATACACTTTAGATTTTAGTATGGATTCTTATATGGTATAGTATGGATGAACGTAATAATGTGTAAGACTATTAGTAGAACTGTAGATACAAAACAATGCAATGGCTTTCAATGTTAATAGTTTATAGCTTTTCAGCTTAGTTAGCTAGTCTTTGGAGAAAAATGTTAAAATTGTACTACCTACCATACTCATGAATGTAAATTTAAAATTTAATATCTTTAGCTTTTGTAGTTCCTGAGATCGAAGCGTTTATACAGTTGGTCAAAGAAACGAATGTATGGAACGGAAGGAATCAAAGACGGATAGGAATAGATCGACTCAGCTTATCATTCAAAAAAGAATAAATGTATATTCGACCCTATATATTCAATGACTGTTACTTATACACAAAGACATGGTATCCTGTGTTCGCGTATTGAGGGACTTCAGGGTATTAACAGCTCCTGGGAGAAGCCTCACACACACATATTTCCACACACACTCACACTCACACACACATTAGAAGTAAGCTCAACTGACGTTCAATAAACATTTGAAATGTTCAATTATTTTTCAATTGCAACGATTTGCGTCGAGCAATTGAGAAGTATCAGGACGATACCTTAAAGAGCGTCAGGACAATGAAAAATCTGCGTCGCAAAATGACGATTGAGACAGTTGATAAAGCGTTTGCTGACAGCCAGAGCTCATGGCTGACGGTTGACGACTGAAGGGTGAAGGGCGAAGGGTGAAGTATATAACGAACAATGTATGATTTTTTGGTGCTTCAATTTTGCACGTGACCCAAGCAAATTAAAGGAAGTTCGTTGGCCGGAAGTTATTTGACAGCCATTTTGCTGTTGCCGTTGGCTGAAATGTGGCAGCCATTTGGACGCCGCACACAATTCCAAATCGAATTCAGCTGCTTTGCATTAAAGCGCCAACAAGATCCCCAACTGTATCGCTGTACCCGCTGGCATCCAAGCGACATCCTTACTGCGGCTTACTGCTGGCTGTGATTGTGTGCGTGTGTGTCTGTGTGTGTGTGTGTGTGTGTGTGTGCGCTAAAGTACCCGCCATAGTAAACAGGAAGTGCTGACTTGACAGCGTGATATTACCCTGCCCACATAACATCCAGCAACCATCACCTCCCACCATCTACCAGCCACACTCCTCCCCACCTCCACCGCCACTTAACTCCCATCCCTAATAGGCAACTGCCATGGAAACTATTCGCTTAACCGCAAAAACCAAAAAACATTTGGGGGACCAAACCCAGTGCGCTAATCCTTTCAATTCACTTGCATAGATTTTTTTTTCTATTTTCAAAATAAAAATAGCCTCATAATGATTTTGTTTAATAGCTGAATCCTAAAACTACCGTTAGTTACCATGGCGTCTAATTCAATGTAAGCGGATTTTATTATTTATTTTATTAAACCCTTTATATATGTATGTCGAATATATATATTTTTTGTATATTTAAATTTTTCTTTGTTTGCAAAGTTGAACATTTTCGCTTAAATAAATCATTTAGTTTTTGCCATAAATCTCGCAAATAATCAACAAACGTTCGAAAAAAGGAGACGAATAACGGACAAGCAAAAACACAACTGAAATGACAAAAAGTAATGCAAATTGAAACACACACATATAAATGACAAATACCATAATCCAATGTATCAACATACATGTGTAAATGCATATGTGCATGTGTGTGTGTGTGTGTGGTTCGCTAAACATAAATCTAACAGAGAGAAACAGCACGCAGATAACCAAACGGTTTACGAGCGCCCAAAAAAGGGTTTCAGCATATTTCAGCACGGAATTTTCAAGTGTATTAAAACGGTTATTTTTTTCGCTACTCATTGTTGTTGTTGCTTTAACTGGTGCTGCTGCTGCTGTTGTTGTTGCTTATTTTGTACGTAAAAAGTGTGTGCATTAAATCATTTGATGATTTATAACAGACGACGGTTCGAATATGTGTGGGTCGTGTCCCTTTTGGCAATGCCTGTTTTGACGGTGGACGGCGCTAGTGTTGTTTCAGTGTCTAGCGAAACTTTTTGCTATAAGATAAATAAAGCAAAATCACAGTAGGCTTTCTACTTTTTTTGCTAAGCCTCAAGACAAGCATAAGGAGTTGGAATGCCAAGATGAAACTCAAGTGTGAGACTTTCCATTCATAAAAACAACCGTTACTTGCGGTCCACATCGCAAAGACAGTCAAAGGCAAAAGGGCTGCAAGCTGGAGAGAGAGCAAAAATAAGAGAGCACAAGCTTTGCAGCGCTGTAGCGTCAACAAGTTTTTTTTTGTGTGTCGGTCAGCTGTTTTGGTGGATGCCAAGTGGATGCCATAGAGAGTACACCAGTTGCGCCTTGTGGAACGTAAGGCTTGTTTACTGCAAAAACAGCTGTTCGGTCGCTGCCGCCGCCTCTGCCGCTGCCGCCGCGCTGGCAACACTTTCGACAGGCGCACAGGAAACCGTTCGATGTCGTCGTCAGCGCGGCCAACAGCTGGTCACAAAATTTGTTCATCTATTCAGTTGGCTTTCCATTGCGGCGCCGTACGCACGTGTCTCGGCAACGGCAACGGCAACGGCAACGGTTCTGCATCTGGATAACAGTAGCTGTTTCTGCTTCTGTTTCGTTTCTCTTGGCTGTGTGCGCTGCAATGCGCGTGTTGTGCGTCGCTGAAATTTGTCAAAAAAAAAGAAGACATATAATAGATAGAAACGGCAAGAAAAATATTCTGAAAATATTGCAAATCGAAATATCGCGACTGCCGCTGACATCAAATTGATGTGTTTTTGTTTATTTTTTGCATATCTAAAAAATGATGAATGCAACTCTCGTTTTGACTTTAATTGAAATCGTGTAAGCCCTACAAAACAGCTGCAAGTCCTCTCGAGATACTGTGAGGTGAGTTCCCTTCAAGCACGTCTCTAAAACTTTTTACCAAGTGCCAAAGCTGCTTTGCTCTCAAGGATTAGTGTCTTAAAAATCCGACGAACAAAATCCTTGCAACGGTCAATGACACAGTTGACAAATATAATTTAAATTGGATTCGTTAAGGTATGATAGGATATCATCTATATTTTTATATCCTTAACATATTGGGTATAGAGGGTATAATGTTTACGTGAAAATGTTTGTAACCGACAAAAGGGGGCGTGCCCGACCCCATAAAGTGTATATCTTCTCGATCAGCATTAACACTCGAGTCGATTTTTTTATTCAAACTTACGATCTGTTAAATATAGCCTAAATTTTATGGCTCTTCTCTACAGTGTTACTTTCATTCCAATTTTGGCATGCATGTGCAAACTTAAGCTCTTGTGTAAGCATGTAAAGAAGTAACTAAATTTGCAAACAGCAGCACTTCAAAGGGCTCAGGGTATTTTCTAGTCGAGCACACTCTACTAGAGTTTTCTTCCTTGTTCATGCAAGCCTATTGCTCATACCTGTAATACTTGAATCTGCTTAACATTGGGTCTTAACTTTCCCCCTGCTTATGCTTAATATACTTGGCTCATGAAGGTTTTCTCCCCACCACAAGATTTTTCTTCCCTGCTACCCATCCACCCAGCTACCCATCCACCCAGCTACCCAGCTACCCATACATTCTTATCAGTGAGCAGTGCGCTACACTCATGGCCATTATTATAAGTATATGCTTGGCTTCCTTTTATGATCGATGTGGCCACAAAAGTGCAATCGAAGTGCCGAACAGCGACCCAGTGAGCAAAACTATCAACTAGGGTGCAGTTTTCCCGAGAAAGTGTAAATGAAATTTATGTGTTGAACGTTGCTCATAAAATATTCAGCTTATAGTCAATAGTCTCGACGTAATAAGTAAACAATAAAAGCGAGTTAAATCATTTGCACATCTGCTTGAAGCAACATAAAAATCACTTTTTATCCAAAAGCCAAACGAGAAGCTCGCATAAAACTCAAGTTTAAGCTGGAAAATGGAAAATGACAGGCTGAAAATTAGGAAAAAAAGGACAACAAACATAAACTAGAAAACCTCCACGAGCCCTTACGATATAAACCTGATATTTTTATACTACTGCCAGATACTATCTTACTGACTTGTGTCTGCTGTAGTTTTTTTTTATGGTCCTACAATAAAAGTGTGTCGAAAAAGAGAGAAACCTAGAAATAAAAGGGACAAGCGCAAACAATGCTCGAAAGGCTTGTTTACCGAAATATTCACACAGATAGCGGAAAGTTTTCTAATTTCCCAGAAGGAAATTGCTTGGCCGCAAGTTGAGCAGCCATAGTGCAAGCCTTTTCCATTTTCCATTTGCCATTTTCACGGCGGACGCGCCTTTCTTTATGCAAACAAGCCGAAACTTCTGTCAACAAAAGTCACAATAAACATTTCAATTGAACTAACTGTGAATCGACAATCCGCGAAAGCAACAGCTGGTAACACTTAACCGAAGTGGATTTGCGTGCCATATTTAGTATTTTATGTGGAGAGTATTTAGTATATTTTACGCACAAGCAGTCCCGTTAGATTTAATTGGCTGCGTCATTGGTCAGTGCTGACACATTTATGTTAGCGCATTTTTCTGGCATTTTTCTAGAATGTGATTTGTGCTTGTATATATTTCCAGTTGAAGTAAATGAATAAAAACGACAACTAATAAAGTGCAGCCAATGCTGGGTGTGATTGACAGGCAGATACCCTAGAATGTGTTTATTTCTGATATAAGCTAATCAATATTAAGCAGTGTTTCATTGTTATAAATATGTAAGAGTACTAGTTAAGAACTAATACATGCTTAACTAAATCTTAGCTCCATAAGTTAATAGTCTAACCCAGATGGAACTCTCTTTTCACCTTTATGGACTTAGTTCCTCTTAATAGTTAAGCATATTAAATTTGTAGTTGCTTTGAGCCCCGTGGCTAAAAAACATTTCCAGTCCAGCGAATTACCCCACTCAGTAATCCGTCTACAGGGCATTAAAGGGCCGTCAATGTATGTGTGTGCATTAACTTTGCTCTTTAATGTCAATTCTTTTGACTGTCATGTGTCACAGTCACTGCAAAAGTCACAGTTAAAGTCACAGTCACAAGTCAAATGTCAATGGCCTTCCTAATCGCAAAAGTCGTGACTTTGACACCGTGACACTCGCTTCTTCTTCTTTTTTTAGTCTGTTTGAACGGATTAAATGAAACGCATCCAAGTTTATGCTTTGGTCAAGTTAATAAGAAATATGAAACAAGTTGCGCTAATTGGGTTTTAGCCAACAGACAACGAGACGCTAATTGCCAATTGGGATTTGATACCAACAGACAGCCAAAGGCAAAGATATCTTAATTTCTTTCAGTGTAGCTAGAAGATTAAGTGCTTCAAAGCTGTGATTCTCTTTAACTGTCGCTCTGTTGTCTGTTCGAATATATGAATGCATCTATCTTAGCATCTATAAGAACTACAGACTTGAAATCTACTCGATAACTCTTTCCGTTTGCTTGTTATCGATCGTTTGCTTACTATCGTCCATCTTAAGAGTTAGAGTAAGCAAACTCAGGGTATCTTCTAGTTTAGCATTTCAAAAAATGTTTTTTTTTTATTTATTTAAAAGTTGCTTTGTTTATAGACTTTAGACAAGAACGTACACTTTTAAAGCGCTCCATTTACAGTTGTCTCTTCATTCATTATTACTAATAAAAATACATAATAATTCTCTTTAAAGCAGCTTCTTATGAGGCTTTACTGATAAGCTCTGGAAAAAAGTTGCGCATACGCCACATGTGCCGCATTACATAAAAATATTATGAATGCTGCAACTTTGTAACAGGAAGTGTTATATTTTACAGCTTGTAAGAAGCCAACCGAAGAGCAAGAAACTTGAAGAAACTTTTCGCTTAGCAAGAAGAAAAAAAATTGCGCATACTTTTCTCGCTCGCAGGTGAGCGTGCCTCAAAGCAGGTGATAATCCAAATGGGTGTCGAGTATAAAAAAAAAAGGAAAAATAAATGACTGTGGGCACGGCTCGGATTAAGAGCTATCCACTCACAAATGAGGCACGTAAAGTGTTTGCCTAGCCGCTCCTTCAAATAAATTCAAATGATTCCCGTAAATGGCCAACGATATTTCAATCCGGCAAAAATATCAATGCCAAAACCCTCTCAAAATTTGGAGCTCAAGTGGGGCAGCCGCAAAAATTAATACGGGTTGCGTCTGACGATGTTTTGTGTCCCCAATTCAATTTACGACACACTCCCCGTCCGGCTGTTGTAACTAAGTTGCCGTCTAGCTTTGCATATCCGGCGGGTATTCCTCCTAAATCGTTCAATATTTCAATAGCCCAATATTTCGAGGCCCAGTTGGTTGCCAAGCACTTCAAATAAATCACATACCAAGCGGAGCTGTGCAACAAATGTGTTTACAACAACAGCAGCAGCAACAAAAAAACAAAAACAACAACAACAAGAGAAAGAACAAACAAAATCTCTTACGTATGCATATTATTTTGTGCAATACACAAATGCAAGGTCGAAGCCATCCTCTTTCTACTCCTCATCCTCGTCTTTTCTCTTCGTCCTGCTGCTTATTCTCTTCCTGCCTCGAGTACATTCTCCTTTTCATCCATGCCCCCTCCTTTTCTCTCCTCCTCCTCGTCCATCATCATCAGCGTATGTTCCGCTCTTCAAGTAGGTCTGCATGACTGATGGCGTATCCATATTACACATTATAACAGTAAATGCGGTCGCTTTCACCCCTTAGCAAACCACTCCCCACCCCTTTTCGCTGTCTGTTAAACCGTGGCTGTTGCATACGTCTAAGCGAATATTACGCATACGCAGCGTTGCTCGTGAAACAAACTGTCAGTAAAAGTCGGAAGCTTTTGAAACAATCTGTCAGTAAAAGTCGGAAGCCATGTGTATTACGAAATGCATCCATTAATAATTTTCATATAATAGTTTTGCATGACCGCAAATTGCGGCAGCAGCGAAACATAAATTCTATTAAAATGAGTTTTTAAAGTGAAGCTGAATTAATAATCGTTTGTTTAACGCGATTATGATTGGGAATATATATTGAAGTAATAAAATTCAGCTTGTCGCCTTGCTAGTAATGTTATAAACATGGGGTTTACGGCTGAAACTAAGTTAAGTATTTGTGCAATTTACTTAAAGTTAGGGTTATGCTTAAGGTCAGTAAAGCTTTATAGTGCTATAAAACTATAAGCTATAATATATGTATATATAAATATATATACACAAATATACACAAAAAGTTGCATACATTGGAATTTGGCTAATACTGAAGGTTAAAGCAGTTAAAACTTGGTCTATAGAATGTAACAGCCTTAACTTTTGGCAATATAAGAAAAAGATATAACAACAAAAATGTGTCTTTAATATGAATATGAATAAATGCAGTAAAAGCTGGTTTATGGGATTACACGGGCTGAAGGTCTAAACAAGAAGAAGACGATGTATAAAATGTGTCTATTATGTTGCAGATGGGTACCCTTATTAGCCAGTCATTCAGTTGATGGCCCAAACGCTTTAAGGAACGGCACATTAAGCAAAGTGCAATAAACCATTGGAAAGTAGGGGGCGCACTTTTTGGGGTCTTTAAGCTCAAGCGCTTTGTTTAGTTGACCAGCATAAAAAATAGAAATAGAATTGGAAATGGAAATAGAAGTAGAAACGCTGCCAGACGCCGGAGACATTGCACTGACAATCGACAATCGACGACCCTTAAAAGATTATAAAAAATGAAGTGCGTTAAGGGTTGCCATTGTCCAGGCTATGAAATAGGGGAAGCGGTTCATATTTTATGAAAATTGAATATTCTGCAGACAGTTAAGCACTTTTCCTTATATACGTGTTACATACATACATGGCTATTCTCTTTATTCCTTGGAATAAAAGATAAACAATAGATAAAAGTTTGTCAAGGGAAGAAGTGTAGGGTATGTGTGATTTATCATTTATTGATGACAAGTGCTGGAATTCAATGCGCAGACAGATAAGATATATGTACATATGAAAATTAATTTTGTTTGTACCTTGGTTTAGGTATAACAACAACACTAGCTAAAAGTTTACACTAAGCACTTGAAAAAGTTAGGGTATGTGTAATTTGTCACTTAATGATAACAAGTGCTAGGATTCCTACGTGGAGACACTTAAGCTCTTTTCCTTAATATATATATATATATATATATATATATATATATTTGTTTATCTTTGCTTTCCTTGGAAGAAAATATAAACAATAGCTAAAAGTTAGGGTATGTGCGATTTGTCATTTCTTGATAACAAGACAAACTCTGCACTTGACGTTTTCTTTGAACCATCTCCTCAGTTGGCTGACTAAAGAGGTTTCTTTTGGGCTTTCGCTGGCTGCTTGCCACGTGCCGTATGTACAGTGAAGCGTGCTTTAAAGGGACAGGACAAATGATTCACCGTTATGTGATTTACATATATGCTTATCAGCAGCCATTTGCAAGTGCCAAACGAAGACTTTTGGTTCTTTTAGCTTGGCACAAAAAAAAGGGAGAGAGGAAGATGGTGAGTGTGTGAGTGAGAGGCAGCAAGGTAATGCCCCAAAAAGTTGCATTCTATCCAGCAGGCAAATATCAAGTGCACATGCAACACAAGACACGACGTAGACAAATAACAACTGGGGAAATATCAAGGAGACAGCTATGAGGAAGATGAAGAAGAAGAAGCATGAGAACTGGGAATAGACGGAACTGTGGCAAAGACAGGAAACAAGGCGGACTTTCATGCTTATTACCTGTTGTTGACATTCCTCAACAGGGCTGTCGGCAAAAACGTCGCACCTGGCACGTCTTTTGGCTTGTAAATGATCCTAAAAGGATTGCCAGCAGCTGCTCCTTGCAATCCAGTTGCTCACTCCTGACAGGCTGTCTCTGTAGAATACCTTGGCATAATAATGCCACACATAATGCATGGCAATGGTTTAATAGGGTTTGTCCGACTAGCAGATACCTTAAACGAAATGTTGAGCTGCTCTTTCTTGTATTTTAGTTTTTGTGTTCCTTCTTCGAACTTTATAAGTTAGTGAAGAGCAATAAATATGTTCGTATGATCAACTATGTAGCTTTTAAATTGTTGGTCAAATTTATGTGCTTTACAAAATGTTTAAGTATTTATGAACTGTTTACGCTTCAAGAGTATCTTTGTAGCAACTTTTGAATATTTTAGATTTTAGCAATCATAAGACATATGCTCATATAATAAAGGCTTAATGTAGATTTTCAATGATTACAATGGTTATAGTAAATGATATTAGTAAATGGTATTAGTAAATGGTAACAGTTATCGAATAATTGAAATAAATTTCATTTATGATTAGTTTGGGTGAGTCTACATTTCAAATTTTAAGTCTCTAGCTCATATAGTTTTCGAGAACGATGCATTAATACATACGAACAGGAGAAAAGATAGACGTTCCTTGCTGTGAATCTTAATCAAGACTTCATATACTTAGTAAGGCCTGCCGCGTCTTCTATTTACCAGTTACACATATGCGCTGGAAAACATTATACCCTGCATTGCCTCTTTTCATGGGTATAACAAGATCTACATACTAAATATTTGCAATTTAATCAGAAGTCTCAAGCTGTGGCATTATAACTGAGTAATTGATTGTTTGCGCTGCCCGCAGTTTATTTTCACCCCTCATCATCATCATCATCATAATCATCATTAGCAGTAGTTTATTGGAAACAATGCCAATTGCAGCCGATTATTCAGCTTACAAGTTGTTGAGGTGCTAAAGCTGCAATACAAAAAAAAAAGAGGGTCGCAATTGCCACTTGTGCAAAGTGCAACACGCGTCGGGGCAGAGTTGCAAACTCTTCGTCTTTTTTGTGTTTTGTTTTGTTGGTTTCTGCTTTAGCACTTGCTGATTGCACTGGCTTTCCCAGCAGCTGGGTCGACAATTTATTAAATCCCCAATGAACCTAAAAACTGCAAAAGTCAATTTTCGATGGTGCGACGTGAAAAATGGGATTCGAATCCTGGGGGTCACGCAGGAGTTATGCGAGGACAGCCATTGGAACAGCCACATGCTGGTTTCCCAAACAGTCGAAAGCTAGCTTTCTATATATGTCAATGACCAAATTGCAAATGTGCCACAAGGGGCAAGCGCGGCACGTGGGGCACGTGGGGCATGCAGCTAACAGAGACACTTGCAACATTTTACAACACTCAAAGAAATCTCTTAGATACAAATTTCGGTTACAAATTTTATAAAAATATATTTTGATTATTGTACGATTTCTCACAAAGTATTCGGGACTTGAAGCAATTCTTATTTTTGTTATTATAATTATTATTTATTATTTATTTGCATTTCTTTATAGGTATTCCTTACTACTACATATGTAATTAATTATATTATAATTTATATATATTCTGTTGGATAATTTATTTATATAAAAATATTCATCTAATGTATTTTTTATAAAAACAATAAAAAATTTAAAATTTTCAACTTAAGTCTCAAGTTTGAGACTTAAATGTGAAACCTGGCACTCAAATCGCCTTTACAGTTAGTATTTTCTACATCACCTTAAAATACTCAAATTTAAGTTTATTTTATTTGGATAGTAAAAATAAAGTGAGTGGAGCTTAAACTGAAGCTTAAATTGAGGTGTTTTGAGGGTAATTGAGGTGTCGGCTTACAGAGTTTCCCATCTTTTGTAGCTTAACTTGAATGGTGCTTGGGTTATAAAAGGACGACTTCAGTGCCTGAAAGACAGTGACTAAAAAAACACTTTTGTTCCTCCAAAAATCTCTTACCTTGGTCTTCTATCTTGTTTTTTTTTTCTTCTTTTTTTTTTACTTATTTTTGTGCGCTACTTTGTTCATGTCTCAAGTGCACTAAAGTGCCTTTGGCTACTTGTTCTTCTGCTACACACACTTACATACACACCCCCACATACAGTCACACACACTCACTCACTCACTCACTCAGCGGTTTGTGGTTAGAGGTTTTTTCGACTTGTTCTATTTATAAATCCAGCTTTGCATATTGCTTCAGCTGCAACTGTTTTATCCTCCTCTTGTTTTTACACCCCGCACCCATTGAAAATGGGATAAGAGTGTATATTGGCTTTGTGAAAATATGTGTTTCAGGCACATCTACGAGTGTCAGAACCCACAATGCATAAACATTCTTGATTAAGATTAATCCTGCCGAATCGATTTATCTCTATCTGCCATATATGGTACGTCTCAACAGCTAAAGCCACCAAGCTTGGTATATGTATTGTCCTAAAGGGTTTCACAACTCTTAATATCGTATATGTGTTAGATATCTCCCCCTATTCCATCAACATTCGAAAAAAAACTCATTTTTAAAGATACAAATTTGAGCAAGAGAGCTAAGATTATCTCAGCAGCAGCATCTCAGTTGATTTAGGGTATCTCCCAGTCGAGCCTACCCCCATTTAGTTTTTCCACTTGTTAAACTACTTAGTTATGTATTTTTCTAAGATCTGTTCTAGCTAGTTGACCTTATTTAGCTGCACTTTGTGTGACTTTCACGCATTTGCCACTTGAATTTAATTAAAACAGCAGCCGCTTTCATTTAGACTTTCGGCTTAAATTTTCCTTTGCTGCCGGCAACAGACAAGAAATTGGGTTTCTCCTTAAAGTCAACAGCAAAGTGGAAAGCAACAGAAAATGCGAATTGTTCGTTGAAAGTTGACAGCAGCGATTTTTTTTTTATCTTTTGTGGTTACATTTATTCAGGCACTTGAATTGTCGCATCGGCTTTTCTTTGAGCATCGAGGAAAATGCTGGAGCAGAAGTAGGTTTTTCCTCTGCTTCTTCAAACAATAAAAAAGTGTGAGGCGGAAAATTTCAGTTGAATCGCTTTTGTAGTCAGTTTTACAAATGAATATGCATTTCATCTTCGACTGCTTTAAATTTGCATAGCAGGTGAGAATTGTGGCCTTAAAGCTGAGTCAAAGCTGTTGTCAATAATTTTAACAATTGGTTTGGCTATATATCAGACAGTAAGCCATAAGTAGACATTTAAGCCATGGCTTAAAGCAAGACAGTCGAAAGCCGCTTCAACCAAAATTTAATTGTTACGATTTGCGCGCGGCTCAGCGTTGCGTATGCGTAATAAAACGTAGCTAAAGAGCAGATACAAAGATACAAGAACCGAAAGATGCGAAAGATGCGAAAGATACAAAAAGCTGCTCACGAACCAGTTTTATGCGCTGCTGCATAAAAAAAGATACAAATTTGGAATCAAGTGAAACTAACTAAATGAAATTTATGCGCTCCCTCGCATGTTTTTATACTCTGCTTCCCCAAGGGAGAAAAGAGTTTATTGGCTTTGAAGCTAGGGAGACTTGAAACTTTGAATTATTTATTCGTGTTTAACAGCTGGAAATAAAAGAGTGAATGTGTTTATTTCCTGTTTCAGAGGGAGAGTTACAAAGTGAGAGTATATATATTTTAGGCTGGGTCAAATTTTGAATGTGATTCAGTGTTAAATAGATCTGCAGAATAATAAATAGATACCTTTTAAAGCAAGATTGTAATTAATATTTCTTGTAGATGGCTCCAAAGTTCAAACTAAGTTCAGTTTGAGCTGAAACAGAGTATTCCGCAGTCAATTGCATTCTTACTTCTTGATTACGATAAATTATTTAAAATATATAATGAAATTTGGCAATAAGCAGAGTAACAAAAACAGAGTATCCCACAGTCAGTTGCAGCCGGCAGCACGGTTTTGACTTGCGTTCTCCTTGCGGCTATAAAATACATTTTATCAAAAAACGCAAAGAAAAATATTTGTCGAACTGCGAACAAGATGAAAAAAATATTTAAAAAACACAATTTTAAAGCAAAGGCCGGGCAAATGAACACAAATTGTGCGCAAGGGCCGAAATGTTCTAATTTTTGTAATGAATATTATTTATACACACACACACATACACATAAACAACACGCATATACAAAGGCAATCCACACGTGTGGGTCACAACAAATGCGAAATTGGGACCCGCCCTCAAGTAGACAGCATAAAATTACAATTAACTCACACTAACACACATGTATGCACCCACACACTCTCACACACACAACCACACACTTATGGATTAGCCTGTATAATATATATTATACATATATTAGTATTTACACCACGCCAGCGGCTCAAATTTAATTGCGCGTGTTATATTCTTAAAAAGAACAAGTAAGAAAACTCTGGCCAGGTGTGCCCGAGTAAAAGATACCCTGTACTCCGGGATGTGTTGCTGTTTGACACTTGCGGTGTTAGATTATAACTAAAACATGTTCTCGATAACAAACAGCATACCCTGCTTATCCATTTTCAATGGGTGCTGGGCATAAAAAGGAAGAAGAAGGAAAAGTGCGAGTTCGGGGCCACACGTAATGAATTGATAAGGTGGGCTCGCACCTGTTTGGGTAATACCCAAAATGAAAAGTTAAGCGCTTTGGTTTGAGTGGACTTCAGCAAAGTCAATGCCAATACATAATATATATGTATTATATATATATATATATATAAATATATATATTTTATCTTTGTCGAATGCCTTTCGTGGATATGAATTTCAATTATTTCGTCTCGGTTCAACTTTTACTTTAATTACGAAACATTTTTTTAGCTTTGTTAAGAAATTCTTTTAAGTCTGTTTTGAAATTTGTTGTGGAAAAGTTTGTTATATGAATTTCATGCAGAAATAATACTCGGAATTATGTGTGAGAAGTGTAAATCATGTTTTTTTCTTCGCCTAAAATATAGCTAACTTTCTTTTCGGATCTCTCAAAAATAATGCAAATCAGATTTAATGAATAAAATTGTACTTTTACACATTTTTATACATTGTTTTAATAGAAAAAAGAATGTTGAAATAAAATACTTATTTATAAATGTAGTAGTAAGAGAGTCAATCAATCATTTCATAAGTACATATATGTATGTATATATACATATACAGATATTCGAAATCTTTTTATGACACTTCGTTTTTTGTGGCAGCAGCTGTTGCTACTTATTTTTGTTAGCCAAGCTAAAATACCTTATTATGACATTGCATTTAAAATTGGTTGGCTATGGAAAATTGATGGCATTTAGTTGACTTGCTTTTCTATACAATTTACAGTTACTGTTCGTTGCTGTTCCCTTTTTATTTTACAGTTGTCTGGAAAATTCAGTTTACGGCATTTTCCTGCCGACGAATCGTCCACAAATTGATGCCTTTTTTAATAGAAAGAAGAAGAAAGAAGTGAAAATACGAAAACAACAAGTGGAATAGGTCTTAGCGTCTATGCTCGACCAACAAATACTCTGGACTTCATAATTTTTTGCAGTTTCAAGAACTCTTTTATAGTAGAAATGTATATCTATACCATATACTTTAAATTCTTCTGCGTGTGAAAGAACACAAGTTTACCCAGCTGTCATTCGAAATAATTGCAGGGTATATAGAAAGGAAAATCAAGCAGCTGCCAACAGGTACTGAAGATAAATTAAAAAATAATATCTATAAAGCTGAGTTACTTTATTTTGTAGCACTGACAGCTTTTCTTTTCTTGTCTTTTCTTTTCAATATTTCCTTCTTTTTTATTTTCTACTCATTTTCTTTTTTTATTAACTTGTCTGTCACAAATTTCTTTTGATTGGCGAAGCTGCGGATATTATTTTTTTATTTGTTCTCACTTTTTGACGGTCGATGAGGTCCATTAAATTGCGTTGGTTGCAAGGTTCCGGTGGCAAGTGCTGGTGGCAAGCATATGTGGCATGTCCAGCCAATAAGACTTGCCACAAGTACACGTATTACAGTTATTTTCATTAGCCAGCTGTTTTATAGCCTATTGAAATGCATTCGTAACAAATTGGCTGCAATTGAGCGACTAATTGAAATTCACATTGGGATCGAAATTTTTTATTTATGGTTTTGTTTTTAGTGTCATAAGCCACTTAGAAATTTAATTAAATTTTACAGCTTCATTAAATTTGTTTTTTTTTTTCTGGTTGCGGTAATTTATTTTTTATTCATGCAATTATTTCATTTTTCCTACTAATTTAATCCCATTAATTTGTTTATTTTTCCTTACTTTGTTTATTCCACAGGTACGAAAAGTAGTTTATTTTTAGTTTATGGCCCGAGGCAAGTTAATCAACTGCCAGTTGGCTTTATCCAAAATTATAGGGCATACACATAATAAACGAGATCATAAACAATAAGCGAAAGTAAAAGATAAGATATACCGATTATTAGGCTGGTCAAATGCAAATTAAAGCAAGTTGGTTGGTGCTAGTGGGCAGTGAGGGACTGACAGATACCCTGCATATGCGCAGGTGTATGTATGGTATAACAAATAAATGGTTCCATAATTAAAGACCTCGGGCTTTATTAAAAAACTAATTCACAAAATAAATTTTTGTTGAAATTGAAGCACAACAAATTCTTTAAAAATTTGCATACGGAATACCCTTTTAACGCACCTCTATAGTTGCAGGGCATTAAAAAAGGGGAAAAATAAATTGTAATAAGCTGCATTTAAGTTGAACTCAATAAAATTAATTGAGCGGTTGGCCAATTGTAGCTGCGGTTTTAAGCATTTATTAGCGCTTCAATATGTTAACTGAAATATACAATTTATTAAACATATGCTGTTATCTACGTTAAATAAATTTTTTTAATTAACTTTCATTTAAATAAAAACAAATGCATTATTGAAATAAAAGGCTTTGCCTATCATACTTATTATGCAATCCATTTGCGCGAAATGCAACTCGTTTGGCCCATAGTTATTACCTTGACCTAAACGGCCAAAACCCGCAAAAGGATACGGCTCGCATGTCCTTCCAAGAGGTCTATTTGTTGTTGTTGTTCTTGTTGTTTTTTGGCAATGAAATGTGCAGTTTGTCCCTTGTCCACGTGTCCAAATAGCCGCCAACTGTGGCACTGTTTATCTGTCCGCCGTGTTTGTTTATGAGTGCCACAAACTTTTGATCTCTGTGCCACAAGCGGTGGCACATTTTTCTGCCTGTTTTTTATTTTTTCTGTTTGTTGACGTCGACATTTTCTGAATGCTTAATTACAAAGTGCACTCATCTGTGTGTCTGTGGTTGGGTGTGTGTGTGTGTGTGTGTGTGTGTGAGTGTGCGGGTGTGTGTAGGTGAGTGTGTGTGCTTTAGCGCTGCTTCACCTCAACAAATATTTGGCTGTCAACTTTGGCCGTCAAGCGAAGTTCCTGAAACAGCTTTAAATCCGTAAAGTGGCTTAGCACAGGTCATAAGTATTATAAAATTTATATATTTTGCTTTTATACATACATATATACGAGAAAAGTTTGACAGTTCACATTTCACAGGAAGCCTTTTTATTAAAGTACAGTTATTGAGGTCAAAGCATATTTGATATCCTGCAACCATTGGAAGTATGTGAACGGGGTATATTGTTTTTGTGGAAATCGATGTAACAGGCAGAGGGACACGTGCTTGACACCATTAAATATTTGTGCTTGTTCAACATCACAGCGATTACGACTGTTATTTTTTCCCGTTCGTCTAACCCTCTGTCCGTGTGTATGAAAGCGCAGATCTCGAAAAATACAAGAGCTGGACACCTAAAATTGCACATCTAGCTTCTTCGTAATTACGCACAAATCGAAGTTGTGTCAAAGAATCGATAAGTTTAACCGCTTGCTTGTTATCGATAAAAAGATTTAGTTATTCGCGCATATATTATATATTTTGAGAGGTTGAGCTACTAAACTTGGTATTTACTTTCTCCTGCAGTATAATCAATATTAAATTTCAACACCTGAGTTTATGTGTGTATTTGTATGTGCCTCATCTTATGTGTATACACGTTATGCTATAAGCAACATGTTTAAAACTGCAGCAAGGTATCTCCTAATCGGTCACACCCGACTACGGGCTTCCTCCTTGAATATTAAAAATATTATATAATTTCGTATCTGCGAGATACTCACAAACATAAGTTGAAGTGGCCCTAACGAGCAGTTGGCCAGGGCCAATAAGTTTTTCACAAAGGGCTAGCGAAAACCCTTGAGGCGTGCCTCAGTCGGACTTTGTTTGGTAACTAGGAACCGAGTTCTGAGCGTTGAGTTTGACCCGAGTGAAGTGGAAGTACGCACTTTGAGGCATATATCAAGACGTGGTCAAGATTGAAAGAAATCCAGTTTTACAGTTGGCAACGCACGCGTGTGTACGCACACACACACACAAATATATACACATACACTCACAGGTAAAAGGCAACACACAAAAGAAATGCCCATAAATGTTGCCCATTCGAGGGTCCACTTTAGGTCAGAACTGACCGCTGAACCGTAACTGAGAGTCGGAAGTGCTTTAAGGCAACCGCAAGGAAATCCTCGAAAGCAATAAGCGGAAGTAAATGTGCTGAAGGCATCTGCAGCTAAATCACCGTCAATAATTGAACAGGTGCTCGGTTCCACGCGGCGTATGCGCAATATTCAAAGCCAACATTAAAGCCAAAAGCAACATTCAAGTTAATCAAATGTAAAGTTATTTTTGCTTTGAGTTGAGTCTCAATTGCAGCGTGTGATTAATTTTTGTATTCTTTTTTGTCGTTGTTGTAGTTTTTGTTGTAGTTCTCCTCATTTAGAAAACCCTTCAAAATGTTTGCTTTTTGCTTTACTTTGTCTAATTGTTTTGGCTTGTTGCCGCTTCGCTGGCTATTTTGTTGCCTTTTTTAGCCATTGTTTCGGCTTTCACCCACTTTCAGTCACAATTAGAGAACGAGATCCCTCAGTAAATACCCTGTAAGAGTTGCTTAAGGGTAATTCCCGTTAACTTTTTTGGTTTCTTAGTTATTGCTCTGTTGGTTTAGGTCCTCTTAAGTTTTCGCCCACTTTCCGCCACAAACAGACAGCTCGTTCCATCAGTAGATACCCTGTAAGAGCTTAAAATAGGTTAACTGAAGCATCAGCTTTGCAAGTTGCTTGAGAGCAATTGTCATTCACCTTTTAACGATTCAATTGTTCTTTCATTTTAGCTTTACCTACTTTTAACCTATTTCTGTCATTGAATACCCTGTATGTCTTGCTTGAGAGTAAATCCCTTTCACCTCTTTTCGATTCGATTGTTCTAATCTATTGTTCTGTTAATTTTTGCCCTTCTACAATGAGCTACTCTCTTGATTTTACCCTCTCTCAACCCCAATTAGAGACCTAGTTCTGTCACTAGATACCCTGTATGACTTGCTTGAGATTAAATCCCTTTCAGCTCTTATCGTTCGATTGTTCTTAGCTATTGTTCTGTTAGTTTTACAATGACCTAAAAGACTCATGTTTTCGCCCACATTCAGCTACAAGGAGACAGCTAGTTCTCTCATTGGATACCCTGTTAGAAATGAAAGTGGGCTTGCTTAAGGGTAAATCCCTTTTAACTCTTATTGATATGCTTTTGTTTTCATTATGTATTTCATCTATTCTCTATCACAATCAGAGACTTCTTTAATTATGCAATACCCTGCACTAAATGAAACAGACATTTTCCCTACTTTCAATCAGGGTACCATTCGGTACCCTATTGAAGTAGCTCTAACTCTTGCTTAAGGGTAACTCCCACTCGCTTCTTCTTACCTATTGTTCTGTTAGTTTTGACCCTTATACAATGACCTACTCTTAAGTTTTCGCCACAAGTTTGTAAATTATCAAAAGTATTTTCGTCCACTCTTTGCGCTGTTACGCAACAGAAATAAAAGCCAAACGCTGTTTAAAGTCGAAAATAGTATTAAGCTAATGCCTTTCAGCGTTTGATGTTGTTGTGGGATTGGACTTAGTGGATTTTCAATTAATTTGCGGCTTCTCAAGTGTGTGCTTGGTTTTGACAGACAGGCAGACAGACGGACGGACGAACGAACGGACAAACGGACGGATGGACGAACGGACAGCTGTCGGGATAATAGGTGGGCAGTCTTTAAGAGTGTTTCGAGCACTGCCAATTACGGCAATCGATAGACTATTAGTCATCCAAAATAGTCCTTGAGATATAATTATTGAAGTTGTTGCTCGCTGTTGCTCGTTGGCCAACAAAGTGGCCCATCTAAATGCACGGCAGGACTTCAATGCGAAAGGCCTCTCTAAATACGCATCTAATTTAAAGCCCAGCATGTGCCGGACTACGCACTTAATTGAATTCTGTGTGGGACTTCGTGGAACACTAATAAACAAATAGCTTAAATTACATGGCAACCACGCCCAGGATACTGGGGGACTTGCCTGTCAAGCCGGCCCAACGGTTAGTCATTCGGTTAGGCAGGACTACACGGTCTGGTGCTTCCAAATAAAAACGTATACGCACCGTATGCCGCGCATTAACGTCGTCGAACAGTTTGTTCTTTTTGCATTTGGCAGCTGGGCACATTAGCATCTTCTCGAGCAGCTGTAACTGTAACGGCACTTGTGGGCGGACTGTCAAGTTTGACCGGAAAGCCTTGAAATTCAGGCAAGTCACGTAATGCCCAACCATCGAGCAACTTGTTGATGCCAGCCCGAACTTTCTGGACTCTCAATATGAAACATGGCTCGAACAGTTGGCATTTAATGCTTTAGCAAACTCTATTTAAATGATCTAATGAAGCCATTGAGGCCATTAGCGTTGTCCACATTATTAATGCACCCCCTCCTCCCGCTCTCCATAATGTCATTTGCAGATACGAGCTGAGGCCAATTTTAATTACAGTTACTGGCAGCAGCTGCTGCCAATTGGCTTAACTTGGCACACTGTCCGCTGTTATTGTTTAATTATGTTGCATAATGTTGGCCAATACGCGGCTCATTAACTGCAGTTGTGTTGACAATTTGTAGCTAGCAATTAGGTCAAGTTTCATGTGTGGCCCAATCGAACTTAACTGGGCTTAACACGTGGAAAATTGTGGTTCAATCAAAAGCAAATTTAGTTCAGTTGGCAAAAAAGTGTTGCCACATTTGTTACGGAGCAAAGTAAAGCGACGATTTTTGTCATTTAGTTGAGAAAGGTTTTGGCCAAAAGTGCTGGACAAAAAGTTTTAATTAAATATGACAAGTGACAGAGGAACCACATTTATAGTTGCAGCTGCAATTGCAGAAGTTCGGCCAAAGCCAAATGTGGTTAACGAAGCGCAAAAGCCAAGTGGGGCATGCAACCAACTGCAAGCAAAGTGCGTGCGTGCATGTGTGTGTGTGTGTGTGTCTGTGTGTGCTGGCCCGTAGCCAACTGTCCAGTGGATAACAAAAACTTTGCTTTGATCTGGACTTTTGTAACGTGAAGACAAATGACTTGCAACTGCACTTTTGAACCGGGCCAAAACTTAGTTGTGTGTGTGTGTGTGTGAGTGTGTGTGCACATGCGTCATATTGTTAGCACATGCAGCATTTCGACTGTACAACTGGTCTATTTGCACAGGCGTTGGTAATTGTTTTCCTTTTAGGCCAATTACTTAGCCAACATTGGCTGCAAATTGAGCTACATTTATTTCCATAATCTATTGACAGTTTTAAACAAAAGATACAAATTTAAACTCAATTCAAGCTAAAGCAGAGTGTCTTTAACTTTTATAAAAGAAAATTGGCATATCTAACATGTTAGTCACATTTTCTCGCTCACCTTGAACTTCAACTTGAGCTAATGACAGGTTACACTTAATTATGCATTTGCATGTTGCATGTTGCATGAAATGAAATTTGTGGCAACAACGTAAAACAAACTGGCCATAATTTAGTTGCCTGCTACAAATATTTGGCTTATTTAATTTCAGCAAAGAACAGCAACAGGAGAAGCCAAACAACAATTTAAATATATTGGAAAATCGAAGACAAGCCGAAAAGTTGAATTAATGAGGAGGAGCCGCACATTGGGCCGTGGCAAGTTGACGCGCAACGAAGCAGCCAGTGCCACAAATACCGCAGCCAAGAGCACGAGTTGTTGAAGCAACAGTAAAAACGACACTCCTGGCCGGTCGGACAGGCCACACACGAGCGCAATCAGGCGAACCGGACTAAGCGGGTGAAGCGGGTGGAGCGGGCGAAGCGGCCAACACCGCAAGCCGACCAAAATTGACAACATGGTCACGAACATTTCGGAGCCGCATTATTGCGGCGCCAGCGTCGATGATTTTCACACAAAGTGAGTTGATTGGTGTGTGTGTCGAGGGGCATGCGGCATGTTGCATGTGGCATGGGCTTGCCGTGTCAGCATATTAATTACTTTTTCCTTTTTTTTTTTGGTTTAAATGTAATTTACATAATAATTTGCTTGCCTACGTGTTAACTGATGTGTGCATAAAAAGATCACCTGTGTAATTGCCATGAAATATATTTTTGGGACTAGGTTATACACTGCGTATGCTTAACATTCATTTGATTATTAGGCAAAATCAGCATTAAATATTTGCATACATAAATTGCCTAATTTAGAGGAAGTTCGCTTCCTCTTTTAACTATTCATTTGAATTTCATTTGTTGCATACATTTGTTAATAATTGATTCATTTTTATTTACACACAGCTACAAATATTTTCATGGCTACTTTTCGCTCATCGTCTGCATTTTGGGCACCTTGGCCAACACCTTGAACATAATCGTGCTGACACGTCGGGAGATGCGCTCGCCCACCAATGCGATACTCACGGGTTTGGCGGTGGCCGATCTGGCCGTCATGCTCGAGTATATACCCTATACCGTGCACGATTATATACTCAGCGAGCGTTTGCCGCGGGAGCAGCAGCTCAGCTACAACTGGGCTTGCTTCATCAAGTTCCATTCGATCTTCGCACAGGTGCTCCACACCATCTCCATTTGGCTGACAGTTACGCTCGCCGTCTGGCGTTATATTGCCGTTAGTTATCCGCAGCGCAATCGCATCTGGTGCGGCATGAGGACAACCACGATAACCATAGCCACGGCTTATGTGGTGTGTGTGCTGGTGGTGTCGCCGTGGCTCTATCTGGTCAGCGCCATAGCCAAGTTCCTCGAGACCCTGGATGCCAATGGCAAGACGATCAAGTCGGTGCCCTTGAGTCAGTACATCTTGGACTACAACAACGAGGAACACATTACGCTGCAGGTGATGTCCAGCACCACACCGGACATGGCCTGGTCAATAGGAACAGTCAACACCACAGCGGTCAGTATGCCGAGTCCAGCCATTGATCTAACCTACGCAACAACAACATCTGTTCCCGACTTGGGGGAGCGCAACGTAACGGTCTATAAATTGTACCACAGCGAGCTGGCGCTTCGCGATCGCCCACTGCGCAACGCCACATTCCTCATATACAGCGTGCTGATCAAGTTAATACCCTGCTTTGCTTTGACAGTTCTGTCGGTTCGGCTGATTGGCGCCCTGCTGGAGGCGAAGAAGCGCCGCAAGATACTCGCCTGCCATGCGGCCAACGATATGCAGCCCATTGTCAATGGGAAAGTGGTGACGCCCACCCAGCCCAAGAGCTGCAAACTGCTGGAGAAGGAGAAGCAAACGGATCGCACCACACGAATGCTGCTGGCGGTGCTGCTGCTCTTTCTCATCACAGAATTTCCACAGGGTATTATGGGTTTGCTGAATGCGCTGCTCGGTGATCCGTTCCTCATGCAGTGCTACCTCAAGCTAAGTGAGTAAGAAGCAGAGACGAACTGCAATTTATTTATAGAATAAACATTTTTTCATAATTTGCTTGTAAATTTGTATTCTGTCTGTTAATTTGGTTACAATCAAATTTAAGACTTATAAATCGTGTGACCAGATGTGCATAATGCTGATATACCATACATATTACTTATCGATATACATAAATGCTCATGCAAAATACTAATTAAATGTTATCGAAATGTTTAACATGGTATTAATATTGTTAATTTGATTGCATTCAAAACAATGATTTAAAAATCATGTGAGCAGATGCGTATACAATTGATAAACTTTGAAAATTACGTATCGATATACGCTCATGTATAATACTAATTAAATGTTATCGATATGTTTATTATGGTATTTCGTTCTATTAATACACGCCCACACTTATCTATTTGAATGGGCAGTCGAAACGACTGCAAAAACTAATTTGAATATGTTAAATACTTTTTGATGATTAAAGCCTTTAGTTTTATTAGTTTTCATTCTGTTTGAACGACTTTGGCAGAGTGCAGCCATTAGTTGGAATCGCGTTTATTGCATTTCCATTCGAATGTCTCATTTTAGGTGACCTAATGGACATCTTGGCACTGATTAATTCGAGCATTAATTTTATACTCTACTGCTCGATGAGTCGACAGTTCCGGAGCACGTTCACGTTGCTCTTTCGACCGCGCTGGTTGGACAAATGGCTGCCTCTGTCGCAGCACGATGTCGATGTCCGGGACGGAGCTGGAGGTCGATTTGATGGCTATGGCAGGCAGCGTCTGGTGCAAACGGATGCTGTTAGCAAGAGTATGGCCATTGATCTGGGTCTGACGACGCAAGTGACGAACGTGTAGCACGAGTCCAGCAGGGCAGTGTCGACAACGGTGACAACAACAACGGCTGCGGCAGTGACTGAAACAGCGACTGATGTTGATGGATGCCCCAACCAAATTGGCGCTACTGATGACATCTGCGTGGTTGAAATGCTGCAGCCAAGCGACACTGTCAGAAACAATAAACCGCATAGTAGCCGCTACAACTCCACCAGAAGAGCAGCGGATCGGACAACCAGGGACCCCTGTCGACGGCGCAATAGCGTGGGCGGCAAATGCATTTGGCCTGCCACTGACTGGTTGCGCAAGTTGCGCAACAAGCAGTCCGAAGAGCAACAGTTGCCGACTGAACAACAACAGGAGCTGGACACGCGCAACAGGCGGAGCAGCGTGCTGCTCATGGTGCTGCTCAGTGGCAACGATATGGAGGCCAAGGCGGTGGTTGTCAGCGAACAGCAGCAAGCGAAGACAACTCCACAGCGCCTCTCTAGATCGCCAGTCGACGACATGGACGAAGCTATCGATGCGCTCTGGCTCTAAATGAACCACTCTCCCTTAACATATATTTATATATATATATACTATATATTATATTATATTATATATTACATTTAATTTTTAGCTAGTTGTTAAGACGAATCACACTTTGTTGAGCGCCCACGTGCCCCATTTTGGCCAGTGTTGCATGCACCAATCGAGCCCCTGGGTGTGCAACCCTCCGCCAAAGTGTGGGCGTGGTCTCTCTTAACATTTCTCTAAGTGATACTTGACATAGTTTATTAGCAACTAAGTGCAAAGCGTATGTAATACAAAATCAACAAACATTTGATTTAGAGTTCAGCTTTGGCTAAGGACGAGCCAAAGGAATTGCCTTTGAGTTATCCTCAAAATTGGTTTGCCTTGGTTATAAGTAGGCCTCTTAAGCTATCTTTTTTATATAATATGATCAATTATTATGATACTTATGATTCAAATAAAATATGATTTAATGTAACTCTCAAATTAAGTGAGATTTATTAATGTAAAAATCAGGTAAGTTAATATGCAAGCTGTAACTATAAGAAAGTATATTAGATTATATATGTATATTTGACTAATCACACTTCTGCACTGCTGATTCACAAAAAAAAAATGACTTCCACAGCTGTACAACCAAAATAAAGTTTGCTGTCAAGTATTTCTATTTAAATGAAGAAGAAAAATTGATAAATTGCGTTTGTAATCAAAGTGAAACTTGGAATTTTTCAATTGCGTGCCAAAAAAAAAAAAAAAACGCAATGGAAAACCCAACCCTACCCAGAAAAAAAAAAAAACAAAAAACGAAATAACAAACTGATGACCCAATTCGTAGCTAATGACATAATTTTCATCATATACATTCGTGATTGCTGCTATTAAATATGATATATGGGCTGACTTTAACTATTTCCCATTTGCAGTCTCCCTTTTAATCGAAATCGAAAAGAAAAGCTAAGAACTCGACGTTGAACTGTGGCCCAAAAGCAGGCCAAAATAAATTGGCTCGAATGGCAGCGAAAAGGCCAAAACGTTTACCAAGGCGCGAGATTTAGCAGATGTTTAACATAAATTTTGTTAGGGGTAATTTCTGTTATTCCCCAGCCAAAGGGCCAGATGGTTCCGGCCCCTTTCTTTTCCCTGCATAAATTTATAAAAGTTGAAATTCAGAGAACATTAAGAGTATACATTCACTGTACTACATAATATACTTAATTTATGCGGGCCAAAGTCTTTAAAGAAATTGCTAGGGTATTTTAGTCTGCTGAGACTAACTGTACTGCGATGCTTATTTTTTTTCAACTTTTGTTATATATGTAGTATTTATAAAGTTGTCAAATTCATTGAGGCAAAGGATTGGGTATAATTGGGTGTTAGGACAGTTACTCTTCTGTAAGTGAAAGCTAGGGTATACATATTTGGCCGTAAAACTTTAGTCAAATACATATATACATATATATATATATAAACATATACAGAATTTATACGGTTTAAAGTCTCCAAAGCAAAGGCTAGGGTATATTTGGTAACTTCGACCCTTACTATATATACAATAAACAAAAGCTATAAAACATCTGGGTATTTCACATTTATTAGACACTCTATTATTATATACTTAATTTATTCAAGCTTAAAGGCAAAAGCTAAAATATATTTGATTTGAATGAAATATTTTGTGGGTTTTTTCAATTTGCTTTGTGGAGTTATTTTCTCTGCACTTTTTACCCTCTATAAAAAGTATAACAACCCATTCAATCTTTCTCTCGGTCTCTTCTTTACTTCTTCTCACACTATTCTGTCTATCTTTATCTACCCCTTTTCATTCCGTCTCTCTTGCTCTTCCTACTCTCTACTCTCTATTCTTTATGTGTCGCATCCAGAGCTAAACTTGAATGTTAAATGCCATTGAAAATGCATGAAAGAGAAGATGATATGCAGTTCTCCATATTTCAAGCTGTTGCCATTGACACTTTGTGGGTCATGTGGCAAATGCTGCCAAATTTACAGTACTTTCTCTCTCTCTATCATTTCTCTCTGTCAGGAGTGTCAATAAACTTTCAGCTATAAAAGAGAACAATACAGGGTCAAGAGTAAGCGAAAAAACTAATCAAAATGCTTTAAAACATGCGGAGAATGTTGACAGGGACCACAAGGATTGCAATAACACACACACACGCACAAACACATAGAAATTTTGACCAGTGTGTAGTTTGTGGCCTGCCTGTGGCTACGTTCGAAGAACTTCAAGTATTTGGGTCATATGTTATAGAGCGCCCCGAACTATTTTGCAACAACTATTTGCTTTAGCCTTTCGATTATGAATGGGAAAATGCCTTTAAAATATTTTCTGGTTGCCGGCTGTTTGCATACAGCATTGAATTTATAGTACTGCTGAACACTGGCTAACGAATTCAATGCAGCTTGCTTAATTGATTATACATAGCCTTTTTTTTAACTAATGCCTTCTATGCAGTTCT
This sequence comes from Drosophila pseudotalamancana, assembly GCA_037075185.1. NCBI lineage: Eukaryota > Metazoa > Arthropoda > Insecta > Diptera > Drosophilidae > Drosophila > Drosophila pseudotalamancana. The sequence goes on along the minus strand of JBAMCK010000052.1, from coordinate 292,797 downwards.
CATGAATTCAAGCAAGGAATAACAGGATTTCCTTCTTCGAGCATTTTCATCGAGGGTTAAAATTTATCAATGAGTATTTCTTTATTAGTTTTTTTTCGTATTTTTTATTGATATCAGTTCAATGGAGGGTGTTGCACAACATTGGCTTTCGATAAGTCAACTGCCTTCTATTCAATTCTCGTTAATTTAATAAAAGTCTGTCAGGCAATTCATACTTGGATTATATTTCAGTGAGGGATTAAGGTTATGTTCATAATAATTACATAAAAACATGGTTGGAAAAACTTGAAAGCCTTAAACTTTGAGTTCATCCCAAGAGGGGTTTAAATTAACTTTCTAAGTATTTTATTTTAGTCTACTGCGAATTAGACCCCATTAAGAAAATAATCCTCAGACATATATTTTCTTCAAAATACAAATTATCAGAAATTGCTTTTGGGAATTCGGAGCAAAAACCATCGAAACACTAAAATTTACCAGATTGCACATTTAAAATTTAAATTAAGCAAAGTGTGTGTTAATTTCTGCCCAAAGCAAACTTCCAGCTGCCGGTTGAGAATTTAAAATGCAATTGTAGCAAATTGTTCCGAATTAGGCACTCGACGAAGGCTACCGACAGAAGCCCGACCTCCAACTCCTGCAAGTCCTTGGCTTTGAATTTTTGGCTGCCCAAAATGTGCGCCAGTTGGTCGAAGGCAAGTACCTGACGGGCATGCCTGACTGAGAGATACCCAGAAAACACTTCTTATGTTTCTTTCATACCTCTTTTCGGTATATGAACTGAATATTTTTAAGATTTAAGTTACGTTTAAATAACTACAATGCTGTAACGATAACAAGCCAACAGATAAAAATATCTATTATTTAATGAAAACACTATTTGCGTAATGCAAAGGAGAATCTACTTGTCAAATTTTAAATCACTCGCTCTTATAGTTTCCGAGATCGGTGTATTATTACACGCAGTCATTCGACCAGAATGATCGGTCATGCTTCTGTCTGCTTGTGACTTACATCGTCACAAAAACCACATACCCGATTTATGCACATTGTACGGGTGCAGGGTATACAAAAGCACAAAAAAATTAACATAATTGCCAAGAGGGGGCAGCTGCAAGTGTTAAAATGCAAATTGGCTAACACAACTACCAATAAAATTGGCGGCTAATTAGCAGGCAGCAAATTGTTGAAATTCTTCTGGCTAAAATACCCTACAGGATTCCATGGCCAAGCTTTGATTGATGCTTGGCACAAGTTTTTGCTATCTCATCATCAATTCATTATTAATTTTAATAGAAAACTCGAAGACTTTGCTTTATGGCCATTAAAAGTTAAATTACAGGCCCAGCCAGAATAAATAAATAGCAGCAGATGAGAATTTGATTTGGTCAAGAGTTCTAAAGGCACGTGGCTAACAAAATGAGTTAAGAGAAATGAGATATAGAAAGTATATATAAATAGACTTACATTTAAGTAATTGAAATTTCCAAGAAAATGAAGCTTAGAGCATCGCAGCTATTCACAATTAGATTTTCCACAGAAGAAAATATTCTTACTAGCAGATATCTGAAAAAATGTTTGAAGTATGCCTTAACTAAGTTTCACGAATAGAACATGTGGAAACTCTTAAATCTTGCTGTAGTTCTTGGTAAGAAATTAAATTTAGCTTCATTGAGTTTAAGCCTTAATAACAGACTAGTTAACATTTGTTACTCATAAAGTATCCGCCCAACTATTCAATTAATATCATTTATCAACCATGATGACAAATGTCTCGACGATTCTCAACGAGGGATTTAAAAAAGGTGCTAAGAATTGTTTTTTTTTTTTATTTCGAAACAACTCGTTGATCTTTTAATCGTTTAAGTAATTAAAAATGTTCACAGTTATGGAAATTATGTGGCATGGGTCAAATGTCAAATGTAACTGTAATTTGATTGAAACGTTTTTCGCTTTGATGTGGCAACAAGAAAATATTCATTAGTTAAATTAAATAAAAGTGTTGTCAAGTCCGTAATACTCGTATTGTGAAAATTCCATAAGAACTAACACTCGAACCCTCTCCCATGGAAAATACTGAAATTCTATACTTGAAAATCTGTGCTGCGAACGCTGCGTATACGCATTTTCCTTAAATTATTCAGAACTTGTTTGGCGTCTGAGCAGCAGAAATACAAATAAAATGAAACAGTTACATGAAATTGTATTTGGTATTTTAATACCCACTGGAAATGAGTAAAGAGGGTATATTGTTTGTGGCAAAGTGTTCTTTATTAGATAGATGACTTGATTATGAAAACTATATGAGCTAGAGACATAATATTTTCCCTGTAGATACTCATATAACACGCACAGATAGAGTTTATTTAATAAACTCAATCATTTTATCCGTTTGTTTGTTATCGATAACAATCTTAGTTAAATAAACATATTACGTACGTCTTCAGGAGTAGACTTAGACTTGGACTTAGAATATAAAATAATAAATAAATATTAAATATAAATATAATCTTCTGATATAAGTAAAAATTATCAAAAGAACAGTAGTACTATGGTACAGGGTACCTGTTTGTCGTGCACACGCTTCATTTGTTACTTGTTTTTATTTGTGGTCTTGTGTGGCTCTCCATTTGCATTCGACCTGTGGCTGACTAAAATATTTATTTGCTAAAATCAACTTCGAGTCTGGCCATTTGTGCCATATGCTGCCATACAACAAGTATATAAAAAGGCGCACGTGTTTGGTAATTGATTGATTAAAGGTATAAACAAAGGAACAGGTTGAAGTTGTTAAACAAAGCAACATTCAACTCTCCCCATTGATTTGCATAGCAGACATGCTCAAAGGATTCCACAATTATTCAAAGCAGCAGCTAACGAAGTTCTTTACTTTACATAAATATCTCAAAACGGAGCCAATTTTCGTGATCGGAATCAGTTTTCTGATTTTCATTCAAATTTCATTCAAAATTTTGTATTCATACATCAAAACTGATTTTTAGTGGGTTCACATGTTGCTTAAAGAGGCATGAACTCTTCTTAAAAATATATTGACTATTATAACATTCTTAAATCTGAACTGATTTTAGTTACATTTTCCTTATACAAAATTATTTTTTTTGAGTCTGCTTTATAAGACGTTTATTGACTTTTGATAACATTTTGCTTAATTTAAGTCTATCAAAAAGCTCTTTAAGCCGCCTTTGACCCAGAAAGACGCAAAAAGTTAAAGCTCAACATAAATTGAAAATTTAATTGCTTCTCAATAGCATTTCGTCAAATTGAGGCACGCAACACAGCACAAAAACGTTATAAAAAATGTAAACAAATTGCTTTAAACCCAGAGAGCAGATACAGCAAGGTATACCTGACTAGCAGATATCCAGTAGCAGTTGGAGTGCTGCTGTTGAGAGTATTTTTGCCTATAACTCTAGATTTATAATCTTATTGAAAACTAAAACATGTTATCGATAATAATATAAAGGGAAAAAAAAACATTATTGGATAGAAACTCGATTATGGCGTGGTATAAAGGTATTTACATTTGAAATTTTAGAGCTCTAGCTCTTGAAGTTTTCGGTTTACGGCTAGATGGACAGGCGGAAAGACAGGCAAGCAGGGCTAAACTGACTCGACTGATGATCCCGATCAAAAATATAGATACTAATGAGGCCACTCACTAAACCAATATGCCCGCCTTACATATTCCCAATAGGTGCAGGGTATAGAGACACCAACAACAAAGGCAACAATTGCGTGCTTGTTGCCATTTTGGAAAAGCTGGCCCAGTTTTCTGTATGGGGCCGTGTTGGCCATCTCCACAATTGTTGAGCCGCAAAACAATGGCTCCAAAAAAAAGAAAAACAAATTCGTTCAATTGGTTACGCCTACTTTTACCAATGGGCGCAACGTGGAAAGCCACAAAGCGGAAAATCAATCGCAAAGAAAACGCCAGTTTTCCAAGTGGAAAACTGCGAAGCAGCAAGAACAAGTGAAAGCCTAAAAATTGCTGCCGTTTTGTTTGCTACATTTTCTTTTTGCTTTTCGCTTTTCTTTTGCCATTTTCCGGCACTCATTAAAAAATAGTTTCACGCTAAAAATTGTCACAGCCGTGTGTGAAATTTTTGCCTCTCGCTGAGTGTGTGTGTGTGTGTGGGGTGTGTTTATCAAAATTGTTGCCACCATTTTGTAGTACGACAATTTGTTGTTGCTTTTGTTGTTGTTGTGTGTTGTGTGTTGTGTGTTGCAGCTGTTGTTGTTTGTCTCCTTGAACCAGTTTTATAAACAAGCGAGGAAGCGTAACTTGCGACCCAGTTGTGTCAAAGCAGTTGCCGTTGCTCCACTTACACACATACACACACACACACACACAGGTAACTCAGGTAACAGCTGATGGACATGCGTTGCGGCTAGAGCAAAATCCATTAAGACAGAAACTGCCAGCAACTTAAATCTAGTAAAAGTACAGATATACGTATACTAGCTATATATATAGTACATAGATAATTTGCTAGGCATTTGGTTGGGGTTTCTGGCACGTGGCGCAGTTTGTGGCATTCCTCAGTTTGGAGGCTGTCCACGTGGCAACAATTTTGATGCAAGGCCAAATAAATACGTTAACAGCAAATGGCCGAAAACGCTTTGCTTACAAATAAATTTGCATTTTGATATTCTTTGTGGGTGGTTTGTATTCTAATTTTACACTTTAATTTTACACAATTTTTCGCCGCACTTGCCCCACTGTGCCGGCAACCGCCTGTCAGCTCAGCATCTCCCCCGGCAAAAATATTCAAACAGAAGTTCCGGCTGCTGTTCCTAACCTCCATTTACATATAAATGAAGCTGAAAGGCAGCTGCTTCCAGTCCAAAAACTTGACAGACATCTCTCCTCCTCACTCTCTCTCTCACTCTCTCTAGCTAGCTCTCTGTCTCTCGAAGACCCTCTCTCAAAGACCTTCTGGCCATTGTCAACTAGCGTTTTAATGGAAGGATTTAACAGGTTACCAAATGACAGTACATGCAATACGACAGCTAAAGCGATTTTCAGGGAGGGAGTAATGAACTTTAAGTTACTCTGTAAGCAAGAATATGGGAAGGGTAGTTTAAGTCTATACTACTTCTCTGTTTCAGAGATAGTTATATAGATAGTGAGAGAAAAAGAGAGAGGAAGAAGTTAGATAGCTTTAATAGGCAACAAAATAACAGTACATGCAATACGACACGTGAAGGAATTGTAGGGGTGAGAATAATGGACTTTAAGTTACTCTGTATGGCAGAATATGGGAAGGGTAACTTAAGTCTTTTCTACTTTCTGTTTCAGAGATAGTTAGATAGATAAAGGAAAGAGGCAAGATACCTTTAATAGGTACTGAATGACAGTACAAGCGAAACGACAGGTGAATGGATTCTGGGGGGAGTAATGGACTGTTAGTTACTCTGTATGGCAGAATATGGGAGGAGTACCTCAAGTCTATACTACTTTTCTGATTTAAAGGTTGTTTAAAAGATTTCTAAAGATTATTAAGATAACTTTAATAGGCACATACAATATGACAGGTGAATCAATTTCGAGGGGTAGACTAATGGAATTTAAGTTATTCTGTAAGGTATACGTATAGAAATGAAAAAATTGAAATCTGCAAATATCTAGCTGAAAATAATGGAATTTAAGTAGTACTGTAAAACGAACTAAAGGAAGGCTACGTTATGTAATATGGTTTTATTGGTAGTTAGATAGATAGGAAGATAAACGAATACAATAAATAGATATGTTACATAGCTGCATCGCAGACAGTAATAGACTTTCTATCTTTCCATTGAATTTAGAAGGTTCAAAAAGACAGTTTTTTATTAGAATTTATATTTAATGCTCATCAGTTATACATATGTATTCCATAGAGTAAATCAACATAAAAATATTACTCAATGTATGAAAATGAAAATACCCTTTAATCACTACAGTCTAAATTACAGGGTATACTAACAACTTGTACATTGTTTTAGATAGCAGTCATTTTACTTAATTTTTCATAGATAAATTAATTTATATGACAGCTTTTCAGGTTTTAGTGTTAGTGAAATGTGAAAATGAAACAAAAATGAATTCTGAAATTTACACTTTTCGACTTTGGTCAGCTTTCACATTGGATACAGGTGAAAGTCAGGTGTCTGACAGGCAGGCTGACAGGTGGTTAGCAAAGTGCAGCAGCATGGCTAAGCCGTAAACCTGATGGCGACAGAGTGGGTGCGCTTACTTTTACCACTGACTGTGAAGTCTGCATGTCTGCCTCTTTCCTTTCTGTCTGCGAACATTTGTGAAATGTGTTTCATTGCTTTATGTTTGGCATTCAAATGGATTATATTTGCAGTCCTCATACAATTTTAATAATAATGCGTTGCGGCAAACAAATGTTGCATAATAAATTTAAAATAATAAAAGCAATTTTAGCGGATTTGCCAAATCGATTCAAATATATGCGAATTGTTGGCGTCAAATGCAAAGCAGATACCAACAAAAAATTGTCGCATATTATTGAAGGCTGAATGGGGGGGGAATAGAAAGTCAATAAACGAGGGTGAGCTACAGTTTTTTAATGGATTTATATCGAAGGATAGATCCAGAGAAGTCTTACTTACGTAATCAGTATATAGCTTAGTAAGTTTTCCACAGTAACTTTCCTTTACTTAATCTACCTTCTGTTAAGCAAACATTGTTATAAAGTCAACATTCTCTTTTATAGGGTATTTGGACAAGTGATTATGCCTTAGAAAAGCGCGACAGCCGTTTAAAACCGCAACAGGAAAAGCGACAAGAATTTCACTTGGGAAACACACAAAATTTGAGCACGTGTCGTTAACAGGCGACACGCAGCTGCCACGCCCCCCGCCCATCGCTCGCCACGGAAAAACAAACAGTGAAAATTGCGACTGTTTTTCTTGTATTATTTTCTCTGGGTTCATTTCACACGCATGCATATGTGTGTGTGTGTGTGTGTGGGGGGGGGGGGGATAAATCGCTTAAGAATCCCCAAAGATGTTACAAAATTGTGTGTAAATATTATTTTTAAATTGACAGCAATTCAATGAACAATGAAACAGGGGATCAATGCCGAAACAAACAACAACAGCGGCAGCAACAACAACAGCAGCAATAACGACATTTGATGGAAGACAAATAAAGCAATTTCGGGTCAACTTTGGCCTTAATATCCCATGGAAAATCACTTTGGGAAATTGTACAAGAAATAATTAGAAGCGTTCACAGATTGACAGCGAAGCGTCGAGCATCATTCATCGCGACAGGTCATTAAAGCGGCTCCACTGCGAGTTCGAATTTGTTTTTTTAATTCGAATTCGAATATGAAATACACTTTATCACCCTAATGGGGCAGCCCTCAAATTATTTCTTATTATCATTCATCGTGACGGCTCATTAGAGCGTCTTGTCTGTAAATTCGAATTTGATTTCGAATTCATGCAGCGTGCATCCTGACAGATTATCGATTTCGAATTTTTAATGCACCCATTAAAAGCATCGCAACAGCTCATATAAGATTCTCATCTCGAAATTTTCTATAAAAAGAGATAGCAAGTGAGAATTCTTATAAATATTCATTGTGAAGAGTCATTAAGAGCACATCGATTGGAAATTCGTACTCGACTTTAATTTCGATTTCGAATTTCAAGTGAGCGTTGTCTTTCGCAATAGAAAGGAACTTCAACTACCGTATCGCAACGCTTAATTACAGCGAGTCAGCGGAAACTGCGAATTCGAGTTCGATTTCAATTTCGAGCTCGAATTTCAAAAACACTTTGGAAAACAAGCAGCTCTGCCAGCTCTGTCAGTTTCTCTCTTTTACATTGTCCAAGAGGTGTTCTTTGGAATTCGTGCTGCAAAGGACTCGTTCGTCCTTTTCAGCCATTGCGTACTCGATTGGTCTGAAATTGATGTTGTCCTTGATTTGCGCACAACCTTTCTTTTATCCCTTATTGACATTTTTTATATATTTTTTTAATGCTCCGTTTGCTGTGTCGCAAATGTGCGGACTGTTTTGCTTTTGTTAGTTGCCCCACTTGGTGCCGTTTTTGCCCACTTGCGATTTAATTAAATTAACAACAACAGAATAAAAAGCAAACCAGCATTCAGGCAACGCGTGGGTCCAGTTGTCGACCGATTTGTTTTAATGCTCGACGGTCAAAAGGTCGCTGGCAATCGGCAACCGTCAACCGGCAACCAAGCAACCCTTTTCCGTAGTAAATACTTTAATTAGTAAACACCGTTAAGGGCCTGCGCAATGCTAATTTCTGTAATAAGAGGAGCCGTCAATGGCATCAACCTATTTGCTGGCCCCTAAAAGTATGCTCCACAGGATGATTAAACGCTGAGCATAACAACATAACAGCAACAGCAATCATTTCGACATCCACATTCAGTCTCGCAGCTGCTTAAGCTTCTATTTGGGAAATTAATTGCACAATTAACACAGTTATAGCATCCACATTCCGTTATACATGCCAACAATATTTTATATCAAGTTTATGCATTCCATGACAAATTGTGCTGCTTAAGGATATGCTGTCCCGATATGTATAGCCATAAACAATATTGACAATATTGAAGTTATGTTTATCTAACAAACATAGAATTCATAATATAAATGTGAATTAAATAAGCCAATATTTGATGAAGAACTGCTTGCAGGGTAGCATTTAGTCGTTCTACCTGCTCACTCATTCATTTTTCGCTTAATTTCTGGAGTGTGCAACTAGTAAATCATTAAATCCGGGTTAGCATCTGCTTTTCTTTGGCTTGAGCTGGTGTGCCTAATATTCTGGACGGCACTGTTGCGGTGGCCTTCAGCTTTTAAGTGAGCGAGTGCTTAATAAAGGATTAATCAAAGTTAATGCCGCAAGCCGCAGACACGCATAAACAAATACTTATACATATGCTTAGCTAAAGACTCACACACACACATACACACAACTCATACTAATTGCTACTATTGGAGGACATTCCATGAGCAGGAACTGAAATGCGTTTTAGCCAAACAATAGGCAACATTTATTCATAGAATTCTGCAGATGTGTGCGTGCGTTAATATTAATATTTATGCGCTCACGCACACATTCACACGCTCACACACACACACACACACACATTTGTTGGCTGGCAATCACACATCGCAGTACGTCGGAAAATTACAATTTTCATATCTGATGGCTCAACTTTTGTTCATTGCTTATCGAAGGTCGAAAGCAAAATAAAAGCCTGGCCAAACGCATTAAAATGGTCCAAAGTGTGAGTCGCATAGGCCAATTGCATAGTTGGGATTGTTTTTCTGTACATTCGAATAGGCGGAATGTAATTGGTAGCTAAACTAATCAGAGCTCAACTATTATCCAAAGCTTCTCTTTGTTTATGTGCATATTAAAGTAAAAATAAATTAAATATTTTGTATTAAATTTTATGTATGCATTCGATTCCCAATTATGTCCACTGTAAGTCAATATTTGTGATTAAATTTTGTTTACACAATTACAATTGTTATACGTTACAGGTTTATACATACAAATAAAAATAATTGAAACATTTCTCATTGCATTTTATTTATGCACTTAATTGCCAATTACGCCCACTGTACAATTAAGCGTTTTTCAATTACGCTAAAAATTATTCTTCGCATGTGTGTTTGCTGCCAGGTGTAATAATTCATACGCTGATTAATGAAATTCAATTAATCTGCCATACATACAGATATGTGTGTTTATTTATGCAAATGTGACAACTTATTATGCGACCCTCGCATAGCCTCGAACTATTTTGTTGAGTGCGAGCCGCGGGTCCAAGCTTAAGAATTGTATTTTAATCCGCTTGGCTGCTGCTCGGCTTATGCAAATGAAACTGAAGCCACACCCCCAACCAACCTTCCTCTATCACCCTCTCACTCTCTCTTCCTCTCTCTTTCTCTATGAAGTTTGTCACATGTGCATTGATTTAATATTTACTTCGCGTTTCTTGCATCATTATTCAAATAGGAATTTTTACTGAAGTACATGAATCGAATGTGCCTGTCTGTTAGATATTCTGTAATTGTCTATACATACGAATAAAGAATATAAGTTGAATATCTGCTGTTATATGCCTTATACATAAGCTCAAGGATATTTCTGGCACTTACACCTCCGATTTTATTTCAAAATTTCATATTTTACGTACTTTCCATTTGTGATTCTTAGCACAATTTTTTTTTTCTATTTTTTTTTTTACAATTTCTCAGCAGGTGAAAAAAAAAAACAAAATGAAAAAAATATGTGAATTTGCCTCGAGGGTGTTAAATTTTGCAGCCTGACTGCTTCCGGCGGAGGTTGCCGTAAAATACACAAAATAAAATACGCATCGCATAGTGCGAATTTTTACGGAATTGTTGCAAATGCCCGACAGCAGGTCAAAGATTTAGTTGGATAGGTGGAAACTTCCTTTTCAGTAGGAAACGGACCTTTGGTTGTAGAGAAAAAAAAACACGTTAAATTCAATGCACCAGAGACACAAGTTTCAACAGACTCGATGTGAATGCAAATATTATCAAGGTTGCGGTCCTAATCGAGAGAATCGATATTTAGGCTTTATATATAGCCTTATAAATGAACTCAAGTGTAAATTAAACAGATTAAGCACACATACATATGTATGTTGCATGAACGAGAAGCAGCTGGGATTTGATTGCATAACTTTGAGCTCGCATAATTGTGAACTAGCATAATTGCGAACCAGCATAATTGTGAACCAACAGAACTCCGAACTAGCATAATTCAGAATGCTATTATTTTAAAGAGACCCTCGAGCGGGGGGACAATTTGCATAGACCGCAATTTCAGCTTTAATGCGCTTGTTAACAAGCACGGACTCCAACGTGGCCCCCAGGGGTCGTTAAAGGGCTCCACCGCCATAAAGTATGCAACAGTTTTGGTAAACAAAACGTTTACTGCGGCGCCGGCTTAGCTGTGGCTTTAAAGCGTTCGAGTTAGTCCACCGTAAACTTAAATTATTTACTGAAATTTTAATATTTATTTCCTTGAACCCTTTAAAATAGTAAATAACGGGTATCTAGTTCTTGGGAAGGAGTATGTAACAGATAGGAGAAAGAGTGGGTAACGTAAAGAAAATATATACTCTTGATTAGAATGAAAATATGAATCGTATAAGCCCTGACTGTCTGTTTGTCAGGATCCTTTTAATTGGAGCCTATTTTCAATCATCGATAACATTTTCTTTTCCAAGAAATCGATATAAATCAATTACTTTACTTATTGAAGCATAACTCATATGCTTTAAGAACTAGAATCATAAAATTTGCTACATAAATTCTCGTAAAGTTTACACACATTAGGCTTACGAATCTTAAGTTTATAGATGACACGCCCATACTCTTCTTCATCCTCGCCCTCTCACCCAGTCTGAATACTCATTGAAGTAGAAACATTAAATTAAAGATAGAGAGTTTTGGCCTAGAAACACATTTGGTGACATTTTGAAAGACATAACCTATTCAATTAGGGAATCTGCTAGTCGCGCACAACCGCTTTGAGCACTCCCACAATATTTTTTACAATATTTGCTCGCACTGACATTCGTCTGAAGCAGACGGAATTCAATTTTTATGATGGGATCTTAAATGGGGTAAAATAAATAAGGAAACTTATCGTAAAATTCTAAGTCAAGTTAGAGATTCGCTTGGAATGGACGAATCCCTGGTTTCCAACACACATAAAAAGAAACTTGCGAAAGTAAGTTTATGAAGCGAACTTTCAGATTAATGGATTTCCTGTTGTCGTTGTTAAGGTTAAAGCAAACATTCATAGCAAGTTCTCTACGAAAATTCCATTCTACGAAACTTGACAACATTAATTGAAGGGCAAACGGCAAAGGCCGAACTAAAAGTTTATTCATAACAAAGCACTCTTCAAATAATACGAAAAAGAGTTGTTTTCTTGTTCGGCTTTATTGTCTGAGTGCTCTTCCTCTTGAGCATTTGCACTTTATTAATCATAATTCACAGCTGCTCAGAATTTATGAGCTTCTTTTTATGATACAATATGAATCGTGTATTTATTACGAAACTTTCGAAAAATGTTGCAAGATGATGTGAAAGACATATCTTAAATTCTTTAACAAACCTCTGTTCAAGACAAAAAAAGGAAAAAGACTCATTCAATAAACTTAAATTTGTATTCTTGATAGAAACTTTCAGAAATGTTGAAAAATAATGAAGAAGAAATTTCTTTATTGCTCGTGCAATCCTGTGTTGAATACAATAAAAATGTTTCGATATTTTGTTTCCTTTTTTTTTTTTGTTTGCTTGGTGAAAACTTTCGAATATGTTGGAAGGTGGTGAAAAAGAAAGTCAGTTAACTTCTTGTTTAATTCTTTGTCCAAGACAAAAAATAAAACTCTTCATAATATTTTTTTTTATACAACGGAAGCTTAAACTTGTATTCTGGTAGAAACTTTCAAAAATGCTGAAAGATGATTTACAAAACATTTCTTAAATACTCGTACAATTCTTTGTTATTACCCAACACAAAAACAAAATAAAACATGTTTTGTTACAAAGAGAACTGAAGCAGTTCTTAAATTTGTATTGTTTAGAGATTTGTGGAAACTTTAGCAGCTGGCCAGTCATTAATTAGAACTGACTCATGAATAGCTGTCAGATTGCATTGTCAGATGTCGGCATCAGGCATTATCCATAAGTGACGTAGCGGAAAATTTGAAGCGTTAATTAGTCGAAGAAGGAAGGATGCGAAGGAGCTGCTAATCACTTTTTTATTGCACTCTTCATCGTTTAAATGATTGTGAATGAAATGAATGTAAAAATGGATTGCGAATGTAAATGTAAATAAATAAGTGTGTATTGTGAGTGTGTTTGCTTTTTAATTGCTCTTTGGCCACATTTTGGCAAACAATTCTAATAAATATGCAAATCTTCTAAACATATACATATATGTGACTAATTTCAGACTAAATTCCTTTACCTATTATTTTAATCGCTCTATACATAATTTAACTGGAATTTCCATATTTTGCAGAGATTGGAACATCTTTGTGGATGATTTCAGTTGCCGTTCAGAAATGCTCTTCGGTTACTTCTGAGTAATTAGTCATATTTCTAACGGCTGTTTGCACTACTACACACACAAACATTAGTACACATATAAATTTCGTGTATAATAGCACAAATGATATATATTTAGAGTTGAGTGTTGCCTTGGGTTACGACTTTGCTATTTAAAGTCCCATATGTATGACAGATTCCATTATAAAAACCGACATTTCTGTCGAAATTCTTGCTTTGATCATATTTGTGGTTATTCGTCTGTGGCTTAAAGTAAAAAAAAGCCTAAATATAAAATGCAGCTTTGTGGCTAATGATGTTTGCCTTGTTAAAGGCATCCTTTTGTTGTACTCTCTTTTATTAAACAAAATGAGCATATCAGCTTATGAAATATACGATGAAAGTAATTGAATCTTACTCAAGTTTAATAAAAACAGGTTTTATCTAGCTGATATATAAAAAATATAGAAAAGTACCTCAGATCCATACTACAATCAAATATTAATAACAGAGTATGACAACCCGTAATTTTAAATCTATATTTTACTTGAATACCTAGAAACAGGGTATGGCGCAGTCACCAGCTGCTCGGCTAAGTCAGTTTTGCCAGATGTGAAGCACAGGTTGACAATCGCCCATGTTTCAGGTCTCATTATTGTCCTTCCAGCGAATGTGGCTTTTGCTTTTAACGAGCTGCTTAAGCTGGCCAAAAGCCACATATCAGCAGCCGGCCAGAATAACAGGCCAAATGTGATTACAAGCTCAAAAGTAAACCAGTGTGTCCCTACAAAATGTTCATCAAATGCAAATTTATTGTTCCTGGACAGCTTTAATAAGCCGAATGGCCAAATGGCCAAATGACAATTTAAATTTGAAAGAATGAACAAAAAGAAGACGAACAACTGGCTTAAGTGGACATTTTGGCAAATGCTCAATGGCGCACATGATTATCCCAGCACAGTTGTCGCCGTCGTCTAGTTGAATATTAGCATACATATACAAATATATGTGCATGTATATATATATATATATATATATATTTATATATTAAGGCGAATTTCCATATAACGCGGGTCCTTGAACTTCAGTGCAGTTAGTTGAACCATTTTGAAATGTATATCGATTGTAATTCATGCAGGATTTAGTTTTTCAATCGAATGAAATGTGTTTCACATTGATTTAGACTGCAATGTAACTTAGTTAACCAACACTGGCTGTTTGTTTAGTGTTTCGCTTGGTTGTGTTTTCTAAAAACTCAGCAAGCCAAAAACAAACTCTTGTGTGTGTATGTGTGACTGTGGGAGTGTGTATGTTTGTGTGTGCAGTTGCACTTACAGCTGACTGGGCACAAGATGCTTAAGCACACACTTACACATACTCATAGACACACACACACACACACACACACACTGCTTGAGGCAAGTGACCTTAAAAGTTTTCTTGGCACTTGATTTCTTGACACTATGTTTTGCCATAATGAATTTGTCCTTTGCTGCGGAAATGTAAATTTTCGTTGAATTTGAATTTTATGTCGGGTCCAAAACTTTCGATGCTACATAAAATGCCGCAAAGGAGTCCATTAAGATCTACGGATAAGCTCTCCGACAATAAAACTTAATTACGCAATTAATTAACAATGAACGAATTAAGATAACGCCTACGTGTTCTCTTCTTCCCCTTCTCATTTTTCTTCTTCTTCTTCTTCTTTTATGTCCAGCCACGCCCACGAATTAAAAGTTTTAGACTTATCTCTGTGTGTACAATACCTTTGCAGTTGCTCAGCTGCTGCTTCTTCTTCTTTCTTCTGTAAACTTTTTCGTGTGTTTGTTCTGCTTGAATTAGTTGCGAATTTTATGACTTTTGCAATTTTGATGGCTCATTGATGGGCGCATTAAAGCATAAAAACGAGGGCCGATTCCTCGAAATGGGATGATAAAACATAAATCGCTGCCAGACGAACAGCTGCCAAAGCTGACACACACACACACACACACACACACTCATACATAAGCAGGGACATTTGTCAAATACATTTACAAGGACACACAAAAAAAAAATGTCGCGTCGCATAAAAAAGAAATTGGAAGAAAATCTTTTGTCAACTCCGTCTAATGAATGAAATGTTTGCGTAACACGTGGCGTATGAATATTTGTAATTATAAGAACAAGAAAGAGGCGGCTGATAGAAAGAGAGATTTAAATAAATAGAAATAATGTATCACATGTAATATGTAATTAGAAGAACAAGCAAGAGGCGATTGTAACATTCTTCAAATACTGATGCAACAAGATAAAGAGAGATAGAGAGAGAGAGAGACCGAGAGAGAAAAAGAAATAGAAGCTATATGAGTAATATATCATATGACAATGAATGAAAGAAAAAGAATTGGAAGAACAAACAAGAGCCGACATATGAGGATATTAACCTAAAGAAAAGGCAGGGACAGAAAGAGAGAGAGAGAGAGAGATAGAGAGAGAGAGAGTCAATGGTGTTTAATGAATGAAGTGCTTGTGTATGAATATTTGTATTATAAAAAGAAACAAATGAATGGCGATAACAATGTGATAAAGATGCTGATGAAGCATGATAACGGAACGAAGAGGAGATAGAAAGAAAGCGAGCTGCAGAAAGAGGGAGAAAGAGAGATAAAAAGCATATGTCAACGCTGCTTAATGAATGAAGCGGTTTTTTTTATTTATAAAAACAAATGAATGGCAAAAAACAATGCGTTAAAACAGCTGATGAAGCAAAAGATTAGGATATAAGCTTAGCGAAAAAATGAGACGAGAGAGAGTGAGAGCGAGAGAGAAAGATAAAATAATGTCAAGGCTGTCTAATGAATAAGTCGTTAGCGTAATACCGGCATTTAAGAAATATAAATTTTAAAGCAAAATTCAAATAAATAAAGCAGAAAAGATTTAAGCAGTATATATATAATAAAAATACATATACATATATAAAAGCGATACCACAAAGGAGCTTAGCTATTGCAAAATGCAGAAATTATTGTCTGCCAATATACTTAAAAGTTCAATCAAAGAGTGCAAAGAGTCATGGTTAATAATCATAAAATTGAAAAGTAATCAAAAGTACGCTTCAATGTTTTTCTATAAGCTCCTTCTTCTTCTTCTTCTTTAGCTTTTGTTTCGAAGCCCTCAGCCATGAACTGTTTGTTTTCATTATCTGCAGAGGTTGTCAGCCATTCAAAATTCAATAGCTAAGTTAACAAAATTTTTTTTTCTTTTTGCTGAATAGAAAGCAACGCACTTAGCACAAGAAAGAAGAAGCAGAGCACTTTATACAAGAAAGAAGCGAACTACGCAATTTCCTGTTGCTCGTCTCTATTTATTGTTTGGCCGGTTTATCGAGTCTATCGAGGCCCGTTGTCATTAGCAGGCATATGGCCTAATCAAATCAACGTCGTTACTGAGCACATCACACACACACACATTCACACATACGCACATGCACTCGCACACACACTGATAGCCAAACACGTGCCGGGCTCACGTACACGTTAGTATCACGCAATTCGCCCAGTTGGCAGTCAACATTGTGAGCGCTCAATTACACCCAACTGAAAGAAATAAGGCTCCTATAATAGGGTAATGCTCGACTGGTTGATACCCTGGTTTTGCAAGCAAACCTTCTTTGTGCTGCTGTTGTAGTTCCCCTTCGAATTAGACGCCTGATATCTATCGTGTTTTATATAGAGATTCAAGATATTATGAAAATGCAATGAGGTATCTGCAAAAAGTGTTAAACATTTACTGCATAGCGTGTACAACAATATAAAAATCAAATTTTAAGTCTTCAAGTCTTATGATTTCCGAGTAAAATGCTTTCTTACACATAGATCAGATAGTATCCTAATAAAGAATATGCACTAAAAGGGGTTTGTCCTTGCTTATGCCTCTAACAAACAGTTTATCCAAATCATTAAAGCCTTCGGCACATTTAAGATGTTTACAGGGTATACAATGTTCCCACACATGCACATTAATAAGTTAACGGCAGGAAGGAATTACAACACAATTTTTGTGGCCGTTGATGTTGGTGGAAAATTATGTTTGCATTCGGTATCTGCAGGCCAAAGAAATTTGCCTGTGCGTGTGCTTAAATGTCAAATTAAAATGCAAACGTGACCCAATTAGTTACTCCCTTTTCAACATCTGATGTTGGAGTTCGAACTCGAAACTTTATTTCTCGCATTTCACTTGACTTGTTGCTTCAGCTCAATCATAATTAAGAAACTTAGATCCTAAGTAAATACTTTCCCATTTAAATAGAGCAAACATACGAGAGCTTGTGGCTCAATCTTTTAGCAAACGTTTATTTAATTACATTTTGGCTTATGAGTCTTAGACGATATTTGCTGTGGCAAGCACTTGTTGTTGCATCCACAACAATTATTTGCATTGCAAATTGTTTCAAAGTCAACGATTTACAAATATTTAAACATATTTCCGATGAGGTTCTAGTTAATCAATTCAAATTGTAAAACTTTGTGACATACCTTTCAATTTCAAGCAGGTAAAGCTTAAAGATTGAAGATTTTGATATGTGCAACTTGTGTTGCATGAAGTGCTATTTAATATTGCATAAGAGAGAACCACATGTGCCTCTTTTACTTCCGCTGGGTAGTAAAAGGAAATGTACCTCATACGCACCGTTGCCAAACGAAGGCAGAAGAAGACACTTTTAACTTTTGTGTAGCTTGCGTGTTTTATTTGACATTTTAGGTTCATTTGCATGCAGCCCACTGAATGTCTCCAAAATACTTTCAAATCTGCTATAAAATTCAGGTTCAGGTTCCTTTGTCGACACTTACAATATTTTCTTCCTCTTTTTTTTTTTTTTTGCTGTCCCGCGAGAAATCAGAATAATAAATGTGCGTTAATAAACATTAAGAGGAAAGAAATCCATTCGGAGAATTCTGTTGAATGTTTTGCCCATTGAGGAGGGGTACAGTTGATCCCTACATTCTTTTCGGTTCATCACCATTTTTAGCATTTTGTTGTTGTTCTGACCAAACACGCACATTAATGCTTTTTAACTCGACGACGTGCTTCGTTTATGGATTACACTGTAAACGGAATTTAAAATAGCCCAAAACGAAAAGGGAAAGCCCACAATGTTGTCCAAATGTCCATAAAAAAGGATCAGGGTGTAGTCATTCGCAACGCAGTTGCCTGTCAGCCAAGTCAATAGGCTTATGATTTATATTACCATTAGTGAAGTGCGGATCATTGAAGGTTTGTGGTCTACTATTCTATTGAGCTAACCCAGCCTCCAAGCTTCACCCTCCAGCGTAGCTGACTTGCTTTTTATGGCCAAAATACGTTTTAGCCTGTTGGCCTTCAAGCAATAGAGTATTATAATTTATATTTACTTTCACCCTTACCCACAACCCTCAGACATATTCCCTTAAGGGAAAAGCTTTCACTGTCAACTTGTTCCTTTACACTGAAATATGAATTCAAAACAAGTAAGAAAACTCTAGTGAAGTGTGCTCGACTAGGAGATACCCCGAAATCAGTGCAGCGCTACTGTTTAAAAACTTTACATACGAAACCCAACTTTTCATCTTCACATTTAAAAAATTTCGCCAATAATATGGAAATGGGGGGAGGTATACAAAATCTGAAGCATACAAAATGTGAATTGTCTTCATTGGATTATATACATATACATATATTAAGTTATATATTTTATTGGGTCTACCACGCCTCTTCTGCCTGTTACATACATTTTCATAAAAACATTATACTTTGTTTTCATATTTTTAATGGATGCAGGGTATACTTATTCAGAAAGCGGAGTCAATGGCTATATATATTATATATATTTGTAGTTCTTGGAAATATTTCCTCTACTATTTTATTGAAGCCGGAGTGTTTATTGCCTTAGAGAAAATCATGTGCAAATCTGAATGTAAATGCCAACAAAAAAAGTGCAATTTTAAAGTTTTTAATAAAATTTTCTACTGTAAAACAAAAGCGAAATTAAACTACACCGATTTTAATTAAATTTATTTTAATTATATAAATTGACTTTTAAAGCGTGACAGGAAGTCAGGAGGTGGTGTTTACGCTTAAAGCATTACTAATTTTAATTATCTTTGCGCGGCAGTCCAACGCCTACGGCTTTCTTTCGACTCTACATGCCGCATGCCACATGCCACATGCCACATGCTGCCGCATGCCGCATGCCGCAGCAGGTGACGAATCAGCGGAAATCAAGAACAGGCGACAAACGACAAAAGGCACAAAGGACACGACGAACAAGATAAAAGAAACAAAGGCAGACGCTTTAATAAGTCAAACAATGACAAATTAAACAATAGACGCAGCGAACCGCAGCGTCATTTCCCTTTCCTATTTATTGTTATTTAATATTGATAACAAATTAATAATTAATATCTTGAGTGCTTGCGGACTTGATTTTCTTTTCGTTTACAGCAGCTGCGCCAAAAAATATTTTTACTTGCTTGCCAATCGCCAATTCGAGCCAATTTTACTTGAAATTTTAAGCCATGAGCTTGTTGCACATCGAGCAGCGCGAGCTACACTATATTGAACAGTAGTGGTCGACTAAGGTATACCCTAAGTTTAAGTTATTAAGTTATTAATAAAAGTTATTATTAAAATACGTATATCTTGCAAATCGCACTTCATTACAACGAATTTGCAGTTATTAAAAACTGCTGCAGTTATGTCTTCCCGCACCCGCGCATACCCCGTTTACTCTTGACGTTGTGCGAATTTGGCATGTTTGCCAATCGCCAATTCGGGTCACTTTTACTTGAAATTTTTGGCAAGAAGCTTATTGCACATAGAGTACAGACTGCAGCATAACGGACGGTAGTGCACGACTAAGAGATACTCTAAGTCAATGTTGGCTGCTTTAAATATAAATCAATCAAAGTAAAATGGTAAAATATGCCTATATATCTTATAAGTCGTAAAATCTTTGACTGACTCTCAGTAGCTTTATGTACTGCAGTCATGTGTTTCCGTATCCACACATACCCTGTTTACACTTGCCATTGTGCAAATTAAGTCTTCTCTTTTATACCCCTTCGTTTTGTTTATTTAATAAATAAAAGAAAACTTTTAGAGCTCCGGAATGGTGGAACGGCACGTGCCGTACATTTAAAGAGCGCATAAGTGTTGCAAAGCGCTGAAAATGTCGCCCATAATTCAACTAACAAAAACTTTAAACTTTTGGGCAGCTGCTACTTCGAGCTGCTTCCATTAGTGTGTGATTTTATTTGTGTATGTATGTGTGTGTTGCATGACTTGCCATTAGCCTTTGGGCTAAACACACACACACAACACACACACCATACTACACACAACACACACAGAAAGCAAGCAATTATGCACCAACGAGCATCAGTTGTTGGACAAGTTTTTGGGTTTGCTTTCATGCTTTGCTTTTGTTGCTTTCCTTTAAGGCAAGTTTCTAGCTTTGTCAGCCACTCCGAATTAGTGTCCCGGTAGTGACTTAAAGCTGGGATAATCTGTCATTTAACTTTTGGGGTTGACTGTGCTTAAGCGGCACATCCTCGCACATTTTCTTATATGTAGGCAGGTAAGGTAGGCGCGCCTTATCAATTTTTTATGCCTAATTTGATTTGTGATTTGCATTTCAATGCCAAAATTGAAATGAATGTCTGACATTCGCCAATAACAATGTGTGTGTGTGTGTGTGTGCTTGTATGTGGGCTCTGCTTGAGTATATTAAAAGCTTATTACAGTTTATTTATAATTCAGTGCACAGCATGAATTACTTTTGTGCTGCGGTGCGTAAAATGTATGTTTTCTTCTTATTTTATATACATACATACATATTTTCGGATCCGGTCTCGGGAGCCGTTAGAGTTACGCAGCTGGTGTAACTGGTAAATGTACTAGAAATGCTTTCAAATGCATGTTGTCTGAAATTTATTGTCTAACGGTGAATGCCAAGCCATAAATCATATTACAAATGACAGTAAGCAGGAGAAGTTTACTATTTTAAAATAAGCAAATAGGAAGAGCGTCGTATAGATACAAATGTATAAATAAAAGCATGCAAATGCGAGGGTGGACCTATAAGCAGCAGACAACCTAATTAATTTCAAAACATACTTAGTACCGGTATACAGATCGTATGCCGTATACCCATTTTTATTTATATGCAAGCAAAAATTGTCAATTATCAATTGTCTGGAAAACAAAAGTCTCAATTAAGAGAACTTATCAGCTAAACTATAAATGAACTCGTCTACAATAAATTTATCGATGTATGTAAGCTGACGATGAATTTGACCACAGCTGGACGATCGACATTTTTAAGGAATTTATGACATTACAAATTACTATAACGAATTGAGAAACTCATCGATATTTTAAATCAGTTTATGACTTCAGTAAGCTATCGATATACAAATGACTTGAATGAAACAGTAGCTTAACAATATTTTAAATGAAGTTTATGACATCACAAGCAACTTTAATGAAATGAGAAACTTATCGATATATTAAACCAGCTTGTGCTGGCGCTGACATTGGAATTGATTATTTATGCGAATGCTGCTGCAGCTGGCAACTGACCCTCGCAATATTTCAGACTTCAGAAAATTTTATAATTCAGCCATGTGCATAATTTAAATGAAGACAATTGAAAACATCTGCGTTCCGTGTTCCACCTACAACAATGGACCAAATCGTGGAAACTAAGTTGTATTATAATTAATTTTGCAAGTGCACGTCGACTTTTTGGAAGAAAGAGCCGGGGCTCGGCTTTAACATTTGATATAGCGAATGAATAACTCATGCACGGACTTCGCCTAAACTGTAATCGTGAATGGTGTGGCGCTTAATTACAACTGTGGCATGATTAAATTATAAGGTTGCCCGGGCGACCTTTTAAACGCCCCCTCGACGCCGCAGCCGACGCCGACGCCGACACCGCAGCTGTTGCTTTTAATTAATTTGCGCTTAGACGTCGAGTTGCAAAGAAAAATTGCCAGCCAACCAGTCAAAATACATATATATGTATATATATATAGAAGAAAAAATAGTAAAACTCTAGGCGAACACCTTAGCCAGGTGAGAAATGAATAATGTTTGCGGCCAGTCGACAGTCGTCGTCCTCATTACGCAGATTTCTCCAAGGTACAAAAAAAAAAAAATAAACCGGAACTGAGACCCGGATGTGGGTCAGTATTCAGCAGTGGCTAACATGGGTCCCAGTGGAGCGGAATGTTGCACTTCCGCCTCTCAAATAAGCGACAAAAAGGCTTTCAGTTTGAACACAAGTTTTGTATTAAATAGGAAATTCTATTTAAATAAAATATAAATTAATTATTATATTATTTAATTCTATTTGTAAAGCAAACAAAATGTTTATAGATTTTCTGGTTATTTTTAGCTTTGTGAAGGGCACATATAGATATACGATATACGATATACGACTCACAAAGTGCACACACACGCAATCAAATGTGTTATTGAGATTGATTTTGTCAACAGAGATAGAAAGAGTGTGTGTGAGTGAGAGGGAAAGTCATTGACACGTAAAATTAAAGAAATGCTGACCAAGTGCTTGACCCCAGGAATCGAACAAACTGTTTGACAATTGGAAATGCTCTGACGTAAAACATGGCAATGCACCCTACAAACATGTTGCGGCATTTAAATACCAGCCTCGAACAGTTGGCTTAAGCAATCTAAAATAACATCTGCCTTTTGTGTGGGTTCCACTGGCGACTCTGTTTTATGTCCCATGGCATTTTATTTATACTTTGTATTTCGTATTTTTTATATTTAATACCCTTTGAAAATGGGTAGACAGGGTAGATTGTTTTTGTGACAGAAGAAGCAAGCATAACCTGTTGGGTGTATATTCTTGATCAGCCTCGCAGCCATCTCGATTAGACAGTGTCGAATTTTTCATGTAAGACCATGTATATCTCCTCCTACCTTGTTCCAAATTATCGATAACAGTTTCGTTTGTATGTAATCGATAATTTGTTTTAGTTTTAAGTTTTTTTGAAGGTATTTAAACCTAGAAGTACCAAATTTATAACATTTTTTTATAAATAATAAATTAATTTTGAAATCCCATATTCCTATCACAATCCAAATAAAGGAGTTCAGGGTATCTGGTAGTCGTGCACACCCGACTAGAGCCTCCTAACTTGTTTATGCTTAACGCTCCGCAATTTCTGCTGCTGTTTGATTAATGTACAAGAGGCCAAATAAAAATCCAGAATTGTCCTTGTCCAAAAAGCTGGCGCTCTAATAAAATGCAAATTGAAATAGCCACGAATTATTAGAGTCCGGGTCCGGCTCTGCTTGAAATAAGTTTCAGCTTTAAGATATAATTTAGTTGGAGGCGTGGGGCAGTACGAAGTGCACATTGAGATATAAAAGCTAAGCCACATTTTTTATATACATATTTTTTTTATAGAAAAATAGACAGCTAACAGGAGCGAATCAGGGGACGTGCGGTTAAAGAGGAAAATATATTTCACTGATTTTTAAATGGTCTTAAATAGATAAAACGGCGAGTTAAAACTGAAAAATGTAGGAAATAAGACTATTTGAGTGGCACTTTTATAAAACAACAAAAGTTAAATAATAAAATCTTTTAATTGTTATGTTTTCCTAACATAAAGTTTACCTTAATTAATTGACACTTGAAATTCTGAGTATTTTAAGTTTTTGTTGCTTTTTTTATTTTATACTTCGGTTAATATTACTTTTGATAAGTTTTAATGAAAATATATTGTTTTCTTTATAATATGAAGCCAAAAAATTGTTTCAAAATACATGAAATACCGTTGAAATACCATAGTAAATATAAATTTTAGTAGCTACTTTGCTTGTGCAAAGAATTGTTTGACATACTGTATTTAATATGGTAGCATATAAAACAAATGTTATCTAAAGGGTTATTTCATTATTCATATACGGTTTTATTAAGGGCAACAAATAAGTTGTAGTAATTTTTTGTTATCATCAAGTTTGCCTTCAATAACCATTTATTTGAATTTGCAGCGCCCAATTTTGGGCCGCCAACTTTCTCAAGTTCGCTCCTATTGCCGCTTATTTAAATAAACACATTCGGGCGCCGCAGAATTTGGCGCCTTTCGCCGCTTCCTTTGGAAAATTGTCGCTGCCCACGCGAAATAAATATTGAACAATTCTGCTGACACAAATTTTCTTCATTTTTTTGGTTTATGCTCTTTGGCATTTGTAAAATGGAAGCAACGAAAAATATGAAGAAGAAGAAGAAAATAAAAGCTAAACACAATGTTTAGCATTCAGCTGACGTTCTATTTGTTTACAATCGAAAAACAGGCCCCACTCAAACGCCTCCGTTTTCTTTCCAGGCTAATGACAGATGAAATTTGATAAATTCAATAAAAAAATACTCCTTATGGAGACCATAAAACAGTTTTAATTCAATGCATAATGTACATCTTTTATGCCACGTAGCAGAACGGAAAGCTAAAGAACTGGAGACTGAGAGCTTGTCAACTTTTCAGTTATCTCCATCAATTGACAGAGTTTTAACCCCATCCCCCTCGCACTTCCCCTTTGTGTATGTCACCGACTATCAAAGACCAGCACAAATGTCATGTGTGTAAACCGTACAACATGCACGGCTGTCAGCACAAATGTCCGTATTCCACATTCACATCGACAAGCCCGCCCACTGCAAAACACGCGGCAGCTCAATAAATAAAAAAATGCGAGAAGGAAAAATTGGATTTCGGTTTTGCCATTCGGCATTTCGTTTTATTTACAATCAACCGATGTTTTATTCGGCGTTTAGCCGCTGCATGTGAATATTTCATATTTGTGTTTTATTTTTATGCACTGCACCCGCTTTGAATGGCTAACTCGGGTATGTTGCTTGTGTGCACCGAAATGTAACAGGCAGAAGCAGAGCAGGCAAACCAATCAAAATCAATTGCCAAGTCAATTTATCTATCGAACTGACTGATCAAGCTTCTTAAAAATAATCGGTAACTTCTGCAGTTCAAAATATATCGTTTAAGATAATCGATATCAAGCTTTTGCTAAGTAATTTAAACAATATATTGTAAACTGCAGAAGCTAGCGATTATTTTATTTTTTTTTTCGCTTTAATTAATCGATAGCAACCTTATTTATTTAAGTATTATTGAGTATATGTTTAAGGACCAAACGCTTGAAAGAGTATCTCTTAATCGCACACTGTACACTGGAGTTTTCTTACATGTTTCATTTTCGAATGTTTTCAATTCATTTGGTTACCTGCGCTACTGTTAACATTCTTTTTGTTGTTTTATATTATTTATTGTTATCTCTGCGAATTCTCAAAAAAAATAAACAACGATACATTTAGAAATTGATTTCGTTTAATTGGAAAACGTCGGGCCGCGTATTTTATTGCAATTCAGTTAAGAGTTTCCGCTTTTTTCAATTATATTCTATTCTATTGTTATATAATTTTCCATAAAACATACTACAGAAATATTCAGTATTTCTCTATAATTCAGTTTTTAATTCACTTGTCTAATTATAACAAAATATTCCACAATCTTAAATAATGAAAATTATTTCGAGTGGAATATATGATATACACATATATACATATATGTATATACTATATGTGTGTGTGTATTTGAGAACCAACCTCAACAATTGCACTAATTATGCAATCCTCCGGCACCGCAGTTACGAATTTTCTGCCTTCATGAGATTTTCCCTGGCTTTTCCACTCGGAAGGGCGGCAGATTTTCAAATATGTTTTGTGGGGCGTGGTCGGAACGGGTTAAGGGGGGTGGCGTAGGTACTGCCACTGAACCGGAAACACTAACGAGCAAAAGTCTGCAACATTTTTGGTGGCAATATTTTTGGCAACGAGTTTGCCTCTGGCGTACTTTTCAGCTGCATTCCCAATGAGGCTGCACTTCGGTTGCATTTTATGGTCACGACCGCAGTTTTCGTCCTTAGCTGCCATTTAGCCTGATTATTCATCATTTTGAATGGAAATGGCGCATTAAGCGAATCGAATCGGTGTTGGTGATAATTACGCTTTAAGCAAACAGCCAGCAGTCGGCAACCAGAACTTTATTCAATTTCATTGTCCCCAGGCAAGTGCGAAGGCGGGCAACTGGAATCCTCGAAGGATTAAAGGATTAACACGCTAGAGTACAAGCTCTTTGTTATTTGATAGACGCATCTGTTGGCCAACATGACAGCCAGACGGCGCACCAAAACCACTATTACAAAAAAAAAAAAAAAAAAATAAACAAAAAATAATTAAAAATAAAACACGGACTAGCAGCCGGATCCGGGCTCCGACAGTTTCACGGTTCATTTGCATAAAGCGTCGCTATAAATTTTGGACCTGGATTTGAAGGGTTTGAGGCCAGGTCTGACAACTGTCAGCGGAGTCTTGATAATGGCCAGACGTTAATTCGGGCTGTTAACTAGTTGTACTCCTAAACTAAGCAGAGTTTTAGTTAGAGTTTAGTGTAATTTATGTAAACTAGTGCCTTATGAACTGTCAGAGTAAATAATATGTGACATTATTTATATGTTGTGGCTGTTACATTAAACATGGCTTCAACCACGTTGCACATACGACATGTTGGCCGCATAAATTAGCTTAGGCCATTACCATAACCACAACAACACAGCTTTTCCTCTAACAACTGGCAGCAGGCAGCAGGCAACAGCGCCATCTGTTGGCGCTTCTTGCACTGACCTTAACCTCTAACCCCAGCTGCGTTAAGGAAATGTGAAACAAAGCAAACAGTAACGAATTTGTCTAAAAGTAATTCGAAAACATAAACATTGTCAACTGAAATGAGCAACAGCTAACGGTAATCAGCTGTTGCACACAGCTGACTCCGAAGAGCGCCTGCGCAGCAAACCGTTATTTAAGAGCGCAAATACAAAGCTAAGAGAGCACTCTGTTGCAGACACTGTTTGGCTTTGCTTGACTTTGTGTGTTTGCATTTGGCTTTGTTCCACATTGACTTTGCCATCTGTGGAACTTAACTTAGTTTTCAGCCTTCCGGCCAATTTACTGCCAGCAGTTGCCGCCAATTGCTGTTGCGAATCGCGCACAGGTTCGGACAATTTAGTCGGCTGTCGCGTATTTTCCGTCTTCGGCTTTCGACTACGTCGGATTTTCAGAGTCCGGCTCCTCGCTATTTGCGAATATTTTGCCAACGATTTGTCAGTTGTGTTTCGTATCTCGTGCGCCTCGAATCGCTTTTTAATAGCCGCGCGATCGGTTCGCTCTATTAAACAAAACAATCTGTGCGATAAATTGCCTAAATATTTAAATATTTAAATATATTTTCGAAATTTTCAAAATGTGCTTTCAATCTTTGTTCGGTGTTCGCTGTGCAACAACTTAAGTACCGTTATAAATAAAATCTATATCTTTCGCTCAAGGTAAAACCTCTATTTGCCGTAAGTCTGACTCTTGAATTATTGTGGCCATTTATTTAGCGCTTAGTGTCGCCAATTGGCCAAAACCCAAAATCAAGAATTTGGGATTGGAATTATACGAAAATGATGTACGAGAAATATTGCTTAAGATTATAACCAAAGTTAAGTTAACAAAAGCATTTTTTTAGGAAGAATTTAGTAAATAAATCAAACTTAGTTTTGTTTGCGACTGAATAAAGAATTTGCGGACTCCAATCCCAGACGGCAGCAAAAAATAAATTAGATTAATAGCTTACAACTATATATAAATTATGCGGCTATAAACCTCAATCTTCACCTATTAATATTAATAATAAATACTAATTAATAATGAATAATAAATGATGGATAATGAATGATGAGTAATGAGTAATGAATAATGAGTAATAAATAATGAATGATTAATGATGAAAATTGAATATGGAATAATAAGTCAATAATTTTTATATAAAATGTTACAAGATATAAACAATATTGAATAATGAAGAATGAATGATTAAAATTGAATGATAAAAATTAAATAAAAAATGATAAATACCAAACACAAAATAT
This sequence comes from Drosophila pseudotalamancana, assembly GCA_037075185.1. Taxonomy (NCBI): domain Eukaryota; kingdom Metazoa; phylum Arthropoda; class Insecta; order Diptera; family Drosophilidae; genus Drosophila; species Drosophila pseudotalamancana. Next base: position 264,643 of record JBAMCK010000052.1, on the reverse strand, counting down.
TTAATATATAATAAATATGAAATTAATAAATATGGAAGACATACATATATGTTAAATAATGAATGAATGAATATTTAATAATAAATTAAAAATTTATAAATAATAAAAATAAATCATTAAATAAATAGTTAATAATTCATTAATAGAGCTCACCTTTCAAATGCATTGAGCTTGATTTCGAATAGAAATTTGTTTTCAATATCTTTTATTTTCCAAATTTCCAGTTGATTGCACCTGAAATTCAATTTTCATATTTTACGCTATTATCGTTTATTTTTTTTCGGAAAACTTATCAAACCTTCAAAATGTGTTCAATTCAACAATTTGCCTGAATAATTTTCCTGTTTCCCTATTAAAATTAATGAAGCGTTAATAATATAATCCACCTCCTTCTTTTCCTTCGTACTTCCCATCAACATTCCGAGAAAAAGTCGCCTATTAATATTTATTAGATAAGTGTTACAAATAATCCAATTCGGATAATTTTTAACTCTTTACACAGCGGAAAATGCTTTCAAATAAGAAAATTCCAAAAACAAGAGAAAAACAATCTGGAAATAAAAGAAAAGGCAAGGAAAATCGCACGTTTCTGGCACGTGACGAAAGAAATAGAAAGGAAAATGCTTGAAAAAAAAGTAAATAAATACAAGAAGGAGAAGCAGAGCACGAATTCTAAAGATGAGGCACTTATATCTATACTATATATGTATCTATATCTATATAAGGTTTAAGCACTTGGCTGATAACAATGGGCACGGAAAATGCGACGGAAAACAGTTGGAAAATTCTTCATTTTCACTTAAGTGCAAACACTTTCGATTGTTGAGCTGCAAGTGCAATGCAAATAAAAAAAATGATTCGAGTGGCATGCAACAAAATTTTCTCAGGTCTTGTCCAGGTGTCTTCATAATTAGAATCCAACTGTAAGCGAATCTAACGGTGTCATCAATCAACAGCTAAACGCTTCGTTGGCTTCATTCCAAAACCTAATTAAAATCTACGCTGCGGATGTGGATGAGTATGCGGAAGCGGATGTCGATGCGAATGCGGATGTGGATGCTGCTTAATGACCAGAAATTTAGATCAGACTTATTGCTCGCTTAACTTCAGCTTCAGCTTCAGCTTTAGTTTCGAAAGTTTTAGAGCCTGGTCATGGCAGCCAAATTATGGCACTCCTTTGGCCACAGCTACCGTTACTCCACCCACCATCCCCCAACCCCTACCGAACAGCCTCATCGTCAAGTTTTAATCAAAAATCAGTTGAAACTTTTGCGCCGCATTTCAAGCAACTTTTTCAGTGCCACAAAACTAATTTTGAAGTATAGCAAAAGGCACAAACGCAAAGCACAAAAAAAAAAAAAAAACAAAAAAAAGGAAAGAAAAGGAATAAGAAGAATAAGCAAAAATAGTGGTGAAATATTATTGTTGTAGCACAACGCTTGAAATTAAGTAAACAAGCAATTTGCATAACGCGGCGTATACGCAATAAAGTCGAGCTATGTACATAAAAATCGGGACATAGGCAAACCGACATATTAACATGTCTCCTCCTTATTTATGCCGTTACTCGTTTCCTGCTGATTGAATTTCGCTTTGTTCAGCCTTTGTTATTCCACTTTTGTTTTTGCTTTTCTGCCGCGCCCCTTACCGTTATTATTGGAGTCGTTATTGTTGTTGTTTTGTTTTTTGGTTTTGGTTTTCTGCCCAATCCACTTTCCGTTATTCTTATGATTTTATTGCAGTTATTGTTGTTGCTCTCGTTTTTTTTTTGTTTTTTTTTTTTTTTTGGTTTTGGTTTTCTTCCCGCTCCCTTTACTGTTCTTCTTATGATTTGTTTTTGGTTTTGGTTACTTTTTTTTTTTTGGTTTTTTGATTGTGTGCACGCGTAATTTGGGTTGACATACGATAAGGCTACAGGGGATGGGGGATTGCGTCGGTGAGGGGGCGTGCGATGCGGGGAAGGGGTGGGAGGGTGGCAACTTTATCATGTGCCTGCTGATTGTTTCATATTATGTTTGTGCGTTGACCTGGCTGCGTTGTTGCCACAGCAATTGCCGCAGGTCCTGCGCCTAGTTCCTCCCAATGCCATTTTTTACGGCGTACTTAGACGCAGAGATTTCTGTGCAAATGATACGTCAGCCAGAGTCGCACGTAATGCCAATTATAATAAAATTACATTTTTTTCTCCACCTTCTTATTCTTCTTCTCTCGTCTTTTTTATGAATTGGCAGCCTTCTCAGGTCGTGTGTGTGTACGTGTGTGTGTGTGTGTGTGTGAGGGCGTGACCTGCTTATAGAAATACCCCAAAAATAAATCGACAAATCTTTTGCATCACGCAAAAAAAAAACAAAGAAGAAGCAGAAGCAGAAATTTGTGCTTTGCATTTTTTTTTTAGATTTATGAGTTTTTAAACGCACGCTTCCTTTATTTAAATTTATTTTCACTTTTTTATTTCATGCTATTTAAAAATTAATCAAAAATGTCACAAATCAAAATTTAAATCTGCATAAATTTTAGTAGATTTATTTCTGCATTGTTTACTTTATTTACATATTTGATAATAAATTTTATATTATTATAAAATAAATCGAGTTTTTTAACACATGTTGGCCATCAATTTCGTTTTTTTTTTATTTGTAAGAACCATTTTAAGTTTTCAATTATATGTTCAAGGAAAATTAATATTTATTTTTTATAACACTATTTTTTAAATTAAGTAAAAAATTTTGTGAACTTTATTTTGTTATGTTTAAATACAGTTATATTATTATTTATTATTTAATATTTATTTTTAAATCTAAATCGAAACATTTATTTAAATAGTTATAATATTCAATATATTTATTTATTGGTATTTATATATTTTTGTCGTTCTTCCTCTTATAATTTCTTCACGATATGCTCCAAAAAAAAGTATTTTTCACTTATTAAATAAAATATCCCAAGTTTGATAAACAATGGGGGAAAGTTGCGCTGCAGCCGAAACTTTACGCCTTGCAAATCTTTCCTGTCACTTATTTTTACGGCGGACAGAACAAAGTCCTGAAAAAATGTCCCGGGAAAAAATTAAAAAACAAAAAAAAAAAAGAAAAGTTGCATCCTTTTATTGCAGACTTTTCGGACCAACAATTTATGATCCAAGAATAAAGTTACACAAAATTGTGACCAAAAATGTTTTTGACATTTTAACAATAACAAAAAAGAAATGCTCGATTACAAGATACCTCTTTAAAGGTGAAGTTGAGTGTCCTTGATGAAAAAAACAGGATGCTCTCTTTTAATTTGTATCTTCTTTATATATCTTCAAAGTTGTTAAGGAAGGCAATTGATGAGTCATAATTTTATTTGCAGGGTATACAAAAGTCAAAATCAGGAGATGCTGCTTAAATGAATTACCCAATTTCCTTTTATTCTTTGACTTTGACATTGATCTAAAATACCGCAAACTTTGTCCGAAACTTTTCTTTTGCTAATATTTAAAGGGTATGTAAAAGTTTTAGATTAATTACTCAATTTCTTCGGCTATAAGTTAAACATTAATCTAAAAAAAGTAAAGAAACTTTTAAGCGTTCTTAGTATTTACAGGGTATATGTAAAGTCTTAAAATGATTACAACATTTCCTATGAGTCTGACATAAATCTAAGAAACACAGCAAACTTAAAGCTTTCTAAATACTTACAGGGTATACATAAAACGTTGCAAATTAAGTAGACAAAGTAAATTGCAAAGCTAAGGCCCAGGGACTGTTACACCAGAGGCAAATAATTCGAATACATTTCTATATATATATATATATATTCGAGTTGACAAACAAATGCCTTTTGACAGCAATAAAAATGATTATTTAAGAGGTCCGCCGTAGACGCCTTCAAGTCTCCGGCGGAGTCCCTTGGCCACGTTTTACGTGACTAAGGCCGCCGGACAGCTGGTTGAAATGTCCAATGTCCAATGTCCAATGTCCAATGTCCAACTAATTGTTAAATGCTGTTAAAGCGGAATGTTGCAAGAGCTATGCGAGTGCCCCAAAAATGCTGCAACATGCGGCGGCAACGAAGCACCGTTAAAGTGGCGCCAAGTGTGGCACGAAATTAACAACTGTCAAATAGCGCGACGACAGATGCCAACGAATTGCGTTGCCTGACATGGCAACACGGTTCAAAGGTTACAGGGTATCACGAGGTTAAGTTAAGTGCCACAAAATTTGTGAAACTTAAGAAAATCGCTTCGCCCTTTGACATAATAATTTGGGAAATAGATTTATTAAGCGGTAGGCTAAAAGAATTTCAGTCTTAGAATTTAAAATATTGCAATTGAAACAGGAAATCCTCTTCAATGTAAACAGCTTTAGCTTAAGTCTGATAGTCATGCATACCCCGGATTTGTTAACACTTTGAGTTTGAACAGAGTATTAACTAGTAGTGCACTCTCTATAACTTGCAATCATTTCATTCCATTCAATATAACAAATATTCCAAGTGAAACAACAAATTCTCTTCAGTGAAAACTCGTTTTACAGAGTATCATATAGTCGAGCATACCCCATCATTTAACCTCATTCCGCCTCATGTTTTTTTGACGACCAATTGCAAGTGTTGCTGCAAACGACTTTGTGACAGGTGGCGAAGGGCAAAGGACGTGACATAATGGGCTGTAATTCGGTAATGAAGGCGGACGCAGCTGCAAGGAGTGGGAGGATAGTCCATATACACTCTACACATACGACATATATACCCCATATATGCATTAAATACACTGTATATGTATATGAGTGGACCATTTGGGTAACGGGTTTTAGATAACGAGCGTCACACTTAACTAAAACGAGTTGACCCCAAGCAAGTGGCACGTGCCACAGCTGTGGCAAGAATTGCCTTTTGCAACATGCCAAGCGAATTCCATTAAAAACGAAGCAACATAAAAAATATGCCAAAAGGACATCTGGATGTGCATTTCATTTGATTACAATTCGTCCTTTTAACACACACACTATCGTAAAAAATAATTGTTTGCAGGTTGTTGAAAATAAAATAGACCTGAAATGCCACAGCGAGGCGCCTGCACTGCACTACAATTGCAGCTGCAAAACGTGCGTGTAACAAGCTGATAGAAATGGGTGGTATCGGTGATGTCAGTGGGTGGTTTGGGTGGCTGTTTGGGTGGCTCTGCCAAAGTGCATTGAAGTGTTTTCTTCTAGCAAAAAATTGACACACACTTTGGCACAATTGGGTCACAAACTAGTCCAAGGTTCTAACGTGGCAATCAAGCTTTTTGTATAATTCGAACTAAATACGTTTGATAACCATTTTGATTGCCTGCCTGAGTATGAGTGTGCGTGGGTGTGTGTGTGTGTGACGTACTTAAAGTTATTTGCCTCCATTTCTCAAACCTTGGGTCAATGATTCGTATCGTGTTTTCGATGTAGGCTCCAATTAAATAATTAATTTTCATGATTGATTGCTCGATAGACTATAAAAGTGTTTACCAATCAGTAATCAGTTAGTTTTTCTTTTTCTTTTTGTTGTTGTTATTTTTGTTTACCCTTTAATTGCATCCATAAATATTTCGATTTCGTCTGCCTGCCTAACTCTATAAGTAATTTGGTCACATAATAAAGACCAAATTAATTTACATATATTTCTGCCCACTTATTAAGCTAAGAGAGTATATTAGCTTATTACTTTTTGGCCATAATCAACTACATTTTATTGTATATCATTATATATCTAACTATCTATCTATCTTAGAAGCAGTAAATTAAACTGTTCTTTTTTTAACTTTGGGCGAGTATCAAGTAGTTGATTGTATCCGATTGCAACGTTTTAACTTGTTTCTCATTTGGCTTTTGCTGTAATTGTGGGAATTATGAAAGTTTGTCACGTTTCAATTAAGGCGAACGGAATGATATATAGATTAGCTATATACCAGAGTTAGGGCTCTGGTGCTCACTGCATAATTAACTTATTTACATGCTCTTCCACTTATAATTAAGAATTGTTTTATGTTTAAATTTATATTGCAGGAAAAAACATTTTAGCACTAAATATACAAAGTTAATGTATTATGCATATATAAATATATTAATATAGCTTACTTATGCACTGAAATTGGATTTATTTGCTTAACTTAATTGCAATTTTGTTATTTGTGGATATTAAAAATTCATTGCCTACTTTTGGGCGAGACTTAAGAGCAAATAAATGTAACTAATTCTCTAACTTGTGCACTTGCGAATAAAAAATTTATGTTAAATACCACAGTTGGACTTTAGTTATTAATTTAATTTCGTTTTCTTGTTAAAATTGTGTTGCCTAGTTTTGTGCTGAAGTTGAAAGCAGAGGCTTTACAAATGTATTTAGTTTGTTTTAATTATCTGGCAAGTAAATATGACTAATTTTTGAGGTATATTTTAAATGATGACGTGTGGTATGCACTTATAATTAGATTACTTGCATATTTCATTGCATACTTTTAGGCTGTAGCAAAATTACATTCAAATACCAAATTTGTGACTAATTTAGAACCACATTTAAAGAAAAAAAAAAGTCCAGTTAAGGTAAACACTAGAGTTGGACATACTTTAGTTATAAATAACAATTTGTGTTAGCTTGTTAAAATTTCATTGCCTACTTTTGGGCGGAAGTGTAGAGGAAAACGCATTTGTCAGCAGTACATTTAAAAGGAAACAAATGGGACTAGTTCTTAAGGTTGTCAGCTTCTCGCACATAATTCAATTAGTCAACTTCATTGTTAATTAAAACAAACTGGCCGCACAGCATGTGAAAAGGACTCGGAGACACGCCCAATTGGGTGTCAGCTGCTGCTTGTAACGTCCAGTGCGTAAAATAATTAAAAGAAATATCCTGTGTGGCACACCAAACAGTGTCCTTGTAAGTAGATTTCAAATTATTCCATTAGTGCTGATGACATTTGGTCCGTGGCTCTACGTAGATCTTATGATACGTATGTGAAGTGCTAATGTGCCGCTGTCTGGCTGCTGGCCAAGTTAATTAGATCTTAACACTGGGCTTGCACTGTCAGTACTATTTTTAGTCGAATATCCTGCTTGGCGTTACAAGTCCAAGCAATTGCGCTTAAATTAGCAAACAAATCGCGAGGCGTTAACTTTTAGTAAATACTTGAATGCAAATTCAACTCAAACCTGAGGACGTGATTTATGGAAATGGGGATGGGAATGGGAATGGGCATGGAAATTGGAATGGGACAACAATGTAAATAAGCAACATCAATCAGAGGACAAAGGACGAGGACGAGGTCCTGGACCGGGACCTACGCCAGTTGTGGATTGCGTTGATGAGTCCGGCCATTAGAACTTTCTGTCATAATAAGACAGAATTTTCGTTTTTTTTTCTTTTTGTGTTCTTCCTGACAAAATAGGCTGTCAAACTCGATAAGTTGCTGGCGATTGATTGAGGCACATACACAGTAAGAAAGAGAGTGAGAGGGAGAGGGAGAGAAAGAGAGAGATGGACAATGTCAACGTCAAACAGATAAAAGATCAACAAACTACAAAAGTTGTCAGCTACATTTTAAAGGCATTGACAAACATAAATAAATAAATAAATAAGAAATGGCCAGCGTCGAGGGATGTACAATAAATTAGCTATGGCCAACACGTAGGCGCATAAAATATTTACTTCTGCATCGACTGTTTCACAACTGTCAAGTGGTCAGTGGGAGGCACACCCTAAATTAACATTCCAACTGAGAGTGAAAGAGACAGAGAGAGAGAGATTGGGAGAGTGTGAGAAAAAGGTTCTCGCACTTGACCTGGCTGGCATTCAGTCAAACGCGTAGGTTGTGCGCTTTTTACGGCTAACTTTTGGCAGTTTTCCCGCCGGCAAACCATTTTAATTTTACCCACATCCTTTGTACTTATAAGTAAACCCATCCCTACTCAAAGTATCTGGGCGGCTTTTATGCATAGCCATTATTCATATTTGACAGCCTGCTTGGGCCCACGCGGCGTATGCGTTTTATTTGCTTTCATGCGAAATTTTTTGCATATTTAGCTCAGCAGTTTTTTTGTTTATTTTTTTTTAAATATATGTAAAATATACGTCTTTTTTTTTTTCGTTGTTAGTCGCCAACGCTTAAAACCACGCAGGAAATTGTTTTGAGAAGAGTTTCAAATGTGCGCCCAAGGCCCAAAGTTGAAAGCGAAGCAACAAAAATGTTTCAACTAACATTCATGAAAATAAATGTTAGCTTAATTAATGTTTACTTTTGATTTAATATTCCTTGAATATGTCTGAGCCTGTTATACTCTCCTCTTAAGTATGTGTATGTACACGTATATCAATGGAGCCTAATGATATCCTATAGAGCACATTGATGAAGTGCACTCAAGTGCTTGTCAAATGGGTTTGCAGTGCTTTCCACTTCATTGGGCTCACCTTCGAATGTGGCAAATGAACTCGTTTACAATTGCACAATCAATCAGGCTGACCTCTCGGAGTCAATGGGTCTGGGTCCGGCTCTTTGCTCCGACTCCTGGTTTGGTTGCAACTCAATTTGCCGTAAATTCATGTAAATGCCGGGAATGCCGCCACAATAGAACCTTTAAGGATGGGCCCAAAAATGTTGGGTCTAACCGCAGCGGCAGCCAAAAACAATTTTGTTGAAAAATTTGCATAAATTGGCACAAAGGAAGACACAGAAACGGGTCGACATATGTTATCCTGGCAAATTGACAGGATGCTCCGCATATCGAAAACATTTAAACTTACTTAAATTTTCTTACTCTCTTATTTTTACCGTTGTGCTTGGTTGTTGCATAATTGAAATGCGATGTGACACAAATTTTAATAAATTATGGATTAGATACACATTTAAATTCATATAAAAATGCCTCTGAGACTCTTTAAAATGATATCTCTCTCTCTCTCTCTCTCTCGCCTTCTCTCTGTGTTTGCGTGTCTCTCAGCTGTTGATGATTTTGTAAATAGAATGCTATTCGAAATGTAGATTTAATGCAACACGTTCAAACTTAATGCTGACTCATTTGTAAATAGAGAAAATTTGGATGTCCCAAAACTAAGATATTTCTTATAGATATAAACCTTGATTTCAGATTTGTATGAATTGCAATGCCAAGCAAAATTGCTTTGACTTCTGCTATTTTTTTCTGAGCTATGCAAATGCGAAATAGCCTTCAGTTGTCCTTTTGGCTGGGCTTGAAGTTCAGCTGGCAGGACATGCGACTTGCTTTTGTAACTACATAATTTTGTTAGCCAGCTGCAGAAATGTTGTGAAGACCGCAAACGTCTTTTCCCATTCCGCTTTTTTTATTTGCTGTATCTATTTCTGAACGCAAATGAAATTAACACAACATTGAGTCCAGGCAAAAAAGACAAGAACAGCAGCAACAACAACAGCAACAACAACAACAAGTTCTATGCCGCAGAGACGCTGAGCAAATAGGCAGAGGCCAAGACAGAGGCAGCGGGCCAAGGGCCAAGGCAGAGGCACAGAGGCTAAGAAAGGGAGAGAGGCCAAGCTAGAGGCAAAGAGAAAGCAGAGGCAGAGGCTGAGGCTGAGGCTGAGGTGGCTGAGGCAGATGCACAGGACAAGGCAGAGGCTGAGCCACAGGCAGAGGTTAAGACAAAGGCAGAGGCGTTAGCCGAGGCGCAAGCAGAGGCGCAGGCAGCGGCACAGTTGGATATCATTTGCTGCCAGCTAGTTGCTACTTATTCGATGCTGCTCATGTCCTGCCACAGTGCTGCCTGCACACACACACAAGCACATACATATTTGTATTAACATTTGTATGTATATGTATATATATTTTCTTGCATTCGACGAAGCTTATGCGTTCATTCATATCCATTGTGGCAAAATGCAATCAAATTACTTTGATGTTTCCATTAATGTCGTTTACTTTAACGCTGAGAGCGATGGGCAACAACAATAATAATAGTAACAACAACAATAGTAAGAAGAAGATGAAGAATAAAAAGAAGAAGAAGAAGCAGTGGAGCAACTGTAAGCGGTAGCTGTTGATTATGATAACGAGATGTTTCTAGCTGCCTCTGCCGCCATTCATTTTGCGAGCCGCTGTTTGCTTTGTCCTTGTTCCTGGGAATCACAGCCGAATGTCCTGTCGAGCTTTTTTATTGGCCCGGCGACTTGTCTCCGTCGTCTCCCAGGAATCAAGAAATGCAAAAGCTTGCTTCGGCGCTCCCCCAAGTAATCCATTCGAATTATTATCCATTGAATGCCGCAGCTTTGCCCATCCTTCCCCTCGAGCCTGCCAGTTGGCCAGTTTTGATGATATCCTTTTAATAGCCAACGCAAAGTGCAAGCAGTTATTATTTACTTTTCAATTGAAGGTTTTACTGAAAGTCCGAAATACTCTACTAACTTATATATAGTATATATACATATATATGTGTATATTTTATGTAGTTAGGAATTTGTTTTATTAATTTGTGCCCACTTTTATCTTTGTTTTATTATCTAGCTGTATAGCTAATACGGCTATGATGTAGCTTACCTACTTTTATGGAATATAGTCGGAAACATATTTTAATTTATTATACTCACATCTCTATGTGTTCCTTTGTATCCTTTTCATCATTCAAATAGATAATACACTCCATATAGTCCGGTATATCTTTCATTTATTTCACCTCTACCTTCTCTACAGAGTATTCGAAGTTCGTCACACGAAATACGACTGTGACCTCTGACCCTCATTATGTTTACTTAAAAATAGTTTCGCTGTGCAAAGGTGTCGTTTCCCCATTCAAGTTATGACACCCTTCCGTTAACATTATCTGCTCCTTTGCGCAACGGGCAGCATTTTATTTAACAATTTTCATTGTTTATCCAAGGTAAGCTTCAAGGAAAAACGCATTTCCTTCGCGAATGCCAACAGCGAGCAAATTTTCGTTAAGGTGCAGAAGTAAATGCAGAAAAGCTTTGTTTTTAATGAAAGTGTGGAAGGGCTGCGAAGAGAACAGAGAGAGAGGGAGTAAGTGGAGGACGGAAAGAGAGGTGGAGATAGAAAGAGATGAAAGGGGGATGAGAAAAAGTTGTAAGCGTACAGCGAAATTTTCTACTTTAGAAAGCAATTTGAGTTGAGCCTTAAATTCTTAACTATCTGACTGACTGATTGATTGACAGACTGATTGATTGACAGACTGATTGATTGACTGACTAATTTATTAAATGATGAAGTTATTGACTAACTGATTGATTGATCAACTTGTTGAGCGACGAATTGGCAAATAAGCTGACTGTGATTGACTGACTGATTGACCACTGACTAAACGATTGACAGACTGTGATTGATTGTCTTCAAACTGACTGCTTGACTGATAAGCTGATTGACTGACTGACTGACTACTCTCTTACGAACTGACTGCCTGACAAAGTGATGGACTGACTGATTGATTGACTGATTGACTTAATATTCAACTTACTGAATGATTGCTTGATTATCTTATTGACTGTTTGGAATACAATGTCTGATTGACTAGATAAGTGACTATCTGATCGACTGACTGACTAATTGACTTACTGATTGACTGACTAATGACTTTATCTACAAGCTAAACGACTTCCTGATTGACTGATTGACTAACTGACTTGCTGATAGACGGGCTTGCATTGCGAACACGAACGCTGCATTTTTCTTTACTACTTAATTTTTCAACACTTCATTTTGTATTTGCTGTTTGCTATTTGTAATTGCTTCTGCCTGGGTCCTTAGTCCTTAGTCCTGGCTGCTCAATGGCTATTTACATAATTTTCTATTTGTGCACTTTTGACCTTGCAATAAGTTTTTCAATAGTGCACTCAAGACCTTCGTCCCGGTCCGCTGCGTCCATTGAATGCCAGACAACTTGTTCACTTAACCACGCCCCCACGAAGGAGGCGTGCCTGGGGGCATGTTGCATGTCCATTCGTGGCAGCCACTCGACCTGCAGCCTATTGTTGTCAGCCGTCAACTTTGACAGCTGCTTATTATGCGAGTGGGCGAAACTCAGGAGGTGTCCGCATTAAATGTATTTCAGTCAAGTTCAGGTGCAATGTCAGGTGAACAAATTGATTTTTCGATAGCCCAATGCGACGCACACGACACATGCCTAATAAGCAAATTATTTTCAAAACAAACTTTGATTTGTATGCGCTTGGCATATTATTAAGAATTATATATATGACAGGTAATTATCATCCAGTTAGATTAATCAAATTTGTATAGTTAATGGTGCAGATTATCTACTTAAATATATTTATATTTACATTTGAATATAAGGATATATACTGATAGGTGGATTCGTTGGCTGGGAAAACATATCTGAGTTTTATAGATGCACGATACCAGGGAACGTTAAGAGGCAAATGTATACAAGCGACATGTTTGAGGAGGTTGCCATAGACTTCTAGAATATTTTACGTCTACTTTGTGGAATCAGAGGCGCATCCTTTTATGTGTTACTTAACACATGATAATAAAAGACAAAATCTTCATTCAGCTTAGTTCAGCTTCTCTTTCAGAAACTGTCTGAAACTGAAATTTTGGGCATGTTTTCACTCAGCTTCTCTGCTCAATTAAGAGACGCTTTGTTTAGCTGCTGTTTGGCACTTACGGACGTGATCCTTGCACAGGACATTCACGTTGTTGAGCCATTTGCACGCTTCAATACATGTGCAAGTTTTGCTGTTGCAAATTGCCGGCCAACTGGGCAGCCAGCCAGCAGGTAGTTCAGTCGTGTCTCAATTAGGGTCAAAAGGCATTGCCTTTTATCTATTTACAAAACTTCAGATTGAACTCCTTTTATATTTGTGCAAACACACACAATGGATTGATAAGGGCTGCCAATATTATGAACTCAGGTGTAATTGCATTGATAATTCAGCTGTTGTTTGTTATTTTCACTGATTATATATTATATATATGTATATATGTATAGATGATAGGCAAGGCAAACAGTTTGAACGTGCCGAAGCTTTTCAATTTCCCAATTTGCCAATTTACCAATTTGCAAAGCTGTTCATGAATACGAAACATAATGAAGAGCACTCTATTAATCAGATTACAATGCTGGCTGTGCATAATAATCTATATACTATATGTATCATATAGTACATATATAAATGTTAGTATGTATATGTAAGTCATTGTTCGGCTTTCCACAGCTTCGCTTAAGTCTCGTCTTTAATATTATTATACCCTCAATCTATTGAGAATGTCTAAACAGGGTATTATGTCTTACGACTGTGTATGTAACTGGCAGATGGAGGTATAAAGTATATTTATTCTCGATTATCGTCAACAGTCCAGTCGATGAAATCTTGTCATTTGGTAACTGTCCACTGATCCGTCTGTCCGTATGTATGAAGGAGTTGATCTCGAGAACTATAAGATTCACACAGTTGAAGTTTCACATTTAGCTTTTACCAGTTTATTTAAAGTAATCGATAATCTTTTCCATAGTTATCGATTACTGACTTTAGTTACATCGTAGGAGTTGGAGTTATCAAACTTGGCAATTTTATTCCACAATTTTAGATGCCTGTAACCCCAACGAAGGAAAAAAACGGATTTTGAATATAGAAAGATGATCTTTAAAGTATATTCATACACATAAAAATAGGCATATTAGTATACCCCATAATTATCATTACGGTCCGAAAATTAAAAAGAAACTGATAGCATCGCGTATTTTAAGAGAAGAAGAAGCACAGCTAACTTTTAAAACAAGTCATGTGTATAGATAAGTGACAGACAAGACACAAATGCTCAAAACAGCAGCGCAGGATGGAGTGCAGGATGTCTGCAAGTCAGGCACACCCGACTAGCGTTTTCATCTTGTTGAGGTTATGCAATAAGAAATTCATCACTTATCAATGTCAACTTTTCTCTGCTGCTGCAGTCAGCACATCAGATATATATATATATATATATGTATGTATATATATATATATATTTGAATTCATGATATGTTGTGTGATAATGGGTTGAGAATGGAAAAGTTCGCTCTTTGATATACAAGTTCTTTATGTTGTTGTTGTTGTTGTTGTTTGAATGCATGCGTCTACTGTTTGTGCTTACTAAAGTAATTTTTCTTATATGATATGCAAATGTCAAATGATTTTCGCTCAGACAACGTGACAAGCGAAGAAAAAGAAGCCCGAACACGAATACAACATCAAACACACACCCACACACAGTCACACACATATATGTATGTATGTGTGTGTAACGCCTACGTAATGTGAATTTATACTGCTTAAAAATTCCTTCAGCTGCATTTTTCACAATGAATCGCGTTTTTTTTCTGTACAAGAATTTTTTAAATAAGACGCAGCCACAACAGCAACAACAACAACAACAAGAACAACAACAATAACAGCAACAACAACAACAACAACAAGTACAGCAGTTGACTGACATTTGAATTATTGGCAAGGACAATGGCAAGGTCGGTGCTGCGCCGCACCTGTGCGATTTGATTAAATTTGAATGAAACCAAATAAATGTGCCAAAAGGAATCCCTTTTAATCATTTGGCTGGCGAGCAGTAAAAATATGATTGAAATATAAAATAACTGTTCTTTGCTGGTAATTAAGGCAAACTTTTATTATTATATACCCTAACTGGAAGTTAAAGGCGGGTACTTCTGATTGGGATGATGTGGATTTAGAGATGAACTGCTTTAGCCTTCCAAAAAGTATTAGAGACTGTAAATGGATGAATTTCTTTTTAAAATATACCTTAGCTTATAAAAGAGATCTTACTATACGATAATCAACAGACTTCGTGGCATTTCTACATCTTCTAAACTCTAATATATAATCAAAAAGGCGTATATCGTTATTTATACCTATTGGATGATATAAATCATTCAACAACAATTTCAATCTTCAGGTCCAGGAAGGAACTAAGCGATCTAAAAGATTTCTTAATAAAAATTAAAAGTCCGAACATGTGTATGTATAGATGTATAGATTATGTTGTTAATGGTATATATAATATAGTATTTATATATTTTTATACATATTAATATATATATTTTTATATACATATGCTATATGGGGTATATACTATTCGCTTAATATAATTGACAACAAAGCTTAGCGTCGTAACAAATTTATTTTTCTATCTGGATGCTTATATGCTATTCATTAATACCCAATAAGCTGATCGTATGTACTAAGTAAGGGTATATGCCATTCGGTAATCCCCCATTTGGGTAACGAGCAACACAGATTGTCATAATTTGTTTTTGCTCAGTCAGGCAAGCAAAGCCACACAATAGAATGAAAAGGAAAAAGAGTGTGAGAGGGAGATAGATGGAGAGATTGAGAGTGAGGGAGCGAGATTAGAGATTAGAGAGTGTGCATGCGATTGTGTCGAGGACATTTAACGGAAATTTGCTAGGATATTAGTTGACAGAATAGAAAGTCTGGCAAAATATTTACAGCGACTAACTGTATTTATGTTGACAGCGAGTAACGGTATTTATGTTTGCATTTGTGTTCGCCTCCATATTTGCAGCTGTGTTTGTATTCTCTATTATATATATGTATGAATGCATAGAGTCATGGCCGTGGGCCAACAAATGTGCTGCAAGTGGCATCAGCAACAACTCAAATGCCGCCCCTCGACCTCTCGACCCTTCCAACCCTTTCCTGCCACATGCGGCGCTTTGGCCATGACTCGACGGTTTTTATGAAACATGATAAATAAAATGCGTTAAGCTAAAAACGGTTGCGTTTAAGCCAAAACTGCAGATTTAAGCAATTAGAGTTCTTTTTTATGCTCAAATGGGGCGTGCCAAAAAAAGAGGGCGTGGCCGCCTACATATGCATTATGCATGCGCCCTTAAGTGCGCCTCGTCGACTCTCCCACGCGTCTCTCATGCTGCCTGCTCTTGGCTTTGCTTTTGGCTTTGCCTTTGCCTTTGCCTTTGCCTTTGCCTTTGCCTTTAGCTGTTGGCTGTTGGCTTTGGGCCCTGTCTATTATTATAGCCATTGGCCTTTGTTCAACGTTCTGGTTGTTGTTGTTGGCAAGAAAATCGCATAACTAATGAGAAATTTAAAATGCAGCCGCGTGAGTGCGCATCATAATATAGTTAATTGTTTAAAATTTAAATGAGACGCGAAGAAAACAGCTGACTGCGGGCTCAAATTTATCTACTTTTATCTCTAACAGACTTGTGGGCGTATTCCATTCTCTTAGGTTACGAGTATCCTTAATAGACGCAGAGGGATCTTCTCTTTTGCGTTTGAAAGGTTCGTCTTGGCATTCAATCTTATCTACGTTAAATCCTTAATGGACTTGTAGGCGTGTTCTTTTCTTACAAGTGAATAGTATTATTTTTAGACGCACAAGTATCATCTTTTCTCCTTAAATAACGAATATCCTTAAAATATACGGAGGTGTCTTCTCGACTGCCTAAATGAGGTACAAGGCATATAGCAAAGAAAGATGGACATTCAAATTTATCTACTTTTGTCCTTAATTGGCTCTCTTAAATAACGAGTGTCCTTAACATGCTCAAAGGTGACTGCTCTTCTTCCTTAAAAAGAGGCAAGGCAGAGAGCAAAGAAAAGTTCGACCTGGCCATTCAATTAAGTGCATAAGTGTACTTCCTTCTCCTTGTCTGAGGTGAGGTTCAAGGCATAAAGCTAAAAAAGATGCGAGCTATGCATGCAAATTTATCTACTTATCTATTTCTTTCCTTAATGGACTCGTAGGCGTAGTCTTTTCTATTTAGTTACGAGCACTCTTAATAGACCCGAAGACTTGCAGGCGTGTTCCATTCTCTAAAGTTACGAGTATCCTTAATAATCTCGGTGGTGTCTTCTCTTCTCCTCAAAAAACAAAAAAAAACAAGTAAAGAAAATTTGGAGCTGGGCATTGAAACTTATCTGCTTTTATCCTTAAGAGACTTGTAGGCGTATCCTTTTTGGTTTAGTTACGAGTATCATTAATGAACGAATAAATATTCTCTTTTCTTCTTCAATAAGGCGCAAGGCAAAAAGCAAAGAACGCTCTCGAATGGGAGCGGGATATTCAAATCTATGTGCGTATAGCATTGAAAAACCCGAAGGTAGGTTTCTCCTTAACAGACCCGTATTTATATACGCCTCCCTCTATTTACTTATCTCCTTAATAGATTCATAAGTATCTTCGGTTCTCTTTCAATGAGGTGCAGAGCATAAATCATAAAGAAAATAGTTGTGAGAAGGAGTTCGGTATTCAAACTAATTTACGTACAGCCTTAATGAATTCATAAGTATCTCCTCTTGCCTTTTGTTTCTTGTTCCTTCCATCTGTTTCTCATTCACTCAATAGCCTTCAGATATGAAATTCATATTTCATTCACATTTTACTGCTTTCCTTTTCCATTGCTTCGCGCCAACCAATCGAAGAAATTGGCATTATAATAAAATTAAATAAAGATGTTTTAATGACGCAGAAGGCAACGAGCAATGAAATTTATTACGAGGCAGTTGAGTATTGCTTACTTATCAGTATACATAACCTTAACTGTCTTTTATTAAGGGTATTCCCAACTTATCAACGGATTCCATCTTCAATTATCAATTGCCAAAAGCGTTTTTTCTTTCACTCTCAGCTTCCGGCTTCCGTATCTCCTGGCAATTTTGCATTTAAGTTAAGGGTATTCCTGACTTTTCTATGTTTATCTTTAATAAATAGCTAAAAGTCTTCCGTCAGTCTGTCTGTCTTCAATTAGCCATTGCCTTAAGCACTTTCTCTTTCAGTTTTAACTTCCTACTTCTTGGCAATCTTTTTATTTACTAAAAAATCAAATTGCACAGCCGACTCCTAATTGTCTTCTTTTTCCTTAAGGGGTATTCCTAACTTGTGTGCGTCCATTCTAAGCCGACTCTTAAGTAGCTTTCCTGATTTTCGAAGGTATTCATTACTTATCTACGAATATCCTTAAAAGTCTTCTCATGTATTCCTTTCAGTTTTCAATTAGCAATTGCCTCAAGCGCTTTCTCTTTCACACTCTCAGCTTCTTCTTTCGCTTCCGGGAAATCTCTTTGCACGCTTAATTTTCATTCATTATTTTGATGGCAATCAATCGAAGGAATTTCCGCCAATTTTCGGCTGGTTTTTAAAGACAATCTCTGGCTGTTCCTTTTTCACGCTCATTCAGAAATTCGTTTCTTCTTTTTTGGCCATTTAACAAGCAATTCTTAAATATTGGCAATCGTATCGCCCTTGGGTAAACAAAAATGGCCAAAGCAAACACAACTTTTTGTTTGCGCACAAACAAATGAAATGCAAAAAGCAAAGCAGAACTCACGTGCAAAGTTTGTAAACAGAATCAAATCAATAACGGTAATCAATAGCAGAAAATGCATATTAATTAAAGTGTCCGGGCCTTAAGTCCAGGTGATGCATGCCTCAAAGCATAAATCAAGTGCTTCGTGGCGCTTGGAGACAAAAAGCGTCAGCAGACAGGACTATTGCCTGGCTTAGACTTTACGTGATCCTTTCAATTTGACTTGCCGGTTGCCATTTTTCATTGTTCGCCCGCTGGACACAAAGGACGAGCAACAAGGACCTCTTCATAAGGCACTCGCAAATGAAAGCTTTGCGATTTGTGGCAAGGCATAAGCTTATGCCGTTCTCTTCATTGGCATTGAAATGGAATTCAACTACCTAAGCGAAAATCAGTCGCCTCTTCAATTGTTCCTGCCTTTCTAATACTCCAGTCCCATTGTGTGAGCAGGGTATATTGGTTTTGTTAGAACATATATACAACATATATCCCAAATATCAGAGGAGTTTATTGAAATGTCCGTTTGTTTGTTGAAATATAATTTCATCCCAAAAGCCACATTATAAATATAATATATTCGAAATCAGACAATGAAAGTAAAAAAATATTGAATTTATTTTAGATAAACACAGACTTGCAATTGATTTAGGGTATTTGCTAGTCGAGCACACCTGGAAAGGGCACACTTTCTTTCGCTTATTGTACTTGTGGGCATTGGGCTGTGCACAAATGAAAATCTGCGGCACATTTGTGTTATTAATAGGCTTTTCATGCGAAAAATTAAGTTCTTGTTGTTGTGTAATTGATTGCGTTGATTTCTGAATTCAAGCCAAACTCTTTATCTGCAGCTCGTTGGCCAACGTGTTAAGCTCCCCGATTGGCTCTTCAATAAAATCGCCAGCTTTGATTTGTCTCTTTCATTGTAGCAAACAAACAAAGTGTAGCATACTTTTGTGTGCTCGGGAGAAGGCAGCAGCAGCAGCTGTGCTTAATTAATCATTGCATTGCGTTGATTTCTGAATTTAAGCCAAACTCTTTATTCAGCTTATTTACGAATGTGTTAAGCTCCCCGATTGGCAGTTGAATAAAATTGTTTGCTTTGATTTGTCGTGTTCAATGCTGAAAGGGAAAAAGTGTAGCATACTTTTGTGCGCCCGAGAGGAGGCAGCAGCAGCTGTTCTTAATTAATCATTTCATTTGTCATCCCATTACACGCACACACACAAAGGCTAAAGTTGTTGTAATTAAAAGCAAATTATTACGTAATCTTGACTACATGTAGTTCTTAGATGTTTTGTTTTTGTTTTTTTGTGCTGTGTTATTAATGCGGCAAGACTGTTGGCGTGTGTGTGTTTCATTTCTGTTTCATTTTGTCCACTGAAATAATAACAAAGTGTAGTAAATTAATCAACCTAATTAATTTGTAGTTGCTGATTAGTCAGCAAGTTAATTAAAAACTTGGCTCAGCTACTAAACTACCGAAAAAACTAACGAGGCGAAAAGCAAAACTTATCAATTTCTTTCTTTAAAATAGATTAGGCTGAAGATACAAAAGTTTATAAAAGACCCTCATAAAAGTTGTAACAACTTAAATCAATGACAATTCAGAATCAATTTATATTGTTTTTGCAGCTGAGATTAAAATGGAAAAATTGGAAAAAACTTCCATAGAATTTAATTTTTAACTATAACTATTCGATATATACTATTAAAGCATCTATTGTCACATATTAATCAAAATGTAAATTATGTATTTAATCGTGACAGCTTTGGACAAATTCACAGTTTTCGAAAACTTAATTAATAAATTGTTTTTAATTATTGCCTTTGCGCTTGTTGCCTATAATTATAAATCAAATTGCCAGAGAACCGCAATGTGGGCCCTCCTGCATATTAAATGAGCTTTGTTGCGGCTTTGCATGCCCAGCAACGTGTTAACTAAAGTAGCACCAACCCCAGTCCCCAACCCCAACACCAAGCCCCAACTTGGCCCTCAAACAGTTGGCTAAGTGGAGCTGTTTCGCAAATCCAATTAACTGGGCCACTTGCAACGAGTGCAAAGCCAAGCGCAGAATACATAACAAATAGCTAAGCGCAAGACTAAGATAGATTTAAGCAGAATATATTAATAGCTGCAGTTACAGATAGAGATAGAGAGAGAGAGAGAGAGATAGAGATAGAGATTCATATAGAGTTGCAGATACGGACAGAGAAAGAGTTACATGTACAGCTAGAGCTAGAGTTTCAGCTATAAATACAGTTACAGTTACAGAATACAGTTACAGCTTTATCTTTATCTGTAGATAAACGTACAGCTATAAGCATAGATATAGACAAATATAAATTTTCAGATAAAAATACAACTACAGAAATTAAGATACAAATTTATAAAATTTGAGCCATAGATACAGCTTAAGCCCCAGTTAGATATATATATATGTATATGCATATGGATATACAGCTACAGCTACTGATAGATTTTCAGCTAGAGCTTTAGATATACACACAGCTACAGATGCAGGTCAAGTAGAAGCTACACAAACAGCTACAGCCAGTGCTTAAGATACAGATACAGACTAAACCTATAAATACAGCTACAAATACAACTACAGATAGACATACGCCTGTAGATTTAGAAAAATGTATAACTGCAGATATAGATACAAGTACAGCTAAAGCTACAGCTTAAAATACACATACAGACATAGCTTCATACAAAGATACAAATACAGATAAAGCCAGGAAAGAGTTACAGATATACATATACAGACAACAAGAGCTACACACACTTATACAGCAACAGATAGATTTGCAGTTGCACTTAAGCAGCTGCAGATACCTACAGAGATACATCTGCAGCTAAAGATGTCGCTACAGAAAGATAAATAAATAACTTTAGCAAAGGATTTCCTTTTGTTTTACATTCGCGGCGAATACGAATCTAATTAAGTGCTTGAAAAGAGAGAAAGGAGAATATCTCGAGCATGTATCTAAGTCGAAGCTAACGCGAGTTGGTCAGCTGATGCTTAAATTAAGTTGCAGCTGCAGCTGTCCAATTGTGGCAATTTAATTTGTGGCGCGGAGCCGAGTTGTGGCAGCCACTCGACGTGAGCAACATTCAAATTTGTTCGCTAAGCGGCCAAATAAAATATTTAAGTATGTGGCGTGTGTGCTTTAATTTACAATTTACAATTTACAATTTGCATTAATTAAACGTCACGTTTAAAGCTTTTTTTATTATCTTCTTTTTCTTCTTCTTCTTCTTTTATTTCATTTGCAGCACTTGAAGCCAGAAATTAATTTTTAATGTGTCTGCGGGCAGCAAATTTTATGCACAGGCCTTCGGCCTTGGCAGCGGTTGCGGCTGCATTGACTGACATGCAACAATACTAAAGTGTCAACAACAACAATAACAATAACTGTAATAATAACAGTGACAACAACAACAACGATAACTGTGACAAGAACAACAACAACAACAACAATGGGTGGCAGCAGCAACGAAACAACGCCGCTTTATTGTGGCACCGGAATGGATAATTTCCATACGAGGTAAGTTTCCCAACGTCAATGTCACTGTCAATGTCAATGTCAATGCCATTGGCAATGCTAATAACAATGCCTGTGGCAATGTTTATACAAATGCCAACAGCAATGACAATGTAAATGCTAATAGCAATGCGAACTATGATAATGCTAATGTCAATGAAGCAAGAGAAGTGCAAATGGCAATGCTAATAGCAATGCTAATGTGAATGCTAATGACAATGACTAAGCTAAGAACAATGTTCATGTTTATACCAATCTCAATGTTAATGCCTATAGCAATGCTTATAACAATGTTAATGGTAATGACAATAACAAACCCAATAACAATGCAAATGCATTGCTAATGCTAATAAAAATGTTAATGCACATTACACTACTACACTGTCAATGTTTTCATCTAAGGTTCAGCCCAATGACTTTATTGACAGCAAGTTTTTCAGTCTTTAAGGCATTGCAACTTGTCAGCAATCGCTTAATGTTTACTTTCTCTGACGAATTCCTAGCTGTACTCTAGATTATCACCATAACAGCAGTAAATATATCTAGGAATTCATATTTGGGTTTAGTTGGACAGTAAAACTCACACTTTTTGTGATCTTTGCCAGTTATGTCCAGTTATTAGGGCTAAGTGTTTGTGGTGACATTTTTATGACAGCAACAGAAGAAATAAAAATATTATAAAATTAAACTATAAAATAAATATTTTTATTGCATGCTCAGCGCTCGTTAAGTGAGAGATATCTATAAAAAGTAATAGGCAAACAAGTAAAAGTCTGCGAAACGGCAGTACACAACCAAGAGATACCCTAACCAATTGCTATGTTAAGCTGCAGTTAAGATTTGTTCAACTTCCACTTTGCTGACATTTTCTTTTATTTTTTGTATGTTTAATAATATTTTTGTGCTTTAGCCTTCGATAAGTAGAACACAAGGCCACGAGTCATGAGGTCCTTAATAAAATATTCAAAAGTACTTTCCGGCTATTTTTTATCCAACAATTCAATGAAACATATTATTAATTTAAAAGCTGTCTCACATTGAAGAAAGATTTTTAATGAGAGTGCAAGCAACAACAAATAGATACAAATTGTGCTCAATATACCCCACTTTCAGCAGGTACAGGATATTACAAAAATAAAGTGCCCTATAGTCGAGCGTGCAGGAATTGTTTGTGACTAGAGCTGCGGACTCTTAACACATACATGTGCACTAACATATACATCCGCACACACACACACGCACATGAACTGCAAGCTGCTTGCTTCGAGCAGCTGCGGTGCTTCTCTTGCTTGCTGTATCCATTTACCAAGCAATGCTTATGGCAATAAAACTTCACACATTTAAAGTAAGATTTAAGCATGTTAATTTAAGCTTATCATAGCAAAAATCTAGGTACAGCCCCATTAAATTCATGCATTTGTTCAACTCGGGTTATCAGGAATATAATTTTTTTTATTTTACAATCGATCATTGGCTTATAAAAAAGGAGAGGAAATCGCTTACTTTTATTGCCCTAGAAAATACATAAAAACGAAAGCAAAAATCTCGATTAATTTGTGCCACAATAAAAGCCCATTTATTGGGTATTTAAATGCAGGTTTGATATGCCAAGATTAACGCTATATCAATTTAATATTGGGTAAGCATTTGGATTTTAATAGTCTCCGGTGCACACACGTGATGGATATAAAAATGAACCGTTATAACTAGACACGTGTTTGCAGAGCAGTCGGCGCAAACAGTTGCCTGCAATGGCAATAAGGACTCACAGCCTGCAGCATTTGCCTACTTACAACAACAAGAACTACGGCAACAACAACAAATAAATAAATATTTCAGATCCTAGCTCTTTGTTTAGTTTGTAACAAGCAAACCAATTCCAGCCATAAGAAAACTCTAATCGGGTATGTTCGCCAAGGCGATACCCTATATTTCAATGAGATATGCTCAAGTAACCAAAAAATACTATCGATTACAAACAAACGGACAAAGTTATCGATTATTTGCATTAAAGAATCAACATGTCAAGTTTCAAGTTTGAAATTTCTAGCTCTTATAGTTCCCGAGATAGTTGCATTCATACATACGAAGACGCAGAGGGATAGGCTACATCGACTCGGCTTCTTATCATAATTAAAAATGTATATACTATATACATTCAGCCTAGCCTCCATCATAGCCGGTGTGCCCATTTTCAATAGGTGTAGGCTATACAAAAATATTTCACAAATTTTTACGGCCCAGTTCGGTGACCGAAACTTTTTTCATTCTTTCTGTGCCTCAAAATCTACGTGGGTGGCCCAAAGGCTGTTTTCTTTGTGTGCTTTAAAAATGGGGATGGGGGCCTAGCAGATGGGGGCATGGGGAGGTCTTTGCCTTTCTGCTGTTGAAATTAGACTTACGTAAAGTGAGGGGCAATCAAATGTTTATCTCAGCCACAGGCGGCGTTAAAGTTGCCATTGTCGATCCCATTGCTGCCATAAACATGTGTTTCGCCCCACTGTGCATTTAACTAAAATATATTTACTGCCATTCGTACATACATATCTCACTTTTTGCTCCCGTGCAAAAGCAAACAAGCATTTTCCCTCCCCAGAAAACAAAAAAAAAAGCGCTGAAAAAGCTACAAAAATTGTGTGCAAGTATTTTCTGTATTTTTACGTTCTTGCATTGTTGTAAGTAATTAAAAGTGTATCCAATAAAACGAAATGCAAAATAATTAAAGTTTTTCCTTTTGCAAAAGATACATTTATATATGTATGCATGTATATATATTATATTCTCTATCGGCAAGCTGAATTTGTCTGCAGGCAATTCTTTCAGCTATAAAAACTATGTTAAAACTCTTGCAGATGTATTTTTTATTGCAACTGACTGCAAATATTTACATCGATGTCTGGCGAGTCAGAGCCCTATATACCATACCTTATCTGTATCTGTTATCTGATAAATTAAAACTGAAAGTAAAAAACTTTTTGAGTAAATTCCGTTCACTTGATATGTAGAAAATGTAAAGGGTATTGAGCCCATCGACCTTCTAATAAGAGCTCTTCACTCTAACGGAATATTTTCAGCTTGTGTTTACCCAAAAACTAGGAAATTCGAAAAGAGCTCCCTAGTCGATGGGCTTGAGTGAGCTTGAAAAAGCAAAGAAATACACCTGTAAAATATGGCCAAATGCGTTAACTGGGAGTAAAACATTTCCAATTTACGTAGCTATGCTTTTGGCCAAAAATTAAGTGGCTAAAACTAGGGCCAAGGGACTCGTGAAATAAGCTCTTGAATGCAACTAATTTGAACCTTGGTTCAGCTTTAATAAACAAAACGATTTAATGCGTAGGTAAACATCCATGTTGCCATCCATCAACAAGGATTAGAAAGTACAATAAATTTCACTAAGCTCGCTTTCTATATTAGGCGAGTCCTTGGACCAGGACCTAGGACCTTGCCGTAGGAAACATCTCCGTCTGGAATTCGCTCCGTCCAAAAGTCTTTGATGAATGGTGCCGTAAAATTTGCTCAAAAATGCGTGCAAAAAAATGCGGTTCTTTAGCTGCAAATACGCCGGATACCTGCCCGGCCATATCCCCTCGTCCTTCTATACAAACAAAAAAAAAAAGGATTTCATTTCGCACTCAAACGAGTTAAGAGCTATTAAAAAATATATTAAAAAAAAAACTGCTGTCAATGAAAATTGAAGAATTTTCCTTTTTGCTTTCCATGTTACAAATAATTTATTATTTTATTTTTACTTTATGGTTTATTTTTTTCTTTATTGAGGCAAAAAATTGCGGCTTTGCTTCTGAGAAAAGCGTCGCCGAATATTTTTCGAGAATAAAACGTATTTCTCTTATTGTCGAAAAGAAAAAAAAAAAAGAAAGAAAATGATTGTTATTCATGTTAATTGCTTGTTTTATGCGACTCTCCGACTTCAATTTTGGCTTCAGTCGAGCCATTAATATTACGCATACGTCCCGTTGTCATGACATTTGACGCCTTAAAGGGTTGGCACTTGACTGCCCGACTTTTCTATGCCGTCTGCGTCTCTGCCTTTGTATGCTTCCCCATACATTGGTCCTACATTACACAAATATATTTGTATGCCCATTGGGAGTGGGTAAGTCGGGTATATTGCTTATGTGAAAATGTGAAAATGTGAAAATGGAAAAAGCCAAAAGAAGGTGTGGCGACCCCTGTTGAGTACATTCATTCTAGATGTACATCATTAGACGGGTCAATTTAGTTCGCTCCGTATATCTGTCTATCGGTTTATATGTATGAATGCGTCTATCTCAGGAACTATAAAGGCTAGGGACTTGAAATTTTTAATTTGGATTCTTTTATACCACGCGCAAATATAATTTGTATGTTTGCTTTCGGTAACAGGTTTTGAGCATATTCCATATTTTTGCACTTTATATTCTCTTAGAGAATCCACAAATTATACTACAAATTTTGTAGGAAGAAGAAGCATAGCTACAGCGTATAAAGTCAGTTGTTAGTGTGCGTGTATGTAAAGAGAAAAAAGATATAAGAAAAACTTTCTAAGCAGCAACACCTCACAGAGCACAAGGTACCTGCTAGCTGGGCATATCCAGAGCTTCCTTGTTTTTTTTTTCTGTTTTTTTTTTGTGTCTTGGGCCGTGGCACCCCTTGAGTGCTGCTGAGAATGACGACTGAGCGGGTCTGAGGCCCGTCTGGCCGTGACAGCGTCTTACAAGTTGCGATCTGGCAATTTGGCACGTTCCCATTTGACACACAGAGTAAATGGCCAAGTGTTAGATACACATCTAATTGGTAGAGCAGACAGACAGGCCTATAATTTAAGCAGCCACATACCAAAATACTTGGTGGGCGCATAGCTCACATTAATGCCTTACCACACGCCCTGCTTAGCTAATTAAAGGGAACCTGGAGGGTTTCTTATTGCCAGACAGGTATTTCAGACAGCCCTTGGTTCGTATAGCAACCGATTGAAGTGCAATTATCTATAAAGACTTTTATTAAGTATGCCTTTAATATTATCCTGTATGCCACACATACTTATAGCTCTTCCACTCTCACACTCTCACATTCTCTTTGTCTCTTTCTCAATCTCTTCCTTATTTGTATATGGAGGCTTAAGGATTTCTTCAATATTATCTTGTATCCCACAAATACTTATAGCTCCTCCTTTCTCACTCTCTCTCTCTCCTTCTCTGTCTCTGTCTCTCTTCCACTCTCTGCCTTAATTATATGTCAAGACTTTTATTAAGCATGTCTTTATTATTATTCTGTATTCCACACAGACTTACAAGTTTCCATCTCTCTCTCACTCTCCTTCTCTTTCATTTCCTTTCTTTCGCAATTATATACGAAGAGTTTTATTAGTACGTCTTTGATATTATCTCGTATTCCATAAATACTTGCAAATCTCCTCCTGTGGTTCTAACTGTCTCTTTCTCTCTCAACGTCTTTAATATTATCCTGTATTAGACATGTATCTGTTCCTCTGCCCCTCTCTTTCTCTCTCTCACACACTATCTGTCTCTCTCTCTCTCGCTCTCTCATATATGTACGTATATATAAGGTTTATCTTTAAGATAAATCCTCGTAACTCTCACATTTTCACTCTCTCTTACACTCCATCCATCTCTTTCTCTCTTTCAGCTACAATAATATGCATGGATATGTCTCCCTGGTTGTGTGCATACTGGGAACCATAGCCAACACCTTGAATATAATCGTGCTGACTCGCCGAGAGATGCGCTCGCCGACAAATGCGATTCTAACGGGTTTGGCGGTGGCCGATTTAGCCGTAATGCTGGAGTATATACCCTATACGATCCATGACTATATACTGAAGGACAGCCTGCCCAGAGAGCAGAAGCTGAGCTACGGCTGGGCATGCTTCATCATGTTCCACTCGATCTTCGCCCAGGTGCTGCACACAATCTCCATCTGGCTGACGGTCACCCTCGCTGTCTGGCGGTACATTGCGGTGGGTTATCCGCAGAAGAATCGCTTGTGGTGCGGCATGCGCACCACTATAATAACCATAACGACGGCTTATGTGGTGTGCGTGCTAGTGGTTTCGCCCTCGCTCTATCTGATCACGGCCATTGCCGAGTGGCTGGAGCAATTGGACGGGGAGGATAAGTTGATCCGAAGCATACCCATGAGTCAGTATATGATCGACTATATGAATGAAATGCAAACGGTTACGTTCGCCGCCCTCAATGCCACACCCAGTAGCCAAGTATCGAATGCTACCCAGTGGCTAAATGTCAGCACAACTCCAACTCCAACTCCAATCCCAAGTCCCATTCCAACTCCTCCTCCCGCTCCCGTGGTGGCTCGCAATGTGACCGTCTATCGACTGGCCCACAGCGATTTGGCTCTCCATAAGCCGCTGCTGCTGAATGCCACGTTTCTGATCTACAGCGTGGTCATCAAGCTGATACCCTGCATTGCATTGACCATACTGTCGGTCCGGCTCATCATGGCCCTGCTGGAGGCCAAAAAGCGCCGCAAGAAGTTGACCAGCAAGCCGATTGCCACGGCCTCCAGCAACGGCACGAAGAACGTCATCAATGGCAAATCCGCGGATCGACCCCGAAAGAATAGCAAGACCCTGGAGAAGGAGAAGCAAACGGATCGCACCACTCGCATGCTGTTGGCGGTGCTGCTGCTGTTCCTCATCACGGAGTTTCCACAGGGTATTATGGGACTGTTGAACACTGTGCTGGGAAATGCGTTTTTTATCCATTGCTATTTGAAGCTGAGTAAGTGGCGAACGATAAGTTATTTAATTGACCGCCAGCTGAATGCTTGAACTCAATCCTTTAGGTGACCTTATGGACATACTGGCCTTAATCAATTCCAGCATCAATTTCATACTCTACTGCTCCATGAGCAAGCAATTCCGGAGCACATTTACGCTGCTGTTCCGGCCAAAGTTTTTGGACAAGTGGCTGCCGGTGGCACAGGACGAGCTGACAGCGACACGGGCCGACGGACTGCAGCGGTCTGTGGTGGCAGCGGCACCCGACAAGTGTCACTCAATTCACAAGCAGCCACAGGTGGTGACACTTGCTGCCACAGCCAACAATGTTACCCAGGTGACGAATCTGTAGCACACAAAGCAGCAGCAGCAGCAGCAACAGCAGCAGCAACAACCGTTATTTGAGGCTGGGGGCAATCGCCAGGAGCTGGCGCCATTCCAGTCCATTGTCGTGGTTGTGGACACTGTCAGTGGTGCCACTGACCATCGCTTGTGCGTGGCTCAGCCGTTGTCCAACCGCTCCACAACTGTGACGTAATGTCCGCGTTTTGCTGCTTATGCTAAGCAAAATTTAGTTTAAAAAAAGAAAGAAATAAGAAATTTAATGTGTTTGGTCCAAATCTACAGTTTAAGGTGTGCAGTAAAAAGTATTGCATACTTTTAAGCGCTTTGCAGAGCATCATCTACATTTACATTATACATTATTATTTTGCATGCTTCTTATTAATTTGGTTTGTTTCTGTTAATTGTTTTTATTCATTTTTTCTTCTGGTAATTTGAGACACCAAATCACATCACCATCTTTATAACACAATATATATGATAATAAACAGGATAACTTAGCGTACATCATGCCCAAAATAAACACATAATTACGAAACGAAAAAAATAACTTAAAGTTGTGCGCCGCAAAAAATTGACGAATTTTTTTCATAGCAACTTATCAATGTATATGAATATGTATAAATATATACAGAAGTATATATGCTTACATATAACGTTAATATTTAATTTGTTGTTTATTTAATAAAATAGTATTTAAAATAATTTAAATAATTAGTACAGCTTTTTGTACTTAAGAAATTAGCTTTTGCTATGATTAGTTTTTAGCCATAATAAAAATAATAATAATATGAAATTTGTTTTCTATATTAATATGGTATATGTATATACATACTTGTTGAAATCGAGCGATTTTAGTTAGAAGCATCGACTGTTTAAAAATAATACTTATAAGTGATAAGCGAAGGCTGCATTAATAAACGAAAATATAATATACATATACATATATAGATATACAGATGTGTACATAAATATATATGTATATGTATATCTGCATATTGATGAAAGTGTTTGCCATTGAGCCCCAGCAAATATTTTCAATCAATAATAAAAGAATTTTAGAAGTTTAGGAAGTTTCATGCAAATTTAATTGTTGCTAAAATTATATAAAAAATAATACTAATAAAAACAACAAATAAATGTTTCATAATTAGCCTTAAAACGATTAAAATTTATAAAATTCATAACAAATATTTTAAGTACTTGAACTAAATGTAATTAAATTAAAAATGTTGTCATTTCGATCGAAAATATAAAAAATAAAACTAAATTTGTTGTTTGTTAAATAGATGTAATTAGTTTGATAATTAAATACTAACAGCTAAACAATTTATTATGTATTATTTATGTAAAGCTTCATTATTCTAATGTAATAAACTGAACAAACAAAAGTAAATGTAAAACAATTGTTTCTTTTTTCTTCTTGATTTCTTTTCTGTTAGATAAACAAAAAATTTTGTGCATAAGCTGATAAAATTTGAAAGCGTGGCATAATTTTGCAAGAATTGACAAAAGTTTTCTAATAATTTAGGCTCAAAAAAGTCGTTTAAATTTTATTCAAAACTCAGCAGCTTGTTGTACGACATGTTAATGAAGTTCAATTTACAACGAGCAGTAAAAAACTTTCCCGCAATGGGAAGAAAATATTTCAAATAAAAGACAAAAGAAAATCTGTTGGAAACTTTAAAAGATGCAGCTTCCAGCTAAGATATATCAGCAATAAAAATGTATATATATAAAACTTACTCAATAGGTAGTTGTATTACTTTATCTGAATATTAAGTTTCATTTATTCCATTGCCATAAGGCCTTTTTAATTGCTGCTTACGGCACTTTTTGCCATTATTTATTGTTTAACGTTGACTTCGCTTCCGCTTCAACTTCCTCATTAATTAGACTTATTTATTAATGTAATTTCAGCTAATCGACTTAGAAAAGTTTTGTAAAGTTTGCCCTCAAGATTTCGCGCCCAGTTCTTCAATTGCCTTATAAATGATATTATTTTGACACTTCCAATTGCTTTCACATGTTCAATAACCAGTCTTTGTTCTCAATTAACAGTAAATTTCAAATGAACTTTGACTGAGAGTTATAAGCTTTAAATTTAACCGAACCAACGGGTCATAAAATAAAAGATTCTGTAACACCTTTATATTTGAAGTAATTACCAAAATATGTTACGGCTGAAAAGACTTTAGAATAGAAATTACACATATATATATAAACGTGAGCTCTTCCTGCAAAGGCAACTGCGACGCTGTTTGCGCTTGAGTGTTTAGTAAATTTACCAATAATCGACTTATTCTCGACTCCTCTTACCAGCACTGCTGTTGATCTTGTTAAACTTAAGGCAATGGTCTTAACATACATACACATATGACATCTACTTTTACTTTTACATTGCAATTATCGATATATCGTCACACCACCACACTTACCGACTATATTTACCAGCACTGATCTCTACTACACCCATACAAACACGTTATTTATTCTCACTTAATACTTATCGATATATCGGCGCGCCACCACACTTACCGACTACTTTTATCAGCACTGCTTGATCCCGTTGAATTCGAGGATTCTGTGTTGACATATATACACACACGTTACCTACTCATATTTCGCACTTATCGACGTATCGACGCACCACCACACTCAGCTAACACTTGGCCCTTGTTTGATCTCGTTGAATTTGAAGCTTCTGCTTTTGATGGTTTTGACAGTTTAAGTCTGCGGATTTCAACATGATTCCGTGCTTCTCTTTTGTATTGGACTTAAGATTTTTGTAAATATGAAGACAAAGCGTCAATCCGTGTCCATTGGCCCGGCTCTCAAATTATCTTCCGCTTGGCTAACCTTGGCGGAGTTTTTAACATAAGCCACAATTTTATATACATACATATTTACGCACACACTTACATAAGTCCTTATATGTAAGCTATTGAAGGTCTTCAAGCTGTCAAAAGAAAAGTAAATTTATAATTTCACAAGCACTTCCCGAAGCACATATTTAAAACTATCCAAAATTTAAAGATTAGGAGAAATTGAATTAAATTATTAAAGCCGATCAACTATGAAAAGTTGAAGAAGTAGTTTTTAGCAACTGCTGGTATAATATGCTAATGATTATAAATGCGGGCTTATCTTTTTATTAAGCATACGCACTGTCAGCCTTTGTGTAGTAAATGAAAACTTTTCATATGAAATTGATTGAAAAACTTTTGCCTGACGCCGAGGCAACGAGGCAAACAAATTGCGGCTAAGGCCTGGGTTTGGGCCAACTCATGCGTCGTCGAGTGCAGCAGGAGCCAACAACAGCTTGGGCTGAAGCTTTAGTTCACAGAAAGAGAGAGAGAGAGAGAGAAAGAGAAAGAGAAAGAGAGGGGAACTTACACAGAAATCCGGCGGAATGCAGGAGAGCATTTGAAGTGTACGTGTGGCAGGACGTAAGTGGCAGCTGGCAGCTTGACTGCTGCACCCTTTGCATATTAGATGTAACAACAATTAGCAGGCAGCTGACAGCTTGAAATCCAGTTGCAGTTGCAGTTGCAGTTGAAGCGGTTGCAGTTGCATCTGCAGCTGCGGCTGCAGTTGGTTGGTCTTTTTGGGATGCACATCAAACACATGCCTTGACTTCCACTGAGGCGTTCAAAGTGCAAGCATTAATATTGCACCGTCATTTGCTGGCTTAAAGCCGCTGGCAACAACTTTTCAGTGGCACGTTGCAAGTGCCACTCATAAACAAATACGGCTTAAGCGCTGCCCGGGCAACTGCACGGCGCATTCAGCTGTGAATCCTTCTGCCTTTCCCCCATTCCCCACTTCGAGTCTAATGAGAATCATTACTGTGATTACGTGATGTCCGTTATAAGTTGCAACCACATCTGCATTTGCCTGTGTGCGTGTGTGTGTGTGTGTGTGTGAGTGACTGCATGTGTGTGTTAACTTGTCTGCTTAGCCGAGTGTAAGCAAAAATCATGGCCATAATCACTGCAGCTTCCGTTGCTCTGCTGATAACCTTTGGCCCTTAACTAAATTTAATGATAATTCAAGTGTGGAATAAATTTTTACTATACAGCATTTATAAAGTCTACATATTATGCTTAAGGTGAAAATAAAATAGTAAAGGAAAAAATTAAATAAATTTAGGCAATGTGTTATAGAAGTCGTATATTGTTTGGGATTATAGTTTTTTCACTATTTTAACAAGCTTTTTCAACAGTTCCCTTAATTCCGCACTGAATTCAGCTAAAATCCCTTTTCAAGTTTCACCCTTCTATGCGATTCTCATCCATGCAGTCCCTTCACATTAGCACAAAACATGGCGCTACAATTAACAAGATTATAAACTAGAACTTAGATAAAAGCTCATCTACAAAGTTGGTAAGCTCCACTCCCAAACTGCAGGGTATATTTGAGTTCGTTTATAATGCATTTCACCTAACTTAAGACAAAGTTTGCTACCTTGTGCAATCAGTTTACAGTTATGCCTTAACTTAAAGCACACCGTGCTTCACCTTGTTGCAACTGCAAATTCACTCGAGTTACTTGCAACTTGTGCAACAGATTTGTTGCACGATTGAGAATTACTTTGAGTTTGTTATTGAATAAAATTGCAGGTGGGCGCACAGCACCTGAGCACCTGAAAAAGGGCCATAGGCTGCAATTGGCAATGGGATTTATATGATTTCCCATATGCAGTCAAGATTGAATAAACTGAGATGAATTATTAACTAGAATCAAAGCTGAAGGTAATGCTAAAATTCATTTAGTTAATGGCACTTAAATTAATATGTCTCTCTCTCTCTCTCTCTCTCTTTCTCTGTCCGGATATTAACTAATTTAATTTTTCTTGAAATATTTTGTAGACCAGAACATTGAACATTCCACTTGAAATGCCTCGTTAGCCGCTTTTCCATGTCAGCTGTCAGAGAAACTGGCTGGAAGCCTCCGACTGTCACGTTGGGTCACTTAGTTTCCTCTTTGAAGGCTTACAGCTTAAGCAAACACACACATACATACATACATATGTATATACATATATATACAGTTATATTTCTTTTACCTGAAATGTTTAGCCTTTTAGCCAAGCAACCGTTTGAGATTAAAAAAAAAAAAAAACACCGAACAGAATTTTAAAAAAACTAAGTAAAATTTTAATATGATTTTTGTAATTTTCAAGAGCAATTCCGTTAAGAGCATTGAGCATTTATTTTAAGCCAAATGTTTGTATACGTACTTAATACTTAAAACAGCTAAAACAGGAGCCTTTTTAAGACCGACAAAAAAAAACACAATTTCATTACCTGTAAAAGCCAAAAACAAAAAAAAAAAAATAATTGGGGAGCTGCCTCAAAAAGTTGTTGGATTAATAATTAAACGAGTCCTAATGAAAGGGGCGTGGCAAATGCCAGCTTTATGGCCAAGCCGAAAGGAGGCTAATTGAATAATATGGCCATGAATGTAACAAAAGTTCAGTTACTCTAGCGGAAATGTGAATTAGTCAAAAAATAATAAAATTAACGCAGGGCCTGGTTTCACCTGCATTAACAGTTATAATAATTATTTTTGTTTGAGCCCATTGAGAATGGGTGAACAGGGTATATTGATTTTGTTGCGGGTGAAGCTATATAAAATTTATATTCCTGACCGAGAATCGCTATAAAGTAATTTAATTTTAAGTAATTGCTACATAGATTGATATTTGATATTATAATCTGTAAATTTATATGGATTTTACGTCTATATTATTGTATAAAGGGTATCTTATAACCAGACATACAATAAGTATAATTTGAATTAATTGTTTTTGGAAATGCAGAAAAATTAAGTTGTAATTAACGCATTGCGTGAAAAACTTTATTTATGGTCAAATTTTTTCCGCCGTAATCCATGTTAGTTTTGAACACAAACAATTAAGGCTAAGACTTACGTCAATGAATAATATGTGTGTTAAATATATAATAACCAAGTATAAACATTATTTTGCTGGCCAAATATTTGTGGGCCCTAATTGAGTTGATTTAGTAAAAATGGCTTGTGCGACAAGTAATTTAGCCTAAAAAGTCAGCCACAAATAAAGCTCTTTGTTGACCTTGTTGAAGCTGGTCAACAGCGAAACAAAAGACCTGCAAAACATGCCGGCCAACAAATTTGTAACAAATTTTTATGAAGTCTCTCTCAAAAATGTCAAGAAAACTGACAAAATTAATGAAATTGCATGAAAAGGCATTAAAGTTCGTCATTGTCTGGCAGCAATAACAGCAACAACAATAACGTATAAGATGAACCGCAAAAGATAACCGAACTAAAGCTGCAACTGTAGCTGTGCAGCACACACATACACACATTGGTGTGTGACAGTTGAAATTGGCAACGGACGTGCTGAGAAACCAATACACAGATATCAAATAGCCCAACGTGACTTGCTCGCCAGCTACATATCTCCATCCCCCCTCCCTCTCTCTCTCTCTCTCTCTCTCTCACTCTCTCTTAGAGAGTAATGGAGCTGAAGAGTGAGACAGAGCGAGACAGCAACAGAGCTGCTTTCTGTTAGCCCTTTCCCACTTACTGCAATTGCGAGACAATGCTTGCAGCTTAATTCAATCTATGATTTTCCTTACACAATTTTACAGGCTTACTATATGGCTTACTCTTTATATGTAAGCGTGTGTGTATGTGTGTGTGTGTGTGTATTGCTATGCCAATGTAACCAAATTAAACTAACTAAATATACTTTGCCGCACAGCTGTGCACATCAGAGCAATTATGTTGGCGAGCATCTTAAATGCTTTCAAAAAATAGAGTTGAAAATTCGTCAAGTTAAAAAGGCTAAAAAGGTCAACTTGTGGCAAGAGAATACGCTTTGATCTCCGTGCCGCAGCATCAAAAGCAAATGGTTTCTATGTTGCCACAAATGGATGAGGTATTCCTCGTACACCTGAAACATAAGCGGCTTAAGTTGTCATTTAAATATATATACATATAAAATATATATACTTGTAATATATATCTATATATATATATATATATATATTATAATTTGGTAGCACATTTTGAATATTAAATCGAGTTTTTAGCGGCTTAAGCGAAGCGTAAATAGCCAAGAAATTGCGCAATCAAATCGTTATTTGATATTTTAATTTCTCTTTAAAGCTCACAAATTTATCTTAAGTTTTCCCTTTTAAATAGAAGATTGAATATTATAAAATTTGAAATTATTTACACTGTAACATATATTCGAATCTTAAAAGCAAATGCTTTATAGTTAAGCGCTTAATTCCGAAGATAAACACACGTCTAAAATAACAGTAATGGCCAAAATAATAAGCACAGCGTTTAGTTATCTGTCTACTTAGTTGTTATTGTTGTTGTTGTTGTTATTTTCGCTAGCTCAATTTGCATACGGTTCGAAGAGTGGTAAACTGTTGAGCAACACTGGCAAAGCATTGCATAACAAGTTGGCGCCATTTTCAACACCTGTCAAGAAGCTGAAACAACTTCTATAAACAACATACGCAGACAGAAACACTTTAGATCCGGGCAACCATACATACATACATACATATATTTGTATGTGTGTTCTTTTAATGGCATGTGTTATAGTGTATGTGTGTGTGTGTGTTTATGTGTGTGAGTATATTGTAGCACATACTGTGGCTGGCGGCAAATTGAGCTAAAGCTATACAATCTACACACACGCACAGTTTTTGCTGTGCGGCCAGGCTTAAATTTTAGCTTCTCTTCAGCTGGTTCAGATTCTTGGACCAGGCCCTGGCCAAACAGTTGGCCACCAGAGGGTGAGGGTGGGGCCACAAAACTTCTCAGCCAAAGAGCTGGGAAGAAAAAAAACAAATCGGTTAATTAATCCACTTCAGTCGATGGCAAAACAAGCAACAAAAACAAAAAAAAAAAAAAAAATAAAACAAAAAATAAATAAAAAATACAGTTTAAAGTTTCTTTTCCTTGCCAGCTGAGCTATGCGATTGACAAGCTGGGCAAAACTTTTTTGAGCCCCTCAGCACAAAATAAGGGCAGCAATTTTTAA
The DNA here is from genome assembly GCA_037075185.1 of Drosophila pseudotalamancana. Lineage (NCBI taxonomy): Eukaryota > Metazoa > Arthropoda > Insecta > Diptera > Drosophilidae > Drosophila > Drosophila pseudotalamancana. The sequence goes on along the minus strand of JBAMCK010000052.1, from coordinate 227,648 downwards.
GTTAATTGTGCTGCGTGCAACGGTGCGTATGTGTAACAACAAACTGGCTTAATTAAGACCCAGCGCTGTTTCAACTGTTTCGGCTGCCATGGCTGCAAATGTTGTCAACGAGCCTCGCTTCAAGACTTTTTCGCATCGGCCTTAGAATTTTGCAGCACAACGGCATGTTCCACGTTGCGCATACGACGCGTTTGACGCGCGCGAAAAAATGGATAGAAAAAAACTAGTCAATAGTAAGTGTGAGGTCGCGAGTGAATCACTAGCAGATACCCTGGAATCAATGCTGAGCAGCTGTGACCAAGTTTGTAACTTATATACATATGTACATGCATATATAATTACATGCATGCATACCTAAACACATACATACATGCATGCATACATAAATATATATATTTAAACATACATACAAAAATACATACATACATACATGCATAACAAAAAAATCTCAGCCACACACACACACACACACACATGTACATACATATACCGGCACTTTCTCCTGCAGCTGTGCTTTTGCCTCATAAACTCTATAAAAAAGTCGTTATTGAATAACTTTTGGGCTTATTAAACGATTTTCAGCTCATGAAAATGGTAACAAAATGTGTTTATGAGCCAAAGCACAAATCTTCATATTTTCAAATATATTTTAGGACTGTCTATTTAGAACATTTGACCTAAAGCTTGATGACGATTGTAATAGAGTTCAAGAGACAGCAAAAGCTATCGATCATTTAAATCAAAATTAATCGATGCGTGCTAAAGATGAAACTTCTTGTAAGAATGCAGTCTACAACTCTGATGGATAGAGTTTAAACTATTGATATAGATCGAGATTTTTGTATCGCTTGCGACATACTGTGTCTCGAAAATGTTATACCCTGTCTTCCCTTTTTAAATTAGTTGAGGGTATAAAAATATGCATATTCGCGTGACATTTTTTGCAGATTCCTTGTTTTAGAAAATGGAGAAAAAAGGTTGCTCTTAAGCATTGCAATTTATTGGCGTGAACTTAATTAAATTTGCAATTAATTGAAGATTTTGTTATTTCATTTAAGAAAATGTAATACCAATTAAGACTTTCAACTAATGTCCTTTTTATTTTTATTATTTTGCTGGCTTCTTCAACCTGTATCAAAAGTAAAGCTAGGTAAAGTAATAAAGGCTTACAAGTGTATTAAGAGATTCAATCGAAATAAAAATATTTTATACCCCGTGCTGCGACGTCCAGCAGGAAGGTAAAAGCAACGATAGCCGTGGGATTAAGTCGACCGCCAAAAAAAAAACACACAAGTAAGAAATATCTAGTCGAGAGTGCCTGACTAAGAGATACCCAGAGGCCGGTGTAGAATGCACACATGCACATACATGACAAAATTGGTGACTCATATTTAAATATAATAAGCTGTTAAACATATTAAAATATATGAGATATGCACAAAAATGTAAAACGTGTTATCGATAACAAATAAGCGCAAGCAGTTATCGAAAATAAATTGGATCTACGCGTGGTCTTAGAGAACTTGAGGACGGACGAATGGACTATAAATAATTTATAGACTCAGCCTAAGCTTCTCTGTCTGTTACATACTTATTGACAGAAACATTATACCCTGTACAGTCATTTTTAATGGATTTAGGGTAAAAAAATAACAAAAATCAGCATTTGGGCACACTTCGAATACAGCTGTAAGTGCGTGCGTGTGTATGCATGTATGCATGTGCTGTGTATGTGTGTGTGCGTGTGTGTGTGTGTCTGTGCACGTGCTAGATTGTACCTTTCGACCCAAATTCAACTTTCGCACTCGCCGCTGGCAACCGCAGCGAGATTTAATCTGAAATTTTATGGAAGCGATGCTTGTTTTTATACTCTTGTTTTTGTTGTTGTTGTTATTATTGTTGTTGTATTTGTATATAACGTAAGCTGCTGCTGCCTGGGATGACATTGTCCGACTTTAAGGCTTAACACTGTGTATGCACACATGCTGCACATATGGCATTAATCGAGCAATTACAACAACAACAACAACAACAAAAGCAACAACAAGTGTTGCGGCCACGATAATAATGAAAATGCGTCAAGCAGCACGCAACAAATGTGATAGAAAATTTGCATAACAACAACTTCCGACATTCGGGGACACGTTTATTTGTTGCTGCTGTTGACACTCTGCCAACTCTCGTTGTTGTTGCTATTGTTGTTGTTGGCTTGCCTGTGCGTTAAGCTCGAGCATTGTTTATGCGAGTGTATGTGTGTGTGTGTGTGTGTGCTTGTGTGTGTTTGTTTGTGTGTGTGGGCGTATGTGGAAAATGTAATTTGCACTCGAAATGCCAACGACATGTCCTTCCTTCTAAAAAAGACAATTTTTGCGCACACACACATGCACCTAAGCACACCCATGTACACACACACACCCGCACACACGCGCATATCCTTGCTTAATTTGTTGACTATATTGCCAAACCACGAAATTCTTTTGTCCATACATATACATATATCTGACTTACGCTCCATTTAGCCATGGGAAAAAAAGTGAGGCTTGCCACAAGAGAGAAGCAGCTGAGAAGTTGCAAATTTTTGTCGGTCGGTTTTCAATGCTCATTGCGGTTCAGCTGTCGGAAAATGGGATTGAGAATATGATTGATGCGTTTGAGTGTGTGTAATGGCAGTTGCCTTATCCTAATCTGCAGAGATTTCGCTTTTGGTAATTGTGATCGACTGACAGTTACCACGCATTCAAATTCAAGCTTCTTGAATATTAAGTCGAATCGATAAATAAGTTTAAATGCTTTAATCTTGAGTTCTTTGTAACAATATATGTGTATAAATCGATATTTATAGTTCGATAATCTGCGGCCCATTTGAGAAAATTATCCATTTAGATTGTTCATTGGGTTCGCATTCAAAACTAATTTTATGCCATGTACTTTTAGATTTGTGCATAAATTTTCGATTTCGTTGCGTGGAAAATGCCAGAAAATGGTGAAAAATTCAGGGAAAATGTTGGGAAAATGCTAAATTATGCGCACGGATTTGTGCCGAAAATCCCAAAGCAAATTTCGCTTAACTGCGACTACAACAATGCATAAACTGGAACTTATTAACCGAAGACAAGCAACAGATAATACCGAGGTTTTAAATTTCGGATGGCAAAAGGACTAAAAAAATGGAAATCGCAGCCAATGAAAGCAAAATTGTGCACCTAAAGAGTACAAAGCAAAAAGTTAGTGAATGATTCCCTTTTTGGGAATCTCCATTGTGTGTGTAGGTGTGAGTGTGTGCGTGTATGTGTGTGTGTGTGTTCAGCATTGAAATATGAGCACTGGGCACAACTCTTGCAACTAGTCGAAAACTAGCTAAAAGACAGAAGCGAGAAGGCAAGGAGACAAAAAAAAAATTCAAGTTCCCGTTGCAGCGTGTAAAGGTCCTTGAGTGAGAGAAAAACCGTTAGCAATAACGGTTTCATGTAGCGCATAATTAAAGCCAGCGACGCCCATGTCCTTTGTCAGCTTTAATTGAGTCCTTAACAGCTCTACAGGACATTTAACATTTAGTAGCAAAAGCGTTACAGGATTCCATTTATGGAAATTAAGCCGCAACGAAAATTGTAATTGCAATCAATTACATAAAACATGTTGCGAAAGTTGCGTAACATGCATTTCCATTAACCTTAACCAAATTTCAAATGGCCGCAGGACACAATTTGCAACATTTCCAAATTAGTTTAAAATTTAATTAGGCAGATGGTCGAACTAGTTAGTTAGTTCTTCATATTTATTATCGATTGATTACATCCTTAAGTTGTTGTTGTTGTGATGTTGCAAGAAGTTTTCCTTTTTAATATTTTCCCCACTACACAATAGTATTGAAATTTATCTAAGGTTTAGTTGATACTCAAGGACCAGACAGAGGATTACAGTTACACTTTGTTTTAAAATTTATATTTCCATTAGGGAACTAATGGCTTTTACCCTGGCTAAATTTGCTGAGCTTTCAGGCAAAGAAAACAAAATCCAAAGGCAAGCAAACTTAAATTATTTAAACGCCAGTCCTTGAATTGAAGTACTTCAGCAGTCGAAGAACGTGAAGAAGAAGAAGAAGAAGATATCCAATTAAAATGCAAATGCATAAATTGATTTGCTGCGCTTTCGATTCGAGATTTTATCAATTAAAAACTAAAGATTGAGCCCACAGGCAAAATGTGCAAGAAATTAAATACCAAAACCTAAGGAAATTTATAGTTTAAATCAATCTGGATCTTGAACTTCAATGCCACGAATAACAGTTATTTTTCTTTAATTATATAAAACAATACAATACATAAATTATCTGTTGCTATAATAAAGTAAATTACCTGTTGCAGGCTGTGTCCGACAAGCAGATACCCTGGAATCGTTGATTTAGTAGTAGCTCTATAAGCATACAAATGATATGTGTATCTAATTTAGAGTTAATTTCTGTCTTTAAAAATGATTTTTTCCGATTTTGGGGAGAAAGAAGGATCAAGTTTGTGATTCCAGCTCTTAAAACTTGTTATCGATAGGAAGAAAACAAAAAAAATAATCGATTATCTGAAACGAAGTCCAGCTGCGCGGGATAGGGAAGAATCTACATCGAATGGCCAAAGCATTGGCCAAAGCATTCGGCCAAAGCATTTGCAAACGTACGGACTAGGTTTTTAATTTTGATCAGGAATACCCATACTTTTAAGAATATGCATAATTTATAGGTATATACCCTCTTCGCCCGTTTTGAATGAATACAGGGTATAAACAAAGGGTATTCAACTTTCCACATCATCTCTCATTTGATTGCCTACTTAACTGCCACGCCCTCAATTGCGCGCCTCCGGGTTTCTTTTGAGTAAATGCAGTAATAAAGATCCGTACACCCGAAGGCCAATTAATTTGTTGAAATATGCTAATTAACATTAAGGCTGGTGCGAATTTCCCCATTACCAATGTCCTTTCTTTTTTTATTTTTTTTTTTTGTTGTCCATCGTCCTGTAAAGCGAACCCAAACGGCTTATCGTTATTTTTCCCCAGTAAAACAATCGAAATGATGAAATAAAAAAACAAAAAGAGTAAAACCTTTTATTTGGCATTGGTCAGTTGGCCATAAATTTAATGACTTGCCTTTTGGCTGAGATTGCGTTATTTATGGCCCTATGATGCTTCTTCTTCTAATTAGATTATGTATGCGATTCAACATTTCCATTAGATTGATGCTAACTGGGCCAAAAACATTAAATTTAATAGGCTTAAATCTCGGCCCAGACATCGCAAAAACTGGGCAACCAAATCAATTCCATTGTCACATCTCGGCCATGGCTAAAATCAGTGTGATTGAGGGCTTAAAACACCATTAAAATTGATTAGGCAACCAAATCCGCTTAAACCAAATCAATTAGATCCGATTCGATTCTATGGAGAGTATCTATAATTGATTCTGTTTGCCATTTCAATTACGTTGACCTTTTCTATTTGGCCATTTCGTCATTTGGCCAACTGGCGCTGCCAAACTAATAATTACCGTTGTATTAAGCTATAATAAATTATTAAAATAATTAGTAATCAATCACAAAAATATGAAAATATAATTTATTTACTCTTTCATTTTCGGAAATGATACAAGATTGTCCAAACATTATGCGTAATACTCTTCTTGATTTATGGCTATCATTACAGGGTATACTGCTGAAAATCGGACATCAATTGACAGACTTGCAATAAGTGAAAATTAAAAAAATGAATGCTTTATACCTCGATCACTTTGTTGGAAAAATTTCGGACATTTTTGTCAAGCTGTAGATTTAGATTTTTTCTCTAATTGATTATTTTTCTACTCTAATTGAAATCCGTACGAATCCAAGGTTGTTATTCGTATTATTACAAATACAATTGACCGTTATATATTTACCATAAGTTCGAATGTAGTTTATTTCAGATTCTAGACTTTTTTGAACCAAGAAAATAAACCGAGCCGTAAACCCAACCCTTGTTTCGAACCCTAAGCAAGACCAAGGACAATTATTTTGTAGGGTTTGCATGACTTTCGCTCAAATACATATTTTTTGTATAATTATGTAAATATTTACCGTTGTTATTAGCTGAAGACGCTAACAAATGGACGAATGTTTGTATTCCATCTATTTTCAACGAGAGAGAAAGAAAATGTTCAATTAATTAGCGTAAAGTATTCGCAATAGAACAAAAATTGGAAGCAAAAGAAAGAAAGTGACTAAGTGGACTAGACAAAAACGTGGACGGCTTTGATGATGGCCTTTTAGCCAAAAGAATGGCATTTAAAAAAAGTGTCGCCTAATGTTTACTTAGCCGACCCACAAAATAAAAAAAACCAAGAAAAAAAAACAAAACGAAAGCAAACAGAAAGACAAAAAAAGGACGTAGCCGCAACTTAAAGTAATTTGCGCAGTTTGTTTGTTTTACTACATTTTTTACTCGCTCACGAGCTGCAAAGAGAGTGTATTGGTTTTCATAATTGCATTATATAATCGTGACAATTGAAAGATTATCTAACGAAGTTTCCCTTTTTCTTTTTAGTTTATTAAATTAAATAGTTATTGTATTGGTAAAGAGTATCACTTAGTTGTTGACACCCGTTTTGCTTACTCCTTTAATTTACTGCCTCTTAAATGTAATTAACTTAATGTAAATCCATATTTAATAACTTGTTCTCTTAGACCGATTGCAAGCACAAGATAAGAAAATCAAATCCCACAAATTTTAATTAACATTCAGTGTTTTATAACGCAAAAATTACCATTTAAATATTTTATAATTGGAAACTTGAAACTATTGGCATGAAAATTGTTTTTTATTTTCGGTTATACTTGTATAACATACGAACCCATAATTAATGTTAATCAATTATGTATATAATAAATTATGTATGTGGTTATAATTAATATTACATAAGTGATTATAATCGAAGCGAAACGAACACGAAAAGCAGAAATTTATTAGAAAGTCAGAGAGAAAACCAGACGGAAATTTCCCTAATCGATTTGGCTGTTCATTGTATTTAATTTATATACTATTTAGTATATATACGCCATACATATTGAGCAATAGGACAATACCTCGTTTATCCATATAACGGTTGCGGGACTTTGATGACAATAAGTGTGAATATATTTGCATAAATTACAGTTGACCTGTTTTCTCATATTTTTAATAAGCTGCATATAATTGATCACATTTAACATAAGTAAATAAAAGTAAAAAGCAATTAAATAAATATTAGATTAAATGCAAGCGCCGAGATTTTTCACCTGCCAGACAAGGAGAGACAGAGAGAGAGAGAGAGAGAGAAAGTATGAGTTTCCCTGCGGCGCAAATTAAATGCTTAATTGCAAATTAAATGTATGAGCAAAAGTGCGTCTCTGTGTGTGAGCCTTGCACTTGAAGGCTTGTAAATTGAATTATAACGGTAAACATGAATATCTGCACTCTTGAGCATAGTAAAGTTCTCACAACCATTAGCACTAGCTCTGTCTCCCTCTCTCGCTCTCCCTTTCTAACAGCTGAATTTGAAACGTTTAGCTCTCAAGCACAGACACGATGACAGCAGCTCTGCCCAAGCTTCAGACAAGGTACACACCTTCCACCATCCACACTTCACCTTCCACAACTTAAAGCATTTGCGCAGCAGAAACAGTAACGGTAAACAACACTTCTGACTGCGTCATAAAGTATTATTTTTCAATTAATATTGCCGCCGTCGTCGTTCAACAGAAATTGCAACACCTCTGCCAACCGCTCCGTTATATATGTATGTATGTATGTGCATATAAGAGTATGTCTGGCTGTTACATCATTTTTAATTTATATTTTATATATCAATTATGTAAATAGGAAAATGCTCATTATCATAATCCACACAGTGCGGGCCGTATTAAAAGTAATAACGTCCATATACTGTATTGCAATTTACATTTATGAGCCCAAGTCCATGCCTCTTGCCGAATGGCCTTCATAACGGTGACATATCTTAAGGCGGCACTAGATAACTTTATACCCTACATCAAGTGTGAGAAGAAGGTTAACTGGTTAAGTTTGTCCTATACAAACTTTCGTTTTTATGTAAAAAGGCATAAATGCTTGCTTCCTTCTCAATATCTTCGCAAGCGTTGGTTAACTAACAACGATTACATTTTATACTCCTTTAATACATACTTCGATATCACTTAACAGATTTATCGAGGATGCTGCCAGACAAGCGATAACATTACTACTTGAGCCGCTGTTGTTTACAGCAACTTTAAAGGTCAATGGAAAAGTTTTTTGTTTGCTTGCAATCTTTTGTTTTCTCTGACACAACTTTTTTTTTCTTTTCTTCTACAAAACAGTTTAATATATTTAATGCATTCTTCGATACTAATTAACAGAGTTATCGAGGACGCTGCCATACAAACGATAACATTAATATTTAAGCCACTGTTAACAGTAACTTTGAAGCGGAATGCAAAAGTTCGTTGTTTACATGCAATCTTTTATGCAACTTTTTTACTCGAAACAAATTCAAAAATATTCTACAATAGACTTACATTTATCAAAAGTGTTTCCAATGTTTGGCACAACTTTCTGTTTGCCTATAGAAAATTTCAATTTCTCAATTTCTTGGCAAATAAATATATTTTTGATTTATTGTCAAGGGCGTGCATTGAAAAAGTTGCCAAAAAAAACGAAGAAAACATGTATTTGTTATTTGACTCAATATTTATTGTACTTCAGTCTATGTCTATTCTAAGATTTGTTAGATTGGCATTCCGTTGCGATTGAACAAGTTTTTAATTAGCGTAATGCGAACTTTGGCCATCTCGTTCGCTGAATAAGCTGCCAAAGTGCCATCGACCCCCTTTACAAGCCGCTGCCTATTTATCAGACTCCAATTGCCTTAAGCTATGCCAAGTGCCACGCCCCTGACTACAGGCAACAGAAGTTACCGTTGCTAAGCACTTTCGAATGATTAAACACGCCCACATGACGCCCCGTCGTCTGTCTACAATGTGCCCGGCTTAAATAAAGCCGTATATATACATACATATGTATGTATGTTTTTTGTGTGTGTGTGTATGTATTTGCTTGGTTAACTTTCACTTTGAAAACTTGTAAGCTTCAAGTGTTTGAACGTAAATAATTGTATTTGATTGGTTTAATGAGCCAATTGTGTGCGTGAGTGTGTGTGTCTATTTGGGTGTGTGTGTGTGTGTCAGGAGCATTAACAATAAATTTAAATAAGCTCAATTTACATGCGCAAAATATTTGCAGCTGACGCTGAATATTGATCCTGATGATGCGTAGCCTAACATTGTGCGAAAATCCTGTGGAAAATCCTGGGGACTTCAAAGGCCCTTGGCAGCAGCTGTGCTTTGGCATTTAATTATGGCCTTTGAAATAAACACAAGTCTCAAACGCGTCGCATAAAATATACAAATACACACACAAATATACAAATACACTCACTTACTTATGCATATCTAAAAAAGGGATATTTTGTGGGCGTGACCCTTGCCACAAAGCACATTCACATGGCAACTGTCGAAGTGTTGTCGTCATCTTCTTCTTCTTCTCGTTGTTGATGTTGGTGTTGTTATTGTTGTTGTTGTTGTCGTTGCCAGCTGTTGACATTTGTGTGGAACGAAGTGAAATGTGTGCACAACATCCTCAACGCTCAAGGGTCAACAGGGCGGATGGGCCGCAACTAATTAGCCAACAACACCAACAACAACAACTACAACAACTACAAACTATGCCATTTGGTAAAGCAAAATAAACCGAGCGTAATTTCAATAAATTTCGTACAGATCCCCAAAAAAATCCAGAACCGAAATTGACCACAAAATTGTGTTAAAGAGTTGCCACACACACACACACACACACACACACACACACACACACAGAAAACAGAAACCCAAAAAACAAACCTTTAACCTCAAAATTGTGTTTAAGAGTTGCCGCACACACACACGCACAGCAAATCTCAAAGCTTAAAAACCAACCTGCAAAACTAAGTCCCTAACAGTTTTCTAGTTTTTTTTAATTGCTAATCTGGCCTTAAATTCCAAAACTAATCTAAACTTGAGCTGTGGAACTTTGTTGCATACATTTGTAATGGCTGCTTAAAAGTTTAGCTAATTGTGCAGACAAATTGTGGACTTTCTGCTTTGCTTTCCCTTCAAGGAAATTACGCATACGCCACGTTCTCAACCTCGCAAGCTCTTCAAACTAAATGCAATGCATGTAACTAGATAAACATCAAATGAAAGATTAACTTAATCCCAGATTTTGTAGTATGAATGCTTTATGACAGCCAATCAATCAAGCTGCAAAATGCATGATGTAATTATAATTTTACAAGAAAGATTGTAATGTTCTTAACTATCTCTTCCTTATTTTCATATTTGCATCTGATTCACATTTTTCATTTGCCATTCATCGTAATCAATCTTCACTCTTGCCAATATCTGTAGTTAAATATTTCACTAACAAAAAAAAAATAAATAAAGAAGGCAAAACCCATCCACACATATTTTGATTATCTCTTCATGGGTTACTTCAATAACATTTGCAAATTCGTCATGCATTGAATTTATATTTATACAGCGTATATCATCCTCCAATCCCATTCACCCGCATGGATATTACCATATTGCTCCATGCATATGTTGAGAATAATCGTATGTGTATATATGTATATATGTTTATATATAATTTTGGTATTGCGCTTACGCCCTCTGCCTCCGAGCTAGTCATGTGCATATAAAGTTCTTTTCCCCATTATCCTGTCCACTGTGGCTTTATTAAAAAGTTTACAATGTGCTGCAGAGAATAACAAAAAAAAAAAAACAAAAAAATAAAAAAAAAACAAAATAGAAAAATAGAAAAAAGAAAAGCCAGACAGGAAGCCAATCTCCCCCACTAAGTAGCATACAAACATATCATGAGTGCTACATTTTAGATGTCCAGCTGGGAATGCTTAGTGCATAACTCATACGCCATGTTGGCCTAGTGGAAAAGCTGTTTTTATCCCTCTATTCATTTTTCGTTGAATGTTTTTAGCCACACAATGCGCTGGTAAAGAAAGCATTGTAAAAAGCAAGCAGTTCTGATACCCTGTACTTACTATGAATGGGTAAGCAGGGTATATTGTTGGTATAATAGGCAGAAAAAGGTCTGGTCAAACCTAAAAAATATAGTCCTCATCATCAGTAACAGAATCTATTAAGCTGTATCCGTATGCATGTCTGTCTGTCTATTCGTTTCTACGCAAGTATGCGTCTACCTCGAAAAATTTAAGGGCTACAGAGTTTAAATTTTACATGTAGGTTCACCTACAACAAGTGCAGCCCGACTTTAATTCAAAAAGTCGATAGCGTTATTCGTTACTTGTTATCGATAACAGAAGGACGCGTATTTTGAATACATACGATTTGTGCGTGGTGCTGGGAATCTGCTAGTCGAGCACGTCCACTTAGAGCTCTCGTACTCTTTTTTTTTTTGGCTTAAAGTGCACACATATCATGTGACCGTTGAATGGCCATTGGAAGTGGGCGGTGCGGCTCTTAAATGCGAACTGGAAGCTCCTAATGAAGGCCTCCGGGCAGGCGGCTTCGCTAATCTAATTATGCGCAAATTACGCAGCTAACTGAGCGGCAATGTTAATGTTAATTAGTTTAACTTTAATTATATCGTTTAGTCCATGAGCTGAAGTTAAATTTTCTACTGTCTTTGTTTTTGGTTTTTTTTTTTGTTCAACTGTGCAACTTTCTCGCTGCGTTTGTCATTAGCGACAAATGTTTCGCGCTCTTTGTTGGCATTGTTGTTGTCGTTGTTGTTGCTGTTGGTGATGTGTTGCTTGTCAATTTGGTAAATGACATTTGCAACAAATGAAAAGTTTACCGTGCGGTTTCGCAATTTACATGCAAGGTCGCATCTTTGTCATATCTCAATTGTCACGGATTTACAGTGGGACGGATAAGTTTGCGTACGGCCTAAGTTGTTGGCTTTCGTAAGTTTAAGCTTGGACTGTTATGTAATATAATGTTTCCTACTCCCTGTCCAATTGGTCAAAGTATTTTCCCTTGCACTTAAGCACGCGTCAACTTTCGACTTTTCTTCCAATATAAATTATGTGATTCGATTTACTTTATTATATGCTTCGTATACCCTGTAAATGGAGAGTGCAAGTATTAATCAGATATGTTAGCTATCATAATAAAACATATTATTTGCTGATCATAAAACTAACTTGTTTTTCTCGTTATACCCATTAATTAGAGTCGAACACAGAGGATATTTCATAGTTGCGATTCCTCAACTGTGAAACTTGACACTCGTTTGGCTCATCTCCCCGTCTTAATTTGAATTTGTGCGTGCGTGTGTGTGTGCGTGTGAGAGGATTTAACTTTCGAATGCCAACAATTTTAATAGTCGCTGCCACATAAACCACTTTAGATTGGCCGGGACACACAGCCCCACAGGGATTCTCGCTCCCAATCGGAGAGGCAGTCGCGATGTCATGTTCAACCACAAAACAATTTAAGTTAGAAGCATTGAAAACTTTTCTATTTGCCCTCAACGAATCGCACAGAGCGAAGCAGCAACACAATGTGACAACTGACTGCCAAAGTTGTCAAAAAAAATAAAAGAACAATTAAGTAGCACAGGACGAAGTTTGAATACCCTACTGACGAAGTCTGCGGAGCTTAGTAATCTAATAGTTCATCTTAAGTGACAGATTTAATTTAGTTTAAATGACTTTTTCCTATGCGAATTCTTAATTATCTCCGTACTATGCGATTCCCATGAACTAAAGAGAACAATTACGTTTTAGTTGCTGTAGCTAAGATACCCCATCAAAGTCATTAAATGTTTGTTCACATCAAACAGAATTATTTGTAAAACAATTCATAAATGTTTCACGTTGTCGTTTAAAATTAAAAAGTTCTCCAAATATTCCCTTTCTATGCAATTCTCATAAGCAACGTTTTTCTTGTTTCTTCGTTTCGCTCCAGACTCATCATCCTTTTATCTTTCTCAAATATCTGCAAGTTGAAGTGAATTTTCCAAGGTCGCCGTACTATTTGATTCTCATAAACTTAGTTTTTATCGTTCTAGTTATTTCTCAAATATTTTATGGCAATTTCTATTTCCTATTTTTTTTATTTTCGTTCTCTCTAATTTAAACACTCTTTAGTTGCCACAAAATAAAATACATTTTTAAAGCTTATCTTTTTATTTTATTTAACCTCTTTTTTTCTCTCTCTCTCCCTCTTTATCTATCTCTAATTGTGTAAATTAAAACGAATTTTGAAAGGTTGCTTTTCGATTCCCAAGAACTGACTTTTTCTCTTTTTATTCCCTTGGTCTAGCTAATTCTTATCTAATCCTTCTCAATGTCTTTTTCTTTTCAATTTCTCATATTTTATATTTCTCTAATCGCTACAAATTTAAACGTAATTCGAAAGGTCGATTCTTATGAAATGAGTTTTTCCCTTTCTATACACAGAGTGTGTGATAACCTCTCTTCCAATTCATCACACTGTCTCCCTCTTATTTGATCCTTCTCTAATCTCTGCAATTAAAAGGAATTTTAAAAGGTCGCCTTACTTTGCGATTCTCATAAACTTTTACTCATTTCATACTCTCGCCTTAGTTATTTCTCATCCAATCCATTTGTTAGTCTTATTTTCTTCCACTCCAACTTTTCCTGTCCACCCACATTAATTAGACTTAAAGCATTTCAATCCACGTTTTGTTTCAAGTTCAAAATACTTTCAGTTAGGGTATCGTAAAACAAATAGAAATTTAGTAGAAATTTGTGCTACGAGCCGCCGGGCAAATAAATACTGTAGAATTTGTAAAGCACACAAAGGCAAAAACAATCTCTCATAGCAATTTTCGAATGGGAATCGCTGTCAAGTGGATGAATGAACAGTATCTTTTTCTTCTTTTTTTACTGTCTGGCAACACTTGTTGTGGCTTCTAATCTTATCCAACCGTAATTATGCAAAAACTTATAGAACAGCGACTCCCACGCATGAACGGCCGTTGGTCAACTGCCACATAGCATTGCTTCAACTGTCACACAGTGCGTATGATTGACACAATGACAAGATGTTCCCTCTCTTTCTCACACACGAACTGCCAGATATCATTAGACGATATTCAAGGATCAGACTGGAATATGCCTGGACATTGATTAATTGTCAGCTACAGCTGCAAGCATTTTGAATTTGCATTTGCATTTGCTAATTGATTGAACATTTGTGGCACTTGTCTCCAAGTTCGGTTATTGCTAAGGTTACAATCGATTGAGTTGAATGAAGGAGATATTGAGGAGATAGGCATGATGACAACTATCCTATTACAACTTTTGCTCTTCTCCTGTCTTCTCACCCGCACTTTGTCATCAACTATTTTACCTCTACTTAAACTATTTCTAATGCAAATAAAAACTTATTCAATTCAATCTAAATACGAAATTTCAGCACCACAACTCAATTACTGTCAAATCGCAACCAATTTCAACTTCAAATTAAGATATATAAACATATCTATAGAGTCCTTAATCCTTAATCATTTAAAAATGGCTAAACTGGGTATAATTGATTTGTGAGAACGCATGTAACAGACAAAAATATATATATATTTATATATTTTAGATCAGGATCAGCTGCCTAGTATTTAACCATGTACGTGCGTTGGCTTAACGCCGATGTGGGGATGTAAGCCAAATTTCTAAACACCAGCACTACACGGAGTCCAGGATACTTCCTAGTCGAGCCCACTCCACCAGAATTTTGTAACTTGTTTTCTATTGAATTTCCCTTCACACTCGAGAGTAACTGTAAAGAAAAAACCCTTGGCCCGCAGCCAAGTCAGTGATGCATCATAAATAAAATGATATAGCAGTTCCTGTCCCATAATTCATTGTGTGAAAGGCAACTTGCGTACTGCATACAAAATGCACTTAAATTACGCATCCGCCGCGTGTGACAACGGAGAAGAGTCCGTCATATAAATAATAAAAGAAAACACATATATATGCAAAATTTATCACTTGTTGGCACTAAACGGATTTAAAGGCTGCAATTTCTATACACTTTTTGGCCAATGGGTTTCTATTGAAAAGCAAAAATACCACAAAAGCCATTTTAAGTAAGGGACATCGATGCTTGCGGCTTGCTTTCAATCGAGCTTTTCCACACATTTTTGATGGCAATGCAAATAAAATTCGCCACTGTTTGCCAACCAAAATCAAATTCACTTAAATTATTCAAATGTCAGCGAAATTCATCGCAATGTTTGTGCACTTGAATAATGAGTGGAATATTTAATTAGCTGCCATTAAGTCTTAAATAAATTAATAGTTTAGCCCTGTTTAGGCAGGTGTGAATATGGCTAAAATGAGAAAAGTAGAGAAGTGAAGAAAAAATAAACTTTGTTTTATTGTTTGTACAATACCGGAAGACAGCTTTCATCAATTCCTGTTTAAAGTGAACGCAAAGTTTTTCATTTGCCACAGCGTTAAGCAGGAAAAGTAAGAAAACTCTAATCGAGTGGGCTCGACTGGAAGATACCCTGAACTCCTGAATTACAGAAGAGCTCGCATGCACATGCATTCCAAAATGCGAGAGGTAAACATATATATACACAAAAATATTATACCCTGCTCACCCATCTTCAATGGACTGAGGGTATAAAAACTCTTCAAGCTCTACGTGGCCCCCATCTATGTGTTGGATGTATTCCAGCTCGAAATTAACAAGTTCATATGTCAGAAGTGATAACATCTTCATACTTCCAGCCCATCCGCCCAACCACTCCCTCCCCAATGTGTGCGTCCTTATCATCTGCCACACATCACCAAAAGGCAGTCGAGGTAAAAGGCAGACGCGGCGTATGCGTGATATATATGAATGAATATGCGCCAGTTGGCTGCCTTAACTGTCTCTCATTTGCATGACTTATTTCCCGTTATTCTTGCCGCTGCTGTTGTTGTTAATGTTATTGTTGTTGTTGTTGTTGTTGTTGTTGTTGCTGCTGGCGCACTTTAAACTCTTATCAAGCGTAGCCAACACTTCATTAATTGTCTAAAATTAGCCATAAAGCAAGCAAAGCAAGCAGCTAGTCTTCTCCTAACTGTTGCTGTTGTTGTTGTTGATGTTGTTGTTTTTGCGAGCTGTGCTTTTATAGCACACTCCCTCACGTAGCATCAACGCACTAAATTTATCAAACTCCTCGCAGCGCAGCGCAGCGCAAGTCCCGTTGCCTTTGTTTGAAACCAATTCTCTAGTCAACAAAAACAAAAACAAAAAGAAAGAGAAAGAGAAGAACAAAAGCAAAATGCGCGTCGCTACGGTGAAACAGTTTTTTTTTTCACTTTATCTTTTTGCAGCTGTTGTTTCTTATTCTTCTTTTTTCTGTTGAATACTCCACTCGTTGCTCATTGAAGTGGCCTTTGATTTGCGTAGTGCCGTATTTTATGATTTCTTCAACGCAAAATAAAATAATTTGCGTAAAAGCTTTAGCACTGAGCTGCACAAATTTCCGGCTTCCGAATGCCAAATGGTTAACCACAATAGCAAAACAAAGTGATGAGGGCAGCAGTAATAGAGGGAACAACTAGTCGCGGAAGTGACCGACCAGCAAATACCCTAAGCTAGTTAATGCTTCATACAGTGCTGCCGTTTATCAAGAGGCGAATTTTTTGTCTCGAACTTGTTGTGTTCGAAAATAGCTCGCAGGTGTACAACTATGTTGAAACGAACTTTTATGTTCTTTGGTTTTGTTTCTGCTTATGCTTGTTCGAATATGTTCGATTATGGATTCAACTGCTTGAACGAACATCTCTTGTCAAAAACATTGAAAGCAAGGACACGCGTCAAAACCGACAATAAATTTTTGTATTTACACTCTAATGGGAGTGTTCATTCGCTGCATTATATTTACTAACTTGTTTTGCTATTATTATATTTACTGTTTTTTTTTTTTTTAACTATTTCTTGTTTTTCCGATCGTTTTTCCGCTTGCATGTTTAGTCGATCAAAATTTGTATGAAATATGTTCGACCAGACCAATGTTCGTCTAGCTAGTATGCAATTGTGTCAAGCCATGAAGTTTGACAAACAAGTTCGCCTGTTGATCATCATTGAACGAAGGAATAAAGTCAAGACATCGAAAGCCCGATTCAGCTGGTGATTAAGAATATAAAGACAAGAATGAATACGAATATATATTTTTAATTTTTATGGACTAAAGGGTTCTTCGTTATACAAAAACATAACTAGACCGCTTGTCCATGTTCAATGGGTATATTGTATAAGCAAGAATAAAAGCAAAACTTTAATTGTGTACTTTTTCCCAGTAAAATATATGTATATATCCCAGTATATATTATATATATACATACGTGTTCAATTCTGATTGTATTATGCATATGTATATATATTTATATATATATATATATATATTATATATATATCGCACAGCTGTTCAGTTATTCCCAAAGCCCAACCATGTTTCGTATTGTAATCTTATAAAACAAAAGGAGAAGAACAAAAAAAAAACTGATAAAAAAACACAGTTTCAAAGGGCCAACCGCTTGATGTTTGGGCCATGTTTTTTGTTTTTGTTCTTTTTTTTATTATTATTTTTGTTGCCTAGGGTTAAGACAGGGACCACAGCGATTTGTGCCCTTGGTGACTTTTGGCATTTTATGTCAACAATATGTGGCTGAAATAGTTGTGGCTTTCATTTGATTTCTTTTCACTTTTTGTTTCACCTGTTCTGCTCTTAAATTTTCGTAGACATGGCCAACAAGCAGAAGCTTTGGTAACATATTTTATAGCATGTCTTGGGGCTGGCTTTTTAAGTTTTGAAGTTCGAGCTATTGCGTTTAATAGCCCAACGCTCTCGACCCTGATTGAGCGTCAAGTTGTTAAACTTAAGGAGTGCCAAGTGCTGCTCTCCCCGATTATGGCCAATAAAACACGCATGGGGGAGGAGGAGAAGAAGGGGAAGGAGTCCAGGTAGCAGAAAACAAAGGCTAAAAAATTAAATAAGAACGTTCCTGGCAATGGTCAGCCTTAAAAATAATGCTCGCCAAGGTGTGTATGTATGTGTGTGTGGGTGTGCAACAAAATGGCACGCCATGGAGTTGGCCAGGTTTATGAGCTGTTGGCTTTAAGCTGCTCTGACATTTAAGAGATTACCGTTACACAAGCCCCTTGGCAAGTAATGAGCGCTGCTTGCAATTAGGCTTAAATAAATTGTTTTATTTCATTTTGTTATTGTTGTTGTTGTTTGGAAAGTCTAATAAATATATATAGCTCACATTAGAGTTTAAATTATATATGTATGTGTAGATTTTACACCCTTGTCTGTGTAGCTTTTTAACTTTTATTGGATATGTGTAACGCATAGATATAGACGAATTCGAGAGTATATGAGATATCAAGCAAACTAAGAGAGTTATCGAATATATGAAATAAACTTGAGCTTTGCGTTCTGAAGATGGAGTATCATATGAAATATTAGATATCCAACTCTTATAGTTTTCGGGATGTACAAATTCGTACATAGAGAAAAACTTTAAAATGGACAAAGCTTCATCAATTTCAACTGTTGATATACACATCCATTGGTTGCGCCACGCCTTCTTCAGCCCGTGACATACTTTCCACAAAACTGATATATAACCATTTAATCCCATTTCCAATGGATTCGGGCTACAAGAAAAAACGCACTCATAACTCAGATTGCAAAACATCCTTTAGCATGTTTTATTTTAACCATCAATATTGCACGTCCCGTGCTGCAGACAGCTCCTCCAGACCCTCCGGTTGCACTCCTCTCCACTCCTATCCACTCCATGGATGTTGTTGCAAGCGTAATTGGAATTGTCAGCGGTTGGGTTCCGCTTGTCGTCGTCCTATAACGAAGCCCAGCTGGTGGCTGCATTATCAGAGCCAAAGGCAGGCGGCATATAATGCACATAATCAAGTGGCCAACAGCAGCCAACAGCCAACAGCCAACAGCCAGCAGGAAGCCAAAGAAATGCACAGCGATTGCGTAATCCACATTTAATTAAGTGGTCTGCCATTGAATAAGTTGCTTTGATATCATCTGGTTCCATTGTTTTAGGAAATAGTCTGGAATAGCCGGGAAATGCATGTGTTATCCAACTTTCTAATGAAAGGAAAAGTTCATCATTCCCATTTTCAGGATGGTTTCAATATATCGCTCTGATATATTTCATTTTGAAGACTGCTCAAAAGTAAAGTATGTTGTTTATAGAGGAAAAAGAATTCAGGAATTTATAATGCTGAAAAATTATGACAAATTAGAATAAAGTATATTTATAAATAAATTATTAAATAAATCTATAAAGATATATAAACACAATTTGTATTTCCATTGAAATTTAAAGTTAAATGTATTTATTAATTATATTTCATTTAATATTAAATACATACATATATAATTTTTACAAGTTCGTAAAGCTACACAAAAGTTTTCACCACATTTACCAAGTTTTTTATTTGAAATATTCTTGTTATCGGGAATTAATTTTTCGTACATACACATATCGTATCAGATTCTAATACAAGGTCATCTACACATACATATACATATACATATACATATACATATACATATATATATATATATATATATATTTTTTTTTTTATATTTTGTTTTATATTATATTTTGAATTGCCAATTAGCACATTACATATATATATATAGATATATATATATATTATTAAGCCATGTTTGGATTTTATGTATTCTCTTCCGTTTCGCATTTCGTTTTAATCGTAAAACATTAGAAATCAATCGAAAAGTGTTTAATATATATGTAGAGTAGTAAATCAGATGGTGATTATTGGCTATATCTGGCTTGCTTAAATTATCATAAAGTTTAGGACCTAAAAGCGAAAAAAATGTAACAAACAATTGCGGCTAAAGCATAAAAAAGTGAAACTAAAGCAAACAAAAACCAAAAAAAGGATTTCTTTAACTTGTTTGTTTCAAGCGTCAACAACTTTTTGTTGGATGTTCGATTGGAGCTACATCTGGAATTCGTCTATGGTATGCGTGGCATTAAAATAGATGGCTTGCTCTGGTTGAAGCGTATGAATTAAACAGAGATATATCAGCAGAGACTCCATAATAAACATGCACATAACATTGACGTAACCCTAGAGCAGCTCCTCGTTGGCATCCACAAGCAGTGGGCGTGGCAGCCTCTCACGTCGCCGTCGTGCGTGAAGCACCGCCTGCACCGCCAGATTTAGGAGCGGCTCCTCGTTATCCGCGACCTCCGCTTCGCCAGCAACACCGTCCTGAGCACGCGCCTCCTCGGCCTCCTGGCGTGCCTTCAATTCCTGTGCAGCAGCCGCTTGCTGCGCCTGCTGCTTCTTGCGGTGCTCATAGTTGACTAGGCGCTGACCCACCAGATACTTGTCCACTTTGATCGACAGATACAGCTTCTTCAGTTGCTTGATTTGAAAGAGCACAAAGCCAACGCTGCCCACAATGATGAAGCTAACTGGATAAACCAGCCTATAGATTCCGTGACGGACGTACGGCTCGCTGCAAAATATTGGCAATATCGAGTTGCTAATTACATAGGGTACAGCCAGGGCGAGGCCAAAGGTGGTAACCACCGGTACTGCCAGGTCACGCATCACAAACTTCAAATCGAAATCTCGCAGGCCATCCGTATAGGCGCGTTCCAGGGCACGCTTTAGATGCCAATCCGGCCCCATCAGGGTGAGTGCGATGGCAATTTTGGTGTATAGCACGCCCAGTGCCCAATCCTGCCACAAAAAGTGTATCGGAGTCTGGCGCCATTCCACACGCAACGGTATGACCACCACCAGCTCCAACAGCAGTCCAAAGAGTAACGGCACCAGCACAAATATTCCAAGGAGTGTCAAAACAGGAAGCGCATATTGGAGTGCCACACGCGCCCATTGCTTCAGCTTGTTTACGATGGCGGCACGTCCCTGGGGCAGAAGCGTAACCACAACGGCAATGCCGCGGGACACAATCCAGCAGAGATAGCCGCCAATCTCGGCCGTGTAGAGTTCATGGGGTCGCAGCAAACGTTCGTTTTTGCGTGCTGCCTCCGGGTCGGCCAGAGGCATGTCCGTCGGCACTGGCGGAGCAGCCTTGTCGCCCGGCTGACCAGTCCACAGCATCATCAGACGTCGGCCAATGTAGACGGGCACAGTTAGTATCAGCATTGCGGCGCATACAATGGAGAAGCACATCAGCGAGAGCAGCGCGCACAAGCGCAGGGAGAAGAATGTTGGACGCTCGTAAGGTTGAAAGGCGACGGGTACATCGCGTTGCATAATCGCCTGATGAACAGCGGCCAAATTGCGCAGCGGTGCGGGCTCCGGCACCGGAGGTGGTGGCGGCGCTGCGGCAGCCACTCCGGCCCCATCCGCTGGCTGGGCAGCCGGGTCGGCCTCGTCAGTAGCTGCCGTCTCCGGTGCGGGCAGCAAATAGCTTCTTATGCCGAGCAACCAAGCCACAGCCGTGCACCAGACACGTAGTAATCCCTTTAGCCAAATACGGGTTTGGGTTTGTTCGAAGAACCCAGGCAGAACAATCTGCAATAGGAAATACATGGGATTAGAATGAAGATGGGAAACCACGTGGCAAGTTTTTACTTACTTGTAGTAAGAGAAGCTGAAGGCTCAGATCATTCACTTCCGAGTCGCCGCTCAGGGCATAGGGCAAGAAGTTGGGCCAAACGACTTGGAGTATACGGATGGGCAGCCAGAGCATGAGCATAACGGTAAAGCCAAAGATCATCGCGGAGGCGACCAAGCGGCGTATGTGGCGTATGATGGGCACATGAATCATTTCCTGGATTGGACTGAAGTCGGGATCGTTGACATTGCGGAAGATCCAAAGGACACCAGGACGCAGAACCTCGCGCAGCAGCGATATAAAGGCGGCAAAGTAATAAACGTACACCATGCCAAACATCCAATGGACAAAGAGTGATGTGCCCGGTGCAGCCTTGAAGCTTGCCTTGCGATCTTTGAGGCTGGCATCAAGCAGTGGCAGCGAACAAATATCCAGCCACCAGCCGCAGATCAACGGCAGTACGCCGATCTCGACCACGGACAGCAACGAGACTTTAACCACAATGTAACAGAGTCCAATAAACCAGCAGATGCGACGCAACCGAAAGACGCGAGCGAAGAAGTGGAGCACAACCAGTGTTAGGCCGATGCAACAGTATCCAAAGAGCGTGGTGATCAGTCCATGGAAATGCAGCAATGGCTTTTCCGGCTGCAACAAAACCATTGAGCTCAATATAAAATTACCCACGCAATACGGACAAAAGGCGAACGTAAAGATAAACATGGTGTTCAACGAGATTATCCAAAAGACATGCTCCAAGAAGACCAGGGAACCATCCAGGCCAAGCAAACGCTCCCAGGTAAGCTCTTCGGCGGCACGATCCCACTCCATCGGATTCCAGTTCTGTTCATCGTTGTCGGCATCAGCAGCAATTCCACCAGCGGCGCCAGCGGCTCCGGCAGCGGGTTCAGCAGCTGGTTGCGGAACATCGCCCTCGTTGTCAGCCGGATTTGCAACAGCAGGCGCGGCATTGTCCATGGGCACATCCTGCGGTGCGTTGCCGTTATTGTTGTCATCTTGGACAGCATCTGGAGCGGCTGGTGGAGCAGCAGCGGCAGCAGGGGCGGCAGCGGGAGCAGCTGGTGCAGCCGCCGCTGCCGGGGCATCGTCACGCTCTAGCCAATCGGGTCCACCACCATGAAGAATTTGCTCACGCAACCAAACCAAGCCAATAAAAGACAATAGCGTACAAGTCACCACAAAACATCCACGAAAAGCATCCGCGGCCAGATTCTCCATGGAGAAGATGTCGAACGGCAGCGAGAGAATCATATCGAACGAGCTGGCCCGGAACAAATAGCGATAGGTGCGATACGCCGACAAAGGAACCACACCGAACCAGGCCATGCCCACCAGCGAGTAGTGCAGCCAGCAGCGAGCGCCCTCCAAAATCGCGGACATTAGACCCATGAGAACATCGCGCAGAGGAAGGACGCGCGGCATATCTGGCGCATAGATGGGCTGAAAGCTAAAGCGATAGCCGCACAGCTCACAGTATTCTTTGTGCGAGTATCGCATCCACTGCATCAGACAGTCCTGGTGTATGTACTTGATGCTGCCCGTGCAGATGCATGGATAGAAGAGCGGACGATCTGGCAATGCCTCGCATCGACAGACGCGACAAATGTCGCCCTGCGATAAATCATCCATTGCGATACGTCGGTTATCCTCTCTACTACTGTGCGTCGTCTGCTGCTTCCACCTTCCTATGGCTATTTGCCATTTGCGAAGTCCAATAGGCGCTCACTGATTGCACCCGATATTCGTATACCGTGTTTTGCTTGCTTGACCGACTAATTCCGCACTTGCACTTTTCTAGAAAACAGTCGAACAAACCGTCAAAGCGGAACTAACACTTGAAATTTGATTTTAGTGTGCAATCAAATCAATTGAACTTTTGATATTATAATTTTTTACGCCTGACGCGAATACGTGTTACAGTGTGAGTCTTTGCGTTCGTGTGTATGTGTGTTGGTATTTTAAAAAAATTTCTGCCTTAAGGGTATTCTTGTAAGTGAAAACTTTGGTATATTGAAACGCTTGTTCAGATCTTTATAATTTCCCACACAATGTGATATATTTCACGCCAACATTTGGATGTAACTTTTAGATTTATTTATCAGGGCTATTGCGATGAGCTTTACCAAACATGCGAGCTATAACAAAAAAACAAATATTCAAAATATTTTTAAATTTTGGTGTGCATGCTGTTCAGCGTTTAGAATTCAGAAGTCAGTAAGAGTATTAGGGGTTCGGAAATTCCAATAATGCACATATTTTTGGAATACTGAACTGTCAGTATTTATTAGTTGATATCGTATGGTCACTCTGGTAAATAAAAACAAAACAGCTGTTTCGTAAGTGTTGGTAACGCTGACATCTCAACTGTCGTACAACCTCGTAACTTGTTATTCGACGAAACAAAAAAAAATACAAAATATAAAATGCAAAGACAAATGGTAAACCTGCTCGAAAATGTGGCGCGACAGATCCGGAGTAATCAGCGAGCATTCTCTGTGACGCCAAACAAGAGGGAAATTTTTAAGGTGCAAAGCTCAGAGGACTTTGACAAGAAGGTAAAGAACAGCCAGGAACCCGTAATAGTGGACTTTTTTGCAACGTAAGCTACATTTACTCTCTAAGAATCTGTCGGTTACTCATCTCAACTCTTTTATCTTCAGTTGGTGCAATCCTTGCAAACTCTTGACGCCGCGCATTGAAAGCATTGTGGGTGAACAGGCAGGCTCCATAAAATTGGCTAAAGTTGACATCGATGAGCACAGTGAGCTAGCGCTGGATTACGATGTGGGCGCTGTGCCCGTTCTGGTTGTTATGCAGAATGGTAAGGAGGTGCAGCGCATGGTGGGACTGCAGGACGAGGACAAGATACGTGCCTGGGTAGCCACGGCCGTCAAAAATGCAAAGCAGTAGAAGTCCAGATTCGGACTTCACAAATGTGTAACTAAGCTTTAAAATCTTTTAACTCAAGAATCTGGGTTTTTTTTCAAAATAAATGTTATTACTCGTTGCAAACATATTTAACTACACGTAACTTAAAAGCTTAAATGGAGTACCAGCCCGGTGTTCCGGGTCTCTTCTTGTTGCGATCCAAAAACTTGCGAAAACCTGCTTTCGACTCATCTAGGGACTTTTCATCTTTTTCCTTTTGCTCTGCTTTATTCGCAAATAAATCGGGAAAAATAAACGCTTCAGTTCTGGGCTGCAAAAAGAAGCAAATGTTACTTGGGTTCCAGCTTTGCTTCCCAATAGGCTGCACTCACCATGGTTACATAAGCATATTTGACATCGTCTTTTTTGGTAACATAGCCGTACGTTTGATCACGTTTGGTCTCGCCCAGCGCAATACGTGTGCGGACATCCACCACGGGCACCTTGTAAATCTTTTCCAAATAGTTTTTCACATCGTGTTTTGTCATTTGCGTCGAAACGGCAAAGGTAACAACATTTGCCGGTTGCTCCTCGGTGGGTCGCACCAGTTTCATCCAAAAGTTGGGCAAAAAAACCCGCAGCTGTGGATTACCACGTTGATAAATTGGATACCAGCGCGTAGACATAACTCTTAGTTAAATTTTTTATACAAAAAGGAATTGAAAATGATTACAATTGAGTAACAAACGCGGCTCAGCTGTTTTACCTGGAAAATATACCAAGTTACACAGCAAATACGCACTAAAAAATCCCTCGCACGTGTTGTGCACAGCTGATTTGGCAACACTAACAAAACAGTTCGAAAGTGTTATTTGAAATGGTCAAGCTGAAAAAGAAGAAGGCATTTACAAAGCCACTCAGCCGTAAGGAACAGCGAAAACTTAAGCAGGAGACAAAGAAGAACAACAAGAGAATATACCATGCGGATAAATCAAATGGAGCGCAGCGTGTGGCAGAAGCAGCGGCGGCTGCAGCCTTAGCAGCGAGCAAAACGACTAAAAAGAAGAAAAAACCCAAAAAGAAGCAACAGCTAAACCCGGAGGATATTCCTCGAGAAGAGCTGCTGGCTGGCGAGGTGAATGAGGACGATGATGAATCAATAGCCTCCGATTTCAGTGATGCAGAGGTGGACGCTCTGTTGCCAGCCGGGCGTAAAGTGGAAACATTCGAACCTCTTGGCAGTAAACCCAAAAAACACGGCGGAATCCAGCGAGCCGATGAGATGGAAGTACGTAAGCGTGAGCTGCGTCAACATAAAGAGCTCCTCACGAAATCACGAAAAAATCGAATGAAGCAACTGAAATTGGAAAATGAAGACGAGGACAAGGAAATTGCTAAGCTTGAAAAAAAATTGAAGCTTAACAAGAGTAAAGACAAGAATCGTATGGTGCGCAAAATGTTCAACGATGGATTGGACTACCTGCTCGATTTCGTGTTGGACGATGAAGAGGAGAAACAAAAATGGGAAGAAAAGCAACGTCGTAAGAAGGAACTTAAAGAGCAGCAGGAGAAGGAAGAGGCAGGCATGTGGAGCGATGAAGAAGATGAACCAATGGACATGGGAGAAGCAGACAGCGAAATGGAGGAAGGTGAAGACGAAGAACTGTCAGAGCAAAGTGGCATGGATGAGGATGATTTGGAATCCAATAGTGAAAACGAGCAGGATTCAGAAGAACCTAAATGTATGTTATATGGAGTCCTGATTTAGTTATTCCATTTTAGTTGTATAATTTTTTACAGACAAAGAGGACATTTACGGCCGACGTCGTGATGCCGAAGGTAATATTCTACAAGATACTGCCGAAATAGATGCAAAAGTTACCGGTCAAAAGTATATACCACCACATCAACGAGCACTTCTCGCCGCCAGCGAAGGCTCCAGTGCTCAACAGGCAGAGCAACTGGCACGCTTGCAGAAGCAATGCAAGGGCTTGCTCAATCGGTTGTCCGAGGCGAATCTTCACAAAATTTCATCAGGCATCGAGACGCTGTACATGAAGAACTCGCGATATAACATGAATGACACATTAACAAAGCTCTTGCAGGAAGCGCTGATGGGTCGGTCTCGCGCCAATGAGCGCATGGTCCAGGAGCACATGGTGCTGCTGGCATTTCTACATGCGCACATTGGCAGTGAAATAGGCGCGCATTTTCTGCAAACATTCGTAGAACAATTCGATGGATATGTGAAGGAAATTGACACACTGGATGTGGAAGATAAGCGTCTTAACAATCTGGTTCTAATCCTGTGCTACATGTACATATTTAAGATCTTTGAGCAGCGTTTGCTACTGGAGCTGATTGCCCGACTTGCAGGCAGCCTCTGTGAGAAGTCAGTTGAATGCCTCCTGTTGATCTTCCAAACTGTTGGCTTTCGTTTGCGTAAAGATGACCCATTGGCCTTTAAGAATATGATGCAAAACGTGCAATCGCAAATTGCGGCATCTCCGATGGAACTAAAAGACAATCCGCGTCTACGCTTCATGGTAGACATTCTGAACGCTGTGAAAAACAATAACATGAGCAAATTGCCGCAATATGATCCTGAGCTGGCAGAGACGTTACGCAAGCGCCTTAAGGGAATGCTACGAAATGAACGTTACGTTGTAACGTTGAACATCACCCTCGAAGATCTACTGCGTGCGGATAAGCTAGGCAAATGGTGGATAGTGGGCTCAGCATGGGCGGGCAATTTGGCCGAAATGGGCACCGCTCAGGCGGAGCAAGAGAAACAGCGTGATAAGCCGGGAACTGAACGCTACTCAGAAAAGCTGCTGGCGCTGGCCAAGAAGCAACATATGAACACCGCCGAGCGACGGAACATTTTTTGTATCATCATGAGCGCTGCCGATTATGTGGATGCGTTCGAAAAGATTCTTCATTTGTCACTGAAAGATCAGCGAACTGTTGCCTACGTAATAATTCATTGTACAATCAATGAACGCCGCCCGAATCCCTACTATGCACACCTGGCCTTGAAATTCTGTCAGTACAATCGTAAATTTCAGTTGGCTTTTCAATTTGCGAGCTGGGATCGCATCAACGACATCGAAAGCCTTTCCAAAGTTCAGATACGCAACTTCGCCACGTTTCTGCAACAGCTAATATTATCTTCCGGTCTGCAGTTGTCCGTTTTGAAAGTGGTGGACTTTATGCAATTGCACAAGCTTAGTTTCTATTTCATGCGCGAGATTATGACGCGCCTGCTCCTGTCCAATGAGGAAAGCCAAGTCTATCAGGCGTTTGAACGCATAACCAAGAACTCTAAGCTGCAACAATTTAAGCAAAGCATACGCTTGTTTATGCAGCATTTTATGATGGAGAAGCTGGAGGAACACAAGGAAGAACAACAGCAGCTGCTACGGAAGCGGATTGAGCATTTGGACAAGCTATTAGCTTATGTTGATTTGTAAATCAAACATTTTTTCTAATGTTTATTAAAACCTAATTATTAACAAGAACGCATTTTAGCTATTCGTATTAAACTATAAACTAATGTTTAATCAAAACTTTGCAGTAGGTTGCGCGCTCGTTGATAGCGTGTTGAATCTACAATCGCTTGGCGCTCTGCATCATCGGTGAGTTGCTCACACTGTTTGTCCATTTCCTGGATGGCTTCTTCGGCCAGTTTAGTGATTATTGACTTCGCTGTGCCTTTTGAGCCTGCCAGATACTCCAAGGCAATGGGCCAAATATCTGCGCTCAATTTTTTTTCATTAAAGGCGGTTTGTTGAATTGAAATCTGCCGTAGTTTTTCAAACTTCCAATCTTGCCTACTGTCCCGCCACTTCCGCAGATATTCCTCGTTCCGCTTGCCTTCCTTGTCGGCACTTTGATCTTTTTGCAACTCTAGCCGCTGCAAATGTTTCTGTTTTTTCTTTTGTCTTACTGTAACAATGGCATTTGAGTTCTCCGGCTTGGCAGCCTCTTCCAGCAGCTCGGCTGAAGGCATGTCGTCTACCTCTTCATCCTCTGCGTCTTCTTCTTTAGACTCAATTATTTGTTTACTGCGTTTTTCTTTAATACCACCGTTCTCCGACTGATTCCTGCGCTTAGATGCCTTAGCTGTGATAATAAATTTATTAATTTCAATATTTGCGTTTGTTAAAGCAATAGTTTTACTTTTGCGGGGAAGCTTATCCTCTGTTCGTGTTGCCACCTGCTCCTCCACGATTAAACTTTTGTTGGCCACTTCGTCGTCGCTGCCTGTGGGCTGCGCTTCATGTTTGCGTTTCTTGGCCTTAGGCTTTTGCTTTTTTACTTCCAATTCGGTTCGTGCCATATTTGTCGTTTTGATTTGATTTCCAACTAAATTTAAATTATTTTACTCGCTTCATGTGCTCTTTGTTGTTTTTGGACCTAAATTTACGTACAGCCAACTTCACGTGAGGGAAAATCGCGCGCAGCTAACTTCATTGCGGTCACGTTTGCGTTCTGTCAAGAGAGCTACAAATTGCGTGCAATAGAAATGCTTGGTTGATTGTTTGGAAACAAAATTTAATCTTATCGCTGCGTTGCGCGCGTACATTGTACGCAATTGATAGCTAATGAGGGAGGCAGAAACACGACGCATATCAAAATGCTGCTACTGGAGCTGAAAATTCTAACGTTGAACATTTGGTAGGTTGTTTTTGTATTTTTGCTCGATTTGGTCACGCGGCTAACACTCATTGGCCTTGCAATTGCCTGCGTTGCCAAAATCCAATTATAATTTTAGGGGTATTCCACTTGTCTCCAGTGACCGTGCGCCACGAGTAGAGGCCATATGCAAGGAACTCAACGGTGGGCAGTACGACATTGTCTCCTTGCAGGAGGTTTGGTCACAACATGATAGCGAGCAACTGCAGCAGGGTACATCAAGTGTGTTGCCATATTCACACTATTTTCACAGCGGTGTAATGGGCGCAGGTCTACTAGTGCTCTCCAAGTATCCGATTTTGGGCACGCTGTTCCACGCCTGGTCCGTCAATGGCTATTTCCATCGCATACAGCACGCCGACTGGTTTGGCGGCAAGGGTGTGGGTCTCTGTCGCATCCTGATTGGCGATCAAGTCGTACACCTGTATAATGCTCATCTGCATGCAGAATATGACAATGACAACGACGAGTACAAGACGCATCGTGTAATTCAGGCTTTTGACACGGCTCAGTTTATAGAGGCTACGCGCGGAAACTCGGTGCTCCAGATACTCGCTGGTGATCTCAATACACAACCACAAGACATTTCATATAAGGTGCTGCTCCTTACCTCCAAAATGACAGACAGCTGTGCCTCGGACTCATTTCGGACGAATGAGTGTGGCAGGAACTCGTACACATCAGCACGAGCACTTGCAAAAAATCCACTTGGTATACGGATAGACCACATATTTGTGCGAGGCGCGGATAACGTCAATGCGGAGATTGTCGACTATAAGCTGCCATTTGCAGAACGCGTGCCTGGACAAAAGTTCAGTTACTCGGATCATGAAGCTGTGCTGGCCACACTAAAGCTCACTCGTTTGCCAATGGACAGCGGTTCAGGAGTAAACAATGCTGTAACCATGGAGCAAGTACAGTGCAATCTTGCTGAAGCAGTGTGCCACGTACAGGACCCCTTTGCCGGAGATACTGTAAAGATAGCCGAAAGCCCAGTTGGATCCAACACTGGCGAAAGCAATGGCTGCATGACAAATCTTCAGCAATTGCCTGCTGCACGCACCGCAGCTCTGAACGAAGCTCTAGCTCTGTGTGAGGCTTCCCTGTTGCAACTTAACACTGATCGTCTGTTGTATTACAGTGCAGCAACAGTTCTGTTTGTCATCCTTGTACTCCTCGTTGAATTCGCTCCACCTGTGGGACTTAAAACCATTTTTTTACTACTGAAATTTATTGTGTTTGGCGTCATACTGTTTTGCTTGTTTATGGCTTCCATTTGGAACTACATGGAGCGTAATGGAGTACTCCAAGGAAAGAAATCAATGGAGGTGATGCTGCAGCATGCACAGAAGTATGAATACTTTTATTAATGTGGACATAATTTATCCATTAACTGTAACAGCTAGAAAGCTCAAGAAGCATTTACAATGTAGCACTTGCTATATTATATATACATATATTTATACATGTTGATTAAGTTAATCATTAAGATCTGTCCCTGCTGTAACATTCAATGCAATAAAAATGGTCTCTTTCCCTTTTTAAAATTCAACTTACACAGTGAGTAGCAAATAGATTTTATTATTATCGGCTATCGATACAAATGTGAGTGGCCACAGCTCGCTTATCGAAAATCGATACAAAGGAGAGAGGCCACCGCAACAGCTCCCGTTCCAATAAAAAAATTTTATTTTGCAAATATTAAATGAAAATTTGCATAAAAATTGTTGTTATTCTAACCAAGAGTGTTAAATACAATATATTTGTTGAGTGAATACAATTGTTGGTGTTTTTGGCAACAAACAAGGATACAGCACGCACTTGACCTCCATCTGAGTCACGGACCAACCCAAAACCAAAACAAAGGCAGACAACAAAGACAATGAACAAGCTGCCAGGTGCCAACTTGGAATTCGTGCGCGAAGACGATTTTGTCGAGTATTATATATTTCCCAAACTAACGGACGTCAACGAGTCCGATGAGGCTGAAATTCGGAAGCAGTTGGAGCAAATACGCGCTGACTGCATGTCCATAGTGGAAAAGAAAGTTGCCGAACGCTGTTATATCTGGAACAAGGACGAATTTCAGTTGCAAGCACGCACGGGCAGCGCTGAGGAACGTTTACTCAACGAGGAACGCAACAAGGAGGAGGAGGAGGAGGAAGAGCCCGAGGGTAAGTGCATATTATTTATGAGCCCTATATTTAGATATAGCAAACTGCTCTCATTTTAGGAACTTTGCCGCCCCATTTGCATGGCGTCACACACTACGGGGACAATATTGGCGACGAATGGTTTATTGTTTATCTTTTGAGCGAACTGACCCGCTCTCGAACGGATTGCATAGGTCGCGTATTCGATGGCGATGGCGAGTTTCTGCTCATTGAGGCAGCAGATGTGCTGCCCGACTGGGCCAGTCCGGAGACGTGCGAACAGCGCGTCTATATTGTTAATGGCGGCCTTCAGTTGTTACAAAACGGAACCAACACCAACGATAGCAAGCGCATGCCTATGGCCAGTGCTGTCCAACGTATACGTCTAAATCCCACACTGTATCGCTGCTCCCGTGATATACAGAACTGCATTGAGGCGCGTCTGCAGGAGTTTCAACCAGCACAGCCTCATGCTTCCCTTCATCGGCAAATAGTGCAGCTGCCACAAAATGCAGCTGAGTTACTTAAACAACGTCCTGGTCTAGTGGCTTCGGCTGTGCGCGCCTTTTGCGAACGTGACACCCTAGATACAAAGGCATTACGTACTATGCGCTACTTTCCGCCGGAAACATCACGCAAACGCACAAATGTCGTCTTCACACGTTATCTGTATGCCATGATAATGCACAGCCAGTATATACCGGAGAGGCGACTGGGCTGGCAGCTGACGGACGCCGTGGCCAATCCAGAGTGTTATAAGGAGCAGCTGTTGGGCGTGAAGCTGGCTAGCGGTCTGGAAATACTGGCTAGCCAGGCAAAGCGCGCAGCCGAGCATCTGGACGATAAATCGCCGCCATGGCGAGCGTATTTGCGAAGCTTGCAGGGCAAGGGTTACTTTAGGGACAATATTGAGGGCAGTGCTGAGTATGAGCGACTGCTGACTACGGCCAAGGAGTACTTCAAGAGTAACCAGGAAAGATTTCGAACTGCACCACTGGTTGGTGCCGAAATAGTTGAGCTTCTCTTGAACACAGGCGATGGCAGCGCCTCGGAGCAGTTGCGAGACGAGGAGAACAACCTACTACCCAGCGACTCGGATGACTGGTTAAATATCACAGCCGAGGATCTAGATGCGATGCTGCAGCAACGATATGGACCTCAAAAGCTGTACAATCCCAATGGCGATATCAATGCTGAAGAATTTACCAAGCATCTGTCCCAATTCTTAGACAGACAGTCTAACTTTGAAGGCATTGAAACGCCGGGAGAAGCCGTCGACGATCTGGATTCGGACGATGATGAGCCGCCAGCTCCAGCAAGTGCAACCAGCAGCAATTCTAAGGTGAAGAAGAACGCTTCGATGCGCAAGGCATGCAAGCGGAACTCCTTGATACAGAGCGATGAACAGGACAGCACACATGTCCGCAATTTTCTAGACTTTGTGATACCAGAGGACAACTGGGACTCCAATTCAGATATGAGCGACTATGCCGATGAAGAGGATCTGCAGCGTAATTTCGATGCCCTGTCCAGTGCCACCGGTGGCGGCGAAGACAACTATCGTCTGGATCGCAATATCAAGGCTTACATGGAACAAATGGATCGAGAACTGGCCCAAACAACCATGGGCAAGTCCTTCCACGCAAAGAGTGGCACTAGCACCAACACTTCGCAGCATCACGCTTCCGAGGACGATTTCGATGACATTGAGGACTTCGAGCCGATTAATATAAACGTCAACACGCTGCGTAACATGATGGACAGCTACAAATCCCAAATGGGAGACGCAGGTCCTGTGTCCAATTTATTTACCGCTATGGGCGTGGGAATGTCCGCCGCGGCAACAGATGAGAAAGCCAAGGACTTATCAGAGTCAGCTGTCTAGGGCACAAAGAGGATCACATCAGCTAGCAATTAAGATAACAGACACATTATGTGCTTACATTAAAATTCGAATTATAAATCTATATATAAATATATGTGTGTATGGGTGCGTTTTTATAATAATAAGAAAATGCAACAGTTTATTCTAAACGCTAATCTTTGGATGCAGGCACAAAGTTTCCATAGTCTCTCCTGACTCGCATTGGCGAACCACCTTGCTGCGATTCATTCCGGCTTCTATGCTGATAAGGCCGATCCGAAGATCTATCTTCCCCGTTGCCACGCTCCCTGCGTGGATAAGCCTCATATCTATTTCGACGCTGATCTGTAATTGCAAATTATTAGAGGGTATGACTGATAAATCTGGTTTTCGTACCTCTGAAGCCACGATCGTTGTTGCTGTTGTGATTATTGTAGCCGCCACCGCGTCGCTGCCATCCGCGATCGCCACCTCTGCGGTGGCCATTGTTATAGCGATTGTTGTATGGACTTCCACATCCCCTGCCGCCTCCACCATTATTGCCATCTCCCGATCCACCACCTCCGCCGCCGCTTACCCAATTCTCAACCACCGGCGGCTCCGGCTCTGCCTTAGAGCAATGGGCCATAAATTCGGCATCATCTGTTGTGTAGCGTGAAGCGAATTCTTGTTCGCATTCATCTAGAAAGCTAATATCTCTGTCTGAGAGTCTGTTTATTTTACGATTCGGATCAACCATTCTTGAAAACGTTTGTTGATGTTTAACGGCTGGTATGCTGATCGCAGTGCTAGGCAAAATGTTATCCAGAATTAAAATTGACTGGTTGACTGCAGGGCTGCATTAGAAGACAATTTCGTTTGATTAAGTGTGATAACGATTGGTTGCAAATCCATGTATTATATAGCAGAAGAACAAATTTCAGTTAAACAGTTTTTGCACATTTTTAACGTACTATTATTAAGCAACACTTGTAAATATTTTCTGTTGGCCGTTTGCATTGCCCACACCAACCGTTAGCAGCATACATAGCTTAAGGGAATATCGCTAATCACACAGCATGAGTAACTGAAATAATTTATCGATATATCGGTATGTGGGTGCGATGTTAGTAGTTCTAGTAAAATGCGGGAGTGTTTTGAGTGCAGTTAATTTAAGCGATTGTAAATACTTCTACATGTCATTTAAGCTAAATATAATAATAATAGAATAAACGCTGGACATGCCACTGCATCGCATCCACAGAACAACGAGAGCCACAAGCATAAGCACGCGGGTCAACAAACACAAGCAACGTGCGCACCTTCAGAGCTGGCCATGGAGCAACAGTCTTCATTATCTGTGCGCTGGCTGCGCCGTTACCGCGTCTTCTTCTTAATTTTGCTTTTCATCATTGCCATCCAACTGTTTCTGGCCTACAAATCAGTTGACATTGATTTGGCTGGCGCACTGCGCACACAGCGCGATGTGCACGAGTCAGAGGCGCCGCCACCAGAGCCAATTGCTCCGCCAGTCCCTGTCCAGGCTAGCAGTAAGAACGGACGCATTACGTCTAAAGAACTAGGCTTCGAGCCCGAATGTGATATCAATGCCAAGGAAGCAATATCGGCACTGCAGCGTGCCAAGACGAAAGACTGCCGTCAACATATCGCCCACATAGCCTGTGCCATTCAAGCTGGACGCTTTTATGCGACCCATCTGCAGAGTAGCTGTCCGGCTGGCAATCATACGGCGAATGTGTCGTTGGGTTGCTATCGCGACGAAAAGGATTCCCGCCTGCTGGGCGGCTACTTTGCCAGCTTCAAAACGTCCAACTCGCCCAGCAGCTGTGTCGAGCTCTGCCTGCAATCCGGCTATCCATATGCCGGCGTGCAATATGCCCGCGAATGTTTCTGTGGCTTTGACACACCGCCCAGCTCCGCCAAACTGCCAGACTCCAGTTGCAATATGAAATGTGTGGGCAATGCCAAGGAAATCTGCGGTGGCTTCTTTGCCATGAATGTGTACGAAACGGGCATTGCTAGTAAGTGCATCCGTCCATCTATTCTATCAAAATTGTGGTGCTTATATAATGCTTAAACTATTACAGAGTTTACGCCACAATTGGCCGCCAGCAGTCCAGCCCCGGGGGAGGAACAGCGCGTCCGCATTGCATTTTTGCTGACGCTTAACGGACGCGCCCTACGACAGGTTCATCGACTGCTCCGAGCACTTTATGCGCCCCAGCACGTCTACTACATACATGTGGATGCGGTGAGTGATCGGTGCGAGGCGCGAAGCCGGATTTCGTAATTAAGGCGGGTTCTACAATTTGTGTTAATTGCGCGGAAATTGACGCCTCGCTGATGTAGCAGAAAATAAATTTTAAATTTTAAACAAGTGTTAGTGACACATAGGGTATTACGACAAGGTTATATAGTGCAGTATAGGGTAATTAGTAATTGTGTTATCTGATTACATTCAAAAAGTTGTACAATACTTGAAATGTCTTTCTATACTCTCTCTTACAGCGCCAGGATTATCTGTATCGCAAATTGCTTGAGCTGGAACCGAAGTTTCCCAACATACGTCTTGCACGCAAACGATTCTCCACAATTTGGGGCGGTGCCTCGCTGCTGACCATGTTGCTGCATTGCATGCAGGACTTGCTGCAGTCCAAGTGGGAATGGGACTTTGTGATCAATCTGAGCGAAAGTGATTTCCCAGTTAAGACGCTGGACAAACTTGTTGACTTCATGAGCGCGAATCGTGGCCGCAACTTTGTTAAAGGCCATGGTCGCGAGACGCAGCGTTTCATTCAGAAGCAAGGCCTGGACAAGACGTTCGTGGAGTGCGACACGCACATGTGGCGCATTGGAGATCGCAAGCTGCCTACCGGCATCCAGGTGGACGGCGGCAGCGACTGGGTGGCTCTATCCCGTCCATTTGTTTACTATGTAACGCATCCGGCTAAGGATGATGAACTTATGCAGGCACTGCTGCAACTGTTCCGACATACTCTGCTGCCAGCCGAGTCCTTCTTTCACACGGTGCTGCGGAACACAGAGCATTGCCACAGCTATGTGGACAACAATCTGCATGTGACCAACTGGAAGCGGAAGCAGGGCTGCAAGTGTCAATACAAGCATGTCGTGGACTGGTGTGGCTGTAGTCCCAACGACTTTAAGCCTGAGGATTGGACACGACTACAGGCCACGGAGCAGAAGTCGTTGTTCTTTGCTCGCAAATTTGAGCCGATTATCAATCAGGCTGTGCTGTTGCAGCTGGAGGAGTGGCTCTACGGGCCGTACACCAGCGAATATGCCAATGTGCACGGCTATTGGCAGTCGCTTTACCATCACGAGGATGTACATGGCGCTGGCGATGATCTGGCGCGCACTGTTGGCGACAGTCTAATGCGTCGATCAGCGAAGCTGTTTCAATTAAATCCACGGCAGCTGCTGGAGCTAACACACTACCTGCATCGGGATCAGTACAAGGGTTTTCTTGTACGCTACAACGCATTGCGTGGCAATGACTCAAAGGAGCTGCAGCTGGAGACACGCGTGAGGCCCGTGCAACATGGCAAAGTGGCGAAAAATTCACGTTTTACCAAGCGTTTGCGCAACTTTGAGGTTTCCACTGACTTCGATCAGAAGGAGCAGGTGGCCCGCAACTTTGCCAAACTGCTCGGACCTTACAGCGATCTCCTACTGAGTTACACATATCAGGGCGTTGTTGCCTCTCAGGACACTTCGCACTCGTACAATTTGACGCTGCTCTGGCTGGATCCATTGGGTCGTCTGCAGGACTTCAACGAGCTTCATGTGGAGGAGCCACAAATTGATGTTATCAATCACTCAAAGACGCTGCTTAAGCGACCTCTTACGCCGGGCATTTGGACAGCCAAGTTAATTGGACGTACATCCATTTATGCCCAGTTAAAGTTTCTCGTAGCTCCACTCGCTTATGCCAATGGCGAGCCGCTCAAATCTGTGACGGAGGCGCGAACTCAAAACGGAGGATTGTCTACGTCATTGCCCGAAGGTTTCGAGCTGCCCGTAGAGTGGCAGCAACATCTGCCCAATGAAAATGATGCGCATACACTCCGTCAAGACGCATTGGCCAAGGCGGAATTCATTGGCCAACCATTGCATGGCTGGATTGATGATATGGTCGGCAAATTCTTTCAGTTGCGAGAAACCTGCATTGTGGATGGAACCACTGGGCTGCACGAGTTGCCGCTATGTCGAGACACCGCCTGGAGCTCCCTGGCCGCGGACCCCAAGAGCGATATGGAGGCGCTACTCAAGCGTCGGCGATAGGCCAGAGTCATAGAATTTGTTAAAGCCATTTCGAAAACGCTACCATAGATCATTTTTGTTATTCGTTTTGTTTTGTAAATAGTTGTGAATGTCTCTTTGAGTGTGTTTCTAAACTATCGGTTTTCCAATCCTCTAAATACTTAAATGTCATAATTCTAATAGGAATTTTTAACTTTCGGATATCTGCAATATTTTTGCTCAACGCACACAAAACAAAAAGTAGCCGAAAAAGTTTACTTCGCCCTTGCATAAGCCTGTCAGTAAATAATTATAATACTTATTATTATATATATATCTTGTGCTATCTGCGTTACTTGAGCTTACACTGAGACTTAACAATTTTATGGAACTGTTTCAAGTTCTAAATACACGTATTTTATGAGATTTCGTCTAAACGCAACTTTGATTATTCATGTAGAACTGTAATTCAAAACAGAGATGTATATACGAACACGTTTAACTAGTTAGAATATCGACAATTGAGTTATAGCCTAGACAAAAACAATTTGGTTTACTGATCGAGCTTATGCGAGGAGGTATACAATTCGGATTTGCCATCTTAAGATTAAGTGTTTTTCCTTTAAATTCTGCACTTTGCCACATTCGAACTTTTCCGATTCAGATTCTGCACATTTTTAATGCACTTTATAAACCCTTTTCTTCTAGAATGTTGTTATATATGTAAAGTCGGAATGAGATTGGGACTTGCGACAGTTTGTGGTGTGAATGTGAGCAAGTTTTTAATGAGTATTACAAACATATTGTTAGGGTTTAAGTAACTATGCGATGCAATTGTAACACTGGACATACATATATCTCTACCATATAGTATAAAATTTGAACTATGCAACTATAAGATTCGTTTTCATTTATGCCGGAATTTCAATTCTTGAGCTCGTTCACAGGTATTTTATTTTTATATATTTTTTGTATTGTAGACTTAAATATTTAAAGCCAAGGCCATTTGTACTGCCGTTCGCTGTGCGAGCACGTTTTATATTACCAAATCCTCATCCGGATCCTCTTCATCAAAATCATCATTGGCATCTGGCGTGTAAATAATGTTGCCCTCTTCAGCTTCGCTGGTGCTGCAACATAATGCAACAGAGAGGTAAATAAGAATTAACGGCTTGAGGACTTGGTTAACTTACCGTTCATATGGCAATGTAAGCGCATTGCGCGCCACGACTTCATCCTCATCCAGCTCGATCTTAAACGTACGACCGGGATCAGTCGCGTTAACGGAATTATCTTGGGACTCCTTTATTGTAGTTGCAGCAGGGGAAGCATTTGCCTCGACGACGTCAGTCAGGGGCGTTACTTGGAACTCCGTCTTGGTAACTTGGCACTTGTAGCGCTTGTTGGTAACGCCGCCGCCCGGCTTGCGCGTTATCAGGGACAACATTGTTTCTGTTTCTAACCGAAGCACCAATTCGGCCAAATACTCACAACCGGCTAGTATGTATTCAGCGTCGGGATGCTGCAAGTGCTTCGGGGAAGCCCACAAGAACACACGACGCACATGCTCGCATCGGCGAAGCTTATTTAGAAATTCAAAGATATACGCAGGTGTCTGATAGCAGAGCAAATCGGACAGCGTTGGCAGTATAATATTGAAACCAGTCTTCGTCGCCTGGTCGGATGGATTTGGTCGATGGGTGTAGCACTCTTTAAGCAGTGTATCAAAGCTAGCCACGTGCTTGAGTTGAGTGCCAATTGGCAATGTCTTTACATCTTTGCCCTCGCCCTGCTCTTCTAATTGGCTGCCAATGAACTTTAGCGCTATGCGATCCCGATTAAGTTGATCTGCAATACAAAGCGATGAATGAAGCTTGTCTTTGAGAATCTTGCTTTAAAATTAACTTACCAATTATGAGAACGACCTTTTGATTGGTCACAATAAGATTGGAAAGCATGTTGCATTTAGTTGTTATAAATAAAAAAATAAAATTAAAGTGCAGTTCTTGTTGTTGCTAACCGTTAGAGATGTAAGCAGCATGGATGTTATCGATATGCTGACGATGCGATAATGAGGTTAAAGAAACGATTATTTAGCTACAGGTGGACGTAATCGTTCATCTCTACACCCAGCTGATATATGATACGACCGCCTTTTCCAAATGAGTAAACAATAATATTAATTTAATATGTAGGACCAGAGAGATCACTTACAAAACTCTTTAAAAGAAAGTCTAACCTTGAACTTATGTAAAGTTTCTGTAATGTTTTGTAAATGAGTAATGATTGACTGATAGTCGGTCATTGGCTCTGCCGTGCGGTGATTGCTGTTTATTTGATCTCATTTAATTGCTTTCTCTGCCGACGTCGACTTTAGTGCTGACGATGCGAAGCTGCCGCTGATTGTTGTGGTTGCTTTGCTTGGATCATTCAGTTGTGGTAAATATCGCTTCGCCTCTTGTGTTTTGGTTTTTTGGCAGTCGCGTGCTTAAAAAAAAAACGCTTAGTTCAATTTACAACGGATTGCCACATAATACCGTAAGTAATATTTTGCGATTTTAAACCAACTTTTTAAATCACAATATAAACAAAAGAATGAGTGTATCTTTAATTTATATTATACATGGATATACATATATGTACATATATCCAACAAGTAGTTAACCGAGATTGTGTGAATGTATTGCATTTTGTGTTAGTATTTGGTTCTTAAAGCTTTTGCGCGAAAGCTTTGCATGCTGTCGGCGTCGCTGTTTTTTTTAGAGGAATAGCGGGGCTTTCGCTGCCTTTGCAGATATTTTCGCTGCTTCCATATGGCCGAATTTTAGTATACGACAGCAACAGACGACATCCTGCGAACAACGCAGTTTGTTCAACAAGTGAAAAAAGCTGGCAAAGAATTTAGATAAAAATACTTGCAGCTCAATAATTTGTTTTACAAAAGTGTTGCAATCAAATAAATCCAATAAGCCGCTTAGCATTCAAAACAAACAGCAGCAGCAAAAAGGAAACAAGCAAAATTCAATCAAGCATACGCCATGCTGTTCTCGCTGGGTAAGTTGCTGCAATAGCGGGTGTGAAGCTGTGTGTATTCATATGCATGTGTATGTGTGTGTGTGTACGGCTTGCAGCTGTGTGCAATTATTATGCATAGAACATGTTATTAGGAAGCCAACACCTCAATTGAAATGCAGCTCAGAAAAAATTCCATTTCAATAGAATCGAAAGAATGTGCAGCTCTTCTCCCTTCCCTATTAATCGCTGATGCGTATGCCTGGCATATTAACAACAACAATAACAAGGTTGGGTTAGCCAATTGCGTGCCAATTTCAATTAGCCAGTGGCCAACAGTCTTCGCTCTCAGATGTGCATTCAACAAAAAAATATTAAATCAAATTAAACTATTAGTTAAATAATTAACAGACTTTATGAGCATACGAAAAACATTAAAAGCTTTTTTTTGGGCATCTACCACTCGCATGCGAGCAAGTGTTGTTGCCATTGCTGTTGGCAAAGCTTTGCGCTGCCAACGTCGCTGCGACGCTGCGTCTCTGCTCGTGCAAAGCGCCAACTTTGAATTCAGTTGCGCATTGCACTTGGAGGTGCACGGTTGTGGCTTTCCGTTTCGTTGTTTAAGTTTGCGTGCCGTCTCTGTCTGCTACTGTCTTTGGAGTGTTATTAATCATATGTCATTGCATGCAAATCAAAACTCGACAACCTGTTAGTCAGTGCAATTAGCTAACAATTCGTGTATTGATTTTATAAAGAGTGCAAACAGTTAATAGACAATGTCAAAGGATTTGGATGTTGAGCAGGCGGCGCAAGGGGCAAAGGCGACGACTTCGATTGAAGTCAAAGCTGAGCCTGTTGCTGTTGTCGAACCAACAACAACAACAACAATAGTGGCAGCAGCAACAATAAATGGCGATAGTAGCAGCAAGACGGACGAGGAGCAAAAGCAACAACCAGCGGCAACAACAATAACAACAATAGCGGAGCAAGTGCAACCAACAGTTGCTGCCGACGAATCAACCGCAAATAAAGGTACAACCACAACAATACTAACAACAACAGCACCAACAACAACATCAGCAAGCGCAACAAATAGCTCGGCTTTGGCTTTCAAAAAATCAACAGCTTGAATTAGTAAAAGTTATAATAAAACGCATACAACGGACAGCCGAACGAGCAGGACGGACAAGTGTAGAAAGAAAGAAATCCAAACACACACATACACACACACAAACAATCGTAGAGAGTGAGCGAGAGGGAGAGAGAGTGAGCGTTAGTGGGGGGCGCTTGAAAGACAAATGTAATTGCATTTCTTTTGCTCATCCTCGTGCTTTGCCTCCTTCTTTGGCATCTTCTATTCCTCTACTCCTCTTTCACTGTGTGTGTTTGCTCAGTCATCAACATTTTCGCACCAAGTTAAATTTCACTTTAGTTTTTCAGCATTTTTACTTCTACAACATATTTTTTTTTATTGTGCGCTGCTTTATTTATTTTACTTTTGCCGTTTTCAACTTTTTACGCTTTTCCAAAGTCATCGTCGTCGCATCTTCAAAAAGTTTTACTTTTTATGTGGATTATTTATTGTTTTTTTTTTTTTTCATGTATTTTCTTGTATTTTCTTTTGGCCATTACCTTCAAATTTTGCGCACGATCTGTTGCAACGCTTTGACGAGCAGCAACTGCAACACGGCTGCTTAACTAACAGTCTATTAATTATAATCTACATTTAAATAAATATTCAAATATTCCCTTTCATTTCACTGCTTCCAAAAATATTGAAACACCCAAAAATTTGTTGATTATATAACTGTGGCACGTGTCTTGTTGCAAGCCAGCAAAAAAAAGTAGACTGTGCCACATTTGGCTTATCGCTATTGACTTTGATTCAATTGAAAAAAAAAAAAGTAATAAAAACACGCATAATAAAAGTTTAATTTAAGCGTCTGATAACTCTATGTAAAATAAAAACCGTTATCTCAACATTCCAAGGTTTCTTTTTAAATAGGCAACTCAACCTGTCGGGGTCACAAACTATCCGTTGTACTCTATTCTACGATTATGTCAATCACTTATGTTCAATTTATAAATTTCTTTTCTGTTCTATAAACTAGATCAACAAAATAATTCATAACGACATTCAAAACTTAAACAAATATAGGAAATATTCGATTTTTAATCTTTTACATATAATGTTTCTAGTTCTTCAATTTACCCACATAAATATTTAAATATATTTCAATACCAATTCCACATATTGAAAGCTTAACAAAATATAGATATTTGAATTTATCTTTGATATATTCAAATTTCTGTAATTTCTATCAATAGGTCTACCAAACAGTCTTCTAGGTATTCCGTTTAGTTATCTATCTCAGTTCTACAAATTTGTATTCCAAACATGAACACAAACACTTCAATTTATCAAAGAAGCGCAAAAATTTTTAATTCATTTGCAATTTTTGTCTTCTCTTTTTGTTCTGTACATCTCTTTTATTATTTCTCCACCGCTTTCCCTGCCTCTCAGCAAACATCTACAGAATAGATAGATACACCCCGAACAATGCTATTTAAAGGTATTTGGTATCATTTTGCCACTGTCAAAGATTGTCGAAGCGGTTGCTAGACAATGTTTACACGCACTTCTGAGAAAGATAAGGGAGTCGCAGTGAAGGTGCAGGCCAGTCCGATTCTACAGTTTATAATGTTAGAAACACAATTACAATATCAGTTTAGGCCCGTCCACTCTATTCCGGTCTGGCCATATATTATATAGAGTGGGTAATATAATAATCGTATTGCCTTGATCCGTATCAGAGCGTGCTGGTTGTTTTGTTTAGGGATCTCAGCTTGCCGACGGCGCTGTTAACCGAGGCTGTGTTTATCGATGGATCGCTGGAATTACAACTTGGTTTATATGTCTCGATCGGATCGAGTCGACTGCATTTTGTTTTGGTATCATGTGTCAGCTAGCGGGAAAGCGTCGTGTCAATTACCACGAAGTGTGGCTTGAGATTCTTAAAACAGATCAAAAATATATGTATTAAACATGTAAGATTGTTCTGTCTTTTACTTTCGCTTCTTTATCTAGTATATTATGGAGTTTAAAATTAAATCAGCCTTATAAAGTATGCCTACTCTGCGGCAAACGAGTCACTCACTGAATATCTAAGAGACTTTTATTTGTTGGATGTGATAAATTTATGAAAATAATTACAGGGTATTTCGTAGTCGACCATAAGTTTATCTACTTTTAGCTAAACGCGACACTTAAGAGCTAAGACAGATTTGTTTGTTGAATGTGCAATATTTTTGAAAATCATTACAGGGTATATCGTAGTCAAGCATTTGCTTATATACTTTTAAACAAACAGGATAATTAAGAACTAAGAGAGCTTTATATACATATATGAAATATTTATAAATGATTACAGGGTATTTTGTAGTCGAGCAT
Source organism: Drosophila pseudotalamancana (assembly GCA_037075185.1). Taxonomy (NCBI): domain Eukaryota; kingdom Metazoa; phylum Arthropoda; class Insecta; order Diptera; family Drosophilidae; genus Drosophila; species Drosophila pseudotalamancana. The sequence continues at coordinate 183,622 of JBAMCK010000052.1, read as the reverse complement.
ACGTTTATCTACTTTAAAGCAGAGAAGACAATGAAGACAATGAATTATAAAAATGATTACAGGGTATTTTGTAGTCGAGCATACGTTTATCTACTTTAAAGCAGAGAAGACAATGAAGATATAAGAGCGATTTATATATTAAATGGGAATTATTTATGAAAATAAATACAGAGTATCACCTAGTCGAGCATTCAAGCAATTAAACGGTCTTCAAATGTTTGTCTGTTAATTTATTCATGCATTCTGTTTATTTTTCGGCACACAGGCAACAACAAGTCCAACATGGATCCCTCGATGATCAACTTTAAGGTGCTCTACGTGCTGACTCAGCTGTGCGGCTTGACGATGATTGTGCTGGTGGGCACCTGGATTGGGCAGCACTTTGGTGGATTGGGTGGCACGGACAATCCCAAGCAGGAGTTCAATTGGCATCCGCTGTGCATGACCATTGGGTTCATTTACTTGTATGGCAATTGTGAGTAACTAATAGTGTTTGGGCCGGAAAAGGTGCCACTAACTGTGCCACACCGATGCAATTCTATTTCTTTTTTAGCCATACTCGTTTATCGCGGCTTTCGCACCACACGAAAGAAGACTCTGAAGCTCACCCACGCCGGCATCCACATGGCCGCCTTCGTATTGACAGTGATTGCCCTAAAGACTGTATTCGATTCGCATAATCTGGCAGATCCGCCCATTCCCAATATGTACTCGCTGCACTCGTGGCTGGGCCTGTCAGCGGTGATCATCTTCTGTCTGCAGTATGTGGCTGGCTTCATGGCCTTCCTGGTGCCAGGCATGCGGGAGAACTACAAGATCGCCCTCATGCCGTTGCACATTTATTTCGGACTCTTTGGCTTTGTCTTGGCCATTGCAAGCGCTGTAATGGGTCTAACCGAGAAGGCCATCTTTGCGATGTAAGTTAGTTGGCTAACTCACTTAACTCACTTGGCTAATACCGTTAAAATTGCTATATTTTTAGACCCACCTATTCGGCGTTGCCCTCCGCTGGTGTCCTGGCCAACATAATTGGAGTGCTGTATGTGATCTTTGGCGGTCTCGTCGTATACTTGGCCACAGAGCCATCGTATAAGAGGAAGCCACTGCCAGAGGACACTGCTCTGCTCGCTAGCAATGGAAGCGAGTAGATCCGATGCCGATCCCCGCTTGGATAACCAGCTGCAACCGTTACTTAAGCTCAAAACCGTGCACAAAACTAAACAAATCCCATAGAAGAGGATGCTTTTAACCACGTGGTGCTTCGTTTTCGTTCTTCTCAAAAACAAAAAAAAAAATGTTAATGTTGGAATGCATATTTTAATACATAATAATAGTATATATATATATAATTTATGATCTTTATATTAATATGCATATTATATGTGTGACAGCAAATGGAGTTAATTCTCATTAAATATGTGCAAGCCCCTATCCAAAACATCTGTATTATACGAATATAAATAAATATATGTGTATGTAATATATCTATCTATAAAAAACACATTGACTTATTAATATCACCAGCTGTATATATATATAGAAGACATATATTGATTTTTATTGATTATTATAATGTTTATCAATGAAATATCTTTGGTTATATGGTTTTATCTTTCTTAATGGTCTTCTTTTTATCACTGTTGTCCGTGTCGTCTTCGAACTTAACCAATTTCTGTTCCTCGCGATTCAGGAACTGAATCATGTCCAAATCCCTTTCGTCGACCCGCTGGAAGTTAAACCAGGGGTCCAGCTCCACCAGGTACATGGGAGTTGGGTCATCGGCCTTGAGATGCGGTGGGCCTCGATAGTTCGATCGGATGTCAAGGCGCCGCAATGTTTCGGCCGTATTTTCAGTGATCTGTATAGACCCGATTACTCCTTTGGATGCCATGAGCTCGGCTTTATTGACGGTTTCACCCCAGATATCGTAATGCGGATGGGTTAAGCCCACAACTCCGGCCAAAACAGGGCCATGAGAGATACCGATACGCAGCTGTTCGTTCATCGCCTTGGGAAAGTTCATTGTCATATTAAGCATTTCCATATCCTGCATTATGCGAAGCAGATCGACTGCATAGTGAACCAGATAAAGGACACAATAATCATCATTCTCAATAAGCGGATGTTTAAATCGAGGCTTAAACAATTTAAATGTTGATTCTGCTTCATCTGCAAAAAGATGATTAGATAGATAGTTACATTAGATTAGATAGATAGTTAGATTGATCATCTTATAGGAAAACCTACTTGCATTCTTAGTTTCTTTTAAGGTACGCTTTTTGATATTTCTCTGGGAAAGAACTCTAATATTTGTTTCCAGGCCACAGGCGGCCATATACGTCCAACCCCTAAGCTTGATCTTTTCGACCTTAAATTTTTTAGAATACTCCGCCAATAGATCATCAAAGAAACAGATAAACTCATTGAGAGCACGCAAACCCGTGGTATTCAAGTCAAAGTTCACGAGGGAAGCGAACATTACGGCGACTTTACTGTATGACTCATGATAGAGCTCATCCATTTCGTTCCGATTAAGATACATATTTATCAGATGGTTGGGCAATATGTTAGCCATCATCTGCTTTGCATTCCGTTTGCTATTTTGGGTTAGGACGTGTTTCTCATTGTATTGGAACCTAAAGCTTATTGGACAGATGGATAGATGAATAGATGGCATTACTTGCAATTGCTCCAGAGCTCATAATCCATTAAAATATAGACTTACTAATAGCTAACTCTTTTAAGGTAGCATATGTGATGATCCGTTATTAGGTATAAGATGCAAAATGATAGCAAATACGAGGTCTCTATAATTACTAAAAGTGTTTCAATCAGTACAGTCGTATAAATATCTTCCATTGCTTCAAAAACTGATTGTTCGGATAGCATGTGCAATACACAGATGATAATGATCAGTATGGTTTTTACGTACAGAGGCAAACCGAAAAAGAACAATAGAACCGTTAACAAAACCATATTTTGAGTTGCCTCCTGTAGGGGAGATACAAATCAATAAATCTATGTTTTTTGATTTTTTCCGGAATCTTGACTTACCCTAGACTCACATCGCTTTTCACTGAAAGGGTCTGTGTCATTGGTAATAAATTTAAAGTCTAGTTGATTCAATTTAATTGAAACCTATAGATGAAGAAACATGTTTATATTCAACATCTACGTTAGTAATATAGAATGAATTTACCGTATGCAGATTTCCCATAATATAGATTGAGGTTATGCATACAATGTGCACACAGAGTCGGAGCGCTATTTTACTTTCGAACGCATTGGAGATGTTATAAAGCCAACGGTTAATGAATAAACGCGGTATATAGTTTTTGGGTGACTTGGAAAGTTGCAACGAGATTTTCTTGTAGAAACCCAGAAAACATAGTATTATCAAAATTAAATCAATTAGGAACAGCTTGAGCGTCACTATGGTTCTTCACATTGGGAATCGAAAAGGATTTGTAAAGTTATAATAAAAATGAAAAATATTTCCAGGAAAACATTAAAAAAAAAAGAACAATTATTTTCGCAATCAGTTAATTTTTCACGTAAAGTTAAGTCGGATTAAATTTCATAAAAGAATTCCACATTTTTACTATTCTAAATGAGAACTGAAGAACGAAAATATGATTTCGAATTCCAGTCTAGTATATGATGTGATAAATTGATATAAGTTTTCCTTATAGATATGAAATATAGTTTTAGTTTTTCAGTACTGAGGCTTTCCTTGATACGCCCAATTAGAAAATAACACTTACCCTGGCGGCTTAAGGTGATCCACAACAAAAGCTGTGCCGACTAATACAACCACTAGAAGACTATATTTTAACATTAAATCTGGATCATGGATGTAGGCCCATTCAGTATCACTATTACGAAAGTGCCGCCAGAAAGGCGTTATATAGGGCTTGATTATATAGTCCTCATTGTCCGATTTGAGACGATGCGAGAAATCGAATATTCTGGCAACTCTGTTGACACATACACAAGTCTATGTTTCCACAAATATTACTTCATTTTGTTAGATAGTACTTACTGTATGCTATCGACTGGCATACACTCCACTTTTTCGAGCATGCTTCGATATGTTTTCTTTCGAATCTCATCAAATGTACCAATTTCACTTTCATATGATCCATACATGGAAAATATCATCGAACTTTCGGTATATTCAGAAAATATGGATGCCGTCATCTTGTCGAATCCTCTGGTTCTCAAGATTCGCGGCTGTGGACCAATCAAATATGATATTATCTCGGCGTTCTGCAAGAACTGATCGTTTCTGGCCCGTTCGGTACCGTCCTGATAGATATATTCACTATGCAGATAGCTGAGCGTCTTCTGTGATACATGGATCATGTTCGGCATGCCCAACGATTCCAGACGATTAACGATGGCCACATCGCGAGACCATATATCATAATGACATTTATTGCGTCCAATGATCGCGGTAAATACCTCACCGGAGTGGACAGCCAGCTGTAGCCCAATGTCCAGGTTCTCGGATACACTTATGGCTTCCATCAAATTGATCATGTCGAGAGAGAGATCGATACAGGAATTGGCATGCCTGCGATTATGGTGGGGTATACCTGAGACGCAGCTATACGCATTACCCAAAAACCTTATGGGCAATACGTTGTAGGTATCTGCTGCTTGATCAAATCTAACAAAGATTTCGTGCAGAATTCGGATGATTTGCCCCACATCTGGTTGGGAAATCAAATGTGAATAGTTAACCATGCTGGCCACCAGTATCGAAACATTCGAGAACAGTTCTATAAAGGGTATACTACGATTGACATTAGGCAGATGATCCGACTATTTAACTCAACTATACAAACGTGAAATCTACATAGCGTGTTCCATTCCGCTGGTCCTCGAGATGTCTGTAAATCTCCGGCCGCAGTGAATCGACGATACTGGATGGCAGTATCGTCTGCAACATGTCATTCTCCTTTTGCATTGCAGACTGGAAGATAATACAAACAAAATTGGCTACACTCGGAATCTATAGATGGATCTGCGTGCTACCTTTAGGAGCAAGTTCTGATAGAGCAGCTTGCTGCGATTCAATATCATGTGCCTCAGATGGTATTCCATGAAAATGCGAAGTCCCTCCATCAGGATATTCAGCAAAATTAGATATATAGCATAGCTGAAGCTCAATCCATATGCAAGGTATGGTTTTGTGGAAAGGAGCGAGAGCACAAAGGCGAGCATATATATTATGGATACGCTGGCACCCAATAATGAGGGTATTCCATAAATAGAAATTGGCAGAAAGAAATACACTGAGATTATAACGACGTTATCGAATGAGTAACTTGTTCTATCTTGAAGTACTTGATTGAGTACGAATACATCTGAGGAATGAAAATAAAGTCAGGACGTTAATGTCGGTTTGCACCGACTGTTTCATACTCTGTTCACTATGTGTGATACTTATTCCAGGTATTTAATTTTTTGTGTTGAGATTAAATAAATATAAGCAATTGAGAGACTCTCTCAGAATGAAGATATCAGCCCGAACCGACTGTGTCATACTCTGGTACTTTTCTTGTTGAAGCGGACAAAAAACATTTGGGCAGAGTATAAGACCCAAAAGCAAAAGCAAAAGCAAAAGCAAAACCAAACCGAATAGATATACCAAATATTGATATAACAAACGCAGCCGCGCAGCTGGCAATTATATTCCAAAGTTTAAAATATTTATATTTGCTTTTCTTCGCAAAGCAAATGAGGAGCATAAAAGGCATCAGCACCATTAGACTTAAATATGATAACAATTGGTAATAAAGCTGAAACGATTTTAGATTAGCATGAGATTATCCTGCCAATCGCAATACAAGAAAGCGACTTACTCCTTGATCCCAAAATTCCAAAAAAATATTAAATCCCAACAGCACCTCCATGATCAACACGAAAAGCGATACTCGGACCACGAATAGACGTTCCAGATAGCGACGATAGCATGACTCCAAATTCAATTCCTTATGTTCATTCTATTAGAGGGAGTTACAATTTATACTTTTTTCGTGCCCATTCAGGGATAAACTCACGCGTAGATAAACCCATTCTCTGCCCTTTAAATAGGACAGATCTGCGTAGGACGTATCGGGCATTATTTTTACAATAGCACTTGTTTCAGTTTTCAGTAGAACTTCTGATTCAAATTTCTGTACTACCAGTATTTAAATTGTGAAATTGACAGTCAAATCTGAAGCAACTATTTTATAAGTATACAAAATGCCTTACTAGGAGAGAATTTCAAGATCCAATTCAAGCAAACGGAAAAACTTATCGTAGACTTCAGATTTTTAAGAGAATCTATGTAATAATATCAAATATTTAGGATCTTGAAGAGAATCTATGTAAAAATATCGGTTTTTTTTTTATGATTATAGATAGTTTTCCCTTTACTAGATTGCTTAACTTCGCGGCTAATGTTGGATCTATAATATCTGTACAATGCCTTTGTACAATTTTATTTACATACATAACTTTAAAGATACAAATTGTAGGATACTTAAATTTAACTAGATGCCTGTGATTCCGGCTGATGGGGCAGGAATCCTTTGTATTCATCATCGGTGCCCAAAATGTAGGTGGGTATATTGCCACGCCCCTTGACAAAGGTATTGCCCCGATAATTGCATTGAATGTTAAAGTTGCGCAGTTTCAATGCGGTGTTCTCTGTCACCTGTATTTTGCCCGGGATGCCCGTTGAATCCATACGGGAAGCCATGTTCACCGGATTGCCCCAGATATCATAATGCGGCTTCGATATGCCAACAACTCCGGCCATAGCTCTACCATGCGAGATACCAATCCGAAGCATGCCATAGTCCGTGCTGCCCTCGTATTCCGACTGCATATTCTCTGCATTGAAGCGCCGCATGGCACGCATCAGATCCAATGCAAAATTGGCCATAACCTTGACCACCTCATCGTTGCTCCGCTCATGGGAGGTTTCACTGTTGGTGAGAGCCGGCGTACCGCTTATCACATTTCCCTCGTACTGGCCACGCTCCAGATCGAGAGCTATGGTGCTGCCATTGCCGTAGGGCACGCGCTGCATCTGCTCCGAGCCCAAGTTGCGGTACTGACTTCGTCGCCCGTTCGGCATTAGCGAGACATTCCGGAATTTCACCTGCGGCGCGTTCACCTGCTCGGAACGTGTGACGTCTAGGCCACATGCAGCCATGTATGTCCAGTTGGCCACTTTGATCTTCTCCACGCGCAAACAAGTCGAATATTTGTTTAACTGCAATTTTCAAAATTCAAAATTCGTTATTTATTCATATATCACTATAAGTCGATTTGATCCGTCATACTAACCACATCATCAAAGTCGCAGATGATCTCGTTGAGAACACGCAATCCTATTTTATCGGTATCAAAGTTTTTGATCGAGGCAAACATGACGGCCACATTATCGTACTCCTCGTAGTAAAGCTCGTTCTGTAGCTGCGTGGATAGGTAGAAGTCGGCTACAATAAACATTTGGCTAGTTAGGATCACATATACCATTGCCTTGGCAAGAGACCTACCCACGTGCGATGGCAATATGTTGACCAGCAGCACCTTGATGGTATCATTGGTGATTAGAGCGTCGTCCTGCTTCTGCATCAGTTGCCGCTTCCAGCTGTCAATTGCTGCTGCATTTAGTTACGTGAATCGGCATTTCGAATCTTAACGACTTACTTGTAATCCACTTTGGCTATAAATTCAGTCTGGCGCTCCATCAAATGGAAAATGCCAAACGTTATAAAGATTAACAGAATGTGCGAATACTCGGCATTGAAGTTAACATTCGTCGAAGGACTCCTGGCAAAGACGTAGTCAAACTCAAAGATCACCAGAACCGTATATGTTACGGTGATGATCACGGCCACGGATGTCTTCACAACGAACGGTATGCGCGTGAATAGAAAGGCGGTGCCGATCATAAGTGTTACGCAATTGGTTATGATCTACGAAATAATGATTAAGTATAAATCAATATAAATAAGTTTGCTTACATTGTCCGGGCTTACCCAAGGATGAAAGCATCGTATGCTCTCTTTATAGGTAACTGTTTTTCCATCGTCCGTATTGGCCCCACAGTCTAGCTGTAAAGAATAAGAAAATTATTTACAAATACATTTCAACTGCAGTTCCTGGCAACATTTGAAATATTTAAAGTGTTGTAAGTCGTCGTTAAGTGTTGTAAGCTTACAATTAATCGATTATCACTGCCAACTCATTGTTGCCAGCGTTGCCATCGTTTAAACATCATTTAAACTTGAGCAAACGCCAACGAAATTGAATTTTTTTGATTTTTGTTTTTTAAATAAGCCATGTTTTTATTTTACCCACCACTTGCATTGTTGCCACTATTATGTAGGAGACAATGACGAGTATGTAGACAGCGAGCCTCAAGCAAATGCTCCGCTGCATGGAGTCGGACATGCAATAGAGGAGGCGGGTGAATTTGTAACGGGGCCGCGACTGTTCCGTATCGGAGAAATACATGATCCAAAGTTTTTTATACCATGACACAATCAGCAGTGAAGTGAGCACGAATATAGTAATGCCATCAATGATCCAGTATTGAAATTTGGGACTGTAACCAAAAGAAAGTCATATTAATATTTACATACATATATTTGTTTCCAGGTTGGCTTTAATGCTTACGCCTTGCTGAGCAGCTGAATGGCCAGGAGGCAGATGTAGACAAACCAGGCGAGGGCAATGCTATACTTGAGCATCACGTCCGGCTCCCGTATGTACTGCAGCTCCCAGTTGCGGACGCGAAAGAGCAAGCAGAAGGAACTGATGTTGCGTCGAAAGGTCTGTTCCTCGATTTCGTCCTGGGTGAGGTTCGTGGAGCGTCGACACACCTTCGTGATCCTAACGAAAATTGGATTAGCTTAACCATTCAGTTTCTTTTTTAGATGTTCCATTTACTGTATACGACCGATGGGCATTTTGTCCAGCTCCCGGCACATCTCCAACTTGGCCTGGTTGCGGACCTGATTGTATTGCTGGAGAGTCGAGTTGTACATAAAGTTGGACTTGCTGGCCTCACTCAGCTTCTTGGCGTGCCGCTCGCGCTGTATCCGGCGCGGATCGTGCATGGGGGCCTATAACTTTCGACATTGTTTAATTGTGAGATTCGTGCTGGTTGCACTCGATGGCTACTCACGCGCAAGGACTTGATCAGGAAGGTGCGTATGTCATGCTTCTGCAGCACCGGATCCTCGCGTGCCTTCTCCGTGCCATCCTCGAAGAAGTATTCGCCGTCCAGCAGGCGCAGCGTTTGCTGACTCACATGGACACGTCCAGTGGCGCCGGTGGCCTCCAGTCGGTTGGCAATGTCCACGTCCTTCGACCAAATGTCGAACTGCCATTTGGCAGCGCCAATTACGCCGGACAGCACATCTCCGGAGTGCACGCCGATGCGCATGTCGATGTTCAGATGTCGCTTCTCCCTGGCAAATAGAAAGATTAGCAAGAGAGGCTGAAGCAGTGGCTGTCTCACCTAACATCGCGTATGTCCTTGATCATCCGTAGGCCCAGATCCACACAGCACTTGGCATGGTCCTCGTTGGGACTCGCCAGTCCCGCCACGCAGTAGTAGCAATCGCCCAAAAACTTGATGCGCATCACGTTGTACTCCTCGCTGGCGATGTCGAAGCGGACGAACAGATCGTGCAGCGCCTCCACCAGCTTCTTCACGTCCAGCGTTGTGGTCAGATGCGTATAGTTGACCACATCCGCATAGAGCACAGTCACGTCCTTGTGCGGCTCTATGAAGAGCGTGCTGCGGGATGGAGTGGGATAACAAATGAAGCCTTTTAAGTGGATGGATGGATTGGAAAAGTTACCCATGATCCGGTTGGCGCCAGCGCTTCAGTGTATGATTAAGGTTGTTGATGCCGTGATCGAATCCGGGTCTGCGATGATGCTGCTGCTTGGAGCGATCTATGCGATTGCGGACATCCTCCTGCAGGCGATCGGCTATCTGAGCGGGCAGAATGCTGAGCAGCAGACTCCGCTCCTGATCTCGGGCATAGCGCAGCAACAGATTCTCCTCCACGTACTGCCGGCGATCGAGGAACGTGGTGCGCAACGCAATATCCCGCATCAGGCGGAAGAATATGCCCAATAGATTGACGCAGCTCAAGTAGATGCCTTCGCTGTAAGCTTCAAGGATTAGGAGCTTTCTTCGTGTAGCCAAATGCGCGACTTACTTGAGTATGCTGTGCATTTGGTTCGCCTCCTTGGAGGTGATCACAAAGCTGTAGTTGATGATGTAGCAGATGGTAACCGCGGTGCCCAGTATGAAGGGTTGCAGCACGTGGGGAATGGGCATGAACATGTAGATGGCGTACAAGGTGTACGCATCGTAGATGGGATTAAGGATGACATTGCTGGTGGTGGCATGGTAGATATTCAAGCCAATGTCTGGATGACAGAGGGGAGAACAAAAGGATTACAAATGCATCATTACTCAACTGTTGGCTTACACACCCATGAGCACCAGCAGGGAGACGGCCAGCCAGGAGGAGGCGTAGACAAGCCAGCCGTGCTTGCTGATCAACTCGTTTCGAAAGTTGATCGAGAGTATTAGCCAAATGAGGACTCCCGTTACAACATAAGCGGCCATGTCGATATACGCATAGGTCAACTCCGATGAGGTCAGCAGCAGCAAGGCATGGGTGAAGGTCACCAGCAGCTCGATGAAGATGAATATCGATAGATACCCTATACGCAGTCGACGCATATAGATATCGTACGACTCTTCCAATTCCAGATTGCGGCATTTGCGCTAATTAACAGACTGTAATTATATTGACTATATATATATATTGGAGGATTGTCGCTTACCACTAGGTAGGACCACTCCCAGTTCTTTTCGTTAAGCGCCGTCTGGACGTGCTCGAGATTGGAGCGAAGCGAATGTATCCGATTGCAGGAATCATATTGGGAATTCATTCTGACGGATAATTCAGGTCGTCAGCATGTTTATTGGCCAGCATTTACAGATATAGTTAAACCCCTAATCCGCAAGACTCAAGACTCTTTTACCAGAAGATTAAGTTCCTTGCAGAACTACAAAAAATCGCTCCAATCTTATCAGAGCTAAACAGAGAGAGTGAAAAAGAGAGAGAGAGAGAGAGAGAGTGAGAGAGGAGAGAGTGTGAAGAGCGAATGTATTTTGTGATTATTTGGGGATATCTAAGAGTATCGGATTCAAGCATGAGCTTTATACCCCACACACTTAAAAGCAAACACAACAACAACAAAAAGAATTGAACTCTATCGCAATTTACGAGCGCTGTGTGACAATGCGCCAGCTAATTTAGCAATTTGTCTAATGTGTTGTTGATAGCGTTAATGGTTTGTAAATCACACACTCGTCTATCATCAATACATGCACATTCTATTAAAAATTAAAAGGCAAAAGAAAGAATGCGGTAGAGCATTACCTGTGCCTGCAGTTGCAGGGGGACTGGACAAAGGGTTTATTTTTACTTTATTTTTGTTTTTATGTTTTTTTGTTTTTTTGTTTTGCAATTGTAATTTATTGTAGTTGCATTATTAATGACAAAGCACTTGAAATAATTCGCACTTCACTTTGGGCTGGCAATAAATACGATAATAATTAATAAAAATTAACACCACTTAAGCTCGTCGCGCTGCTACAAGCCAATACAAAACGGACAGGTATCACAAATTACTCTTTGGCAAAGCTGATAAGCGACGTCGATTGCCAGAGACGGTTACGGCTATTGCTGCTCAGTGTGCTTTGGCACACGCTTAACGGTTGTGTGCTCTATATATCACAATGCGCGACGTCCAATACGCTTCAACTACTGCGACCAACTGGTGGCACGAAAGGTGTCGCATTGCTATCACACCTGTCTGTTTGATCCGCTTATCGGTGTGAAGTGTGCGCAACAATGTTTGACGCTACTTTGCATTATTTTTGATGATTGATTGCGTTTGTTTGTTGAGTGATTAATCAAATGTTAATATTCAATTATTGTTTAAAATATATATTTTGTATTTTTGTTATTTGAATTCAAAAAAGGCGCCAACATATTCGTTTGATCAGGTAGCCCAGTGTTGGACGTTAAGTTGGCAGCTCTACACTCTGTTAACTTGCGTAGCGGCTTATCGATTATTCCAGGACTTAACAGTAACCGGTATGCTGCTGTTATCTGCTGTTAGTAGTCTACAGTCAATGACCAGCTGTTCAATTTGAATTTTTCAGGTATGGTTTTTATTGAATTAAGTCTTGCAAGGTAGAATTCACAATACATATATAACGTTTTTGTCTAATAAAATTTATAAATAACTTGTTAAGTTACAATATTAATATAATCGGTAAATATTGTTTGCTTGCTGTTAGCTAACAGTCGAAGCCAATGTTGAATGATTGTCGCTGTTATCACCATACGGGAAGAAGAAGATTTAATTATTTTTGTTTTTCGGCCCGTGTGTTTTTCTGTCCCTTTTTTTCGTGTTGCATATTAAATAAAGTACGACATATAAATAGAACTGGCCCGAGTTTTAGAGTTGCTGCAATGTCAGCCTTTACGGAATCCGCACTAATCAAGAAACTATCGGAACTGAATCCCAGTCAGCAGAGCATACAGACATTGTCCTTATGGCTGATACACCATCGGAAGCACCACTCGGTCATAGTTCAGACCTGGCAGCGCGAATTACAGAATGGTACGTAATCAGCCAGAGATGGAATCGGTTTTATTAACCCTTTGTTTGCAGTGCCGGAGCCCAAGAAGCTAACGTTTATGTATTTGGCAAACGATGTCATCCAAAACAGTAAAAAGAAGGGCCCAGAATTCGGCAAGGAGTTCAGCAATGTGCTGCCCAAGGTGTTTGCCCACATTGGTGAAACGTGCAGTTCGGACAAGCTGCTTGGCAGTCTGGGCCGGATTTTGAATATATGGCAAGAGCGCGGCGTCTACGATTCCAAGGCGATTGCGGATTACCGCGGCCGCATGAACCGCGACTCGGCCGCTGCACCGAATGCCGCCGGCAACGGCAGCAAGAGTGGCAGTGAAACATCTGGTGGCCACAAACACAATCACAGCAGCAGCGGCAACAGCAGCAGCAGCAGCAACAACAACAACAACAACAACAACAAAACGGAAAAGTCAGAGAAACGCGAGAAGCGAAAACACGAGGAGCGGCACTTGAAATCGAAACGTCCACGTGCCTCGCATCATCAAAGTGCCAGCGTTGAGCCGCCTCCAGCCGAGGCGGAAAATGGACACACGCCTCCATATTTACCATTGGGCGAACCACCCGAGCCCGAGGAGCTGATTAAAGCGCTGACCAGTATTGAGAACTCGGCGTCAAGCGATGCGCTGGTGCGGGAACGCATCGCCAAGTTGCCACCGGAAATATCTGAGATAAGCTGCATTACCAAACTAGAGGATAAGGACAAGGCCAAGGTCTTGGCCAAGCAGGTGCGTCTCCGACCAGCATTCACATATACTCATACTCATACTCAGCATTCATATTTGGTTTACAGGTCAATGAGGCCGTCGAATTGCTGAACGACTACAATGCTCGTCTCGCAGCGGAAATGGAGGAACGCACCAAGTTGGCCGCAATGCTCCGTGACTTTCAGGCGGAACAGAAGGAGCTGCTGGCCCAGGCCGAGCAGCGCTTGGATGTACGTTGTTTGCCAATTGTTAATATACGAATTAATTTACTCTTGCTTTGCATTAAATGTTCACATTGGTCCATAACCAATAGTTTGTATATATATATATGTATATATCAATACATTCTCTGTTATCAACTGCCAAAATGCATCCTGCCTAATGCGCTCTTCTTTGCTCTGTATTTATTTGCAGGAACACAAGAAGAAGCTGGCAAAGATGTTGGGCCTACAAAAAGATATACACGATCATTTATCCAATTTGCCCGATCTAACACAGCTGCCGGACGTAACTGGCGGCTTGGCTCCCCTACCTTCAGCCGGCGATCTCTTTAATACCCTACACTGAGTCGATATTCAAATAACCAGTAGCAGCAGCAGCAGCAGCACACAAATTGATTCGAGGATCGCTGCTGAGTCAAATCGTAGATTTTTACATAATATATAAATATATTAAATATAATGGCCGCAATACCTTCAGCAGCTTTCAACAAAATAATAATAATTGATTATAATTAACATTTACTGACAGTTAAATAGAGCACACAGTTATTTATTTGCATATGTATCTATATATGTATATTGATAAGTAGTTCTAGTGCATGACGTAGTTGGCCACTCCCTGCCACTTCTCCACGAAGCCAATGATGTCCGTGATGCTGCTGGCCGGCGCCATTTTGACGGCCACTGCGAACTTGCTCCAGACATCGCGATTGACCTGATTGTTGGATGATTGAAAGGTGACCGGCTGGCGGCCACGGACCGGATAGCCGCTGAGCAGGCAGGGTATATCGTTTGGGCCCAAGCTGGATTCGTAGAGGCCGCGATCGTCGTTGGGCAACAGTTGATCCACCTGCTGATCCATGCTGACGGCCAGCACCCATTCGCGCACCTCCTCGTGCAGGCTGGGCTCGTTCTTCAGATGAATGTCCTCCGGCAGCGGCACGGAGCTGGGAAAATCGGTGGCCGCCAGATCGGTGTGATCCACCAGATTGCCGGAGCCCTCCTCAATGGCCTCGCACACGTCCAGATAGTGATTGAGCATGACAAACGCCTCCGCCTCGCGTCCCGCTTGCCGCAGCTCCATGCCCGCCTCGTAGAAGCCCTTGTCCACGGGCAGCACATCCGTGTGCCGCAGCAGGGCCAGGGACAGGCGCACCGCCACCGGCTGCAGGGACTGCACCTGCCTGCAGGCGGCACGCGTTGCATAATAGTGCGCAATCAGCAGATACTCCTCCGCACTGGTCGTGAACTTGGCCTTCGCGTGCTCCGATCCGCGCAAGCCGTGCAGCAGGCCGAGCAGAAAGTCGCGCAGCCGCTGCCACACAGCCCCATCCTCCGACTGCTGCTCCCGCAGCGCCAGACAATCCTGGGCGATGCGCGAGTAAATGTTGAAGTGCTCCTCGATGGGCGGCGCTCCGTAGCTCAGATAGAGGCCCAAGGCGCTGATGCTGTCGCCCTCGCGTATCAGCTGCGCCGCATAGGCTGCCACGTACTTCTGCAGGACGGAGGGACTCAGCTGCTTGGCCTTCTCCAGGCAGCGCTGCCACTGGCCCTGCTCGGCCAGCAGATCCAATGCGCTGATGATGTCGATGTCCGCCAGCTGCTCGATGTTCCCCTCGTGCTTCAGGCGGGACTTCTGCTGCTGCTCCACGTAGGCCAGCAGCTCGGCGTCGATCTCCTTGGCCAGGCGACGCGCCTTCGACCACTGCTCGGCCCGGATGAACACATCCACCGCCTGCTTGGGCATGTCCGCGGCGAGGTACAGCTGAGCCGCCGGCCCGATTTGCTTGATGGCCAGCAGACGCGGTCCCAGCACCTGCGCCAGCTCCTGCGCATCCGAGCCCTCCAAAAACTGGTTGACGATCTCCGCCGCTCGCAGCAGCGCACGCTCCAGCGTGGCGGCGTCCTCCGCGTTGCTGGCGTCGATCTGCATGAGGCACTCGGCGGCCTTGCGGAACTGCTCCCGCTTGGCGAACTCCGCGGCCCGTTGCAAGTAGGCGCGGGAGTCGGCGCCGGACTCCTCGCCGTGCAGCTGGCCACGCAGCTGCTGGGCCTGCAGGCGGCGCAGATCATTCAATGCAGCCGGATGGTGCTCCTCGGCAATGCGCAGGGCGTCGTCGAAGAGCGACTCCTGCTTGTAGTGCTCGATAATGAGATCCGGACGCTGGGCGCGCAGCAACAAGTTCTCGTAGTCCTGATAGTTGCGCGTCTCCAGGGCCGCCGAGGCCTGCCCGATGAGCACCTCGTTGACCGCATCCGGCAGATGGAGCTCCGCCACATTGAGCGCTGCCTGCCAGTCGCCGGCATGCTGATACATGAGGATGGCCTCCTTGGGCTTGTGAGCCTTGAGGAACTCGGCCTCGGCCTCCTCGAACTTGCCCTCGTCCTCCAGGCTCATGGCAATCTTCAGGTGCACCTCATCCGTGGGCTTGCCGGCGAATCTGCACAGCTCCATGGCGAATTCGAACTGGCCGGAGTCGCAGGCGAATCCAACGGCGGTGTCCAGCAGTCCCAGCTTGCTGAGCAGACGCACTGCGCTCTCGAGGGGCATCGACTTGGCCCACATGTAGGCCACCTGCTGGCTGGCGCCCTCCGTGCCCTTCTGCTTGGCCACTCGGTAGCCATCCTCCCACCTGGAGGAGGAGCAGTACATGTGCACAGCCGACTTCCAGTCGCCGGATGCAATGAAATGCAGTTCCGCGTTCTTGAATTTGCCACGCGACTCCAGCTGGCGGGCCAGATGGAGATGCGTGCTGTCCAGCAGATCCTTGTGATAGCGCTCCACCAGCCGGATCATCGAGTCGTAGAGCTCCCGCCGCTTGTACATGGCTATGGCCAGGTCCGGCTCGTTGACAGCGATGAGCACCTTCTCGGCATCCCGATACTTCGCCTGCTCCTCCAGGCTGCTGGCCAGCTGGACGAACAGTTCGCGCAGCTGCTCCGTCTTCAGATACTTCTCGCCCAGCACATAGGCGCGCTCCCACTTGCCGTGCCGATTGAGCAGCTCGATGGCGTCCTTGTAGAGATTGGCCCGCACCAGCAGATCCTCGGCTCCGTCCAGGTCGCCCGCGAAGGCCAAGTGCTTGGACAGATCCAAGGCGTAGCGCTGTATCAGCTCCGGTTCGTCCAAAACCTTCGCTATTTGGACCGCCTTGCGCCACTGCTTGGCACCCACCGCTGCCTCGAGCGCCTTTTGGGTGGCGCCCGCCTCGATGTAGTGATTGATGGAGGCGTCCAGCTGCTTGCGACCCACCAGCCAGTCGCCCCACTGCTCCTCCAGGGAGGTCACCTCCTGCGGAGAGACGATGCGCGCCAGCTCCAGGGCTCGGGCATAGGCCCCGCCTCTGCGGTACAGGGCGAGCGCCGCCTCCGGCCGGGAGAGGCGATGGGCGATGTCGCCGGCCAGCTCGTAGAGCTCGCAGTGGACCAGGCCCTCGGTCACCTGCAGCATCAGCTGCTCATCTTGCAGCAATTGAGGCGTCTTGAGGGCCAGGCGTGCGGCACGCGCCGGCTTGTTGGCCTTGAGGAACAACGCCATGGCCTGCTCCAGCTCACCCTCATCCTCGAGCACTTGGCCGGCCTTCTCCTGCTGGTCGGTCTCGAGCAGGAAGTCCATGTGCTGCTGCCGCAGCTCCGGCAGCCGTGCATAGCCACGCCTCTCCGCCAGAGCGACGGCCTCGTCCCACATGCGCAGCTGCTGGTACATGGCTAGGGCGGCCTCAATGTCCCCCTGCTCCAGGTAGATGCGCTCTGCAGCCCGCAAGTCGGAGCCAAGGAGCGCGAGCTTGGCTCGCACCTCGGGACAGAGTATGCCCGGATTGCCCGAGGAGCGCTCAAAGGCGTCCGCCTCCTGTATCATCTCGGCCAGGTAGTAGGCCTTGGACACATTGCCCAATGCCGCGTAACAGCGCTGAGCAACACGCAGGTTGCCCTCCTCCAGCGCAATGATGGCCAAGTTATGCCACATGGCCTTGGCGGCCGGCTTGTCCCCCAAGGATTCGAGAAAGTGGACCGCGCGACCGAAGTCGTTGTCATTGACAGCTGTGCCGAACTCCACAAGGCCCTCGTCCAGCTGGTAGCTGTGCTCGCTGGGTCCATCCTGGGTGCGCACCACGGTTCGACCCTAGGTGGGGAGAGGAAGGAAGAAGGAAGAAGGTTGAGCTTACATAAGCCCGAACCCGGAAGGGAGCGCCACTTACGTTCTCGCGCAGCACCTCGATTGCCTCGCCGCGTATGCTCTGGAGGGTCACGTGCTCGGGCAGATCGATGTTGTACCAGATGGCCAGATTGGTGTTGCTTTGGGCGACCACCACATCGCTCTGTGGCACCCACTGGACGAAGGAGATGTTGCTGAGCAGGGTCTGCTTCTTGCCGGTGTAGTTGTCGACGAGTATCAGGCGGAGCTTCTTGTCCCGGAAGAGCAGCTTGTGGGCGGTCTCGCTCAGCTCCAGCCAGTCGATCTTCGTCTCGTGGTTGATCTGCCCGCTGACCAGCTGGCTGAACAGATCGACCACACAAATGGTCTTCGCGTCCAGCAGAAAGGCAAGCTTCTTGTTCTCGCGTCCGTTGCCGCGTTCGTTGAGCCGCACGGAAATCACGTGGGGATTGACGAACTCGGTGCGAACGGAACCCAAAATTTGATTATCGCCGTACTCGACGAGGCTCAGCTCGCCCACATTGAAGATCAGGCAGACGTGCAGGTTCTCAAAGTAGAACCGTTCGTGGCGTCCGGATGCCGTCCAGGGCACCTCGCTGGCCAGATTGCGCGTCAGATCGCACAGGATGAGCGACTCCTCGGTGCGGCCCACCAGGAAATTGTCCTTGCCCATGATGCGTACGTCGTCGATCTCCAGGCCCAGCTGCGATTCGATGGTCAGCTGCTGCGTGGGCTCCGTCAGAGAGCGGACCAGCAGCTGGCTGGGCGCCACGAAGATCAGCTCGAACTTATCCTGCCAGATGGTGCGCTTCAGCACCGACTCGTACAGCAGGACGGCGCCACTGACGGAGCCCAACGCTAGGCGAGCGCCGTCTCGGCGCCAGATCAAGGCGCTCAAGGTGTAGAGGCTGGTGATCTCCTTGCTGGCGCTCTCGCTCCAGGCACTCTGCCGCGGACTCCAGGCAAAGATCCTGATCCGGTCGTAGCTGCCGAAGGCGACAGCCTGCCCGTTGGGACTGCAGGCGGCTACAGTGAACTCTCGTTCGCCGTCGGTGCGCGAGAAATCGAAGCAGCGTTGCTGACGGCCCTGGAAGAGAGTGAAGGAGAGCGAGAAGGTTAACTGATCATAGGGATAGGTCAGGCGAGAAAGATTGCCCAAGGTTATCAGACGAAGGGACAGACAGAACGAAGGGACCAAAGAAAGAAAAGTGGAAAATAGCAGTACGGTGTGACGAAAGGAAGGTGAAACAAGAGGGAAACGGAAACCGGGAAGTGAATTGAAAAGGTTGCATATAGGAAGCACAGGAGTAAAGCTCCAGGAGCAAAGGAAGATTGGAAGAAAAGGGTATAGTAGATACAAAAATATAGATGAGAAGTGGATGGATAGAGGCGATTGAGAGAATGAGAATGAAAAAAGAAAGTAGGAAATGGGAAATGAACTGAAAAGGTTGTAAGGTAAAACTATAGAAGTAAAGCTCTAGGTAATGCAGAAACAGGGACCAAAAGACCAAAGGAAGTAAGAAAAAGATCCATTTGGTAGATAAAAAAGTATGGGTGACAGGATATGTATGACAGATAATTGAGAGAATGAAAACAAGAGTGAAAGGGAAAATGGGAAATGAATTAAAATGGTCGCACAAAAATAAAATTTAGGCATGACTGAGAGAAGGTAAAGGAGATGCGATTCCTAGATCAGAGCAGAAAAGTTAGGAATGATAATACCTGGACCTAGCCAATCTTTCGGTACTTCAAGCTCCTACCTTTCCTCTACCCTTTCTCGTACTTCCCAGCCACTTACCATACTATCATAAAAGACAATCCGCTGATCACAGCCAGCCGCACAGAAGCCGCCCTGCGGCCAGGCGAGGGCAAAGGGTGGCACTGGATGCTGCACCACACGACCGAGTGGCTCGGTGGCCTCCTCCGTCAGGTAATAGCGGATGATGGTGCCGTCGTTGTGGCCGCTGAGGAAGCCGTTGCCCTTGGTATTGGCCGCCAGCGAGATGCAGATGCTGTCTCCGCCGTAAAGGCTCTGCGACTTGTTGCTCTTGCAGTGGAGGGCACGCACTTTGCCATCCTCGAGACCTGGTTGGGTATGGGAGGGATTACACTTGTGAGCTATCAATAGGTGGCATCGGTAGCGACTCACCCGCCACGATGGCGCCCGTGGCCAGCCAAATAAGGGCTGTGACTGCGCCCGCTTGCGGAAACTTGTTGCAGATGACCTTCTTGTCGTTCCAGGATTCGCCCAGCTTGTACACATAGACAATGCAATCGCTCTGGCCCACGGCCAGTTTGGTGGAGTCCGGACTGAAGGCCAGTCCCCTAATGACATACGAGTTCTTCCCATTGGCGGCATTCGCTGGCTTCGTGCTGAACTTGTCCCGCCGCTCGCCTCCATCATCGTACAGCAGGATGTGCCGATCGGCCGTGGCAATCGCCAACTTCTGCTGATTGGGCGACCAGGCGAGGCCAGCCACACGTTGGATTTGCTCCTTGGAAATGGAAAAAATAGCCATGAGTGGAGTTTTGGATTTCCTGTTCATCCTTACCTGTCCCTCGAGCAGAGTTCGCAAGTATTTCAACTGCATTGCTAGTAGAATTTCCCTTTAAATATGAAAAATGTGGAAATGCGTTGTTTCTCGATTTTCAGCTGCAAGTTTTGGCCTGTTTTGGCCAGGCTTGTTGTCAAGGCAACATGTTGTCTATTTGGTTGCTGCTTCCGCTTTGCGCTTGCCATTCTAAATAAATGGCTTTTGTTTTGAAATGCGGCAGGTGCCGGGCTTGCCACAGGATGTGTGGCAGCCTCCCAAAGGCGCTTCGACTGCCTTTTTGTTGTTGCCTTTGTTGCTGTTGCTGTTGTTGGAAAACATGATAATGTCAGCGCCGACGCTGGCGTCGCTGCCAAAGCTGTTGCTTGCTCTGCAGCCAGGACAGCAGGTCAGCCTGTTGGCCTAGTCCTGGCAGCAGCAGCAGCAGCAGCAACAGCAACAGCTCGATGGGGCGCATGTGTCCGAGAGAGAGCGAGAGAGCGGAGCGGAGCGGAGAGCGCCTTAATTCATACAGGTGTGTTGAGCCAAGTGCCTGAGAGAGAAAGAGAGAGCGAGTGAGTGAGAGCGAGGGCTTTGCTTTTAAGGGAGGCTTATGAAATAGGCATAAAAACAGCTCTGGCGGAAAATTTCTCGAGTTCATGTTTATAAGAAAGCAGACAAGACTGTTATACCATAGGCTTACATGTGTGTTTCTTACAATTCGTATACCACATTTAACTTTTGTCGCTTACAGTTGTAATGTTATATAACAGATATAGATTACCGTTATAAAACTGCTTGTAGTGCTACAGCTACGCTCCCAAGCAGCTTGATTAGCTATATCTACAATGTATATAATGTATGATATATAATCAGATAATCTATGAGTGATATAATACTCATAACACAACACATTACGTAACTCTTATACAACACACAACTAATATAACAATAAAATAATAATAAAAACGTAACACTTTTAATTGTCTAAGTTACAGCTTCAGACTTGACTGCTGTGCTATATCTTAAATATTGCAATAACAGATAACCGTTACACACACTTTTAATTTTGTTATAATGAGGACTGCTTGCTGTGCTATAGCTGTAGGCTTATAAGAGTTATACATATAATATAACACATAAACATTTTGTATAACTCTTATATCACTTACATTTATAACTTATATGTGAGAGTAACAGGGCTTTGCACTTCAATTCATATGTTACTGTTACAACTTATAACTCTGTTAATTTACAGTCAAGCAAGCAGATTCAGTTTCATTGAATGCACTGCTTGTTGCACTGCTTTCAGCAACTGCCGCCCCGTCAAAGAATATTCAATTTTTTCGGACTTCCTTGAGCTTTACACCACTACAAAACGTTCCCCAGTCGGCAAAGCTTTTGTGTCTCTCTCGCTATCGTTCATTCGGCTGTTCGTCTTGTCTCTCTTCGTGTAAGGAAAACTTCGTTAATTGTCGTGCCACAACGTCGGGTGTCTTGGCCCAGTCGGAGTGTCTGACTATGGACTCGGAATGAAGTGCGAACCGGCCAGGCCAAAAGTCGGTCTGGTCCAGGCTAATGTATGGCAGCGCATTGTGGCAGGTCAAAGCGTGCGCTTCTGTCTAGGCCTGGCCAGGACCTGCTCTGGTCCTGCTCTGGCATCCCTTTAATGAGTTTCATTAATTAAAGCTACTTTGTAAGCAGTGGTTGCTACTCTCTGTTGTTGTTGTTGTTGGTACAGCTGCTGCTGGCATAACAGTTGTCAGACTGTCTCTGTGCGTGTGTGTGTATGTGTGTGTGTGTGTGTGAGTGTGTGCTTAAGTAAACATGCAACATGAATTTCGTCCTTGACTTTTAATGGGTTTATGACAAAAACGCTGCTCAGCAACCAAAGCCATGATCCGCAGCTAATGTGCAGGGCGCACTTTATTGTCGCTGATTTTGCAGACCCATGTGTGTAACCAACCCCTAACCCCCACCCCAACCCCACTGGCTGTGTATGTGTGTGTGTGTGTGTGTGTGGGAGTATGGATAACAGAGTTGTTAAAGCGGACGTCTGCCGGAAGCTCTTGTGGGTGCCATTTTTGTTCATGTTGCATGCGCCGCACGCCATTTTTATCTTTATATATATGTATATGTACCGTTAAAACCTTAAACCCATTGCCAGACTTTTGTCTTTCTAAAAGTTGGCTATTGCTTTTTGCCCGCCTCCGCATTGCCTGTCATTGTTTCAGTTGCTTTTCCTGTCCCGTTCTTTGCCTGCAGCATCGCGTTCGCCATTTCCTGGCCATAGCGTTGCATGCCTCGTGCTGCTGCTGCATTGTCTTAGACTTCAACTTAATTTGTCGACTTATTATTTATGTCGTTTGCTTAGTACTCAAGATGCTTTCCATTTGTATTAAGAGGTGCCGCAGCTGCCATCCATTAAAGGATTTTACACTCAACGAAAAAAACAAAAAACGAAAAACGAAAAAAAAAAAAACAAACAACCGCTAATTCAGCTATGAGCAACAATCTGGTTAAAACTCACAAACAGGCGCAAGTTAAAATCTGTGCGCAGCAAGTCAAAACTTTTTCTCTCAACTTTCACACACACACACACACATACACACGCAACTAGTTACAGAAAAAAAGTAAGAAATAATAGTATAACAATATATACATGTACATATATATGTATATATTTGTATGTAATAATAAAAATGCAAAAGAAAAGCGCTGGAAAAAGTGAGGCAGGAAGTGCGCGAAAAATAAAATTGCAAGTTGTATGCATAATGAATAACATTTTCAAATTAGTTTCCGGTCAGTGGAGATTTTAACGCGGCCTGTCGAGCGCACAGCCAAATGGCTAAGTATATGTACATAAATACTATACACACATACATAGATACACACATACATATATTACAATTTTACAATTGAATGCAAAGGCATCAAAAAAGGGTTCGAAAAAAAAAAAAAAAAAATAAAATAAAAAAGAACAAAGCAAATATTTTCCAAAAGTATACCCGCTGTCAGACAGCGCTGCAATCAGACTGATTGCCAACAACAACAATAAAAACAACAGTTAAACATAGTCTACGACTTTTAGATAGATTATCTTTGTGTTAGGCCAGCAGCCAGGCAGCCAGGCAGCCAGGCAGCTGTAAAATATGCGAGCTAATCAAATCAAAATAAGACTCGGCCACAACAAATGCAAAATAATCACCTTGGGGAGCAGCTGTTGGCCACAGCGGTCGACAACTCCCCATTGGTTGCCAATTGGCTAACAGCATTAACGGTTGCAGCATCCTTGACTGCAGTCAGCAGAGGACGTCGGCGTCGGCGTCGGCGTCGGAAAATGATGCAATCGCATAGTTGGCTCGAGGGCCACATTTGTGGCTCAGCTGGTTGGCTAACTGGCTAACTGGCTAACTGGCGCACACTTTTCAGCCAAATGAATTGTACCACAAAGGCCTTTGGCCTTAAATCCATAAATTTTAACGGCCAGTCAGCTCCACGGCTTCTTCTTCTTCTTCTTCTTCTACTTTAAGCCACGCGCACAAAGCTAATTATGTGTTTGCTTAAGGGCTTACATTAAGTAAATGTCTTTCTCTCAGCTCTGAAAGCGAGCTGCAAAATTTATTTAAATTTGTGGCAATAAATATTTTGAGTAGAAAAATGCGAAAAGATTAAATTAATGTTATCAGTGGCAATAATAATACATATGAATTCATATACATATATATATTTATAATTATATGTAAATACATTTAAGTTTAAGTAAGTGTCAGATATTCACTTCATTGTAATAAAATAATAGCAGAACATAAGAAACTGATTTAACATCCATGTTAAGTTAACTTTTAATGTTAGGCAGCATAATGGAGTTTGGAAACTCTCTCCTCTCAAGTCGCAAGCTTTCGATTGTATGTCAGATCTTCACTTAGTTTACATGATATGTTATCATAACATTGGCATGAAGAACTATAGTTGCATTTATGTTAAATTCACATTTTTATGTTGTTAAAGAAGAATAATGTTAAGGCGCAATAATGGCGTCGGTCATCGCTGCCATCTTTAGCCACTTTCATCATTAACACTCACTCAGCGTTTTAGTATATGTAATTCAGATATTCACTTAATTAACATAAGATGTTAACATACGGAATCAGGAACTGAAGCAACATTTATGTTAAGTTAACATGATTAACATGATTAACATGTGGTTCGAGATCCGCCGCCATCTTCATTTGTTCTCTCTTTTCGCTCTCTCAGTTTGAAGCTACGCAGCAAACGTTGAGCCTGAAGTTTGATTTAAAATACACATATTAAAAAGCATTAAAATACATACACTAATTAATAATATATTATGTTTGTTACATATATATTGTATACCATACCATAAAAGACTTAGTATTAAATATTAATAATATTTTCACATATATTTATATATGTATATATTGCAGCCCAATAAAGGCTTAAATAAAATGAACAACATATGTGTTAAATAAAACTAAGCCCTAAGCCAATGGCTGTTGACCGCAAAGCCAACCTTATGCCAATGGTCAGTGACACACACACACACACACACACACATATATGTATGTATATACATGTATGCACACGTATGGCTGCTGTGTGGATGGATCATTGTGCGCTTTATTGCTGGCGTTTTGTGGCATTTGTGCTTTCCTGCTTAAAGCAAACAGTGAGCGCTATTAGCCAGAAAGACTTGCCAAATAAAAGCGGAAACACTTGTATAAATACAGCATGTGTCCATATATATGTAAGCGTGTGTGTATGTGTGTGTTACGTAAAAGTATGTATATATTTATATATTACATATATATATTTGTCGCGATGTCAGCATAAACACTTGCGAGTTTCATATTTGCCGCCTCACTGCACACATACGCATACACACACACACACACACACACACACACACGCACACATTGGCATTCGTTTGCCGCTAGCCGATTTCTTTATGCAAATTAGCTTTCGTTTATTTTATATGTTTTCTTTTTTCCTCTTCTGTTTGCCTCGCATCGTTTCCTTTTCATCCGTTTTTTGCATAAATTTCAAAAAATTTCATCTTTGTATTTATTTGAAGTTCTGCGCTTTGACTGCCTTGTAGCATACTTTTATATGGGTATTGCCTGTGACATATCTCTCTCTTCCTCTCCCTCTCCCTCTTCCTCTCCCTTTCTCTCCCTCTTCTTCTTCTGCTGTGTGTCATTCCTCATTGCCTTTGTCTTATTTATGCACTAACATTAAGAATTATTAACTTTGATAACTTGACTTATTGCACTACAGTTTCGCCTACAGTAAGGCCTCGCCTATCCCCTGCCTTTATTTACACTCGCTGATTATACTCTACACGTTAGGGAATATTCGCTAAATGATTCAGTTTGAGCTGCCAGGCTGTTAGCTGTTTTTATGGTCGAAAATATTCCTAAATTTGATTTCCCTTTGCCTCTCTTGCATTGCATTTGTGGATGTGTGCAAAAGCGTATTCACACTTCGTTGCATTAGTTTTGGTTCTTTTTTTTTAATACATTTTTTTTGGCTCATTTTTTTGTGTTTCATTTTGATTCCGTGCATGTGCGGAAATTTTATGTGACACTTGAGAGATTTATGCGCAGGGCGGAGGAAGATCTCACTCAAGTGCGTATGTGTGTGCGTGTGTGTGGGTGGGTGCGTGCTTTGGGGCGTGGCCTTGTTGAATTTAAAACTGTCAAAGAGGCACTCACCAATGGGCCAAGGCATTGTTGGCAAACACGTGCAAACGGTTCTTCATTTAATGGCTTGCAAATATTAATCATACGCCCCTTTGCCTGTGACACTGAGCATCGGTGGCAAATGTTAATTAATTTTTGCCCAATATTTGACTAGCTAAGTAATATGCGCGAATACCTGGGCGACAACTTAATGAACGGCCGAAACAAGTTATCAAAATATATATAAATTACAAGGCGGCAGCTGAGTGGGCGTGGCCAGAAGAGGAAGCGCCGCCGCACACACAATTATAAATTTACTTTTGCATTTATTTGCTGGCGCTGTCGTCGCCGCGTTTATTAATTAATCTCTCTCTTGGCAATCAATCTAAATCGCTTGTCAGCGCGAAACCCAAAAACAGGCAGCACCAACAATAAATTAAATTCTATTGTGTGCAGTTAAGCGTCCACTGACAACAGCAACAACGGCAACAACAATTCTGCATAATGGAGGCGCCACAAAATATGAAAATCCGCTGGGGCAAAAGTTCAAAGCGTGAATTTTATATAAACCAAAAATTGTCAAATGCTCAACTCTGGCCAGTTAATTAAAAATAAATTGAAATAATTAAAATGTTACGTAGGATAATTATAAACGGTCATGTCCTTGCGTGTTCAGTTCAGTCCATATCACGCATACGCCGCGTGGCATCCGAACAACAACATTTTGCATTCCCCACTTTGATTGATGGCTAACACACACACACACACACACTCACGCACACACACACACACACACACACAAATGTGTCAATGTATGTGTGTGCGCATCACCCTTGTTTTTTGTTGCTAGCTGAATTTTCCGGCCATAGATTCATAAATTTGTGATGCAGCCGAATCGAAATTGAAGTGGATTTTAGCCAACCCGCTGTCCGACGTACGACAATGGCCAACAGCGAAAACAATTGTGGTTGCTCACACTGTTGACCCACTGTGGTGCACTTACAGCTGACCCACAGTGCTGGCAGCTGTCGCTCTGCGGTCACATGCATAAAAGCTTGATGAATCGAAAGGCGCATAAAGCGAAAAACATAATGGATTAAATACCTTTGCTGCATATAAGGATCTTTAATTTAAAACAAGCAGAAATCGAGTGCAGTCGAATGCACTCGACTAGCTAATACCCTAAGCGAGCTAGCGGTGCAATCGATCTGTATTCCTTATAAGTTTTTTATTTATAAGTACATGCTTTTCTATATACCTTAATTTTACATCTCATTTTCTGCCTGTAGGAAAATCTACCCTTTCGAAAAGGAAATTTTATCAAACAATTTTTTACATAATGTGCTACAATAATTAGATTCGAAATTTGCTTAAACGCTCAATTTTTTTCTGACCTTTCTTAAATTTTGTTTCGACTAAAAAAAAAAATTTCTCGAGAACATTTTACTTGCAAACTAATATCTTATTACATTATTTAATAAAATTGTTTATAAGGAATTTTATGTGGAATAATTTTAAAAGTTTTGTTCTTTATGCTTTCATTTAGATTTTGTAATCTATCATCGATCCCTAAACTTTATTAAGTAGAATTAAAACTCTATTGTATTCAATTATAAGAAGTTTATCCATCCGTTACACACTCACCCTTTAAACTAATATACCCTGCTTACACACTTCCTACAGCTACAAGACATCAAAATTGATTGAGCTTGGAAAAAAATGTTGCTCCAAGTCGTTCAGTAAAATCGGCCAACATAAGAGAAAATGCTTATTGAAATATTTGATAACTGATTAGATTCTGTTTAAGGAATATTATGTGTGTGCGTGTGTGTGTGGCTTATCTGTTGGCAGTGTGCTGGCTATTAGCCACATACAAAACCTGGCTCGTTGCGACTTGCTGAGCACATCAACAGTAACATGGATCTCATTAATCATACGCATGCATAATGGCTTGTGTCCTACCAGCAACAACAACAACAACAACAACAACAACAGCAACAGTAACAACAACAACAATGTAGATGGTAGAACATGCCCATTGGCTACAGGCAAACAAGGACAGTCCTGAATGCTCCTCCTAATGCTGAAGCTATATGTTATAATATGTTTTTGCTACGCCAGGTAACGAAAAGTGTCGCATGCTGGACAGGTGAGCAGGGCAGCAGGCGGGCAGGTGAGCAGGTTATAAAGGGATAGTGGGTTAGAGTGGCAATGCAGGTCAGGTGAGGCAGCGAGTATACACTAGTACAATAACAGCAGCGTTGCCAGATAATCATGTGTCATTGTCGCAGCTGTCGCAACATGCTTGCCAACTTGCTTGCCCCAAAATGATTTTTGGCCTCCTTTGAGGCGCCACAGGCCCCCCTCGTCCTTTCGAATGGCGCAGTGGGAGGACGCACATTGCCTCTGGCAGCCGTTTCGTGTTTCTTTGCGGATAATTAAAGAGACGTCAGCCGTGCGGCAGGCTCCGTCATCAGGCTCCAGTCCGGGCCCAATTAGTTACACAATTTAATTATGCGGCTAGCAGCTAGCTGCTAGCAGCTAGGATCGAGGAACTAGGACTGAGCACCTTTTAAAGGCCACGGAAAGGGACAACTTGCAGCTTGTAGTTTATTTGATGCATGAATTATGTGCTTTTAATTGCTTGCCCCCGCCACACAATCGATGCCTCACCTGGTCGCATGATTCATTCCATGCCCACCGATTTATCTTCGAGTGTCCTTTGGCTGCAATCCTCGCATGGCCGCAATTCCTGCCGCACTTTAAGCTCAAGTGCAAAACTGTTTCTAAATGAGATGCGTCTAAAATTATATATCACACATACTTAATACCCTGTAATTGAAGTGCTTAATCTTAAAAATTCCGAATACCTTTCTATATTTCTAAACCAGTTTTGAATATAGAAACATATTCATATTTTGTGAGCCTGTTACATAAGCCATCTATTAGCTTAACTACCCGTTTTACTCTAGCGCTAAAAATGTAAAGCCTGCTTTTGGGCGTGACAACACACAAATTGCAACACATTTCTTTACCCTAATGCAGGGTATCTTAACTTTGACAAGTGTGTGGCATAGAAGCAAATGTCTATCAGCTCTCTTTATTAACTCTTGTTTCGTATAAGCGGATGTGCCGTTATAGTCAGGCTTAGCTGTAGGTATTCTGCTTATGATATAAATAGAAACTTATCTTAAGTTTTCTCTTTTTTTCAACTTTTGTGAAAGTTTGCCTTAACTTAATTTACTGTTTCGCTTACTTAACATAAATTTTATATCCTATTGTACCTATAAAAAATATAGTTTTGAAGGGTATCTAAACTTTGCATATTTCTGAATGGCGTTCTTCTTTTATTTTTTTTTTTTTGGTTAGTTGTCGGCCTCGAATAAACTTGGCTAAAATAGACATGAAAATGAAAAATGGAAATGAAATGTTCGGCTCTGTTAATTTAAAGAGCATTTCCGAAACAAAATGGCGTAAGAGTTTGGGTGAATTTTGTGTGCATTTTGTGTGCATTTTGTTTACTTGGAGGGTCGCACACACAAAATTCGGGTTGATCAATGCGAAGGCAACAAAACACAATTCGATGGAAAAACTGTTTGTTTGCTTATCCTGAAAGCTTATCGAGTTGTGTGGCTGCCACCTCTGCTGCCACTTCTTTCACTTCTGCCACTGATGTTGCTGCCACCTCTGCTGTCGAGCTGCCAAACGGCAATAGAAATTTAAATGCCTCGTTTTTTGATTTTTATTTTTTTTTTTTTTGGTCTATGGAGTTATTTGCCGAAACTGTGTCGAATGAATTGCTCGAATTCCTCGAATTCCGTGACAAAGCGGATCAATTGTGAATGCTGTGTATATTGTGAATGACACTTCAAGTCGACAAAATATTTAAATTGTTGCCTTTAAATGTGTTATTAAATCAATTTGAAAGCTTGTTTTTTTTATAACTGAAATCAAAAACGAGAGTTTCACAATTTATTAGGAATAAGAGAAATGTTTTTGCCTGCATAAATATTTTGATATAGTTATTTGCATATGTGCATAAATTCCATGCTTCTTCATTTTTTATAAAACAATTTATGGCTTTTATCTTATGCCATAAACTGTTCTTTTAACTGTATTAAAAATAATGCCGCATAACTCAAGTCCCGAACTTTGAGAGCAAACTGTGAACCACAAAATGCATTCATTGAAAAGAATAACTGCCCACTACACTCATTCTCGTTTCCTCTAGCACTCTCCTTTTACTTCTGGCCGGCGCTCTCTCCTGCTCCCTTCTGCTCTCGTCGCCTTCTTATACTCCTTCTTACCTTTGTTCGCTACCGTTTACGCTTCCCTACGCTCTCTGGCGTCCACTCTTGCCTTCGCTCTCTGCTGCTCCGTCTTGCCTTTACGCTTTGCCGTTCCGTCTTCCCTTTACTCTCTTTGCTGCTGAAGCTTGCCCTCGCTCTCTATTGCTCCGTCTTGCCTTCGCTCCTTGCTGCTCCCGCTTGCCCACGCTCTCTGCCTTCCTTCGCTCTCAGCCGTACTCTCTCGGTCCCGGTCCCCCTCCCTCCCCTTTCCCACACCACCATAGATAAAGCAGCTGTCATGTGGCTTTATATTTAGTGCATTGCAGCCGCTGCGTTTGCTCTTCTGCTGCTTGCCTTTCATTTTAATAACTGTACTCCTAACGGTAAGTAGGTGTTTAGCAGCTATTATCACCGTCTGTATGTGTATGTGTGTGTGAGTGTGTTGTTTGCACATTTTGAACTCTTTAGCGTCAATAATTTATGTACTGTGCCAACAGATTATGATTTATGTTTATGTGTACAGCGGCTGGCGCTGAAATGGAGAAGCGCTGGGCAGCTCTTCGCGGCTCCCCTTCGAGAAGCTTTTAGCACAGCTCCATATTTCAAGTAACCCCCTCTCCCACATTTTTTTTTTTTTTTTTTTTGTATATATGTGTGTGAATATTGGCAAACAAAAAATTGGTTAAAGCGACGCTAAGTAACAAGTTGAAAAATTGCAAAAGGCGCTCGTAAATTTTTTCTGAGAGCAATAAACAGTTAAGATCAGGTAAGAGGCGCAGTCAATGGAATGTGCGCACATATTGAAAACACATTTTGGCAATAAAACAGACAACACTCATATGACAAACGCACACACACACTTGTACATGTGTGTGTGTATGTGTGCTTGAGCATTTCAAAAGTAATTCAAGCAAGAAAAAACTTGGGTAATTGAAAGTTTGCTCATAAAAATTTGTCGCTCTGCCTTTTCGCCAGCTCGTCTGCAACTTTTCATTATGCAATCGAAAGAGCTTTCTTCCATCCCCATCCCCATCCCCATCCCCAACTATCGTCCACAAAACTATTATCTGAAGCACTATCGAGACGCCCCAAAACTAGTTGAAGTACTTCGAATTGTTTACGTTGATAAGTTTCAGTTTCAGTTTCGTGTTTTTTTGCTTTTCTTTTTTTTTTTGGGTTGAATTTTTATGGCTGGCCGTAATGAAAACGCAGACTCGATTGCAGTTAAATTGCAGTTCGAATGGGGTAGCTTAGCTGCAAATGGCGTTGGCGACAGCCTCTGTCACTGCTTCCCACTTCAGACTGTTCCAATTTACAGCTAATGATAAATGGGCTCAGATCCGGCTTAAGTGTGCGATGGCAGAGCAAATGTTATAAAGACATGACAGCAATGGATGAAGAGGGGGAGGGGATGAGGAGCTGGAGGGGGGTCTACTGGGGAGGAAGGGCAAGAACAAGGAGAAAAGGAATTGACACATCAGGAAGAGGGAAGCAGACGAAGCAAGAGGAGGAATTCAGGAGGGAGAAGAGCGGGATGAAAGGAAGAGAAGGCCAGAGTAAATGCTATA
The DNA here is from genome assembly GCA_037075185.1 of Drosophila pseudotalamancana. NCBI lineage: Eukaryota > Metazoa > Arthropoda > Insecta > Diptera > Drosophilidae > Drosophila > Drosophila pseudotalamancana. Next base: position 151,683 of record JBAMCK010000052.1, on the reverse strand, counting down.
AAGACATGACAGCCGTGGAGAAGGAGAAGGTTGGGTGGGCAGGTGGAGAAGAAGGAGTAGGAGAAAGAGAAAGAGCAGGAAAAGGGAAAATGAAAGGAGGACAAGGAAGAAAAGCTAAAAAGGAGAAGAACAACAGCCATGGAGGAGAGGCAAACAAAACAGGATTAGGAGGAAGTGAGGAAACAGCCGGAAGTGACAAAAGGATGAAAAATAAGAGATGGAGTAAAAACAGGCGAGGATCACAAACAAAACGAAGAAAAAGAAGGGAGCGCAGGAGCTAAAGAAATAGAACAAAGAGAGGAGGAACACAGGGAAATATGCGAATAATAGCAGGAGGCGAAGAGGAGATAAAAACAGGAGGAGATAAGAAAAAGAGAAAGTGGATAAAAGGAGCACGACAGGCATCAAGTTGAGGAGAAAAGAAAGAAAAGAGTGAGTCGAGAAGAACGTAGAAGGGGAGCAGCAGTTATAAGAATAAGAGAAGAATGAGAATGAGATAGGCCAGAAAGAGAAGGAGCGGGGAAGATAGCGGAGAAGAAGGGGATAAACAAAGTCTTAAAGCCGCATGAGCTCAGAGATTGGCCACTCGCAAATCTGTGGCACAAACAAAAGAGCCGAAAGTGTCAAGCAAGGGCTTAGCACCAATACCAACAAACACGCACGCACACACACTTACTCACACACACGCGATTTGAACTTGTGGCAGAATATGCTGTTTCTACTGCTGTTATTGTTGTTGCTGTTGTTGTTGTTGTTGTCGCTGGCAGTTAAGACTTTAAACTGGCTGCGGCCAATGTAATAAATTAGATTTGCGAAAGTTGCGCCGAAGCCGACAAATATTTAACAGCAATCAACGCGGCACGGCGCCACGCCCATAACACGGTCACGCCCACGCCCATGCCCACATAGAGCACGATACGGCGTACAAAAAGCATTTCGCGATTTCAGTCTAGGTGGCAGTGCACGACTAGAAGCTGCTCTGTAATAGGTAACTCGAAATGGAAAGTTGAAAAAATTTCAAATACATGACTCAATGATACCCTGTAAAAGGTAAGAATAGTGCTTGCAGTGTATGAGATTTTTGTCAATATTAAATTAACAATATGAACAAAAAAATGGTGGTATGGGTAATAGTGCGCGACTCGTTGATACCCTATAATAGCTTAAGAGAGTTGCTGCATAGAAACGGTTTAAAAAGCGAATGAATATTATTATACAGTAATAAAATATTCTGAGTTGAGTTGAAAGTGCACGACTAAAAGATACCCTGTAAATGTAAAAGTGGCTTGAACATCGATTGCAAATATAAATATAATATCAACAAAATACAAGCTTGGCATCCCCGCCTCGTTGTCGCTGTTAATCATGCAGGGTATGCTGAGCAGTGGAAAGGCAAAGGAAAAAAGGGAAAACTTTGCCCTTTTGCGCTGTTTGCTGTCATTGTCGCAGTGTCAAGTTGAACGACAAGACGAAAGGTGTCAACAATGACAAACACTTTTAACTAACCAAGTTTGTTGGCTGCTTGTTTCGACGGGTTGCCTCGTTGCCTCGTTGCCTGGTTGCCTGGTTGCCGGGTTGCCGGGTTGCTGGCTTGCTGACTGCTGATTGTGCGTTGGCCCGTTAGAGAGTTGAGGCTTAAAGAACTTCCGACTTGCCATTTGACACTTGGCCAGCATAACGGTACATCAACAGCTAATACAAGCAGCTGGCTAAAGGATAACGAACTGCCAGCACAATGCAAATTGTGGCTCACAGCATTTGCTGCCTGTTGACCAGGCTCTAAGTAATACCCACTGTTGTCGAATCTGACACATCAATTTTGTGACTGTGTGAGGGAATGTGTGTGTTTGTGTGTGTGGGTGTGCGTGTGTGTGTTGGTCTCTTGTTACAGGTAAATCAATCTCCGGGCTTTATGCGCCGCAGGGCGTGAATTTTTATGTGACCCCAAAGTCGCGACGAATTTCCTGCGGCCTTAGTGTTAGACCTGCCGCTAAGTACGACTTCATCTTCTTCTTCTTCTTCTTTGTGTGTTGCTTCCACACGTGCTTCTTCTTGCTGTGTGTGTGTGTTGCTGTGGCAAAGCCTTTTTATGGCACACACACGCATTGTCAGCGTCTCGCTGATTTTTATGCCGCCTCGAGGCCTTGTTATTACATCCAACTGGGAGCCAGCAGCGAGGAGCAAGGAACGAGGCATTGCTCATACGCCACGTTGCAGCCGCCAATCAGTGCAAATGGTATGAGACCCTTTTTCCATTTTTTCCATTTTATAGGCCTGCCTGAGTGGATGGGAGTACGCCTCCAAAGGCGACGGGGGCTGCCATAGAAGTTGTGCTTAAAATAAAATAGTAAGTAAAAATTGCATTACTTGTCTGGAGGCTCGAATTGTGCAAATGATTTACTTTTTTTTTTATTAATTAATTATTAATGAATACATTAATTATAACATAATCATATTGTTACTTTTGAACAGCATTTAATTTATAGTATATAATGATATACATTTATATTGATAGTATTTAAGCAAAGGACATTTGCTAAGCCCCAAGGAAGGGGGCTTCTAAGGAAGTGGAGTAGGAATATTTTCCACTTTTTGGGCCTGCCTATGTAAATGGAGGCAGGGGTCTAAATAAGTAGCGTGTAGCGTGGGTTGTCTCACAAGTTTCTTTTATATATTGAAATAAAGTGCAATAGAAAATATATTCGAATAATCGAATGTCTTGCCTTGAGGTTGATTTGCTGAACATTTTTTAGTTATGTTCTAATGAACGAAGAATTGACAACAATTGAATAATAAATATTAGTTTTACCTTTCTTTTCCTTTTACCTTTCTTGTCCAGTATTTAGAATATTATAATTGAACAAGATATGCTGGGTGAAGTATTGTAAATTTTTTACTCTTAAGATATAAAACTTGAACTTTATCTGGCCAAAGCTCTCGTGTAAATCTTTTGGGCTGCTTTTGTTTAATATTTTGTGTATAGTAATTAATTTTTATTTGTAACTATTTTATAATTAATTAATTTTATACTATTGATCTGATTCTGTATTCTCTTCAGATTTCGTAGTCGTAGACTCTTGCCATTATTTATGTAATATGCAGGGAGGTCTTTGTATAGGACTTATAGAAACTAAAGAGCAGCTGTCATATACTTCTTGCTTAGTTAGACAACATATCAATAGACAGTTAAAAAAATACCTCGGAAAATAGTGAGCTATAAAAATATTTGTATCTGGTGAGTGCGGAAAATAATGGAATACTTTCAAGCCCAACGATATAATAAAAATGTAGCCTCCTTATGCGCTTTTCAAAAGTTCTGGAAATTTGTGTTCTTTGTTTGGCATTTCTTGAGGCAAACTTGTGTGACCACCCTCGTTGATTTAACGTAATTTGCTTCGCGTTGTCATTTCGAATGGAATGACAGTGCTTAAGCGTATTTATTAGCCTCTTGGACAGAACGAGCGGCTGCAGCTGCTTGTTAGCAATGTGATCATCGTAATTGATAGTTTTTTTTTTTTTGTTGCTTTCCATGATGTTGTTGTTGTTGCTGTATTTTGTTATTTTTTGGGCTTAAAAGGCTCAGCTTGCAGGGACATAACTCACGTGGCCGGGCTATAAATTACATTGGATTTGCAAGGTCTTTTGTTTGGTTTCCCATTTAGAATTTAAAGCCCAATTAGAGTAAAAACTTGCCTTCGAAAAATTAAATAAATTTTATAAATATGTGCATTCAAATATATGCAATATAATAAAACAGTTATGGGCAGCGTTTAAACTAGTCTCTGTACAAAATGCTCGACAAGTCCTTGAGTAATTAAGTTAAATTAAAAAAAAAAAAAATGGAATAAAAAAATAAACAAAAAAAAGAAGAAGAATGAAATAACTGTAAAGTTGTTTGGCAGACTCTACAAATGTTTTGTTATTGTGACAAATTGTTGAAAACAAGAAAAGCAAAATTAGAATAAATAAAAAAAGGAAACAAGCGAAAATAACAAAAAACGTGGCAACGAGTGAAGGCTTTCTAAAAATGCTTTTCACTGCTTGCCACATGCCACATGCCACATGCTTGCCTCCTTGCCTCAGTCATGGCTCGTGGATTTGAATAATTGTGCAACAGCGTATAACGGTACATGCAGCAGAGTATATTGCATTACGCTTGTCGTTGTTGTTGTTGTTGTTGTTGTTGCTGCTCCCGTGTGGCAGCTCCTCGTTCTATGCATGTGTGTGTGTGAGTGTGTGTGTGTTCCGCAGGTGTATCTGTGTGTGTGCATGTGTTTGCTTGTAAACTTATGCTCAGATGTGCGCTAAATTTTTTATTGTTATATGCACAACAAACACTCTCACACACACGCACACACTCACACATTCGCATGCAAATGCAATTTATACACACACAAATATTTATTTGTTGTTCTGCCAAAGTTTTTGTTGTTCAAATTAAAAATGATTTAAATGCCAGCAAATTGAGTTCGCATTTAGATTCCATTTTTATTTCAGCTGCTGTGTTCTATAATTGTTTGATATTTCCACACACACACACACAGACACACAAACACTCAAACACACATACATAGATATAAAGAGAGTTAGTTCATTTTAATCAAGCCCTGTCATTGTTGTTATTGTTATTTTTTTTCTACTCTGACAAAGAGTATGCAATTTCATGCTTTCTGCATTTTTACTCTATTTAAATTGTAAATTCTCCAAAGCAAAACAAGAAAAACAAGCACTTTCCGACCAGCAGATACCGTGTAATATTTATATACTAAGAGTGTGTGGGTGTATGTGAGTGTGAATTTATTTTAATAAATTCTTTAGTATGTCTTCATCGTCTTTTGCTTTATGTTTAATTGTTATTTATAATATAATATTTGAGATATTGAAAAACAAGCATACAAATAAGTTAAGTAATATAATAGACAGTACACATCTATAATTTGAAGATTCTTGTCTTTACGGTTTTCGAGATTTATGCATTCGTATAGTTGAGCGGAGAGAAATGATCGATATGGCAGCTTGTCTTATCAAAGCATCGAAATATTAAGGGGTATATCATATAGGATTATGGTAAACAGAGAGAAACTTGCGTTATCTACATTTAAACTATGCTACCCTCTTAACGGTTGTCGATGACAAACTTCCCTCATTTGCTAAAAATGCCATTAAACCCTCTTAACGATTCTCGGTGAGTTGCAGGGTATCAAAAGGAAGCAGAAAAAAGAGTCGAAAGTGTTATTCGCAACAAAACGTTTATCTGAATGCTAATTGTTGTCATCATGTGATAACGCCGAAATGTATGCTTCACACTTTTCTTTTTTTTTTTCTTTTTTGGGTTAAACGAAAACTTTAGAGAAATTCGTGTTTCTTGTTGTTTTGCGGCATTTTCGTTGCCTTTAAATGACCTCGTAAAAGAGGGAAATTCAAGCCGCACAAAATGGATTCTGTGGAATGTACACACTCACACACACACACACATAAACACACACAGTTAAGCACCGGATGTGGCTTTTTGGAATGCCACAAGAAAATGGATAAAGGAAGCAAAAAAGGGTCAACTTGACCACATGCTGGCCAAAAGTGTGTCCAGAAGCTAAAACTGTTTCATTTCGTTAAGGTTTCATTAGTTTTTATAATTCAAGGCGAAAACGCGTTGCGGAATGTCTCATGCTTAGATTCTCCGTTAATTTTATCAGTTTTAGCGCCAAATTTCATTTAAAGCAAAGTTTGCGTCATAAAACTCGCTTATTGCCAACTTCTCTTTTTTTATGCCTTCTCTTGGCCTTGTCTTAGGGTCCATTTCTTTACCCTCTGTTCCACAATTGCTGAGCAATTGAATCCATTCGCAACGGTTTCGTTCAGCTATTTCATAATCAAATACATAACTTTATTAATGCTAGGACACAAACAATTTTACAAACAATCTTACCCCCAAACACACACACACACAGATAAAATAAAAAGTTTGGTACAACAGCAACAAAAAAATTTGCTTAGATTGGCGAAACAATAAATTTTCCATTGTCTTAGGCCCGGAACACAATCATAAAGGATACATTTTGTAGAGTGCGCGAATGCTGGCGCATAAATAAAAATATAATTGAGTTGGCCAACAGAGCTGACAGCATTTGGCCTAAAGAAGCGGGGTGAACTTTATCGATTTTTTCGGTTGCCCTCGTCTCTGTTGGCCAACTAAATTAGCTGCTATTAATTGACCAATCGGTCAGTGCACACAATGTTTCCGTTGCCAATTTTTGTATACCCCGCACCCATTCAAAATTGGTAAATGGGGTATATTGTTATTGGGCAGGGAGTAGGAGAAGAGGCGTGACAACATACAGAAAATAAAACAGTATCTACAGCCGTGTCGATTTGGCACTGTCCGTCGGCTTGACAGTCCATTTCTGCGTCTGTTCGCGTGTACGAAAGCTTCGATCTCAGGAACTTTAAGAGCTAGAAAATTAAAATATTTTCATATATGTTCCTCTATACCACAGACAGATGGGGTTGATTTCAAATAGTCGATAACATTTTCCGTTTTTTTCTTGTTATCGATTACAGTTGTGCTGTGAATGGTATACATAGTATAGCGCACAACATATTCTAAAAATTTGCAGGATATCTGTCGATTGCATTTTTCTTACATGTTTTTTTTATTACAAGTACAACATATTCGAAATTGGTTTTCGAATCGGTGGGCGGTACTTAGTTAGTGCCAGAGCTTTAATTGATTAAACAGCTGGTCTGGCTTACAGAATTGCAATTCGCCCATTTTACAGTTTTATTGCATTGGTAAAAGTTTGTGACAAGCAACTAATTGCCAGTGCAACTTTCGACCAACTTGTTTTCTTTGTTATTGTTGTTGTTGTTGATGCTACCGTTGCGCCACCTAATTAAATTACAATTCATAATAAAATGTTCTGTCAGAATATGAAACAAACAAAAATAAAACGGACTTGCTATACATTCATAGTCGTAAAGTTTTAAATATTTCTGGCGCACGGGGATATTTAAAAGTTTAATTGCAATTATTGTATTTTATTCATAATTGGTTGCAACTTTTGATTGCAAACGTGCTGTGGGAGTTTTTTTCGCCAGGTGCTCAGTTTGGTAATTGGGCAAATTTCGATTTGGTTGGCTATTATGTGGAATATTAATTGTTGTTGTACATAGCAGAGTACTAAAGATCGGAGTTGCTTTAAATTTCTTTAAGTACATTCATTATATATTTGACTGAAGCAGTTGAAGCACAGTCGAACTTGTTCGTCAAACACAAATAAGTTTTCCTTACTAACTAACTATTAACTTACAAAAGCTTGTCTGCACCAAACATAACAAACGAACTTTTGTCAAGCACAACAAGTTCGACACAACAAATTCGCATGCTTAATCGTTGCGTGTTTCTTATTAATTGCAAGTCACTACTAACCACTCTTTACTTGCATCTCTTTTACACTTAAGCAGTGTGCGTGTGCAAGCCAACTCGTCTCAATAGAAAGGGTTCTATGTTGCGCGTGTTCGTTTGAATGGAGACGAAATTTCTATTTAATCTTTAATGGGCTTTCCACTCGCTAAGTTTTGGGACCTACTAAGCTTAATTATTTATCAAATTCGAGGTTAGTCAAGGTTTCCAATGCAATAAGCAATGTTCGTTTAGTTAATACGCAAACTGATTTCCGTTCGATGAACAAGCTGAACGAACAAAGAAGTTCCTTTGCAATCTTTTTGCTACTCTCTTGGTTACAGCTGCTTGTCTCACTCATTCTTTTTTCTATGGTATAGACTAATGCTTGGTAGCTTAACGTCATGTTTATCGTTAACCGTTATTCGCAGCGCGCTACTCACTGCTTTTCACTCACTACTTGTCACTCACTATACCGTTACTCACACGCTACTGTCTACTCACTAATTGTAACTTGCTTTTCCCTCTGTCTTCTATGTCTCATTCTCTTATTACTTTGCTATTCGTTACTTGCAGCTCGTCGCTTGCGCTTCTTCTTCCACTCGCTTCGGCAAGCTCCGCTATCTGCTCTCTCCCCTTCGCATTGGTCATATTCCTTATTCTCCGTTACTGTGCATATATGACATGTATAACTGTTTCGTTTGTTATAGCTGCTGCCGTTATCTGTGTGAAATGTATTTTATGTTGGCTTTCGCTTTTTGCTCTCTCAAGCATCTGGCCATCAATCACTTAGCCATACAAAAATGCCACTGCATACAAATCGCAATTAATTTACCTATTCGTGTATGTCTGACCGCCTTTATGTGTGTTTGTGTGTTTGTGTGTGTGTGTGTGTGAGTGAGTCTGTTCCATTGGTTACATCAGCCAAGGCCAGTCGCCAGTCTGTTTGCATAGGAAGGGGCTGTGGATCATGAGGCCGCGCGGAGCTTTCAGCTGCAGCGGGCAATTGGATGCACATCCTCCGAGTGAGGCTCGGAGCGGAGCTCGGAGTGAGGCTCGGAGCGGAGCTCGGAGGGGGGTTTGTCGGCTTGTTTGCTTGCATGTCAAATTCTCATTTCATTGAAATTGACAAATATTGACTAAGAACTTGGGTGCAATCAACGCCGGCGACGATGACGACGACGACAAATGGGCGATGCCAGCCAGCCAGCCAGGACATTGGAGTCTGCATATTTGTCCTGCCAATGGGAATGCTGTTGAAGGCGAAACTCGAGCCGTGGAATGCAACGAGCGAGTGGGGGCAACTACTTGACTACTTGAAGCTGACTTTAAGAATTCCGTAACCTAAGACCGCAAAAGGAAGAAACCGCTGCCAGGACAACAGACAAGGCCACAAATTGCTACGCAGCTTTTCGGGCCAATAAACTAAATTGTAAACGGCTACTGATACCTGCCGAATAACGGCTGAGCACCTGGCTGGCTGATAAGTCTCTGCTTTGAAGCAAGCTGCAAACAAAACACCTGGGGAGCGAGTCAAAAAACAATTTTCGCTCATTATCATTTCAGCATGTTGTATGCCCAAGTGTTTTACATTGTTCAAAGGAGCTAGAGACAGAGACAGAGACAGCGACCGAGTGAGCGGGAGGGAGGGTGAGAGGGTGGGAGGGAGGCTGCTGTGATGAAGAAGTTTAGAGCACATTGTTGGCCCTGTTGTAGTTGCTCATAAATGCGGCATGAATAAATTAACTCGCTGAAAAGCAAAAGGCAGTTACAGCGTTTGGATTTCAAGCGAGTGATAATAATAATTGAGGCAGCAGCTACAGCAACACACACACACACACACACACACACACACACACAACATAACATTTAGAGCAAGTTTACACTGCAAGAAATTTACGCACAGCTTAGCAGAAATACAGCCTTGTGTTAAAGTTATTCGTTTCTTTTATAGACTTACCTTTAAAGTGTGGTTTGTCAAGTTTGCCTCTCTATGCGATTTTCATAAGCATATTTATTTTTTGTTTAAAAATCGCATTGTTTTCTTTCTATATAAATATATATATAATGTTAAGTGTATTCAGTCTCGCTGTTAATATAGCTGGGTAACTTAACAGTGCCTCTCTATACGATTTTCATAATTTTATGAATTGCTTTAGCGAATCTTACATATTTATATCTAACATACATAAATGTAGCCAGCCTTTTTATTCACCAACGCTTCTCAACATCGCCTTTCTATGCGATTCTCACGAATTGCTCTCATACATATTGATTTTATTTTTTCGTTTCAGTCTCTCGTTTTCTATTTTCATGTTTTTTTTATTTGTCTAAGACTATTATCGAGCTGTAAATACCGCAAGGTCGTTTCTTACTGCCTTTCTATGCGATTTTCATAATGTTATAAACAGCTTATTACATTTTATATTTATTAACCTTTGTATCTTTTCAAAATATAAAATCAATGTTTAGCAAATTTAGCGTTAAATTCATGCTTATTGATTCTTTCATTAGCTCGTCTGCCTCATCCTCTATACATGTTTATTTTTGTATGCTCTACACATAATATATGTTTATCAGCATTCAATCGGGCTTTATAAATATCGACCTTTGTTCGAATGTTATTTTTGGGTAAATAATCAACAGTCAACAATTCATAACCTAGCAACCGTTTTGTTCGGTTGTTACTAAACACAATTGAAAGTTCGTAGAAACGGGCTTTCGGAGCAATTAGCTTGGTCATTGGGCATCTATTCCGAGCAGAGCTGCACGTAATCTCAAGCCAGACAATATGCTTCCCTCCCGGATCTCCCGTCACGCCTCGGCGAGCAATCCGAAGTCGCGATTGTCACGGAACGCGAAGCACGCGTGCTTCACGTTGAGGCGTCCGATGATATTCCAGGTGCGCAAATCGCTGGTGGAGTACGTGGACGAGGAGCTGCTGAAGCTGGACACGTCGGTGTTCTATCAGCGCATCTTCATACTGGCCAAGAATGCGGATCCCAAGCGCGAGACCGTCACCCACCATGCCGATACGGAGACCCGCGGCAGCACCGAGACCGTTCACTCCGGCATGGACGGAGACACCGCCACATTGCGCACCGCCGACGCCCTAATGGGTGACGATGATCAGCACTACTCGCAGCACGATATGCAGGAGGGGTTGGAGGCGAGGGATGCCTTGGATCCGGATGCGGATAATCGGCTGACAGTTAAGATTTTGGTACCATTCGATCCGGATGTGGAGACGGTGACGCGCACATTCCGCTTCGACGAGGACGAGGAAGCACCGCCGGAGGCCGAGGTGGAGGAACCCGAGGCTGAGCCCGAGCAGCCAGACCTGCCCAAGGACATGTTCACCCAGTTCTCGGAAATGCTCAGTGATCTGCACAAGACCTGCCGGGAGCTCTCCTACACGCCGGATCCCTTGTGTGGCCTCCTGGTCTACATGAACGAATACACGATGCTGATGCTGGAGAGCGGCGAGGATATGATCGGCATCTTTTGTCGTCAACTGATTCAGCGCATGTCCGAGTTCTGGGAGACCAATCGCGTCTTCCACATCGAGGATAACATCAAAGAGGTGAGAAGGATGTATTCACGGAATTAAACCCAATGTAATCCAACCCCATTTTCAGATGTATACCAAGGAGCTGCTCTTTAGACGCATACCCGCTGCCTTTCTCAACGAGAAGTTTCCGCCGTCGACTCCGACGGATGAGTATTTGATGGGTAAGCAGCACTTGATCATCAAGGAGAAGATGAACACCATTTGCACGCTGATCAGCGAGAGCATGGAGAGGTCAAAGAACATTGATTCACAGCCCGGCTCAGTGATAAACGATTTCAATTTGCACGCGGAAACCTCCGAAATAGATGCGCAAGAGAGCGAGGAGGAAATGACCAATCGGTTCAGCCATTCGATGAGCGAGGCCCAACGTCTGACTGTGGCCATCTCCCAGACCTTGCCGACGGAGGTCTTCCGCAAGCTGCTGCCGGAAATCCAACGCATCGACCTAGTGTTGTCCTCCAACCGTTTCTACTACACCCTGGAGGAGTTCTGCGGACTGTACGGCAATGTGCCATTCAGGCGGGACGACGACAGCCTCTTCTGGCCCATACAGAACAACTATACGCCGCCGAACATCTTCCGGCGCACGCCCTTCGACATTAATCTGACCTTCGCGGACTATGCGGCGGACATGAAGCGTCGCCTCCAGGAGGAGCACGACAAGCACAACGCCGAGCTGGAGGCGGCCGCCGAGGCGGAGGCCAATGCTGCGGCTCAGGCCCAGCAGCAGGCCCAAAAGCCGAAGGCCAAGCAGGAGGAGCCCAACGATTGATCTAATTAACATTTACGTCGTATGTCATTTCTTCTTCTTCATCTTGTTTTCTTCGTTGTATGGATTTCAACTCAAATTTCTGGTACACCATCAAAAGGAGGAGCCCGACCATTGATCTAATTAACATCTATCTTTCATGTTACGTCTTCTTCTTGTTGAATGGAATGAATTTCTCTGAGTGTAGACACACATTTGTGGTAAACTATGAAAAGGAGTTAGCCCCAGGTCGAAAAATTGAAGCCCAAATGGGAGAAGGACGACGATTGTTCTACCTAACTTCTTCCTCACGTGTTGCATCTTCTTCTTGCTCAAATTTGTGGAATATTATCAAAAGGTGTCAGCCCTAGGCCTAAAGCCAACAATTGATTCACTTTACATATTCATTCTTCTTCTTCGTTTTTTATTGTTATTGTTATTGCATGGAATTTCGCTGAGTGTGGCGATAAATTTTTGGTATATTATCAAAAGAAATCAATTGGACCAAGAGAAGCCAGAACGAATGGAAACCAACTGTTTATTTTCTTTATTGTTCAATGTTGTCTGAAATTACGCTCAGTGTAGACACAAATTTTTGACATGTTAATAAAAAGAGCCACTCGCAGCTCCAGGGCTTAAAATAAAAGCCTAAACACGATGATTTACTTTGCAAGTGATTAATTTTCCATTTATCCTTTTTGAATGGAGTTTCGCACAGTGTAAACACAATTGTCGGCTACATTAGCATTAGCATTAGCATAAACCTAAACAGAAGGTTTGATCTGCTTTAAATATGTCTAATGTGACTTCTTCATTATTGCACGTCATTTCGCTGAGTGTATATGCTGGATATATGTGGATATATTTAAATGTAGCTTATCACAGCTCTGATATACAAAAAGGCGCATTGAACTAATTCACTTGTGATGCATGTCAGCTCTTCGTTGTCACTTGTTATTTCGCTCAGTGTAGACACGAATGTGTGCTACATTATCAAATCGAGTCAATGTCGCTGTTATCTATCCAAAATTCGCGTTCGCTTACAATGTTTTCGCTCCCGTGCACATGACTGCATTCAATGTAAGGACGATGGAGCGGCGCTTCGTTGCTTCTTTGCTCGGTGGTGTAGGTGTGCGTGTGTGTGTATGTGTGTGTGTGTGTGTGTGTGTGTGTGTGTGTGTGCTGCTTACTTGTTTTGGTTTACCACTTGAATGGCTCGACTCTGTTAACATAAGCATAAATTTGTGCACATCCTTAAGAATACACACATGCACACACTTATATTATGACACACACTTGTGTGTGTGTGTTTGTGTGTGTGTGTTTTGGGCTTTTAACATAAACCGCAGCAGACGCCAGCTGTCAGTTGTAATACCGTTAGCTTGCAGCTGTCAAAAGCTGTTGCTGTCACTTTAAGTCACTTGACAGTCCAAAAGGCAAACACACACGCACACACACACACACACACACATAATTATAGCTGGTTTCAGATTTTAAGTATGTTCAAAAATTCACAACTCGTTTTTGCAGGCAAAAATTAATTCGAAATTAGATTTGTATATGAGATAAAATTTTGTGGCTGCAACACACAAAATGATAATAAAATAATAATAAATAATAAAAGAGAGACAGAGATAGAGAGCGAGAGAGAGAGAGAGAGAGAGAGAGTGAAACGTGTTTTAGAAATTGAGCCAAAAAGTTAATTAAACTTCTAGGTGAGCGGCAAGTTGTTCAACACGCACACGAGCTGCCAGTTGCATGCCGCATGCCGCCTGCCGCCTGCCGCCTGCTGCAGGACATGCGCTGACAAGGACACAATTCAATCAAGCGCCACAGCAGCAGCCAAAGCAGCAGCAGCAGCAGCAGTAACGAGTGTCAGCGCATAAACAAGGACATTGCACTCCAGGGTGCACGCTGAGAGCGAGAGGACATGTGCTAGTGTGTGTGTGTGTGTGTGTGTGTGCAAAGCCAAACATTTGCCACTGCAGTTTTCATAAACTGGCCAACAGCAGCAGCAGCAGCAGCAGCAGCAGCAGCAGCAGCAGCAGCAGCGGAGGCAGAGACACCAGCGATAAGCCGCTGCAGTCCAGGACCAAAGCAGCAAAGGACGAAGGACATGGCTGCACATTGGCCCACAACTTGAGGCGCAAACTCATAAATTACTACAGCAGAGCCACACACACACACACACACACACACACACACACACAAAAACCAAAAAAAAAAAAGGAGGCTGCTCAAATGACTTTTGGCCAAAAGTGAAACAGTTTGCAGCACTCACTTTAGAGGCGTTCTGGGCGTGGCCAAAGTTTAGCGCTGTTTTGGCCATTCTGCCAGCCACGTTGTCTGCCAGGCCAAAAGGGCCGAGCATAATTCGAGCCAAACTCAATTTGTTTGTAATGCTTTAGACAACAGCGCAGCGTCAGCAGCAACAACTAAATTACACACACACACACACACTCAAAAATAGAGTATATAATATATATGTATGTATTCATACATATATCTGTAGTCTATGGATATATGTTTGAGCCACACAAAACAATTTTGCGCAACTTTGCAGCACGCTAAACGAATTTGAACACTTTTTCTGCTACCAAAAACAAAAAAAAATATTAAAAAAAGAACAAATAAAACAAGTCTGGTGCTAGACTAGAAGATACCCTGCGTTAAATAGCAGTAGATATGGACCGGAAGTCACACTAAATCGACTCGCCTGTTGATCTTGATTAGGAATAGACGATACATATTTTATGGCGTTCGCCTCCTACAGATACTTGCACTTAAACAAAATACCCTCTTAAGGCATTTGCAATGGGTATGATACATGGTATAATAGGAAGAACAAGAGCATCACGTCCAGCTGCCATTTGCCACAAAAAGGATTACATAAGCTGGCAGCCAAGTCTGTCTAATATATAGATTTCTGATTTTGTTGTTGGGACACTGTGAAATAGAAACGGAATCAAATAACAAAATAAATGTTTTTCATTTTATATTTAAGAGAAATGCTTGAGAAACAGTTCAAGCGATTATCCTAATAATAATAAATAATAAATAATAAATTAGTTTAAAGTATTAAATATTTAATAAGTATTTTGACTAGAATTTGTTTCATTAAACTTACTTCCCTTTTTTAATTATGGAAGTATTATAGATTTTTTGCAAGCAAACTTTTTTACATACATTTATTATTCTAACCAGTTAAAAAGTTTTCAGCCGGGCGTAACGGACTGCGGCATACTTTATTAGACTTTAAGATGTTTTTATTATATACTATTATGTTAATTTTTTTAGCAATTATAATATTTAATATTCCAATTTCTAGCTTTGTAAACATAAATATATTAATATGGGAATGTTATCCAAGAGAATAAACTACGAATTGTAATTTTCCCTTTGTAGGAATAATAATGTTTTAGCTATAATAAAAAATATGTTTATTTCATATAGTCTTAATGATTCTTAAGTTGAGTATTAATTATGTATCTTTTACAAAAGCAATATACCCTTATCCGCCATTCGGAACAGAGTGTCAAACAAAGTTTCTACTGCGTGGCAAAACACTTCAAAGACTTGTTAAATAATATTCAAAAGCTTATAAAAAAAAATATTTAATATCTGCAATACAAAATTTGTATTGGAGAAAACCAAAAATAAGCTTATTGAAATATATGTATAAATAATATATTCACAGCTTGTTTTATTTGCCAAAAAGAGAGACATAAATAAGCTTAAGATAAATAATAAATTAGGCAAAATTGCAAACATTTTCGGTTTTTACGAATTTCTATTTAGAAATTCAATTAGTGAAATGAGCGACAAATCATTTAAAAATGCATAAGAAGAAGAGAAGTTCATAACTTTAAGTTTGGTCCTTGGCGTGCACTTAAAGCAAATTTATGATGTGCAAGTTAAGGTAACTGGATATATATACGTATGGATATATATATGGATATATTTATATTCATGTGAAATCAAATGAAATGCAGCGCAGTTGCGCTTAAGCCCAAAACAATCTGCAATAGGCCAAAAAAGTTATGCTATTAAATTGGCTAAAGCCAGAGATAAATTTTAAAAATAAAAAACATGGCACATGGCAACTACACAGACACACACATACATACATACAGACAGACATACTGCTAAAAGCAAGTCGAGTGAAATAAAGCGCAAAACAGAAGTGAAAATGGGTGGAAAACAAGCAGCGACTAACTGAAAAGCGAGCTGAAAAGACCAACAACAACAACAACAATAACAACAACCAAAACATATAGATATGTATTTTTGTTGTGACTGTTTGACTGACATATCCGTCTGTTCCTCCGTCCGTCTGTCTGTCTGTCTTTCCGTTTGGCCTTGACGGAACTTCTGAGCCTTTCAACTCGGGAATTTTGTCGGTCGACTCGCATTTAATTACAAGCATTAAGCTGCCTCTCATGTGTGTGTGTGTGTGTGTGTGTGTGTGTTAGCCCAAATTAGACTACATGCATATATCCTTTCGCATTATTGTTGTTTATCTTGATGCTGTTTGCCTTACGCTTTTTTTTACACTTTAACTCATATTTATTATCGCGTTGGTTTTTGGTTTCCTGTTTCCGTTAGAGCCAAAAACGGCCGGAAAATGTGTTTGTATATGTATGCGTGTCCTTTTTTTCGGCCCATTCCGTGGCACGCTTGTTTATTATGTGATTATGCTTGAGTTTAGCGCGGGGACGTTTTTTCATCTTTCATAACATTTTTTTTTTTTTCGCCTTTTCGGGGTCCTATTCCGGATATTTTTGTTTGCTGGCCGGCGGCTGGATTTGGCCTTTTGCCTGTTTTGTTTATGTTTTTAAAGCATCAGCGAGCCGAGTTCTCACACTTCATGATTGTTATTGCTGTTGTTGTTGTTGTTGTTATTGTTGCTGTCAGTCTGTCTGACTTGTGAATTACGTGGGTCAGAGGTCGCAGTCGGCGTCGACATCGTTACAAATTACATTGTTACAAATGTTGCTATTGTTGTTGCTGTGCCTGTGCCTGTTGTTGTTGTTGTTGTTGTTGTTGTTGTTGCTGCTTCTGTTGTTGTTGTTGTTGTTTTCCAAGTTGCGCCCTGTGACATTTCGAAGCGCCTCCCACGCTTCAATAGGAGTTTAAACAAAAAAAAAAAAAACAAAAAACAACCAAAAAAATGATGAGAAGGAGAAGATGGAAACGTAGAGGCCTTTAAGTATCCGGTTGTTCTGCTAACTTAATCATAAGGCTTTAGCCATGGCCAAGGAATTCCTTTTGATACGGGCTCAAATAGCTGCCTGCGCTTGCGGCATGCGAAAATTCATCCGAATTTCCATGCAGATTCATTTGACTACGTCTGGTTTCTATTTCGAATGGATTCAATTGAGTGGAAGCGTTCGTTGGCTTTTAACTTGAATGGCTCTTCAGGCCGTTTGCCTTTCAGCCATGCCACAAATAATTTTGTTAGAATGCTGTCAAATACACTTCAAGTGCTTCAACTTATGTTAGATTTAATTATATTTACGTGTGTGTGTGTGTTTGTGTGTTTGTGTGTTTGTGTGTCTGTGTGTTTGCTCCAAGAGCTTGACAAACAAATAAACAAGTCAGAGCAGTTTACATGTGTGTGAGTGTGTGTGTGTGTGACAAAGTAAACAACTACAGCAGCATCAGCAGCAGCAGCAACAGCAGCAGCAGCAGCAGCAGCAGCAGCAGTCGTTAAAAAGCATTTTCAAGTTAAGCACAGCAGTAGGTAGCAGAAAGTAGTAGGAGAAAGGGAGTAGGCGAAAGGAAAGTAGCAGAAAGGGAGCAACATTTCGCATTGTTTGACGCAGTTTTTCCGCCGTTTACAAAACAGTGGCTGTAATTAACTGACTTGTCACATAAGCCGCATTAACACAATGTTGCAAATGCTGCAACAACAACAACAACAACAACAGCAACATTTGCTGCATGTCGCAACATGCGTCTGTGCCACATGCGGCACATTAACATGCATATGCAATTTGCAACCCGCTGGCTTATTAATTCCACTCACTGTTTGCTACGTGACTTTTTGCCACGCCCACAATAATGCGAAGTACAGGAAGAAGAAGAAGAAGAGGTAGGAGAATTATTAAATGTCGTTTCTAAGTTAAGTAAATCCTTAGCTAAAATAAACCAAAGCATCAATTTTCAACAAGTAGTCACAATTAAGAATAATTACATATTTAGGATAGGGTATGCTCGACTAGGAGATACCGTTTAAGTTTGTGTTGAAATGTATAGATAAGAACTCATTCAGTTTTTATTGGTTTAAGTGGGACATGCCGGAGGTTTTTAAAATTTAAATCTTCGAAATATCTGAATTTTGTAGTTAAGTCTTGTAAATCGATAACAAGCTAATAGAAAAAGTTATCGATTATTTGAAACAAATGTAAAATAAAATACATGTAAAATTTGAAGACTCTAGTTTTTATAGTTCTCGAGATTTACGCATTTATACATTTGGACAGACCGACGCACAGAGATACCTCTTCTTGGCATTATAAGAATGGAGCTTAAGGGTACGTTTACTTTATGGTGTCGACCACGCCATCTTCTGCCTGTTACATACTTTTTCCAAAAAATAATATACCCTTTCAATAATTTCCAAATGGGTATAAAATTAGTTTTATGCTGTTTGACCTGCGATGTTAATTGGACGAAGCTGTGAGAATTTATAAATTGAGTTAATTTACAAATTCGAAGCTCGCAAATAAATTCCACATTTTTTGCGGTTTTTTTTTGTCACGCGCAAATTAAGCCCCAAAAGTGAGCAAAAAAATACATAAATAACTGAATGAATGATTTATTTAATTTAAATTAATGCAACATTCTGACAAATTGTTGCCCTGAAGTATGCAATGAATATGAATTAATCAAAATAATTGGAAATGAGCAGCTAAATGGCTTAAATGAATGATTTTTAATAGATATCATCTATTATATATGTGTGTATACATACATATGTAGAGATCGTAATGTATATGTATATGCAATAACGTTTCGCTTAATCATTTTTTAGCGTATTCGCAATTTGCGCTGCACGCGAAATGCAAATAGAGCAACGTGTTTATTGACATGCTGAACAGCAGTTCATATACCTGCAAACATCGTGGTAATAGTGTAACACGGGGTAGCTTAGTATTGTGCGGGTTTATGTAACAGAAGAAGAATGGCTTTGCTTTGACTTTGAATCTTTATTTCTGGGTCTTACATTATAATATATTTAAATAAATATGAATTAAAATATAAATATATATATGTATATACTACAATAAAAAGCACGTAAAAAACTTTGTTTCAAATTTTAATATATAAGAGAGTGAATTCCTTAAAGTACAGCGTATCTGCTAGTCGAGCACATTTGCTGTGAGCCTTCACAGTTATTTGCGATGAAATATTGCATTTTTATTGAATGTTGCAAGTAAATATTTTCTATATGTATCACAATTTACATTCGAAATTTTTCTATTCGAAAAAAATTCGACAAGAATTTAAATAAACAAAAAAATAAACAAAGAAAAAAATAAAATAAAAAAAAAACAAATAAGAATAATAAAATAAATTGTTTTCAACACATTTTGTGGGAATTTCCAAAGTTTGGCTAACAACTCACGCACACAATTATCACCTAAAAATATTGATTATTAAGCGCAATTTTGAATGCTATTTGAACACACACAACACCTAACACACAGCCGCCCCCTCAACCCGCCCCCACCCCCTCTTAGAACCTACCCCTATATCAATATAGAAACAAATGCCTTGTTGTAGTTTTTTTTTCTTTCTGTTTTGTCTGCGCTGTTTGGCAAATTTTTGTCGTTGTTGTTGCTGTCGCAGCTGCTTTGCATAAAAAGTGTGTGTATTAGTGTGTGTGTGTGTGCGAGTATTTGTAGGGTATTTAGCATGCAGGTCGCCATTTGCGGCTGCTAATGAAGTAATTTCGAGGCATATCACGCATAATCCAAAGCACGTGAGCTACTTACAATGTAATTCGTTGTCTATTTGTTTGATATTGAAAAAACGTACAGTTAGTCGCCGTTTGCTGTTCGCCCACCCAGAGAGAGGGGCGTGGCAACGTGTGGGCGTTTAAGCCTTGTCACACAAACTGCTGCAAATGCTTGGAGGCAAACAGTCGTCGCGTTCGAACCCGCTGGCAGGTTTTCAAGTGCAATTCATTGTCGATATTACGTGCCATGGCATTGAAAGGCTTTCCACATACACACACACACACACACAGAGACTCATACGCACACTGTGATAGACACACACTCACAGCTAGACATTTCTAACGATATAAATCCCGTTCGGTTAGTGCCATTGATGAGCCACAAAATGGTCTGGCCATGGGGCATGTTATTAATTGCTTACAGCATATTTCAATATGCCTTGCCACAAGCTGCGCCACACCAGCAACAACAACAGCAACAGCAACAATAACAACAACAGCATCAACGGCAGCAGCAATATCGAACAGCTTAATAACTTAATGCCCAAAAAGTTTCACACCCCCAGGCAACGAAATACCCTGCAGCTTTATTTTCCGGCATCGGGACTTGAGTATCGGCCAATTGGCTTTTGTTGTCAGCCAATACGCACAATAAGTAACGATTACAATCTCAATTACTTCTTCATCTGCTGCTGCTGCTTCTTCTTCGTCTTCTTCTTCTTGTTGGTCACTCGCCACGCCCACTCATACAGTGCACACACACACAGACACACACTCGCGCACACAGCGAAAGAAATTAACTTAAATGGTCAGGCGAGAGACGCCTCCGAAATAATCTGCAGGGCAAAAGTTGCTCTAATTATACGCAACATAAAATTTACTCGGCACGAATAAAAGTTGTTCCGCCCCCGCAGGCTCCAACAATAACACCCCTCCAACCCCTCCCCACCCCTCCTCGCATCCTGGCGGATAAAACATATATTGACTTGGCGCAGGAATTAACGAGCTGCAGATAATACCTGAAGTTCGGTGGAAACAAAAAAAGCAAGGGAGTGAGAAAAAAGTAACTGCGAGAACAACCGGAAAAGCAAACAAAACGCAATTAGAAAAAAACTACGCCGGATAACAAGTGCCGTTATTTGCTTTTTTCTTTACGCTTTACGTCCTTGAACGAATTGAATTTTTTTAAAAACTGATTTATTGTATACTTAATATATATACGTGTATGTGTGTGTATGTGTCTAAAGATAATTCTAATTCAATTAATTGAGTTCTTGATAGAAGTTTATTTTTAAATGGATTAATAAAAATAAATAAAAAAAATAATATATGAATAACTTTAATTTTAATTGTTATTCTAGTAACTGACTAAGGAAATATTAGTATAATTTATTAGAATATTCTTATATACATTTCTTTTTTTATATTCTTCCGACTTTTTAGCTGAATGAAGATTTACTTGCAGCTTAGTTTTTGATGCGCATTACGTAAGCGCCGCGAGCGCATTGTTAAGCTGTGGCTGGCAACTTTTATTGCAGCTACACTTAATGCTAGTTGCAGCAACATCAGCATTAAAGTGCATTCAAAATTGCCATAAAAAGTGCGCTGCGGGCTGCTCTGTGCTTCATATTGTTCATCTTCTCTGCCACGTGGCGTATGCGCAATTTATGTGGGGCTGCAGAATGGTTAGCGGAAAGGGTTGGGGGAGAGGGGAGGTGGTTGCATGCCTGAGGTGCTGTCTGGCACAACCCTATAAAACTAGTGTGATAATAACGAGAGCTAATGCCGCACTTTAAGCACTTTTCAAACAGTTAACAGCTTTACGCACAGCTCATAAACTGACCCCGCATTAAGGCGCATGTGTGTGTGTTTGTCTGTGTCTGTGTCTGCGTGTGTGTGTGTGTGCCTGTGTGCAACTTAATTTCAAGTCAGCTGCAGCTAAAAATGTGTCCATAAATCTGAAGTGCGGCGCTGCTGTCGCTGCAATTTCTTCGCTCAGTTTGTTGTCCAACTTTGTGGCACAGCTTTTAAGTCAACTTGTTCAGATTTTTATACCCTCAACCTAATGGTCCGACAGGGTATAATGTTTGTGTCAACATTAATGTAACTGACAGCAGGAGGCGTTAAAGCATATATATTCTTGATCTGCAGCAAAAGCCGAGTCGATTGTACACAGTTCGTTCTTCTGTCTGTCTCGCCGTATGTATGAAAGTCCCAATCTCGGGATATTTAAGAGCTAGAGAGTTGAAATTTGATATGTGGGCTCTCCTATAGCACATGCATATCGAGTTTGTTTCTAAAACTGGATGACTCTATCCTTTTGCTTGTTATCGATAACAAGTTTTTAGTTTTTGGACCATGTCTAGTACATCTCAAGAGCTAGAGTCATCAATCTTAGTATATTTATAAGATCTTCTGTTGGACACAAATACTTCTGATTCTTTAGATTTTTGAGACCAGTTACCATAACACAAAGTCCCAATTTTGGCATGCATGTGCATGCGTAAGTACTGTTTATGTAGAGATGCAAGTAATGTTATCAGGGTATCTTCTAGTCGAGCACACTCGCCTAGAGCTTACTTGCTTGTTTTATATATATACTGTATAAAAGTTGTGGGCATAATTGAATTCTCAAGCAGCTAGACGGACAGGACAAAGAGGACAGACAAGAGCGCAGACAGCAAGAGCGAGAGGGAGATAGTTGATTCTCTTGCCGACCCTCAAATCAAAGCCAAATTCCTTTGTGAACAATTCAATTGTCTCTAAAATTCTTTTCGGCTTAATAAAGTGTATTTGGCATTCGTTGCAGCTTGTGTTTGTTTTTGTTGTTGTTGTTGTTTGCTTTCTGTTATTGAAATATGTTTGCACAAATTTTGGCATTTGAATGCGGTTTTTTATTTGTTTTGTTTACCATTTGTATTATTTTTTATATCGCATTTAAGAAATACTTTGTGCTTGCTTTGGCAATTTATTGCATTCCACAGGAATCGGTGAAAGGATCCGCAGGACATTTGTTGAGGCTTAATCAGATTTTTACACGCTGCGAATCCAGATACTCACAAATATATTTTTATAATGTATGGAAAATGGGAAAGTGCTTGGGAAAGCGCATTAAACACGCATTTTTAATTAAAACGAAAGCAAAAATGAAAGCTTGAGCATGGAAACACGACACGGAAAAGCGGAAAAACGGAAAAGCGGTTAAGCGAGCCAGTTGACAGAACGATGCCAAGTGCAATGCTCAATCCAATGGGGACCTTAAGCTGACCGCAAAAAAAAAAAAGAAAACCAAAAAAAATTAATTAAAATTGCATAAAAAACAGTCGCAGTCGGCGTCGCAGTTGGCTTCGCAGTTGGCGTCGCAGTTGGCGTCGCAGTTGGCGTTGCAATTGCAGTCGCATCGGCGCGTAATTCACGGCCGACTGCAATTGGAAGCTGAGCGCAGTTCTTAGCCAACTTCAAACAGGAGCTGGTTGTGCGTGTGTGTGCGAGTGTGTGTGGGTGTTGGTGTTGTTAGCAAATAGTGTGCTCCAAATGTTCGTTATTTGAATTGTGCAAATCGGATTTGTACGTGACCAGGCAGATGCAACCAAAAAGGACGCTGAATGCGGGCAAAGCTTGCACTAATGTTTGGCCATGTGGTTGCCCTCAGTGTGTGTGTGAGTGTGTGTGTGTTAACATTTGTGCCCAGACGAAGCAGCATTTTGTTTGCTTTTGGCTCCACACAGTCGCACACACACGCAGATGGAAAGGGACACACATGCATTTGGTATAT
This sequence comes from Drosophila pseudotalamancana, assembly GCA_037075185.1. Taxonomy (NCBI): domain Eukaryota; kingdom Metazoa; phylum Arthropoda; class Insecta; order Diptera; family Drosophilidae; genus Drosophila; species Drosophila pseudotalamancana. The sequence goes on along the minus strand of JBAMCK010000052.1, from coordinate 128,227 downwards.
TTTTTGTTTGATTTCAAATTTAGCGCACAATTTCGTTATTTTTTGTGCTGCATACTTTTCGGCGCTCCGCTGACTTCGTCCCTATTTGGCGAGTGTATTGGTTTGGCAAACGTTTTTTTTTTCTTTTTCTTTTTTTTTTTTTTTGAAGCCCGCCTGGCTGACTGCCACTTTGACCCATTTGGCAGCGGCCAAAGTCAACGTATATTCAGCTCACACGGCATTTGAATTTGCATTCCGTAAAGCGCTTCCAGCCATGAGACGCAGACAGAGAAAGCACGTGTGGGCCAGAGAAAGAGAGTGTGTGGGCGAGAGAGTGGGAGTGGGTGCAAGCACGGATGAAAGCGAAAAACAACATTGCGGCATATCCCCAGCACAGTGTGTCCAAAACGTATGCAAACAGTTTCAGTTACATTTATTGCATTTTATTGAATTTTAAATTGCCAATTGTTGAAATATTTTTTATGGACACCAAAATTCTCGCTTACAGGTGTGAAAGGAGTTAAATTTAATTTCAGCAATTTTTGTTGAATTTTGTGTTTTTTTTTATTTTTGTTTTTTTGGCTCGCACACAAATTGCAGACACTGTGCTACATATTTCACATATGAGCTCGCATTCTCTATAAATTTGTTTATTGGGCGCCAAGTCGACAATCGAAATACTTGAAGCAACATTAAGTCAATGAATTATGGCCAAGATACACCAAAAAAAATTATGTATATATATATATATATATATATATATATATATATATATATATATACTCCACATTTCATTTGTCGGCCAGCAATTTAATTGTTTTTAATTTTTAATTGCCGAAATGTTCGTGTCTATAAACAAAAAGCGGCATTCGTTCAAATTTAATGTTGCTTTATTGACACATGACTCGAGGGCTTTCAATGTACTCGTGTGTCCGTGCGGTTTCAATTATGGATATGTAATTGCATATATAAATACATGCACGTACATATATTTAATATGTATATATATATATATGTACATATATGCCGCAAATTGTGGTCGAATGTGCGGCGTGTTTTTTTGTGGCCACATTTGTCGACTTGAAAATCCGATTACAAACATTTTATTTAATGTTGCATACATATATGTATATCAGGCACAACTATATATATCAATATATAGGTATATATATATATTTATCATTCCTGTAGTTTAAAGCGCTTTAAGTAGCAGCAGAAAATACATTTCTAGCAAATAAGTTAAGGCTTAGAGAATTGGTTATCAAAGCATAAATCATTCGACTGCCAGTTTTAATCTCTCGTTATACCCTCAACCCATTAAATATATAACAGGGTATATTGTTTCTGTGCAAATACATGTAACAGGCAGAAGAAGGCCTGGCAGATCCTATGAATACATATATATATTCATAATCAGGGCTAACTGGCTAGTCGATCAAGCCCTATCTGCCTGTCTGGCCGTCTGTCTGCCTGTCCGCATGGACGAACACGTCGATCTCGGCATTTATAAGAGCTACAGACTTGAAATTTTAAGTGAAGGTCTCCCTATAGCACCCATAACGCGATTTTGTTTCAAATATTCGATAACTATATCCGTTTGCGTGTTATCGATAACATGTTTAAGTTATACGAGGATATCTCGAGAGCCTTAAGAGCTGGACTTATTAAATTTCGTATAAATATTTTCTTCCCAAGAAGACACACATTTTGGGTACCCGCTCTATGCCACCCAGTTGTGGCATGTATGTGCATGCAGGGTATCGCCTAGTCGAGCACACTTGCGTAGAGTTGTCTTACTTAGTTTTCTACTGTTATTTTTGTTGTTGCTTGATTTTAGACCCAATTTGAAAAGCAATTCGAGTTTTGCATTCTGTGTCTGTGTTTGTGTGTGTGTGTTTTTTTTGTTTGTTCAGTTTTTGTTTATGGCAATTGCGCTGCTAATTATTCGATGCCCAATGACTGGGAAATGGTTTTAATGGCAATTGGTTGCATTTCGCTGCTATTGTTACGGCTTTGCCCAATTACCGTTGCATGGCTGGCACATGCCACATGCCGCATGCCACAAGCCGCATGCACGGCGCCAATTAAAGACTCAATAAAATTCAATTGAACGCGCGCGCATTTCGCATTGCAATCGACCCATCGACTAATTGAGCCTGGCCATAAAATGACAGCAACACTGCTTTCGGCCAGAATCGTTCTAACTGCTAGATTCTCCATTACTGCCATCCAACGCTAATTAATGTCTGCTACAGCCGTCCATTCCATGCAGCTGTGCTTCTTCTTGCTGGCCACTGAAAACTTTGCTAAGCGCCATGAAAAGTCATCAAAAAAAAACTTATGAGAAAATTTCAAATGAGCTTTGGCCCTATTAAGGAGTTAAGTAGGCCTCTTTAATACCCTGTATTTATGCAATTGAGTTTGATGAGTTTTGTGCATATGTATTCGAAAGGCAGAAGGGGGCGTGCCCAAGTAAGTATATATCCTTGATACGAATTCGATTTAGCCCTGTCTAGAGACTTGAGGTTCTTGATGTTTTGGCCATATTAAAGACTCGTAGACTTGGCCTACTAATACCCTGTAACTATGGCAAATGCCTGAATAGAGTTTGATGGTGTTTTATACGATGACAAAACATATCTTGACCAGCACTCACAGCTGTTTTCATTTAATATATATATATATATATATATATATATATAGAAGATATTGTATTAATAAACAATTTCCTTTGCTTGTTATCGAAAACATTCTTCAGTTTTTTTTCAGCATTTCTCGTACGTTCTAAAAGCTATAATCTAATTTTCTAAAAAGAGTTTCAGAAGAAGAATCATAGCTTCTGCATACTTTTAATTCTTGCATGTGTGTGCGTGTATGAATGCGTGATTGCCTTAATATATATAAGTTCGAATATGTATAATTTTTTTTTAACAGTGCACTGCAGTGACTTAATTGTAACCCTAGTTGCCATCCCATAAATCTTCCAATATTTTCATTATGAACTACTCATTATTTTGGATTGCTTTTCAAACTCCAATTAAATTGTTGATCCGCCTTGCAAATTGATTCTCCGCTTTATTTCGAATATACATATACATAGAAAACAGTTAAAGCATTTCCCAGCCAAGCACTTGGCTATAAGTAAATGGCAGCAGTTTTTGAGCGTCGAGGGTAACGACAAATGAAAATTGCGGAAAACTGTGGTAAAAACAACAATGCTCATTTTCAGTATCATTGCACAACAAAATGCCCGGCAATTAATACAAATGATGCTGATGAGTTGGATAATGCAACAGAAGCAGAAGCAGCAGCAGGAGAAGAAGAAGAAGAACTTTTGAAGCTGCATGTTGGCAGTTGAAAGCTGAAAGCCAAAGCCCTAGCGAGGGGAACGCCAGAGCAGTGGAAAGCCAAGCTAAAGCTAAAGCTAAAAGGAAATGGTTACATCGTAGTATGTGTGTGTGTGTGTGGGTGTGGGTGTGTGTGTGTGTGTGTGTGGGTGTGGGGGTGTGTGTGCGGCAGCTGCAATCTCAGCTTCGCATGCATGAAAAATGCAGCTCATCTACTTAATGCGCGCGACGTGCCTCTCCTTGTTGTTGAAGGAGCGCAGCGAGAGGCAGGGGGTGAGGGCGGGGGTGGGGCAGGGTTATTAGGAGCATGAGTTGGGAAACCAGTTTACAAGCAAAATGAATGCTCTTCCCACACACACACACACACACACACACACCCCCAGTCTCTCCCTTTCGCACGCCTTGTGTCTGACGAGCTGTTTGTTTGTTTGCTTGTGCGAAGGATGTTCTTTTAGCTGCCTTGGCAAATTACCGTTAAGCACAGCGAAAGCGTGTGAGTGAGAGTGAGGGAATGCGACTGCTCTCTATATGAATGTATACACTCATATACATATATGTGTGTGTGCGTATTCACGCTTTATAAATTGTTAATTATAATGGGTCCAAGCATGGAGTCCAACAATGTCGACATGACTTACATCGGAGCTTGGCAATTTATGCTGATTCTAATATCAGCTTATGCATTATATGGGTTACTTTCTATCTATCCATCTAACCATATTCGTATCCATAACTCAATCTATATCTGTGGCAATTGTGGCTGCCAGGTGGGCCGGTGGCTCCAACTCCGGCGTGAATGTCGTTGGCGACGCTTCCGCTCGCTAATCCGACTGACATTTTCATTTTACACATGAGCAGCAGCCGACACACTCTCACACACATACAAACACACACACATATTCAGCGAAAAGCTGTCATTGATAAAAATGAAGCACACGCGCACGTAAACACACACACATATATACATACACGCACGGCAGACATGGCGTATGTGTAATATGTCCCCCGCAGCTTCACAACAGCAGCGCATAATTAGAATTACAACAATAATAATCATGATTATAATGACAGCTTGCCAGGCAAACAATGTATCTGTCTGTATGTGTGTGTGTGTGTATGTGTGTGTGTGTGTGTATAGGTATGTCTGTGTGCATTGGTGTGTGTTAATTTATATGCAACTCGAGCACAATGCAGCATACAACTAAAAATTTCTGTTCATTTATAATGCAGGGCAAAATGCTGCAGCATTTGCACAATATCTTCAAGTGCACACCCACACATCCACACACATACACACACACTCACACACACATACACTCTCACACATACACACTCTGCCACGTGCTTAAGAAGATGATGATAGATTTGCTAACAATTGTCAGACTCGGCTTTCTCCTATCTGAGCCAATGGAACAATAGAAGCTCACAAAATGGCGCCCACACCCTCGACCCTAGACGACAGGCTGATGCCCTTTCTAATATAAGCTTTACCGCTATTGATGCCGCTTAAACTAGGCGTAACTAATACAAATGTAATTAGTTGCTGATTACATTGATAATTGGGCAGCAGAATTAAATCATATTTCGTGTGGTATAGTTTGCTTACACATAAGTATTAGTATATGCATTGGTATTAGTATAAGTATTGCTATCAGTATAAGTATTAGTATTAGGAGTATTGGAGTTCGATTTAATGGGAATATTTGAATGGCTGCTGGTTAATTGGATTGGGCGGTTAAAGTTTGTGGTAAACTAAATGTGAATAGTATTCAATAATTATATATATGCATATATTAAAATAAATAAATATATATATATATATATGTATTTATTAATATATTTATTTGAGTCCTAGAAATAGCTGAACTACAATTATAAGTATGGCAGTCGAGTTTAAGCAACTGCTTGATACTTTTTCCAATTTATTAAACCATCAATAAATCAATTTAAATAGATTTTTTTTTTATTTTAATTTGTTTATTGAGAAATGAGTATCGCCTACTGTTGCTGTTAATAGCAACTTATAAATTATATAAAAGAAATCGAATTCGATTGGCAAATCCTTATAGACTATAATATACAGTGAAACCTCGATATTTGAGGCATTCTAAATTAGAGTTGTGTGTATTACGGTAAGTGTAGATCTTCAGTTATCAGATGCATAACACTTTTTTATTATACAAACATTAATTAATTAAACAATTATTATTCAAACTATTTCTTAACAGAGAAATTTTTACTTGAGATATGCAATTGTGTGTATATAATACTATATATAATAAAAATAATAATAATAATTATATATTAAATAAGCAATATATTATTTAATATATAATTATTATTATTGGGTATCAATTCTTCTGTTAAGAAATATTTTATTTATATATGTATATATACGCCTGTCTCAAACAGCTTAGCAAAATCGAAATGCCTCGCTTGCCGTTCGTGTAGAGTATTAAAAAATTACTTGAGCATATTGCCTGACAATGTTGTTGCTCGTTTAACTGTGTGTGTGTGCGAGTAAGTGCTAATGTGCGTGTGTGTGTGTGTGTGTGTGTGTGTCTCTCTTTGGCCACTTTGTGATAAATTTGTTGGCATTTAATGGCTGCTGCAACGCCCACGCGATCAGCCGGCAATTGTCGCAGTCGAAGATAATTTCTCAAGCAGCCGCCAGCGGCGTATTTTCTTGCCACAGAATGCGGCAGATTGCAACTTTTTGTGACATCAATCAAAATGCTCGAGACGGAGCCGAGATTTAATTTTTATAATTTTTATTAATGGCCAAAATATGCGCTTCGATATACAAAGAAAAAAATGCTACTGAATGCTTAAAATTAATTAATACACAAATTGTTGCTACTATTACTTTATCTGCTGTTGTAGTTGTTGTTGCTTTTGTTGTTGTTTTAGTTGTTGTTGTTGGGTTGTTGGCACATTTGGTGGGCTCCTTGAGCTGAGTTGCCGCGGCCTTCGCCTGGCCGCCGCCTAATTGGGATTCAGCTTGAGTTCGGCGCTGGCCGCATTGAGGCGCGACTTGGTTGGCAAATTGCGCTCCTTCTTCTCCACGAAGATCTGATAGTGGCCCTCGCCATAGCCGAAGCTATGCATGGTCTGCCGCATGGCATCCGGGATCAGCTTGAGTCCGGCTCGCCGTTCCATCAGCGGCGAATCCTGGCCATCATCCGGCTGCTGGTGCTCGTCGACGGCCTTCTTCTCGATGATGCAGAACAATTGGAGGCACTTCCTCATAATGAAAATCATTACAAAGATTATCAAATTGCTGGCCAAGAGATGCTTGCGCGGCGCCAGAAACAACATCCTGTGTGCGGGATTCGAGCCGAGATTTTCGCCTGGTTTGTTTTTTTATTTCGTTTGGTTGACGCTGCCGGTTCGAGGACCAAACAGCGACTGAGACTTGGCTGCACTCGACAGTTGGCTATAAATAGGCGACAGTCCCGTTACCTACTTAGGTAAATTAGGGTGAACCAACAACAGCTCAGGTCGCTGCAGGTACAGTTGCAGCTAGGCCTAAAGATTGGGTAATCGGCCTGCCTGACTGTCTGTCGGCCAAATAGCAACATGGCCAACAGTGTTTATGAGTTTGTGGAAAATATTTGCTCAAAGATTGGTTTCCCATGAAGTGAACACAAAGCGAGACACACACACACACGTTCATACACTCACACACACGTTCATACACTCACACACACGTTCATACACTCACACGCGTATTTGACGGAAAAGTGAATTTCCCGTTACGTCTTGGCTGCCAAAAATAAAATTTGCAAATTGAATATAAACAAATTTCCTGCACGACAAAACGAAATCAATATCCAAGCTGTGCATGTAGCCATGTGCCACGCCCAACCGCCTACAATGTGCAATCAATTCCGTTTGAATTTGAATTTCAGTTGCGAACGGAATGGCAAAACAAAGTCTGCAGCTTTCTTATAGACATGGCAGGTGGCTAATCAATGTGGCGACCGCTCATTAGGAGGACAAGAAAAAGTTGGCTTTCCTCCTTCTGCACCTGACTGATAAATGTTGTTAGCCAATAATCTATCTCTCTCTATCTCTCTCTCCCTCTCTCTCTCTTTTTCTCCTTAGCTGCAACTTTTATCCCGAGTTTCGCTTGGACATCTGTTTCTTTTTTATTATATTTTTTTTATATATTTTTTTTCTGTCTTCATTTCATTATTTTTTGCATTAAATCTTTTTTCCTCCTTTGCTGCAATTTGAGTTCATTTGTTGACTTAATCATTCGATTGCGTTTTTCTGCATGCGCTGATTGAATTTCGTGTTCAGCCTGGGCGAAAATGCAGCTAATTAGTTTAATTGATAGTTTTGACTTGGCTAACAGCATTTTATATCTTTTTTGTGGCCCAGACGAAAGTTGCAGCCGGCGAAAGTTTGGCGTCCGGATGTGCGGCTCACACGTGCTTCTGTGTGTGTGTGCGTGTGTGTATTGGTTAAGGCTATTTGGCAAGCTTTAGGAATTAGCACAGGCTTAAAGACCATTAGATTTATTTTGGCTAAAACGATTTTGAGAGATTTCCTTTATATATTTGTTTAATCAGAAAACTTTTCAGATCGTAATTAGATAACTCAGGGGTGTTCCATATATCATACAGACTGGAATTAGAGATATTTGAGAGATTCTCGTGACTAAATTTTCTACTTCTTTAATTGGCAAATCCTTGAGCTGCTTGAATTCCTCATTATCCAACTTAGGGAAGTCCCAAATATCATTGTTTCTGCTACTTATGGATATAAGAATAGGGGATATTTTTTGGCCTTTATTTAAGATAAATTTTTAGTCACAGAGATCGATTCAAGATCGTTTGATTTGTTTAAAGTTAAAATCTCAAATTAGGGATAGGAAAGATTCATTCTTTAGTAATTAGAAATGTGTCTAAATAAAGGTCAACATATATGCATGTATGCCCTATTCTAATGGAATAAATCTTACTCTCTGCTCGACCTGTTTTTACTTCCTCTGATAAAAGTAAGCTAAGTTTCATTTGCCTTTGAATCAATGGTATCGTCTTCTATATTTCGATATTTGTGTCTAAGAGAAGAACCATATACATACATACATATGTCAAAGATAACAGTTAGTATTGTTGTAAGTTAAGTTTCTCATGGGATATATTTTTAATTTTCCATCACATTAGAAAGGCGACTTTTATTATAGAGCATAAGATGGGTTTTAAGTGGAGATTCCTCTGGCATAAGTTCCTCATATCCTCCCTAATCCTAAAGCCTCTTTCGTTTCCAATAACAAAAACCCAAAAAAAATGATGTTCCGAGTTAGCTTTAAGTCCCATCGAAGAACTGAAGCTGAAATTTTGAGTGCCCGTTTTTATGGCAGTGCATAAAGTGTATTTCAATCTTCGTTGCGGCCAAGCAATGCACATTTTATTATGATTTTACGATTTTTGTGTGATAGTCGTTAAACTCTTTCAAAAGTGTTTCATATTCGAGGTTTGCCACATGCCCCAATTGAATCTTTCGGTCTGTCTGATGAGTGTTTGGGCCCATATTGATGTGCCGCATGTGTCGGCATTTAAGATGAGTTTTTGATGAAAGCAATATATAAATATATATATATATATATACCAATATATACGCATATCGGTGGGAGGTGGGGGCCATATAAATCGTGGCATGCCACACGGCGCACGTGCTGAGCAGAAGGTCTCTCACTTTTTGGCAGCTTTCATAAATATTTATGATACGGCGCCTGCATCATGCCACAGCTGTTCCTCCATATAACAAACACACATGTGTGTGTGTGTGTGTGTGAATAGGCATGTATGTGTGTTCGTTTTTTAAGGCGCAACAACAAAAGAAAGCTAGGTACTGAGTCTGTCTTTAAGCCCAATAAATTATGCATTAAAAAGTTGCACGTTGAACGTTGAACGTGCAACATGCAAGCTGCAGCTTGCAACTTGATTTGGATTTCGATTGTGTGCCGTTGCACAGTAATTGTGGCTGCTACCTGTCGCCAAAGTTGGCCATTTGAAGGCCATTATCCGAGAGACAAACATAAAATGTAGTTTTAACGCGTTTTGCATTTGTTTCGTTTGGCCCAAACGCCAGTTGGCAGTCGCCTGTTGCCAACAAATTGTGGCCTTTAATTCTATTGAAATTGCGCTTTCGCTCTGTTGGAGAAATGTGCAACCGGTTTGTTGCCACATCGCATAATGCGGCCAAAATCGTCTGCTTACTTAGCCAACTAAAGGGAGAGAGGGAGGGGGTGGCGGAGGGGGGAAGGGGGCGGACCATTAGGCACAGGTAGCTGGCTGGGCCTTTTGCAACACCAACAATCCACAACAACAGCCAACAACAACAACAGCTAACAACAACATCTGCATCCATCAGAGCAAACAATTTCCGTCAAATTTCCACGCGCTGACAAAAGCTTTTCACTTGAGTGCCAGAGAAAAGCCGGGAGCAGGGATCCAAACAGCAGAGAATTGAGAATTGTTTGCATTACGTAGCCAGAAATTCAATAGATCTAAAGTCGAATTTTAAATACGCTTTCCGAACAGTTAGATGAGCCTTAATTGAAATTTAAAGCCAAGTTTCATAGCAGGGAATTGAATGAAAATTGTTGGCAACACATTCAATAAGCTCGATTGGGAATTCATGCAGATATTTTTTTTTTAACTATATAGATAACTGTAAGTATATATTTAGATGTATCACTTATATATATATATATATATCTCACTTGCATATATATAAATGATATTTGCTGCAAGTTTTTTGTCTTCTTTGGCCACCTTTTGGAGCCGCTTGTCAAAGCCGAAATACAGGCATTCGTGTTGGCCACGTTAATGCTGAAAGCTGAAAGCCAGTTAGGCTTCAGTTTGATGTCTGGCTGGGATCTGCGCCTGCCAGCCTCTTAACAGACACATTCAAAGTCATTACTTTGCATTTTACACCTGCCAACAAGGTAGCGGAAAGGCTGAGGCGCCAACAAAGGGCGCAGCTAACCGTGTCTTTCGGCTCTTGGCACAGATCCAAAAATATACAAATATCTGACTATATTTACATACATATATAGCTGACTGATATACATTTATATACGAATATATATATATATATATTTATATAGACTGGAATGAAAGGTTGCGACAACATCATGACTGTGGCAATTGTTATCTCAGCTGGAGGCTGGCACTCGTGACAGCTTTTGGATTGAGCCACTGCAACCACTTCTCCCACTTCACCCACTTCACCCACTGGCGGTCATTAGCCAACTTTCCTTGGGGCTGGGGGTGGGGGTGGGTCAATGGCGGCTGCTGGCCAGGGCTGTCATTCAAATGTCATTAGGCCGCGGCTGGGGTCAGGTGTGCAGGAGGCGGCTAGTGGCAAGTGGCAAGTGGCAAGTGGCAAGTGGCATGTGGCATGCGGCATGCGGCGCAGCCTCGTTGCAAGCGCGTAATTCCATTTGCAAGATCCGCTCCTCGATGCCCTTTTTGCTTTTTTATTAAATGCTGCAGCTCAATCTTCTCCTTCTTCTTCTCCTTCTTTTAGCCACGTTTTCATTTTTAATTGCATTGATATTAAAACGTTCTCGCTGCCGGATTTATGATTGCAATTCGTTATTTATCACCCCCACCCTTTGGCTGAGCCTTCGTTCCACGCAATTTTCAATTTTCAATAGCACAAAAAAAAAAAGATTTATGCTTTTCGCTAGCCACACAAAATTTCGCTTTTCATTTTCGTTTTCCTTTCCTTTTTTTTTTTTTGTATCAAAAATCTAACCGCAGGCTCCAATTTTCAACTGTTCATTTTGATTTTCCCTCTGCGCGTGTGTGTGGATGTGTGTATGTGTGTGTGTGGGATACTGTTTTAACAAATTTATTGTGTAAACTGCTGTCGACATTCGACGCATTGCTAATGGATTTTTGAATATCCTTATAAAAGTTGATCTCCACCAAAGAGTTTTATAAAAATATTTTTTTGATCTTTTTTTTTTTGTATCAGTTCTTTTGCTTCCAATGAAAAACGCAATTAAATTCAATCAAATTGATTTGAATTTGCTTTTTGCAAAATTTCATAAACAATTTTAATAACATTGAATCTTGCTCTTATATTTCACTCACTTTTTGTGCATACCAAATATGACTGGCAAAATAATAATTGCATTTAATTCGGTATATGAATTATTTTTGCAGCCATTTAGCAGCTAAAAAGCTGGAAAAATAAACGCACAAACTCAATTGTAATTGATTATTTGTTAACTTTTTCTGTACTTCGATTATTCATTGGCTTTTTTAGTAGTAAAATGTGACGCACAGCAAGAGTGAAAGCTTTTTGAGTGCAACGAGGGTTTTTTACAAGTCACTCACTTTTTGGATTTTGATTCTTAATTTACTAATTTGGGGTTGAGTGCAACGAAAGCTTTTGAGAAGTCACTCGTTCATCAAAGCAGCAATAAATATAACACGCTTATTAGTGTGAGAAATACAGAAAGATCTAACTGATAAAGTAAATCATTTTGAGTAGAAGCATGCTTGCTTAAGCTTTTTACAAAGAGCTTTTTGAAAGGCTTGTGTTAATTGGCAACTTTGTTGTTGCTCAAGTTTTGTTTCCGCCTAAGCGCAACCAAATGACCACTCACTCGTGCTCTCTCACGCTCTCTCACGCTCTAAGCGTGCTCCTAACTCTCACGATCTTGCCCGCTCTCGTCTTCGTTTACTCAAACGTTTGGGGTTCTTTTCTTGATTAACTTTGCTAATGGCCATGATTAAAGGTCGTTTGGCGCTCTCTGCGAATATTTTCATAGAATTTAATTGACGCGACAAAACAAGCTTGTTTTAGTTTAGTTTTCGCGCTGCTCGCGTTCACTGCTTCACATAGTATTTCAATTAGCGGAAAATAGCTTTTGGATACTATATTAAAACATATATGTAAAGCGAATAGAAAACATATATGTATATATATATATATGTTCATTAGCTTATATCATATTAAGCAACGTGTGTGATAGTTGGCACTAAAATGACAGAAACGCCTGAGGAAAGCAAGCAAATTGAACAGAATGAACAACAGCAACAACAACAACCACACGAACCGGTAATTAACTAACTGATTGCTAGCCATAAACCGTTATTAAATGTTGAACAACAATGCAACGGCTTCGCTTATCTTCTCAGCAACAAATAAGAATCGCATGTGTGTGTGTGTGGGTGTGTATGGGTGTGGAGTCTACCTTTGAACCGGTTCAATTGCAATTTGAACCTCTCTCCCACCTTATCGCGAGCAACTTGTAATTGCCGCCTGATAAGATTTAAAGCAACACGAACTCAAAATCAATGGGAAATTGTACATAACGGTAGCTAACAAAAGTCTCGAGTATAAATTCCGATTCCGTGTCTGATAAGTGCAGTTAAAACTTGGATGCCCTTTGCTGTTATTAACCTCATTAGAAGTTCATCAAAATGTTGGTTAGCAGGAGGGGTGGAGGTGGGTGTGTGGGTGGGGGTTGTGGGGTTGGGGTTGGTTTGTAGGGTATAAAAGTTTTGCAGAGTTTTGTGTCACACTTGAAAGCATTTGGCGCTAATTTTCAAGTTGAGCGGACGAACTCTTGGGGTAAAGCAACAGTAACAGTAACTAAAGCAACAACAACAACAACAACAACGATATCAACAACGACGACAACAACAATAACAAAGACAATTGAAAAGTGTCGTGAAAAGTTTTTCTTTTACTTTTTTTATGTGGCACAAAACTACGAAAATCCATTTGTCGACATTTAAAGTTTGCATGCGCTGCAGTCAATTGCAGACTACATCGATTGCTACCCCCACCCCCCTTCTAGATAAGGGAAAAAACTCAGATGATAAATTGTCTGCTGAATGGTCTAGCCAATCAATCTGCAGCTCAATTCACACACACACCTGGGCGGCAGGTGTTTGAACTTCTTTCAGCTGCGTAACCGAACGATTGATCAAATCAATTCGAAGCTTATCAAGCAGAATAACAAGCCGAATCATAAATACGCTAACTGATAACATTCGAATTCGATGAATAACAATAATAATAGAAACTTAGTCGGAGCACTGATTCAGCTAATTAATTGCTACTGCTATGCACCGTTATAACGGTGCTGACATAGTTTATTGTCCTGCGGCTTCGGCTTCGGGTTATTCCGCACTCTGGCCGAGTAGTGGCAAGTCAATTAGCCCTGTCCGGCCGTCTCTCACCTTTCGCTCGCTACCTTTGCAGCCGATGGACGTGCGCATCAACATGCCCTGGGGCTATGTGGTAGGCCGCTGGTATGGCAATCGACAGGTACGTCCGATACTCGCCCTGCACGGCTGGCTGGACAATCTGGGCACGTGGAACGAGCTGCTGCCGCTGCTGCCCGAGCACCTGGGCGTCCTCTGCATTGATCTGCCCGGCCATGGGTTTTCGTCGAAGCTGCCGGAGGGGATTGCCTACCATTTCGTGGACTACCTGTGCGTCATATTGCGCATCATGGAGGAATATGGCTGGAAGAAGGTGTCGCTGATGGCCCATTCGATGAGCGCCATGCTGTGCTTCATCTTTGCCTCTCTGTATCCGCACCGGTTGGACATGCTGATCAGCATTGACATTGTGAAGACCCGTTACCGCAAGCCACCTTCCCAAATTGATTACCTGCGCACCAACATCGAACGGTACATGGTCGAGGATGAGCGTTTCGCGAATGCCAAGCGCGAGGAGCCGCCCTCCTACACCTGGCAGGAGCTGGAGCACGTCCTCCACAAGGGCTCCGACTTCTCGGTGGCCCTCGAGAACTGCCACCACATACTGGACCGCAACGTGGCCAAGTCGACCAAGTACCCGGACAAGTATTTCTTCTCCCGGGATGGCCGCTGCAAATACTACTACGAGTTCCACACGAGTCCGCCCTTTGCCGCCGAGCTGGCCCGGACTATACGGAATGTACCCTACTGCGTGATCAAGGGCTCGGAGTCGAACTTCATCGACGGCGACAGCGCGGAGGTCATCGAGATTCTCCGCTCCAACAATCCGCACTTCGAGCTGCACGAGGTGCAAGGCACACATCACGTCCATCTGAACAATGCGAAGGGCGTGGCCGACATAATCAATCCCTTTATAATGCATCACAGGCCACCGCAGCTAAACAGCTGGTCGGTGGGCGAGGAGCAGGATTTGCCGGAGGTGGTGCAGCAGTTCGCCCTGGCCGTGAATGAGACGGAGAATGTGAAGCGGAGAAAGAGAAAAAGCAACCTATAGCTGTTGCACTCACCTCTGAGCCGGCATCAGCGCGATTCGCAAAGGCTTTGAATTTAGTTAGAGTTTAGTTAGTTAATCAAATTGTAGTTAAGCGTGAAAAAAAGAGAAAAAAAAAAATAATCATTTAAGCGCCGCAAAATAAAAATTCGCCTCAAATTCAGTTTCAACTTTTTTTTACATTTATTTTTAAACTGGTTTTTAATCTTAATTACTTTTAGATTGCCTTCAACTTGAAAAAGGTTCGCATATAAATGTGCTACGAACATTTTATACACTTTTTTTAATATATTTTTTTTTTTATTTTTTACTAAATTACCACGTGCACCTTTTCGCCCTTTCGATCAATCAACCTTCGACTGGCATTTAATTTCGCTTTAATCTTTGGGTCGCAGTTCATTGGCCACTTCATTAGTGATAACGGAGCAAAAGGATGTTCGGCACCCACTTAAAAACAATGCCGTTGCACAAAACAAAAGGGCCCCAGCAGAGCGAGTGTGTGAGTGTGTGTGTGTGCGTGCGTGTGTGCGTGTGTGCGTATAAGCGTGTGAGTGCGAGAGTGTGCGTGCGTGTGGCGATGTGCGAGCATTTTCAATGTGCGCCTCGAGGTATGCTACACTAAGCAGAGCAAACGAGCAAGCCGGCCGTGGGTGGGTGTGCCCGACTACTCGATACCCTAACCTGAGTCCAAGTTCTACTTAAAAATTGTTTAGCTTATATAATAAAATAAAAATATAATTATTATAATAGTAATAATAAAATTAATAATAATAATGATTTTACTAATGATAAAAATAATAAAATAATATTAATAATAGTAATTATAATTATTATAATAGTAATAATAGTAATAGTAAAATTAATAATAATAATGATATTATTAATGATAACAAGAATAAAATAATAATAACAATAATAATACAAAATATTATTGCAAAGTTATGCAAATTAAATGAAATGTGTTTATCAGCCGAAAGACAACTTTTTCTTTTAAATGAAACACGAATAACTTATAATTTAATTATTTATAACATATAACATATATTTAAGTAATGAGAATTTTTATATACCGAATGATAATATATTACATTATATATTTAAGTACAGTTAATAAAATATAACAAATTTGTTGCGCCTAAAAAGAATCAGCCTCGATTTAATTCTCTATCATCACAATTATGATTTTGGTATTATATTAATTAAAAAAAAAAACTTCAATCTGCAAGTTGTATAACTCTTAAAGTCTCTTCTTCTTACGGATTTCGAGGTATATGTATTTATACATTCAAGGGTATTAAATTTTCGACATACAGAATTAAAGTAGACTCGTTCGAGCTACTCGCTACATATATTGAGACAAAAACAAAATAGCCTGCAATCGCATTGTATATGTTTGCAGGGTATAGAAAGGCAGACCGAATATTCGATATTGAAGCAGCGCCATTCTATGGGTAAACCCGGTTTGGAGCTCCAATCTCCCGGCTGGCGGCTTGAAAAAATAAACAAATTTAACGTTTTTATTGGTGTAGCACGTTGCGGCCGGGTTTTCTACGTAAATTAAATTAGGTAGGAGCCGGAAAAATGGCAACGGCAAATAGACAGCGCCTCGGCAGAGCCTGCAATGCGATTACGTTTTTCCGACGTTACGAAATTGATAGCGGATATAAATGTTTAATGTTTCGGCAATAAAATTGTGGCAAAAGGCTGTCGAGCCACTGGAAAGCCCGGTGGGTGGCTCCATTGTGGTTGCAGTGGTTGCCTCTGGACCCGCTGATAAACCATCTTTATGATAAATTCGGTTGCGGTTAACGCGCAATTTAATTTGTTAAAAATCAATAAAAATCATTTATGCCCCCGCCCAACGCCCACCGCCCATTCCTCCAGCCGAAAGTCCGTTCAACTGACCAAGTTAACTATGAAGCTACTTTCAGTTAACCTGGTCTTAAACTCTTATCGCAATATTAACATAAATGCTAAGGATATTTCCCGAGCATCCTGTTGAATGAATAAGCGCATTGAATTAGGATTCCCAATCTTATTAAACGAACAGTAAAAGCAATTCATAGCATATCTTAAATTTTATAGCCTTGCACAAATGGGGCTGGGAAGGGAGTCTAACGGTATATGTATGGTAATAGTAATTGAATTTGAAAGGGTTAAGCAGTTGAATTATTGAAAACTAAATCCAAATCTGTTGAAAGCAGGAGCTATACGAAATATGTAGGAGCTATACGAATATGTAGGTATTTACCTACTATATATATTAATATATAAAATTCGTAATTAAATAACTTCTTCAGTTAAATGATATATAGCAGCACAATTGATGGGGTATTTTGTAAGTAAAACCATATTTATACCCATAATATATTAAAAATGGGAATACAGGGTATATGTGTTCTTGTAAATAGAACAGATAGATGAAGGCGTAACAGACAGGTGTAATATATTCTTGGTCTATATCAAATCGATAGAAATCAATTTGAAACTGTCTTAATATCTTCCTTTATATCTTCCTATAGGATTAACAGCTGACGAGTGTGTCGAATCATTCTAAAATGTTTGAGCTTTATATCTATCCTAAATCAAACTTGTCATATATAACATATGTATAACATAGCCTTATAATATATATGTACATTATAAAAAATTTGGTTCAGACAAATGAGCAATACTTAACTTATTGAATAACTCCTCAATTTCTTACAATATTAAATAATTTGTATGCATAAAATATGGTTTGCTGGTAAAGTTATTCAGTTAAAGAAAAGGAGAAGAAGAAGCATATATATATACACATATATAATAATCTGTATGAAATAAATCGAACTCAAATGCTAGAAAGCACAGTTAGCCATGTGCCTAGGGCAACTCTTAGTCCAGCACACCCGCTTAGAACTTACACTCTTCTTCTTCTTTCCCTTGAGCCTTATGAATTCCGTGCAGTTCCAGTGTTGCACAACGCTCAAAGGGCACGACTTATGAAAATTTGATTGGCTTAGACAATTTGTAAAATCATTTTTTATCACGCTAAAGATAAAATCTGTTTTATTTTTCCTATCTAAAGTAGACAAAATCCTTGTTCTACCGTTTAGAGGATGACAAATAACTTAATCTAAGGGCATAAAAAGAGGAAGGAAAAGAATCAAAACTTATCCGCTTTGTCATTGGCAGCGGAGGCGCTAATTGGATACTGTTGGAAGATGCGACTCTTGTCCAGCTGGACGGACTGCAGCTCGTGGGGCTGCTTGTCGTGGGCGAGGAAGTGATTGGTGTGCCAGAACTGGGTCTGGGCGGCCGGCAGATTGAGCCGTCGGATGCCCAGCAGGCGATTGCGGACATCGACGAGGCTGGCGGAGCGCGGCTGCAGCCAGAGGACCAGCATTATGGCCAACAGGGTGAGCAGCAGATATGCCAGGCTGCTGGCCAAAATGGCTGTCCACGCCTCTGCCACGCCCACCTCGTATTTGGCCGCCTCCACTGTAGGACAAGGCCCACGGCTAGCGCCAGCTCCGCGTAGAGGAAGGGCGAGCACTCCAGCAGCCAGTGGAGCGCCTGGCTGGACATGACGCCGGCGCTGGCATAGATGAGGCAGAGGAAGAGGAAGCAGTGCTCCGATTGCTGGTCGTCGTAGATGCACAGCAGGGCCGCCATCAGCGTCAACTGGATGACTCCCACCAGCAGGAAGACCAGCTTGGGTGTGTATCGAAGCAGGAGCAGGGCGCTCAAGGCACAGCCGCCGGCGTAGAGAGCGAAGGGTGTGAACAGCTGGAAGCTGGGCGCGAAGCCCGCTGTGGCGCTCCACATGAGCTGCAGGTGGATTGGCGAGTGGAGCAGGCAACTGCGCTGCAGCACCAATACAAATCCACCCAGGAGCAGGACGAGCCACTGGCGATTGCGGCCCAGTCGATAGTCCTGGCGGCCAACAAACTGGGCCAAAATGGCCTGGCGGGCCAGAAAGACGAGCCGCTCCTCGTTGAGCAGATTGAAGACTAGGTCGCGCGATTTCTTGTAGTCGTGCACGGCGAGATGCTGCAGCAGCTCATTGATGCAGACGAACAGCAGCAGCAGCAGATTGACGCCCAGCTCGATGATCCCGCAGCGCTGCGGCTCGAACTCGTTGAAGATGGCAAAGCCAAAGGCCAGGCCGCAGGCATGCGAGGCGTTGGCCAAGGCCAGCCGAGCCGGACGCCGGCCGGAGGCGTCGCTCCTTAGGCTCACGTAGCTAAACCCCGCCACATACATCACCGTGAAGCCAATGAAGCTGAAGTAGTAGCTGATGGCTAAGTGGAGGAAAGTCGAAAGTTAAATGAAGTCCGAATTCCGGCTGAGTGCGAAGCTCACCCAACTGCTTGGTGAGCATGAAGCAGCTGCCGAGCAGCGAGCAGAGCAATCCGTAGAAGATGATGTAATAGTGATCGAAGCTATAGCGCTGCTTCCCATGCTTCCGCAGAGTCCAGCCCAAGGCCAAGGCCAGGGCCATGATCCCGGCCACCAGGGCGTACCAATGTGGCCACAGATTGTCGTAGACGAAGGCGGACTTCAGGTAGTAGCCGAAGGAGAAGCCGCTGCCCCACAGACAGCACAAAACTAATGAAGAAGAAGATGAGTAAATGTCCAACTGCGCAGTCTAGCCTTGCACTTCACTCACCTAGCAGATCGGGCAGCTGGAACATGTTGTAAGCTGCCTGCCAAATGGATTCAGCCAGCGAGAGGAACTGCATCGATCGGCATGGAGATCTGCGCGAGTCGAAAGTCTCTCCACAAATGGTTTCGAATGCATTCGCCGCATTCGTCGGCTCGAACTATCCGCGGCTGCTGGCAGATAGATAGCACATCTTGTACACTGTCGTACAAGCTGATAAGATAAATGTGGCCGAACATGCGACGCCATAATTAAACCACTCGCGACTCAATAATTCTTCAATGATGTATGCGCGGAGGCAGCCAGCTGGATGGAATTTCATTCTCGACTCAGTTGCAACATAAACAGAGCAAGTTTTGTGGCCAGAAATTTGGGAGAGAGATAAAACATAACATATTTATCATGCAGATGCTAGGGAATACAAATATAGTCAGACGAATCGTCATGATTATCTTAAGCTAAATTCAACATTAAATTTAGTTTAAATTTAACCTTAGCTCTTAAGATATACAAAATATGCTCAATAAACTAAAATGTGTTATCGATTACAGGCAGGAGGAAAGAGTAATCGAATTTTCGAAACAGACTCGATTTAGAAGAACCTACTTATAAATTTTCAAGTCTCTAGCTCTTATAGATGCTGAGATTGACGCATTCTTACATTCGGAGAGACGGACGGAAGGGCGGACAGGCAGAGCTCAATCGGCTGCTGGTTGGGATCTGCCACGCCTTCTTCTGCCTTTTACGTACGTTATCACA
This sequence comes from Drosophila pseudotalamancana, assembly GCA_037075185.1. Taxonomy (NCBI): domain Eukaryota; kingdom Metazoa; phylum Arthropoda; class Insecta; order Diptera; family Drosophilidae; genus Drosophila; species Drosophila pseudotalamancana. Next base: position 108,241 of record JBAMCK010000052.1, on the reverse strand, counting down.
AAAAAGTACACCCTGCCTTGTCATTTTTAATGAATCCTGAGTATTATAATAAATCTTCTTTAAAAATATGAAGTTCAGATTTATATTGAATATTAGTTAAGCTTCTTTTACGCATGCGACAAAAATAAATTATTTAAGTGCATGTTCATGCTCAAAAATATAAATTGTAGCGAAATCTATCTTGGAATTTATTGGCTTAAATATTTGTAGGTAATTGCGTATGATGTGCGTGTGCAATAAATTGAAAGCTGAGTCCTTTACAAAATGCGTTCAATTAATTTTAAATATTGATACAAATCTTTCAGGGCAATTGCTGGCGGTCACAAATGTATTTGGTCAGCACTTAGCTTCAAATTAGAGATGATGAAATAAATCAAATTGTAGCTTTAAGAAAATATTTTGTTGGTTTGCAAATTTCGCATCTAATGAATTGGCTAAAAGATATGCAATCTATTGAAATAAACGAGGCAAATCGCATAAATCAAAATATTTGCAGCAATGAAATTCGATAACTTGTAGTCAAATGTTGACCTGTATTCAATATTTGGCTTAGATACGCATCTGACTTGAGCTCAAACTTAACTGTGACTAAATGCAACAAGCAGCATGCAACCAAGTGGCACACACAGCACTTGACATTCGACTTGTTGGCGGAATTCTGTGCGGCCCCGAAAAGCATGCAACACTTTTTTTGCTGGATGGATGTCAGAATTCTAGATGAGGAGATGTGTTAATCACATAAATCAAACACGTACAACAAATACCAGCTGTCAACCGATAACAGAATGTTTGTTCTAAATAAATATATAATATATACATTAAAATAAATGAATAAATAAACCAAACTATTTGCAACAATGAATTTTTATAGAGTGCAGTTTAAAATTAAGTGGCTTTCAATATTTTATCTTAGATATTAATAGCAAGTAAGTGCAACGTGCAGCATGCAACCAAGTGGCACACAAACACAAAACGCTTGACGCCCGACTTGCGGCAAAAAGTGTGAGCGGAATTCTATGCGGCGCCTAAAAGCATGCAACGCTTTTTTGCTTGCTGACTGTCAGGCTTTTTGGTTGAAGAGGGCGCAACCCTTGAGCCCAAGCAGTGGCTAATTAGTTGAAGCTGCTGCCAGTGTTGCCAGTAAATTGACTTTTGACGATGCGCTTGCTGTTGCAGCTGCAATGCTGCAATGTTGCAATGTTGCAATGTGGCAATGTTGCTGTTGCAGCTGGCATTGGTGTTAGTTTCGTTTACTTTTGACCTGTCTGCGCTTCGAGGATTTTCTTTAGACTTTGCAGTCTAGTGAAAAGTGGAAGCTAGCGCTAAGCAGCTTTTCATTTTGCCATTTCCCTTTTTTTTTTCCAGCTGCCTGCCGAGGAGTTCGTCTTAGCTTAAGAAGATTTGCGCTGTAATTAGCCATTAAATAACTCAGCTGCGGCAGTGGAACGCAGTCTACTGCATAAATATTATGCGTCTTATGGCCCATAAAACTAAACACATTGTGTTGCCATAACAATAAATTGCGTTTAAAAACAGCCGCTGCAACAGCAACAGCAACAGCAACAGCAGAAACAACAATAGCAACAACAACAACAACAATGTTGTTGACTGCATTTCATTTTGCTGAAGGAGGGCCACTTAGTGCCACTCGACAGGGTTTCCGCTTGTGTTGCTGTTGTTGCATTTGTTGTGGCATAAATTAAATTAAAGCTGCACGAGGCTTAGAATCAGTCGTGACCAGGCCAAGACCGGGCCATTTACTGGCCCACCGTGCAATTACTCAGTGCGGGAGCTGGCGCCTAAATCATGCCCCGACACACACACACACACACACATATATATACACGCACACACACATATATACACGCACACGTTTCGACCTTCAGACAGTTGCAAATGCGTAAACATTTTTCAGCAACAGCAGCTCACATACCAAACACTCCCCTTCAGTCCCTCCCCCCCTTCGGGCCATTCCTTCTGGCCATCTTTTGCGTTGTCACAGATACTTTGCACTGATTTATGGAAATTCGCAGCCAGGGTCTGAAATCATGAAAAATCGTTAATTGCGGCAAGTGCTGGACGCGCTTTTCATTACGGAAAACTCCTTGCATGCATGTCCTGTATGCAGCAAACAATAACAATTAAAGCAAATTTCCCTCCTACTCTACTCTCTCCATCTCTCTCTCACACTCTTTCGCATGCCTCTTTCTCTTTCTTTGACACTCGCCTGACTCGCAGCAATTATGCAAATTTTAATACCGCCTGCGCGGCAAAAGTTAATGCAACTTGCTGCATGTTTGCATTATTAAATTGATGCACTTTAAAGCATTCGCTTCCAACATGCTTTTCACTTTATCGCTACAAATATTTTCCCGGTTTTTCAATACCCTGCACTCATTGAAAAAGGGCCAAAGGGGGTATTTGTTTCTATTTATTTTTGTTTTGCAGACGCATGTTACATTCCCGATTAATATAGAAAAAGTAGAGAGGAATGTCATAAATATATTCTCTATATGCAGTGAAATATCATGCATATACCCTGTAAATTATATAAATAAAGTATATGCACACAAAACGTTGTAGAAAAACTAATTTTATTTACTGTGCAGCTATGAATATGAAGAAGAAGCACAGCAGCTTCATTAAATACAAAATTGTGGTTATGTTTTGGATAGTATTAGATATCAATCTTTGATACATTGACTCGATTTGTGTCGCAGGGTGACTGCTAGTCGAGCATAAACCCACAAAGAGCACTTTTGCTTTTTTCTTTTCATATTTTTGAGGACCAAAGTGCATTTTAAATGCGCGCATCAGGCGAAATCTGTTGGTGAATATTTCATGCGACTCGTGAAACGGAGCGACCGTCTATATATGCTCTATATATAGAGAGTATGGCTTGATTGAAGTTTTCTAAAATACAAAAATATTAAATTACTTTCTTCTCCACAGGGTATTGACAACAAAAAAAGGAACATGTTGTATAAAAAAGTTGGTTAAGTTCCATGTTGTATAACAGTCAAAAAGAAAAAAATTGCAACTAAAGTTTTAAGCAAGTTGTTGGAACTGAAACAGTTTATCCATATGGCCACAAAAAAGGTTAACTTATTAAAAAGTTAAAGTTGGAATAGATTGAAGAGGAATGAAGTGTGATAGTTGAAAGAAAGGAAAGGGAGGGAAATGTAAATTAATAAGGTGGGAAAGTCAATGAAAAGTAGGATTAAATAGCTGAGAATGATGTAAAACTGATTGAGATAAAATGGAATAGAACACAGTGAGAGCTTTGAATGTGCAATTGAGCTCTATAAAGGAAGTTGGAAAGGCTAAAGTAAGTCTTATGAAGAAGAAATGAAATGAATTGCAGAAATGAAATGGGATATGCAATAAAGAGAAGAAAAAGATGTCTGAGGTGAATTTCACTGATATAAAATGGAATAAAATACAACGAGAAAAATAGAAAAATAGTTACATGGATAAAACGAAATATAATGTGAAATTAATCGCTATAATGAAATGGAATTGAATGAAAAGTAATACAAAATGCAAAAGAATAAAAAGAAATTGAGTGAAATAAAATGGAAAAGAACACAATAAGCATTAAAAACAATAAAGCGAAAAATTTTGTGGAATTAATCGCTGATACGTAGTGGAATGGAACAAAAAAATTGAGTTCAATGGCGTAAATGAAATTCAATCGAAATCTCGACTTTTTTCCAGCTAAATCAATAAACTCGCTTGATTCGAGTGAAAGAAAAGGGAGCATATATCGATATATATATATATATATTTATCTATATATATATTTTTATTTTTATAGGTCTGTGCATAAAAAAGTTGTTTATGAAATGTTTTTGATGTTAAGTTTTTCTATTCAAGTGCAACATAGAAAATAATTTGATGATGATGTTGATTTTTGTCAAGGCAAACAACTTTTCGTTGGCAATTACTTAAATTCATGGCGTTTGTCTTTTAAAAAAATTATGAGGCACTCAGTTGCTGCAGTTTTATTATAGGTGAGAGAGCGTGTGTGCTGCAGGTATGTGCGAGTGTGTGTGTGTGTGTGTGTGTGTGTGTGTGTGTGTGTGTATTACAGATGAAGGCAAACAAATGACAGCTGTAAAAGTGGGAGAGGCAAAGAAAACTACATAAAAAAAAGGTTGTGTGGCTGGCAGCTCAGGCCAAAAAATGAAATGCTAAACTCGAAGCCGAAACCGAACCCGAATACGAACCCCAATCCGAAACGTAAACCTAAACCAGAGCCAGTTTTTATGCGATGCTATAAATAAAGCAATAACATCATTTTGAAGTATCTCATTAGATGTTACGGCGGAGATGAGTATGTCAATTTTTTACGACACCAGAAACAACAGTTCGACACGCCCCTCCGCCCACCGACAAAGACATTTGCAGCCCAGAGGAAACTTTCGAGTAGTGTCGCCTTAAAGTATGCCACACAATTCTGTGTGCGTGTTTATGTGTGCGTGTACGTGTGTGTAAGGCATTTATGCAAAAGTTTGCTGCCTGACCTCAAATCCTGATGCTTTAGCAATTAGTTTTTTTGTTGGGCAGTTCAACTAGCCGAATGCCCGATTGTGGGTGTGCATGTGCGTGTGTATATGTGTGTGTGTGTGTGTGTGCGTGTGTGGGTGACAGCCTGAAAGCCATCAAAATGATGGCAAACTATCAAATGACCAAGGCACACATTTGCACAGCTGCCGCAATTAGCACGTTTCGCACATTGATTTGACCCATGCACACATCCACCCACACACACACACACACACACACACACACACACACACACACACATATACACAATCACACACACTTGAGCACACACAAACTTGAGAGCATAAGAACTTGAGTAGTCAGTGCGAAGGCTTGAGTTATTAAAATACTTTTTCTACTCTAATTATTAATTATGTAATAAATGTGAAAATGTGCGAACATTAGCCAAAATGACAACTCGCTTGGCCTCAAGTATTTGGCCAAGTTAAGAGCAATTATCGCATGTGATTGTGTTTGTGATTATGCTTGTGGTTTTCCATCATCGAACTTTGCTTATGTTGAGTGCCTCGCAGTTAAGTGAAAGTTTCGCTGGCTTTCAAATATATTTATCGTAAGTTAAGCAGAAAGATTTCCCATTATTTTGCTTGACACATTTTCTCATCTCACCTTTGAAGCTATTGTAAATACAAATTTGTTAATCAAGATGATATATATGAAAGTTATTCAAAATCACAATTTTTATAGAATATTAAACATAACTGCATGTAAGCGGCGTTCAGGCATGTGCGAGTGTGTCAGTGTGTGTGAAGCTAGAAGCTGATTGATTGATCTTGATAATAGTTAACTAATAATCGGGTATGTCCGATCACAGTTTTCTAAACTGCTTAATCGATAATTTAGGAGGCTTAATAGAGTTTGATCTCTTGTATGAATATATGTTTCTCTATATATAACTAGACACTTATACGTACAAGTATTATATCTATATCTATCAATAGAAAAGTCCAGGTCTTCTACACCTAGCATATAACTCACACTTGCTGTGCCTAGCATATAACTAGCTCTCACTATATAAGATAACTGCCAAAAGAATGAACTATTAACAGTAAAATTTCTCGACTTCATTCTCAATCTTCTGCCGTCCTTCGACATTCATTGATGTAGTTGAACGCTTGCACTTCTCTTTGCCCAAGCACTTCCGTTTCCTCTTCTATTTTAAAATTAACTGCTTGTTTTTTTTTTCTTAGTATATTTATGTGGCACTCGGCTACAATTTTGGGCCTGTCGAGTTCCGCATTTGCATAAAATGTCAATTTTATTTATTTTATCGCGGAACAAGAGCGAAGATGAAGAAGAAGAGCTACTCATTTAGTTTCGTTAGCTTTGCTGAGCGTCGCATTTTTCACATGCAATTTACATTTCTTTTTATTTTTTTTTATTTTTTTGGCTTTATCGCGATAAGAAACTGCTGGTAGGCACTGTGGCTCAGCTGCCATCACAGAGTGAGAGAGAGAGTGAGAGAGGAAGAGGGAGAGGTGGAGAGGGAGAAAAGTTGGCAGCATAAAAATTGACTGCATTATGGAAATGCATAAATATTTCTGTTCGCATGTTTCTCAGGCAAATATTAATTACAATCCATTTGCCATTTATTCTTATTTTTTTTGCATACCCTGAAACCATTGAAAATGCTTAAACAGGGTATATTGTTTTTGTGGAATGTATGTAACAAGCAGAGAGGGGCGTGGCAGACCAGAAAAAATTTATGTAATTCACTTTTGAGTTAAAACTCATTTTTAAGCCTAGAAATTTGTGTTTCGCAAGTGTAATTAAAATATTTATAATATCTCTTAGTCGAGTATACTCGCCTAGAGTTTTCTTACTTTCTTAATTTTATTTTTGTTTTGCTTGTAATTATCGAGAGTGTTCGAGAAGGCGACGTGAAGTCAAGCGGCGACAATGTCAAAAGTGAAGGGGCATGCAACAAGCCGGGCCCAAAACACGTGGCTGACAGCGCCAGATACGGCCAAGATTGGCCAAGATTGACTGACTGGCTAACTGACTGACTGACTGACTGGGTGTCATGACGAGGAACAGGGTGTGCTAAGTCGTTGCCTCTTTTAAAACTGTCGCTTGAAGAAACGCCTAAGCGAAAAAATTACAAATTGAAAAGCAGGCTGTCAGAGCAGGAAGGAGTGGAGCAGGCACAGCGGGAAATGCTCTAACGCCCACACACACGCATACAGTTACACAGTTTGCTAACTGACAGGACTGTTGCTGTTGCTGTTGCTGCTGCTGCTGCTGTTGATGGCTGGGAATGTCCTGGCATGCGTGCAAAAGCTTCGCCACTTACTTTTGATCAAGTTGCAAAGTTTACATTTTGCACTCAAATGTTCCGACAATCAGAAGTGAAACAACTTTTCGCCCCAAACAAACTCCGTTCAAGAATTTCGCCCCCGCCTGCAGCTTGCAGTAGCTTTTTGCTTTTGTTTACCACATTATGCACGACTGTGCGATACTCTGTAAATGCACAAAAATGTCCAATTGATGAGTCTTGAAAATAAAACAAATTTTGTATATAAATTCAATAACATTTTAAAGCTAGTAGCTGTAAAGTTAAATGTTTGGCGGATTACAGGGTATAAAAATGAAATTAAATTAATTGGATATTTAAACAGCTAAAAGGATTACAGTGTATAATTTGTTGTATTCACCAAGTTTCAGTTAAGTTAACTTCAATGGTTTGTAACTTCTTCTCAATTCGGTATGCTTCTGAGATACCCTGTAATTTTATAGCTTGTAAATGTGGCCAATAAGTGTTGGTTTTATTTCAAAATTATTTATTTACTAAGCTTTTTGCTGGTCGAATGAGTATTGAAAACATCGAAGTCCGCCTTTTTACACGCCGTAATTCCCGATTAGCGTTTATTTTTACAGTTAAATTTGTGTGCTTACAGTTAAATCCAGAGGTTTTGTTTGCTTGTATTACAATCTGTTTGGGTTTGTTCATTTTGTCGGTTGCGGCAATTTCACAGCTCAATTGCTGCCACAAAACGTTGGCCGAAATACATTTGCCAAACAAATTAAAATTTACATTGATATCAAAAAGTTGTTGGCACAAATTAAACGAAACAGCGAGAGCGAGCGGCCAAAAACTGAATAAATACAAAATGCAAGTGCAAATAAACAAAGCGAAGGATGCGGAATGCAAATGACGGACGAGGAGGTTGGATAGTGGAGAGTGGAGAATGGAGAGTGGTGAGTGGAGAGTGGGGAAAGGACGATGGCAAGGAGCTGGCTTTTTAGGCAATGTACGTGCCTCGTTGCCAACTTTGCTTTATTTTTACTTTATTTGATGAATTTTCCGTTTCTTTCGCTTGCAGGCTTTGTGGCACGTTCGTGTGGCATGCCACCCAACCACTTCCTCCCCTTTGCTGCCAGTTGCTGGCAAATGGCAATCAAACTTCGCTTGGCTGCTGCTCTTTAAATAAACTGTGCCCAACTACGAGGCTTATCTGGATGAGCAGCTAATGTGCATACGTCAAGCTGTCTGGCAGATCGGATATTTATCTTGATTGCCCCTTGCTTGCCGTTTTTTGTTATCGTTGTTGTTGCGGCAAGTTGGAGACAACAGTGCGTATGATTCATTTGGATTGGTTAGATAAAAAGTTTAATTGGATTTCATACAAATTGCATTTATGCATTTGTTTGACTTTAACTGCAAATGCAAATGCAAATGCAAATGCAGATGCGAATGCGAATGCAAATGCAACTTGAAAGTCAAATTACAGTTAATTGTGGCACATAAACTAAAGTTAAACCAGCTAAAAGGCGACTCTCTGGCTGATGATTTATTCGATTCTTTGATTCTTCGATTTTATGCATAAATTACAAAAATGCACAAATTTGCGGATTCAGAATTGAAAGCGAAGGCAGTTCAAATGCCAAATTCTAATTACTGACTCCGTTTGAACTCTTGTGACAGTTCGTAGTTCAATTACTGCCCAAAATGCCAACAGACCACACTCACACGCACGCACACACACACACACACACACACACACACACACAGACATGCAGAGGACTAAATGTGCAAATAAAAGGGCAAAAACTATTGTTCTACTTGCCTTCGAGTAGAATCGAAAATAAACTTTGAATTACAAACTTTTTAACTACAATTTCCAATTACAAAGGATCCCGGCTGTTGGATTTTGGGCCAATTCCAAACGCACCAACAGTAACAACAACAACAACAACAACAACAGCAGCAATAAAATGCAAGCAACACTTTTGTAGCTGTAAATTCCAAATGCTGCCCCACTTACAATATAAATCGCACTCTCTGTGGAATTGTTGTTGGCCAAAAGCTGGCAACAAGCATTGGGGACTTCAGTTGGTAGCGCTTGAACAACAGTTAACCAAAAACGCAAACGCAAACGCAAATTTATGACCAGGCTAAGACTTAGCATCGATACATGCGACTAACCGGTAGTAAATAGTAGTTGCTACCTGGCAGTCACTGGCATTTGGCGGTCAGGTATGCCATTTGGTGCAATTGTCTTGGCATTACACACACACACACACACACACACACACACATGAACAGAGCTGGAGTTCCTTTCTGTGGGCACCCGTAAATTATGATTGGGATGCGGCTCAAGTGGCCAACAGTGCAGAGCACCAAAGCCTGAAATGCTTGTCCATAGACAACAAATAGATAACTCTTGAAATTCGGAGCACATAAATCGAAAGATTTGAATTATGAAATGCTGTGCGGGAGTATCTAGAAGATTTACGCTTGACAAATGCCCAAATACACATACATACATACTTACACATATATATGTATATGAGAAAGCACTATGACAATGCATAAATTGGGCAAATTAATTATTAACTGCGGCAGCGAGGCGCAACTAATAAACGAATGAGCAAAACAAACGAAGAAGAAACCAATGAAAGCGATAGCCAAAAGAGGAAAACAACTCAGCTCAGCCGGAATCATAAATTTTGCGGCTAATTAATTTATCGGCACTGCGATTTCCTTATTTGCCACAAAATGTGGCGCGTGGCATTAAGTGTGTACGCACAAGCGCCAACTTTTGTTCGTCATCATGAAAGTTATTATAGAGAGCGCGGCAAAAAGAACATTGCATACTTTTGTGCGACATAATTAATCTAATATGCGCCCCAATTTCGCGAAGCCAGAAAAAGCATTGCATACTTTTGTGCGGCGACAATAAAACCATTTTAAGCTCATTAACAGCGTTGCTGGAAAATTGCTGCATACTTTTCGGAGCCTGCAGAAATTCCAAATAAATTATTGAGAGCATCGTGTATATCGAGTATACGTATGTGTGTATAAGCATGTAGAAAAATGATAGCACAATTAAACATACGAACATGTACTATGTTCTAAATGTATATATTTATTTTATTTATATATGTTGATGTGAAGAGAAATGTATTTTAAACTAATTAAGTGTTTGCTGCTTGCTTTGAAATAAATTTGCTGTGGTACTGTTAGAGGGCATCCACAGCTGTGTATACCCGTCGCCATTGCGGTTTTTGTGCGCATGCAAATTAGAAATGCAGCCAAAAATGTAAATTTGCCAGGTTTCGTATAATTGCACTGCTAATACAATTCTAAGTACACACACACACACACACACACACACACACACACACACACAAACACACACACACACGAGCGCTCACGTTAGGCAAATGCATTTGGGTAAAGAAATGGGTAACCGTAATTCGAGTACCGCAAAACGAAACTTTTTAGCTTAAGTAATTTTCGTGTGAAAATAATTCATTAAAATTAGATTAAAACACTGCCCGGAAACCGAAAACAAAAACCTTAAAAAAGGAGTCAAAAAAGGAGTTTAAAAGTGAGTTAAAAATAATAGAAAGAACATTAAACCTTAACGTGCTGCACATTCAGCCAAATGATTTCTTAATGCAATTTCTTTAACGTTTGTTTTGGGTCCGGATGCTATTGTTGCTCTTAAAGCCACACACAGACACACACACATACACACACACGCGCATACACGCATGTACGCACACACATGTACTGAAGCCGGAAAATTCGGGCTGGAAAAAAAAAAGAAAAAAGGCACATAAAGAATAATAGCAGGAGCCGAGAGGAAAAAGTTGTCCCATTTCGTGTTGTTGTTCTTTGTTTGGCTGATGTGCGTATCAGAAACAGGAGGAGGAGCAGGAGAAGCAGGAGCAGTTGGAGGAGGAGGAGGGGGGTTCAGCTTCCGGCGTTGTCTTTTGTTGAAACATCCACCTAGCTGAGCCCGGCTCAGCCTTCTGCACATACTTAGCTGCCAGGTTGAACGCGTCAGTCCATGAATTGCTGAGCTGAGTCAAGTTGGAGTGGAATGGAATAGAGTGGAGTGGAGAGGAGTGGAGAGGAGTGGAGAGGAGTGGAGTGCACTATTCCATAGATCCTCGAGCATTGTTTATCTACCGTTGAGCAAAATGAAAAATAAACGCCATGAATGTGGCTCTAGGAAATGGCAAAAGCCCGGGGTTAACCCTTTTTTCTATTGTTGCCCTTGTTGCCCGTCCGCATTGCTATGATAAATATTTATCAAACAACTGTCATGGGGCTGGCGGCACTTAAGGTGTCAAAAAGGACACACAGGACAATATGCCATAACCGCAAGCGCAAGTGGAACACGGTCAATAATGAAACCAGTCGAAGAAAAAAAAGCAGGCAAAACAAAAAGTACAACAAAAAGCAAAAAATAAGGAAAATTAATTTGCATATGTTAAGTGGCAGAAGCAATTAAAGGCGAAGGCAAAGAAAAGCAAGAGGGAGATGCTGAGGGAGGGGTGGAGGTGGAGGTGGAGAAGGACGCGGTTGATTGAGATGTGAAAAGGCGCAAACGAGGCGAACGGCACAAAGAAATTCAACGCTCGACAGTGGAAAGTGGCAAGTGAAAAGGCGGGTCCTTACGGTGGAAAATGGAAAATGTGAAATCATAATTGGCTTCCAAATGCTTGAACTCAATTATGTGCGCAAATTTTGGGTGGATGCTGTCGTTGACAGGCAAATTATGGATTCAAGGCCGGCACACACACACACACACACACACACCCACACACCCATACATCCACACATTTATATACGTATAAACATAAATGTATATACATACATATATGGCTGGGATATCGCAGTTTCGGTACCCAAGACAATTTGCATACCATTTGGAAATACAACGAACTCCCAACCGGGGACCGACTGCAAACCGAAGGGAAAATGGGGCCCGGGTTTGGCCACTGTCTTGCACTTGAGCGGAGATCACGGACCAGACATGATAAATTGCTCGGGCACAAATTAAATATGCATATATATATGCTAACTAAATATAAATCATTGCGTTCATGTACAGGAAATTCAAACAACGCACTTGTCAAGTCTTAATTCCGACTCGAAGGCTGCGCCCGAACGGTTGCTCCTTTAAATTGTTTCTTCACTCGAAAGCTGTGATAAAAGGTGCTAAAAGCAGGTGTTGTTAATTGTGGAAGGTTGGACAAGGGCGTGACGCAGAGTGAGGCAGAGCGAGGGTGCAGGAAAACAATCGAATAGAAAGAGTTGCTCGCTTATAATGGGGATTATTATTTTAATTAAGTAAGCGAAGAAAGAAAATATGTGAAATATTTATAAATATATATACACTTATAATAAGCAAATAAATGTCTTGTTATTCTGTATACAGAATAAAGTCTGCTAAAATAGTTATATAATCATTTAATGGAAGTGAGATACAAGATTGATAAGATAAGTTTCTCATTTTTATACGCATTGAAAAATTGCTTTATAAAATATATGTATGCTTTATATATTTTCTGAAGTCCAGGGCTTAATATTAAAGAGATATATTAAAGAATTGTATTCATATATATCTGTCTTTTATACTATAAAATTAAGTTGACTAAATATATAAATTTATTTAAAAATATATTATATTTCTCTTTTGTGATCGAAACTTATGAAAAATGTATCTTAATGCATAGAAAATGAAAATCTTAACCAATTTCAATATAACTTTTATCAAGTTTAACCCTATAAATTTAAAAAATTCGTAACTTTTACAGCCTATCGCTATCGGCTATCGAAAACTGAGTAAATGATGAAGCGCACAGCGAAAAAAAATCGTATAAAAATCGATTCCTGAACTTTGACTTAACTGTTCACAGTTATTCGCACTACTTTAGCAGAAGTCATAACTTCTATGCCTGCCTAAATTAGGGTTGTTCTTCTGCACAAATGGGCTTTATTAACCCAGACAGATTTTCTCAGCCAAGCAAAGCACAAACAAGACTATTAATGGGTGTCCTTTCGCATAGTCCAGTTGGGTTCTGTGGATGAAACATGAAACACCTTGACAGATCGGCTGTGTGGGCAGTAGAGGAAGAGGAAGAAAAGTACGTGTCGCTCAGTTTGCCGTGGGAAACGGATAAACCGAAAGGGGCGGCAATGAGGTAAGTGATGTGGAAAATTCGATTCGAGAGTCACGTGCTAATCGCAGCGCATTCCCAAAACCTCTCGGCAGTTTATTGACTTAGACCCGAGTTTCCCTGTCACCTGTCCTGGCGGCAAGGTAAGCGGCAGGTGCGTTCGCTGCTGGCCATTCACGGCTGGCTGGACAATATGACCAGCTTTGCACGTCCTTTCCCATTGCTCCGCGACCAGCTGGGACACTTGTCGCAGCATCCGGCTGGCATGCACTCCTCCGCCTCTGAATGGACGAGCTTCGTTTGCCATGTGGTGCTGCACTTCAAGTGGAAGTGCGTCAGCTTGATGGGTCACTCGTTGGGTGGCGTCCGACGCAGTCTTGATGACTGCTGCCACTGCTTGGATCGTGATATTTATGTTGATTGTTGATCATCTGTTTGGCATACCCTTTAAGACCAACGACAGACTTGCTAAAAGGTTGCGGATCTCTTACTAGGGTAGTTGCCTGATCGGCAGACTTGTATATATGTTCTATATACTCAAATCCTTTAGATTTCACTTTTCCATTTTCGTTTAGCTCGAGAAGAAGTAGAACTGTCAGTCACAAGATTCATCTAAGCGATTGTCATCGAGGAAAGTGAAATGCAATCCGCCTTGGAGTTATATATGCATGTATATAGAGTCCAACTGTTCTCAATATTTATCAACCCTTATTTTGTGTATTGAGTATACTTCATAAATCCCAATAGATAATATGTGAAATTGTATTATCTTAAACTGTAGAATAATATAGAATGAGCACATATATAATAATAACATATAAAGATATATAATAATTTTATATGCATATACTTTTTATCCGATATCCTATCCATATATAGAATAGAATGATATCGCATTTGTAGATAAAAGCTAATATACTTGCTACAACAACAACAACACGGAGGGAACCTAGATCTTAGTCTTACACTTCTGCATACATCTATATTTGTGGCAATTAGTTTGGATAACAGAAATAAGCACTAATAATCAACATCCATATCATTATAAACAACTTCGTCGGCTCTTCTGATCTACGCTCACAATCGCAGTCTAAGGATAGCTTTTGGAGTGCAGTAAATCTTGTTTCTCTGTCTAACCAAAAGAAAACCATAAGAGCGAGCTTTTCATTTACAATAACTGTTAACCGGTAAATAAATCCACAACATTAAACAGCTGATGAAATTTGTTTATATGTGAAAGCTTTAAAATACAAAAAAAAAAAAGCCTAAACAGCTGAGCGATCGAATCTGAGCTTTTTTAAGCTTTTGACTGGTGTACAAAAAAGAAAGCTTTCGAGTCAGTAGTCAGAGCATTGTTCAGACCTTCAGACAGAAGCGGATCGGCAGCATTTCTGCAGTGTACAGTAATTTAGAATAATTGGATGTTAAGCATAAAATTAAGCGCTTATCGTTTGATGATAACATAATCAAACGCAAGAATATTTGAAAGAACCTTTGGAAGCTAAGAAATTAGAATCAAAACGCAGCGGTCAAAGTTCAGCCTTGAGTCATGGGAACTTTGTCACTGAGCGATGTAAGTAATCAAAACGAAAAGCTAACGCCGGCTGGCAGAAGCAGCAACATTGTTTATACACTGTCCAACAAGAAAATATTTTCCCTTTGACATTCGATAGTACGAGGATGTGACCATCTGGGCTCCATGGGGTCACATTGCGGGTCGCTGGTACGGCAATCGATCGGAACGGCCCATCCTGGCCATCCACGGCTGGCTGGACAATCTGGGCACCTTCGACACACTGATACCCTATTTGCCCGACTACCTGGGCGTGCTCTGCATAGATCTGCCTGGACATGGACGCTCCGCACGGCTGCCACCGGGCATGCACTACAGCGTGGCCGAATATGTCTTTATCATAGCACGGGTCATGAAGGCGTACAAGTGGCAAAAGGTCTCCTTGATGGGCCACTCCCTCGGCAGCACTCTCTGCTTCATATACGCCGCCCTCGCTCCACACAGTGTCGACCTGGTCATCGCCTTCGACGTTATTACACCACCCCATGAGTCGGCCGTAGCGTTGGACTATTTTAATTATGCCCTGGATAAACATCTCGTAGAGGATGAGCGCGCCGCAGAGGATTCGATACATGAGCCCCCTTCCTACACACTCTCCCAACTGCGCAGTGTCCTCTCCAAGGGGTCCAAATACTCGGTTCCAACGGAATTCGCCCAGCACTTGCTTTACCGGAGCGTGGCCAAGTCGCAGTTGTATCCGGACAGGTTCTATTTTTCAAGGGATGGCCGCATTAAGTTCTACAACTTCCTATCGGCCAATGCCGGCTTGGTCGCTGAAATGGCGCGCCGCATCCAAAGGAAACCCTACCTCATCATAAAAGCATCCGAGTCCAATTATATTAACTCGAAGTCGAACGAGACTATCTTGATTTTAAGCAAAGACAACCCGCACTTTGAGTACCACGAAGTACCCGGCACTCATCACGTCCACCTCACCAACCCCGGCGAGTGTGCCCAGTACATAGTTCCCTTTCTGAGGCGCCACCGACCGCCCACGGTCTCCAGCTGGTCCCTGGATGTCGACGAGCGAAAGATGAGCAAACGGGAGCGTCGCAGGGCGCAGGAGAACTTCTTTGTGAGGAACCTGAAGCGTCTCAGCAAGCTCTAACCGAAGCACGGAAAAACATTGTTAGGAAAGGAATGTGATTATGAATATACCGAAATAGGAGATTTCTTGGCGGGGAAGTGTGCCGGAGAACCGATATACATTACAAATAAAGGAAAGTGATTCTGAACAGTAAGATAAACTAATTGACTATACGGAAAGGCTGTAAGGTGAAAGATCACTTTTTTTATGAGGGAAAGGGTTTAGGCAAGCTCTAGTCGAAAAACTGATAAGCATTATAAATAAAAGAAAGTGAATTAAAACATAATGGTAATATGAAAAGAAAGTGAATTAAAACATAATGGTAATATGATTGACTGTACCGAAACGTTGTGAGGTGAAGCAGAACTTCATTATGGGGAAATTAAACTTCATAAGACACTTAACCTGTCTCATCAAACTTACAAAACAAAAAAAGAAGATAAACATTGTAAATAAAAGAAAGTGAATTTAAGCAGTATGATAATATTATTTACTCTACCGAAAAGTTGTTAGCGAAATAAACAAATTCGAACAGCTTACAAAAGCGTCTCATATTCACAATGTAAACAACTTTTTTTCACAGTTCAGCATGCAGTTCAACCCGGGCTACAGGTGATGCAGTCAGATACATTCGACAAGCTACTAGTATATATCCAAATAATGGAGCTTTAACAGTAGAAGAGAAATATGACAATGGAGGTGGAGCGAGTTGCTTGCTTAGTCGCAAATCGCAAAAGCTCGATTAGTCAGCAATTTGGACTGAAAGAATCAGTTTTATTGATTTAAATAATCCGCGGACACTCAGTAATTAAAATCGAGTGCTTATCAATTTCATTGTCTGTCAAAGTTTAGATTGTACGGAGGCATTTCGAACGCTTCGGATATAAGCAGTTAGTTATAAATCGGTTAGCAAGGTCTGAAGGGCTGCAATGGGAACTTTGTCATTGAACGACGTGAGTAACTGGAACATAAGGTACAGCCCGTACAGCTAACCAGCGATTTGCTTTCATTTTGTTCATCTTGACACTTGGTAGTACGAGGATGTGAGCATCTGGTCCCCATGGGGTCAGGTCGCGGGTCGCTGGTACGGCAATCGGTCGGAACGGCCCATTCTGGCCATCCACGGCTGGCTGGACAACCTGGGCACCTTCGACACACTGATACCCTATCTGCCCGACTACCTGGGCGTGCTCTGCGTCGATCTGGTTGGTCACGGATACTCCTCGCGACTGCCACCGGGCATGCACTACAGCGCAGACGATTGGGTGCTGACCATAGCTCGGGTCATGAAGGAGTACAACTGGTCGAAGGTCTCCTTGATGGGTCACTCCCTGGGCGGTGTTCTCAGCTTCATTTACACATCGCTCGCGCCGCACACCGTCGACCTGGTCATCTCACTGGACGTATTCCTGCCCCCCCTAGACGCAGCTGAGAGCATTTTGATCATGGGGTACTTCATGGACAAGCATCTGGTCGAGGAGGACCACGCCGAACAGCTTGCGCTACGCGAGCCTCCTTCCTACTCGCTTAGCCAGCTGCGCGATGTCCTCAGCAAGGGGACCAACAACTCGGTTCCTCCAGAGCTCGCTCACCACTTGCTCGCTCGGAGCGTGGCCAAGTCCCAGCTCTATCCGGATAAGTTCTACTTCACCAGGGATGGTCGCACTAAGTTTTACACCCTGTTTCCGTTGAGCCCGGGAAAGGCTGCCGAAATGACGCGTCGTATTAAGGACATACCCTACCTGATCATCAAGGGGTCGGAGTCCTCCTTCATACGACCGGACTGCGAGGAGGCGATCTCGATCCTAAGGAACCAGAATCCACACTTTGAGTTCCACGAAGTGCACGGCGCCCATCACGTGCATCTCATCAACCCCGCCGAGTGTGCCCGGCACATAGTTCCTTTTCTGAGGCACCATCGGCCGCCACCTGTGGCAAGTTGGTCACTGGCCGGGGAAGATGCCTCACTGGGCGTGCGGAAGCATCGCGAGGCGCAGGAGAGCTTCTTTGCCAGGAATCAGAAGCGACGCAACAAACTGTAATTGGAGGCAAGGGAGAAGCTCAATTGATGACTGCGAAAAGTGAGAATAAAATGCTTGCTGTTCAGATGAAGCGCGGAAATTGGGGCAAGAAGAGAAAGAAACAACAATGACTTAACTATATAAAATACCTGCTTTCAATTTTTGTTTCAAAGTGCGCAGGAATTCTTACATAAGTTACCTTTCCACTGCACGTGTGTGTGTGTCTTGTTGGTTGCTGCAACAATTTGACGCAAGTTTAAGCCGCTTAAGACACTTGAGCGCCTTAGAACAATTAGCCGTAGCCCATTTATTGGCATCGCTTTCAGTTGGCCATGTTGCCAAAGTTAAGCAAAAGTCAGGCAATGGCTGACAGCCGGCTTATAACCTAAGCCTAAAGATATGAAATTTGAAGTTGTCGGTATGGCAATAGGGAAGCCAGTCAGGATATATGTCAAACAATTAACCAAAAATACTCACACACACACTCACACACACAGACACACAAGCGTACAGGGATAAGTGCGTACAAGTATGGCCACTTAAATAACACGAAATGTAATCAATTGTTGGCTGAAGAGCATTTGAGAATCATTTGATTGTTGGCGTGACAACAAAAGCGTTGCCAACTTTCGGACGGCGGCGGCAAGAAATTAATTTCTGGCAGCCGCACAAATTTCCATTGCCTACTTTTAGGCGCCGCCTAGAAACGAACCAATTGCCCAGTACGAAAGCTCTAATCGGGTGTACCCGACTGTAAGGCAACTCGGAGATCACACTCTCCTGCTCTTCAAGAATAAATGTATAGTTAAGGGGATCGGTCTATTGTCTGTAACATACATTCGAATTATTTCATGATTTCTTTATTTAATTTGTTTCAATTTTTGTAATACCTTTTATGCATGAGCGGAATATTTTTGTGTTGGTATTTTTTATTAAGTTCTAAACAATTTACATTCAGCAAAATTGCTTGGCTTATATTTAAAATATATAATTTGAACTATTTATATTGGCTTGGCTTGTATTTAAAATATATAATTTTAACTATTTATATTTCAAAATATGACAATTATCCGCATATCATATTCACAAGCGATCGCTTACAGGGCATATATAAGTCGTGTAGACACTAAGCTCTGCTGCTGCTGTCCTTGGAACATCTGCTGAGTATGCGTTTATGTGTGTGTGTGTGCGTGTGTGTGTGTCTGCTGTGGCAGCTGCTGCCACCGCCGCATTGCCTCAATTGTTGAATTTCAAATACGTATTTGCTTTTCCGACGCATAATTTTCTTGTCATACATTTTGATTGCTCATATTAATATTTATGCTTTAAGTTTGGCCGGAGTGCGCAGTGCGCCGTAATTGAACGGAAAATTCAATCAATTAACGCAACATCAACATTTCGTGCATATTTTTATACGTTGATTAAACAACAATATTAAAACACTATCGATTTTACAATTTAGCTCTTGCCGCACAAGGTCTCCTCTTTCACACACACACTCACACACACATACACATCGCCGCAGGAGGCGCTCGTGTGGGCGTAGTCGAGGCCATAAACAGCCAGGTATAGCATATGCCTAGATTTTTAAATTAGGGCCCAGAGCAAGCAAAGCTTATGACGCGAAGCAGTTGCGTCTCAATTTCGCGGCATACTTTTAGGCGCGTGTGTTAAATTAAATTTGCGAAAGGGAAAACTGAAAATTGACACGCACTCTGCTAACCGAGCAACGAACGAATTTAAAGCGGCAATTGAATAGCATACAGACTGTGCGTGTTAGTTTGCAAAATAGTTAATAATATTTAAAGATTGTTGGTTCGTTAAAGCCAAGTTAAGAGACTTCATCAGGGTTAGTATGCGATAACCCGAAGGGATGTTTATTAAAAGCCAGTCTCCGCTAGTGATGAAAGAATGTGTTATCCCAACGAATACAAAAGAGTTCCTTGAAAGCAAGCCAAGGATTTCAGCACATCTTCAACATTCAGGGAATTAGTATAGCGAAAAGGGTCAACAAAAGCCTTGGAGGGAGGTTTTTTTTCTCGGAAGTAACCCGCTGCGAATAATGGAAAGGTAATCAAATAACGTGATCCTTTAGGCCTAAGCGAATAGTGTTAGATTTCTGCAATGAAGTGGAAGAGCCGTGGGGCAAATGAATTATGCATGTAAGGGGCATCACGTTGAGGCACATTCAGCTTCCGCTGGCCGCTTAATAAACTGAAACTAAGGCCGAGGCTACTTAAAATGCTGAATGTGCAACGCTCGACGCTGCAATAAATCTGTAGCTGCACTCAATTGCCGCGACGCATGCAACGCAACGCAACGCAACAACACGCAGTCGCTGCCGCTGCCGCAGTCGACGTCGAGGCAGACGCTGCTTAAAACGTGCGCGCAATTTTCGCAATTTTCTAATAGCCGCTAACGCATTGAGCCAGCGGACGCAGTCGAAGGGCAGTTTTTCAGTATTCCTCAGGGTCGGTTATTAAAAAGAGAACAAGCTAAATGTGAAAACAAGTCCGAGAAAAGCAACTGAGAAAACTACAGTCCAGCGTGCACGACTAGGATATGACGTGCAGAGCTGTTGTCTATGAATGCAATAATCGAATAAATCGGAAATGCGGAAAGGTATTCAAAATTCAAAGTATTCAAAGTGTGAGCGTCCTGTAGCTGAATGTATATTTTAAGTTTGAAGACTCTAGTCCTTAAGATGCTCGAGAAACTACATATTGTTATCGATAACAAGCAAATGCAATGGGTTATCGATTATTTGAAATAAACTCGATATGCACGTGCTATAGGAAAGTCGTGATATCAAATTTCAGGTCTGTAGCTTTTACAGGTGCTGAGATCGACGCCTTCATACATGCGGACGGACTAACAAGTGGAAAGCCAGATAGACGAATAGGATGCGACTGTTGATGCTGATCAGGCATATATATATACTTAATGTATTCAGCTACGTCTTCTTCCGTCTGTTACATACGTCTTCACACGCACATTATACCCTGTTTACCCAATTGAAAAGGGTGGAGGGTATAAAAAACACATTTCACGTACGTTCGGCGAGCTGCATAGGAGGTTTTTGTTTTGAACTTGGCCGGAAGTGCTTTCGACGCCATTTTGCGGCCAGCTTTAATGGCCACTGGGCACTGCAATTGAGAGAGAGAGAGGGAGAGAGAGAGAGAGACTGCAGCACAGCTACAAGCCATAGAGCGAGATCCTTGAATGCCCTTTATCAGCTACGTGTCCATTTAACCCATCACGCGCCTTTACATCCATCTCCTGCCAAATAAAAAATGAAATAGATGAAAAAAAAAGAATGGTGGGAAAAAAACGCGCCTACGCTAGAAGATTGCCAATAAATTGTTGCTAAGCAGCGGGCGTGGCAAAGGGCTTAGGCAACAGCTTTGCCTGCGTCATGGAGTCCTCCCTGCCGTCCTTGCCAAGCTTGCCGCTTTCCACTTGCTGCTTGCTGCTTGCCGCTTGCCGCTTGCTGACGCAGCAGCCATTTGCATTTTCTCGCCATCCATCGACCCACATTCCGGCTGGCCATTAAGTCCCGCTACAATTTTCTTGTGATTGACATGTTTATAAGGGTCGCACAGCAGGACCTTTGGGGCTGCCATCGCGGATGCTGTTGTCCCTTTTCTTCGAGTCCGGGGCGGGGGCGGGGGCGGGAGTATGGTAACAAGTGAAGCCCAAAACTGGTATTCAGTGGCACTCCCATAAATCTTTGATATTTGCACTGTCCGAGCATACTAAATATCCTTTTGCATTCGCAAGTGCTTTGCAGAGACGGCAGCAAGAGTTCGAATTCCTCGAATCCCATACGCACACACAATTAAAAGTTCCCACGTTTGCAGCACCATGAATAAAACAACAAGAGAACGTCGAGAGAGGCGCTCAGCTAACGACTGTTGAATACCCTAACCGAATGATTGATATATAAATAATTTGGTATAAACGCGAATTATGAAAAAGTGGGAGTTAGGAACTCTTGAGATCCAGCTAATGTGTTACCAATGATTCACAGGTAATTAATTTACCTTGGCCTAATAGTCAATGTACCTCCTATAGAGAACATCAGCAAGTGCGCACACAGCGAAATCAACTGCAGCAGACAAAACGCATGTTTTGTATTAATTTAGCAGACAGAGAAGAAATCGCAGCTTCGACTCACCTGCGAACAGGTTTCACGTGCAGGCACAGAGAAATAAAAAGAAACATACAAAGGGCAAAACGTGGCTGATTATTGCAGGCAGTCAACAAACCAATTGATATGCAGCCCGAGGCAAGTGAAAAAACAGCTGAGCTAACACGCAACGCTCGGTTGGCTGCAGCACGCAACTCAAACCGGGCTGCAAAGCGCGCAATTGCAAACAAAACGAACGTTAAGTTGAGCTTGCGAACTGTTCGTTAGACAAGAGATCCAGCTTGGAGCTTGGGTTCAGAGTATGGAAACGCGGTTGCTTGGCTGTGTGCAACACGCAACTCAAACCGGGCTGCAAGGCACGCAGCGTAGATGCCAAGCAACCAATGCCATGCTAGAACAAACAAAACGAACTTTCAGTTGATCTTGCGATCAGCTTGTAATTTGGTTTCAGCGTATGGAAACGCAGTTGCTTGGCTGTTTGCAACACGCAACTCAAACCGGGCTGCAAAGCGCGCAGCGCAGGCGCCAAGCAACCTCCACAGCCAACAATATACAAAACGAACTTTCAGTTGAGCGCGCGAACTGTTCTGTAACACACGGCTAACGAAGAGATCGGCTTGAAATCAGGGTACTGCGGAAGGGGGGCTACGGGTATTATTACGGGTTTTGTCGGCGAAAAAGAAAAAGGCCGAGCTAAGGCGCAAGTGCAATTTTGAAAGTCAATAACTCGAAGCGAGCCGCACAAAGTGCTTAAACGAAATTTTAATGTCAAATTACAATTTGAGTGCCGCATAAAAAGTCGAAGAAAATAATTAATTACTGTAAAATTGTAATGAAGTCGACAGACAAAAAGAACAGAACAACATTTGTCAGCTGTTAAAACAAATTTTTTGGTCGAAATCCTAATGGGTTTCGTCTGCGCGATGTTGTTGCTATTTTGATTATTGTTGTTGTTGTTGCAGCCAGTTGAACTTTTCAATTAATTTAAAAGCCAAGAACAAGAACAGAGACGTCGCTCATTTTCGCTTGGCCCGCATAGATCTTATCGTCATATCATAAAAGAAGAAGCACAGTTCTTAAGAAAGTTTCAAAACGGTTTCTCGTTTGTTTTTTTTTTTTGTTGTTTATTTTTGTTTTTATTTTATTTACTCTTTTTTTTTGCTGTCTATTTTAGTAGCATTTTTAACGTGCCGCAAGGCCTAAAACCGACTCCTAAGGTGTGCCCCACACAAAAGCGGGCCATTTAATGCCCCGCAGCGGTCAACATGTTGCTCTCCTGCTCTCCCTCTCACTCTTCACCTGTCTCTCTGCCTCTCTCTCTCTCTCTCTAAATTACTTCTTTATTTTGTGTGGTTTAACGAATTTTTGTTTGCCTCAGCGAATTATTCAATTTCAAACTGACATTTGAAACTTGAAATTCATGTTGTTGTTGTAATTGTTGTTGTTGTTGTTGTTGTTGCAATTGTTGATGTTGCTGCTGCTGCTGTTAATTGTAATTCGATGCGGAAGAGGCAGCGGGCCATAACCGCTAGTCTGGACAATTATTGTTGGCAACAGGTTGCCAAGTGGTGCAAAATTCTTGGCCATAAAACGGAGCAAGTTTTAGACTCACTTAACGCATAACTGTAAGATAGACAACAAACAGGATTTCTGCGCAAGTGAAACACTGTGCGCGTGTGTGTCTCTGTGCGTATGTGTGTGTGTGTGTGCAGTGTGTGTGTGTGCCACGCCTCTTATCAGTCAGCGGAGTGAGCAACAAATTAAGCCAAAACTGCAGCTGCCGTTCGGCTGGCATAGAAAAAGTTTAGCGGCCTCCCCGTTGACTGCAATTTGTGTCAAGTCATTTTCAAAAAGCCAAAAAAAAAATAAACAGCAAATGCCAATGGCTTAGGCCAGAGTGATCGATAGCCACATACCCTGTAGAGGGGAAGAAGCTGGCAAAACGGGAGATAAAAATGCAAAAAGCTACGCAGACAAATCGAATCTTTGTGGGATTAAAAATCATAAATCAGGTATAGATATATATATCTGAATTATATCACTTGTCACTTAGACATATAGATGGAGAAGAAGGTATTTAGACTGTAGTACAACATTTCATTCTTATAACAGCTCTCTTTGAATTCTTTTGGGGTTAATTGAAAAATTACAGGGTAGATAATAACCATACCACACCAAACGCTCTTAGAACAGGGTCAGGGTATCCTTAAGAGCAAAGTTGTATTAATAAAAATTTGCATACTTCTAGCATAAATCTCTTAAACTTGAGTCTTCAGCACACAGCCGAAAAATTACAGGGTATATTTTCTATAAATGCAGCCTTTCAATACACATTCGACATTCCCGCGCATTATAAGCCGCATTGCCTTAGACTCATCAGTAGGTTAGTGGTAAAGTACAGGGTATATTTTCTAAGGTAAACTCTTATTCTCCAGCATTTCATTCTCTATTCTCTTAGCTCTATACTTTAAGTCCGTTCTTTCATTACTCACATTCCACAGTCTCTAAGACTCCTTAACATATCATTGCTAGAGTACAGGGTATGTCTGCCTAAAGTTCAAGCTTGTATTAGTCAGCATTCCATTCTCCAAGCACAACTCAACTTTCAGCCGCCACAGCTGGCAATTGTTAAAGTACAGGGTATATTTGCTATAAATGCACATTTTCATTTATCACATGCTATACGCAAGCCTCTTAGACCCTTTAGAAGCTTATTGAAGTAGCACAGGGTATATTAGCCATAAGTTAAGTTTTTTATTATTCAACATTCCATGCTGCAAGCACAGCTCTTACGGCCGCCACAGGTCGGTATTGAAAAAGTACAGGGTATAGGCAGAATTGGTATTTTCCATTAGCAGCGAAGGCAAACAAAAACAAGCAGCTAGCAGGCAAAACGGGCAGCCAGGCAGGCAGTTGGCCAGCCACGGTCTTAAGCTAACATGAAAATAGTGAAAATCATGTGTGCGAGTCTTGCAGTTCCATTCTCTCAATCCCTCAGTTTCTCAGTCTGGCAGTCTGGCAGTCTCTCAATCATTCAGGCTTTCGGTCTTCAGTCTGCGACTTGTCAAACGTGTTCCGCAACGGCATTGGAAATGCATTGTGCAGCAGCCGCAGCCGCTGCGGCAGCAACAGTTGCTGCAACAACAACAACAATAAAACAACAGCACTAACTGTGACTCGTATTAATTTTCAACAACAACAACCATTAGAAGAAATGAAAAACAAATAGTCATATGTGCAAGTTTTTGCCCCTTAAACACTTTTAATTTGGCTTTGTCTACTGTTTTTTTTTTGTTATCTCTCGACCCGTTAATAGAAATGACGCTTTCAACAGCTGAAAGCCCTGACAATTAAAAAGTTCTTTACGGCCAACTCATGGAGGAGGACGTCTTGAATGCCCTCCAGATGAGGAGCGCCTATCTATGCGGCGGCTTCGATCGGGAGAGGCGAATCATATTCATTGTGAATGCGTTCAACGATCAACAATTGTGGAATCGCCGCTGCCTGCAACTGACGCTCGACTATCTCAAGCGTTCGCTCAGGTGAGTCTCTCCCCCTTACTCCTCCACTCTCTCTCTCTCTCTCTCTCGCACACTCTCGCACAGGTGCACGAAGAAAAAGTAGAAACAGGCCGCTTATCGAGCTAATTAGCATAGACGTATTATGCAAATAGGCAGCAGATGATTTAGGCCTTAAATTTGACTCTTTTCATTAGCGAAGTCTCTAGGCGGGGTCTGTTCTGAAGGTCTTCCCGCTCTGATATGCAAATCACATTTTATGAGCTTCTTAACTTTTCTTGGCTTTTGTAGCCAGATCAAAGCTTGAGGCTGGGCTGGAGAAATGTCATGGATAGATCAACCAACTATATCCAAGCCAATCAATTTTCGACTCTCTTTTGGATTTAAACACGCAATTTTTCGAAAACCAGAAATGAAAACAAGTAAGAAGAGTTTAGCCGACTAGGAGATACCTTGTACTTCGTGTAATGTATGTATGTGTTACTCCTCTACACGATCACAGAAGAATTTACTCATGCACATGCATTCCAAAATTTAGCTCAGCATTAAATAAACGCTTTGAAATGAAGGAAATCTGACATATCTAAATTGTGTGTCACCTTTATAGGAAATTTTATGACTCGAGCTCTCAGGATATACGTTATCGTGTTATCGATTACAAGTAAACGGAAAGAGTTATCGATTATCGAAAACAAACTAGATGTACGCATGATATAGTGGAGCTTACATATAAAATTTCAAGTTTTTTTTGTTTCTATAGATGTTGAGATTCAGGCTTTTATACATACGGACAGACGAAGAAATGGGGCTAAATAATATCTATCAATAATACATATATTTTCGGTTCTGCCACGCCATACAAACATGATTGTTACATACATATCCACAAAAACATTATACCCTGCACACCTATTTGCAATGGGTTGAGGGTATAATTGATGGCCAAACCTTTATTCAAGTGATCAATCAACTTGGCCCAGACTTATTGCCAGCTAATCAGCAGCTAAACGAGATTTCCCTTCTCTCCCTCTCCCTCTCCCTCTCCCTCTCCCTTTCTCTCTTTCGATATCTCTGCAGCGCCGCCGTCTTGCAGAACGGAGTGAGTGTCGTTGTCAACGCCCAGGAGATCAGCTCCCGGATATCCCGGCAGCACGTGCGCCAGATTTACGCGCTCTTTGGCGGCGACATCAGCGTCGATGTGTATCTAGTCAGGGCGGAGGGTTTCTGGGAGAAGCACGTGGAGCCTTGCGCCAAGTCGCAGACCAAAGGGGAGGTAAGCAACAGCCACGCCCACCATGACACACACTCACACACACACACACATGCTAATGAGATCGTTGCGTCTGCTCCTGCACAGCCGCTGGTCCTGTCCAAGGAGCGACTGGCGAAGTTCATCGAGCCGCAGAATCTGCCCGAGGAGCTCGGCGGCACGCTGCAATTCAACTACGATCTGTGGCTGCAGCAGCGCAAGGTAAGCGGTAAGCGGTAAGCGCC
The DNA here is from genome assembly GCA_037075185.1 of Drosophila pseudotalamancana. NCBI lineage: Eukaryota > Metazoa > Arthropoda > Insecta > Diptera > Drosophilidae > Drosophila > Drosophila pseudotalamancana. Next base: position 81,414 of record JBAMCK010000052.1, on the reverse strand, counting down.
GTGTCGAACGGCTTAAACCAAATGCAAATATGCCACGTTTGTGCACCGACTAAGCGTATACCCTTTAGGCCATTGACGAGTTCAGCAAGTGCCATGCGCTCACGTTGGCCTCCATGGAGCAGCTGTTGGCGCTGCTGAAGTCGCTGCGGCCGGCGGAAGCGGATGTCGAGCTGAAGAAGTGTGCCCAGGTGCATTCGCACGTGCAGCGGCGCATCGAGTCGGCGATCGAGATGGGTAAGCCTCCATGGCAAGTTCGTTGCCTAAGTCTTTCGTGTCGCGCTTCTCGCTGCTCGCTGCTCGCTTTGCGTGGTGCGCAATTTACATAATTTCAATGCCCACCGTCGCCGCCAACGACAAGCGACAAGCGACAATCGAAACGAGTTGCCAGACGGCAAATGTGACAAGTAATCCACAACAACAACAACAACAACAGGTATAAAAATAAGTCGTGTGCGTGTTTCAATTAGAAATGAAAACGTTTGGCAAACTTGTTTTTTTTTTTTTTTGCTCTGTGGGTTGACTTTTTATTACACTGCTTAACATTGAAATTGTTTGCGTGTTCTTGAACATGTGCGTGCCACAGAAAGTGTATTGTCTGAAATTTGAATATTACCAAATTAAATAATTTTATTCACTCTTAAGTCTGTCTCTTCCTCATTTTCTTAGTTCCCACCGCTCAAGGTATCAAAAAAAAAGAAAATCTTCTTTAAAATCCGATAAAACATAAGTGAAAACTCTGAAAATCCAGATAAATAGTTTTGAATATTTTCCCATTGTTATTTTTTCTTACATTTTAAACCTATTTGGCTTTTCACAAGAAGATTTTGGAAGCTTTTGTTAACAAAATTATCATAAGCAAGTGGGTTGGGTAAATGATATGCAAGGAAAGAAGAAGAAAGAAGAAGCTTGAGGGTATCTTCTAGTCGGTCGTTTATTATATATATTGTTGTCAAATTTTAAATTTAAGATATTTGATTTCTATCGTGTCAGAAAAGAGAATTTTTTATTATTCTTTTAGAAAACTTAAGATCGAAAATGTTTGATTTAAGCAACGAGGCTCAAAGAGGTCTTAATTACTGTTATATAATCATAGTTGGGATAGCGACGAGTTTCAAAATGAATAATAGTTGAAGATCGAACATAATTTTACGGTTATTCATCATAGTAACAGTTAACAACATTTAGAAAAGAGGCGTAATTTAGTATTTAGATAAGCCTTTGCTTAGACTTTGATTTTGAGATGAAAGATGAAACTCGTAAGAGTCGAAAGAAGGGTATTCCTCGATTTAAAGACTTCATTTGATAGCTGTGGCAAATTCTAACGCAGACTTTGATCTGTCTGCCACATGCAATCGCAAATGACAGCGAGGTATACAAATAGACCACTAAATTAAATATTTTCAGGCACTTAAAAGTTCTCATAGCTGAAGTTAACAAACACTTGCGATAAACCTATTTCACACCTGACCACAGGTGAGCCCTAAATTGAACTTTGTTGCGAGGTGTCTTTGAAGTGCGTTCAACAAATGGAGAATGCCACAAAAACCGCACAGTTGTAGCTCCTATTGTTGTTGCTGTTGTTGTAATTGTGTGGCGCGTGTGGGTGACTGCTATTTATATCGTGACCCTTCACTTCGACATTTATTTGTGTTGTTTTTATTGCTGTTGTTGTTGTTGTTGTTGTTGCTGTTGCTGTTGCTGTTGCTGTGCGGTGATGCGCAACGAAACTGGCACAAAATCGAGCCCAGCTTTTCACTTTTTACGTCAGCGCTAGGCAAATAGAAAAGCTGAAAAGCTGAAAAGTTGCGTTAACTAATAAACAGATTTTCATTGCATTTTCACATTCTCTTTTATTTCTGTCTCCGACTCGCAGGTAATGCGATCTTGGCCCGCTTCAACGAGGTGTACGAGACGCAAGCCACACCTGCTGCCAGCTTAACACCAACAACAACAACAACAGCAGCAGCAGCACCAGCAACAACGACAACAACAACAACAACAGCTTGTGGCAAGCCGCAGCTGCCGCCCGATCTGGGATGCGAGCGACTGCGCATCGAGCTGCGGCTCAACGAGATCGAGAAGAAGCAGACAGCGATACGCACCGCCTGGCTGGAGCTGCTGCGAGCGCTGCGCGAGGCACGGGAGCTCTGCACCCTGGCCGAGGGCGTCGCCTTTGTGACCAACTGGATACTCAACCAGGCCGAGCAGCTGCTCAGCCGGCAGCGCAGCGTCGGCAGCGACGTACGCGCCTCCGAGACGCTGCGTGCGGCACACGATCAACTGGAGCTCGAATGCCGGGACACCTACGGCTGCTATGCGGAGCTGCTCTACAAGATCGAGCAGTTCACCAGGGATCGGGACGCAGCCACGTGCCAGGATCTGCTCTCGCAGCGGGACTTCATGCAGTTCGTCTGTCGCTCCTTTGCCGAGCGGCTGGAACGGCGTCGCAAGGTGCTCATGACTGCGCTTCGCTTCCATCGGCTGCTGGAACAGTTCGACGAGCAGCTGCTGATCGCCAACCAGGCAGCCGACGCGGAGCCCAGCGAATTGGACGCCCAGCAAGCGGAGGCAATGCTCCAGCAGCTGAAGACCAGTCAACAGCTCTTGGGTAAGTTTTTGGGCCCATTGGAATGGTTCCCCATCCAATTTTTGTTTTATGTGCACTCGTAACTATTTAATGGCCGCAGATCCCGAGTGAAAGTCTTCGAGCTGTCAGTCGTAGTTAATGAGTGTCTGCTCCATACGATATATTCAAATAGACAACTTAAATAAGTATCTGGGTAGCTAAGCATTTAGTTTAATTGCAATTCAGGAATATTATAAACTTGTCACACTCAAGTAAACCCACTTTTAGATGAACTCTTCTCGGTTTTCACCTACTTTCGAACAAAATATATCCAATGCAGCTCAGATAACAAGTCAAAATCATTCATTCGAATTCTGATAAAAGTTTCGACATAGAAATCTAGTGCATATATGCATATCACTCGTCTAACCTATATAGATAAGTTATCAGAAAACATTTCAATGACAGCTTACAGCAAGTATGTTTGATCGAACTAGCAATTCAAATTATCAGCCTACACATAACTAAATAAACTAGTTATTTAATAGCTACATAAAAGATCAAAATGCCACAATTAACCTTTCGATTAAACTCATGATAAACTGTGCTACGGTACTTAGACAATTAGCTGTTTTGCTTTGCGCCACCAAACTCTTATCAACAGACACAACTCAAACCAAAAATTAGTTGCATGCTTGGCCATACAACAATCAGCTGCAACCGTTGCAGCGCGTTGGCTTACACCTTTGATCGAACATTAACAGGCAACATCGAACACGAACTTGTGCGCGAGGGCGAGAAGCTGAGCGACATGTTGGCGATGCCAGTGAAAGACGCTTTGGGCCGTGACCTCCAGCTGGACTACAGCGGCGACATTGGCCAGCTGCGTCGACAGATCGACGCGAGCCGCGAGCGCCGGCAGCTGTGCGGTCAACGGCTGGCACTGCAGCGGCTCACCTTGGAGCAGGTGACCCACATTCACGGCTACGAGCAGGAGGTGCGCTGCGCTCTCCAGTGGCTAAACGAGCTCTACGCTGTGCTGCTGCGCTGTCACTCCCATGTTGGCTGCAACATACACGAGATCCAGCTGCAGAAGGACGAGCTGCAGGGGTTCGAGGAAACCGGCCGGGTGAGTTTTGAGCCCATGCAGCAGCGGCAAGCCGAGAGTGGGGAAATCCGAATTAATTTTTTTGCAATTGTTGTTGTTGTTGTTGACTTCGATTTCCCTTCGCAGAGCATTTTCAACTACGGCTGCCAGCTGCTGGAGGCGGCGCAGACGCTGCGGCTCTGCTGCAAGCTGGAGCCCTCGGAGCCGGCGGAGTTTCTGCTGGAGCTGCAGCGCACGTGGCACAGCCTGCAGTCGATTGCCCAGGAGCAGATGACCCGGCTGCGCGTCTCCGCCGTCTTCCATCGCAGCGTGGAGGCCTACTACAGGCAGCTGCGCGACCTGCGGCCGCTGCTCACCCACGATCTGGCCGCGCAGCTGCAGCAGCAGCGCCAGCAGCACAACCGCAGCAGCAGCGGCATCAGCAGCGACGCGGAAGCCTCCCCGGAGCTCTCACCAGCCGGCGACCTTGGCGCCCGCCTGCAGCGTCACCTGCTGGCGCGGGAGCAGCTGCTCGTCGAGGTGGGCCGCATGGTGCGGCTGGGCCGGCTGCTCAAGAAGCGTCTCAAGGAGCCCTTCGTCCTGGACGCCTGCACGGGCAAGAGGTGAGTGCCACAGCTAATCTTCCTATCCAGCGGAGGCGGCGACTGCGAGAGAGCGAAAGGAAAACCACTCAAGAGCCAGAGGAAAACCCACTCAAATAGCTGACGAACAATTTCCTCAGATGAAACCAAAATAAAAGCTGACAAAACTAAAACTAGCGAAAAGTGCCGCCGAATTTTCCGAATTTTCCTTCAGTCTATTTCGGTGCGTGATCCAGCGCGGAGCGTTCGCTGCTCGACACCCACACACACACACACACACACGCATACGCACACATATTAAGAGGCAACTTGTCAAGCTGTCAAGCTGAAGCAGCAGCCGGCGGTCTTTAAATATCGTATATATAGACTTCGTATATATCTTTAGCTGGAGAAAAGAAAAGAAAAGAAAAGAAGTGTGCCAGCAAGTGGGTCAAAGTGGAACTTTCCCTGATTAAAATAGAAGTGGAGACGTAATCGTATTAGTAATCGTAATCGCAACCGCAACCGCATTGCTTAGTCCATTAGTGATCCTGCCTAGTCGAGTACTTTCCGCAATTGACATTTGTCCGACTGGCCCGCAGCCAAACGCGTGTTTTTCCCATTCTCATTCCCAATTTCCCCAATTTTCCGATTGCGTCAAGCAAGTTAATTGCGGCGGGCGCCAAGGGAGGGGGGAACAACAATGTTTGCCAGATTTCGGAATATATTTGGCAAGTCCAAAGCCGACGAGCTACCCACCATAGTCGTGGACGAGGCGCCCAGCGAGGAGCCGCAGAGAGCGGCGCAATCGATCGGCGCTTCGTTGGCCAGCGAGGAGGAAGATCTGAGCCTGGGGCAGGAGCCAACGCCGCAGGAGCTGTCCCAGCTGCTGGATGAGATCAATCTCAGCAATGATCATCCTCCAGCCGATCCAAAGGATGAGCAAGAGGAGGAGGAGGAGGAGGACGATGAAACGGCGAGCACTTCCAGTGTGAAAACCAAAATAGCCAAAGCCTCCATCGAGCGCGAGATTATACCAGAGATCAGCGAAGAAGAGGACGACGGAGAGGCAGCGGCGGACTCCACGCCGGGTCTGCACAGCCTGGAGAAGATCAAGGCGCTGATACGGAACGACAGCGAAACGTATCCGCAGAGCGATTACACGGACACGGACGAAGCCACGCCCCTGCACTCGCGCACCGCCTCCGTGGATTCGACGGCAGTCGATGATGCAGTGCATCAGCCGGAGACTAAACTCAATTTATTTTCATGTGATTACAGCGTTGTGCCGGATGAGCTGCCGCTGGACAGCAGCGCGAGTCCCATGCCGGACAGCGGACGCAACAGCAGCTCCGCCAGCTCCGGTAGCGAGTCCACACATCTGGAATCCAACTCCACGCTGAGCGTGACCCCCACGGGCAGCAACGAGCTGGCCTGCGCCGCCATCTCGCACAAGCTGAGCGCCATAGCCGAGGTGGCCGAGTCCTTGGATGCGGTCATACGCGACTGCAGCGGCGCCGAGCTGGACCTGTCGGCGGGCAGCCACAAGAAGCTGGGAGGCACGGGCATGGGTAACGAGGTAGGTCACTGGCTGTTGCTTTCCTGCTTGTCTTTCTTGTCTTTCTTGTCTTCCTTGTTGGGTCTTTCATTTGGTTCCATTCGATTGCTCGCACGCAGGACTGGCAATCGCGTTCGACGGAGGATGAATCCTTTGCCACGGCCTCCGAGGGCAATTTCACGCCCAACTCGCACTCGTCGTCCTTCCAAACGGCATCCGGGCGGACCAGCTCGTACATCGGCTCCGCCAAGAACTCCTTCGACGAGGCGGACGACTCGACGCTGAGCAACTTTGAAATACCGGAGCTGCCGCAGTCGCCCATCAACATGTCCTTTGAGAGCTCCGAGCTGAGCTACTTTTCCGCCCAGCAGCCCAACAACAACAAGGGCGACGATCAGGACAGCGTGGCGGGCGTGGCCGAGCTGCACAGCCAGAGCGTGACGCCCACGCCGGAGGAGCAGCTCGCCCGGCCCCAGCTCCAGCCCCAGCTCCAGACCCAGCCCCAGCCCCAGCCCATCGAATCGGACAGCGAACTGGAGGCCTACGGCCTCGACGCCGCTCACATCAGCACCGAGCTGCTGCCCACCGCCTCGACGGCCGTCACCCCGGAGGTGAGTGCCACGTCTGCCGGCTGCGCCGCTACGGCGGACAACGCGCAGCAGACGCCGCCAGCGTCGTGGCGCCGCAGCAAATACTACGAGAACATAACGAAACAAACGATCAAGGGGTTTCTCTGAGAGAGTCTCCCCCTCTCTACCCCTCTCTCCCACCCTGGCAACCCCTTCCTCTAGAGACCCGCCTAATTAAGATGCGCCATTTGGCTTGCTTTGTTGTTGCGTGTTTTTCTTGCCAAAACGAATTTGCTGGCATTTGATTTTGTTTTATCTCTAATTTTATTTAAGCTCGTTTCTATTTTAGCCATTTTATATTTTAGCTAATGACCTAAACAAATGCTTTCGTTTAATAATATTTTTGCAGCGCAGCGCATGTTTTAATTGTATTTATTTAAATTATTAATTTAGTTAAGCCAATTAGTTTGTTTTGCTTGCAACAATTAGAGAATTCCAAACGATTTAAACGTTTAGCATTTATTTTTAATTTATTGCACGAAAACTATCAAAAAAAAAAACAAAAAAAAAGAAAACAATTATCAATTTACAAAACAAAAAACGTTAATTATTAGCAATAATAATCATTATTTTTTATACATTTTTGAGTCACAAATAAGTCACATAAATAGCTTAATTATACATAATATTAAATAAATTAATTTCAAAAAGTGTTGCATAGCTTTAGGCTGCAGCTGTAAATCGCGCACTTAACCCCTGCGCAGCCAAGGGGTCAAATTCAAATTGCATTGGGTCAACAACAAATGGTTTACTTTAATTGCTTCGACCCGGGGCTCATAAATGTTTATCAACTGCTTTTTAAGTGATTCTAATTAATGTGTGAGCTGTCATAAGGGTGTCGCATACACACTCACACTCACACACACACACACTCGGAGAGCCACTTAAATGTCTCATTAATCTCAATGTTTAGCAACATAAATAAAATGTGTGTGAGGGCAGCTTTAAATGAAACTTCTCACAAGCTGAACATTACTCCCCCACCCCCCTCTCAGCAACACTCCCCCCTCCCCCTCACCCACCCTAGCTGAGAGCCAAGCGCCATGTAGCAATCAAATCAAATTGTTGTTGCAGCTCGTGACGGCTGCGAAAAGCTGCTGGAAAATATAATTCAATAAATTTCGGTGCCGTTGATAGGCTGCAAAATAATAACAGAATACGTTGATTGGATGCAGCAACACGAAAGGCACGAACTGAGCCCCCTCTACACCCCTTCCTCCCTTCGTCCCTCTCACACCCTTGCCTTGTGCCGTGGTCAGCACCCGAGCATCGCCTGCCACACGCATTTCGAACGCTCAAGTAGCGGAAAACTTCGATGAGGGTGTGCAGGGGCAATGGAGGGGATGGTAGTGGGGAAGGGGGAAGGGGGAGGGGGTTAGCTGAGAATGCGGGCGGCCGCCTGTTGCATTCTATTAAGACACGATGCAGTCAGGTTGTTCCAGCAGCAGTTGTAATTGTTGTCGTTGTTGTTGTTGTTGTTGTTGTTGTTGCTGCCTCTTCGCTGTGTCTGTTATTAAAGTACAAGCTATGCTTGAGTACATTGTTGTTGTGGTTGTTATTATTGTTGCTGTTGCTGTTGCTGTAGCTGTAGCTGTAGCTGTTGTTGCCGGCGCAGCGCATTAAAAATTGAAATCATGAATTAACGACGCAGCGAATGCCAAGAGCACTTGTTTATTTATGTCCTCACCGCCTCCCACTCTCCCACAACCCGCTCTCTTTCGCTCTCTCTCTCTCTCTCTCTCTCTCTCTCTCTCTCTCTCTCTCTGTCGCACCCAGCTAAGCGAGCTCAGCCGGCATCGCAAAACCAAAGCTCAATCGAGCCGCTTGAGAGCGCAAAAGCTGAGCGAATCGGTTAAGTGCCGGGCCGTCGCTCTCGACTCGATCTCGTTCGATCTGGCGCGGCTGCCTGCGTCTGCGTTTGGCTGCTCAGTCTTGTTCGAAGTTCGCGTCGTTCGGTTGTGGGGCACGCGGCGCGCGCGTTTCTCAAATTCAATCATTTGCTCAACGCTCCGGCTTTTTCCTAGTTTTTTGTGTTCAAAAAACGTGCGAATAAAGTTTTTGAATAATGTAATTTTGGCATCGAAATGTAAATGAATTTTGTGACGCTTGCGAAAGGCGCAATAAATTAACAACTAATGGCATTGAATGCTAAATAAATTATAATTAATAAAAAGAAAACATACACAAACACATACACTCACTCACACACACACACACACACACTCACACATTCGCACATTTATTTTGATACTGTCGCACAAATTGTGTTCTAATTTAGTTATTGTTGTTGGCTGAGCAAAATGACAAGCGAATTGCTAAAAGACATGAAAAATAAATATCATTTCGTTGACTAGTTTGGGGGCTGTCAGTTAAATTTGACAACCAGGCAGGCAGTCGGCCAAATTGTTGCAGCCACGCCCCATTTCCAGGCATGTGCTGTGTAACGTTTTATATGGGCCTGGTTATTTATAGAAACGCGGGCAAGAAAAGTACAATTAAAATCATTTACATTGCCTCATACGAGAATCGCTTGAGAAAATGTTTTGGCCATAAAAATCTCAAAACTGAACAAAAAAAAAAAAAAATAAAATAATAAAGAAACAGAAAGAAATTACCTAATGCCACAGCCGGTCGCACACATCGGCTAATGGGCGGGTGGCTGGGTGGCTGGGTGGCAGCTCACGTTGCGTATGCGTAATATTTCAAAAATAAATGAAAGCTGCCATAATTGCTGGCAGCCCAAAACAGTTGCAATTGATTGAGAAGGGAGACAGAGACAGAAGATAGAATGGGCAAAAGGTTAACATTTTCAGACGTTGCAACAAATTTGGCACATGTGTGCGCGTATCTTAATATCTCAAAGATACACCAACAAAAAAAAAAAACAACAACGGCAGTGATTAGCCTGACGCACATCCGCCAAATGTGGGCTATTCAAACGGGGCATCCAAGAATTACTCAATACGCGTAGCTCTGCGTTTTATTTTGATTTCAAAAATAGCTTCAATTGAGCATTGTCATCGGTCTGAGCAAATTTTCGAGGCGTCGCACGCATCAAAGCCAGCGAAAATGTTGCTGCAAAATCTACAGCAACAAATGCAAATAGCACATATATATACATACATATGTATGTATGTATGCATGTATATATATATATAATATTATATATAGACATTGTTTAGTGCGAGGCATGAAGTCATAGTCGATTTATTTGCCATAGTTCTTCGCTCTGAGCGGATCCGAACTGTTAGGAGGCCGTCAGACGATCGCAAGCGTTGATAGCGAGCGCTGTGCGACGAAACGAACGGTCGAGGAAAATCGAAACGGAAAAAACATATCGCGAAAATCTAACAAACCAACGAACAACGAACTCAGCCAAACAACAAACAACAAACAGCAAACAAAACTAAACTTAACATAAGTCAAACATATTTCTTATAGAGCCTATTAAAAAAAACAACAACAACAACAAAAGCGACAAAAGCAACAAATACAAAATGCACAACAACTGAGTGAAAGACGCGCGCGAGAAATACAAAATAGAAAACAAAAGAAAACTAAACGGGAAAGATTAAACAACAACGCCCACGCCTACAAACAAAACAACACGTAGCCAACAACCAACAAACAACAGCAACAACACTCAACACACACACACACACACACACAGACACACACACACTCACACAGACACAGTTGTGGGGCACAACATGGAGCGTCGTCAAACGTTAGACTCATCGATGTCTTCACTGTATTCGGCCGGCTCCTCGAATCGCCAGCTCCAACTGCAGCCGCAGTCCCATTCGCAGTCACAATCCCAGCTAGACGCGTTCAATTATTCAGCAACAATGTCATCATCGTCGCCGACTCCGAGCCAGGCCACAACCTCCTCCCTCCGTGCCACCACAATTGGCACCGTTGTCGTTCGATGCGGACCCATCCAGCTGGTGATAGCCCTCTTGCAAGTGAGTCTCCCTCATCTCCCCCTTCTTCTTCTTCTTCTTCTTCTTCTTCTTTTAGTAGTAGTTTTAGTTGTTGCATCTGTTGCTACATGGACATAGTTGCAGATAGCAATAGATAAATATGTTTTCCAGAAGCTGAGTCAAAAGGGCAAATATGTAGATGATGCTCCTGCTCCTGCTCCTGCTCCTGCTGCTGCTCCTACTTCTGCTCCTGGCCAGCATCCAGAGGAAGATATCAAAGCAGTTTATTGCTCTTCTAGGCGATTTTCATGACCTCAAAAATCGTGCAGATTTCAATCTAGTTTTCGTTCCTATATGTTTGTTGCACGGAATGTTGTCTTTGCTATTTGGCTTATTTGATTCGGGGATGTCTCTTCGTCCCTTTCTCTCGCTCTCTCTCTCTGTCTCTCTCATTTTTTCTTTTTTTGTGAATTTCTTTCTTTCATCTTTTTGCTCAATGATTTGGGGGAATTCTATCTTTTTTATCTTCATTTCTTCTTGTCTCTTTCTCTGTCTCTATTTACATTTCTCCTTCTCTTCTTCTCTCTCTCTCTCTCTCTCTTTCTCTATATATTTCTTTCTAGCCTTTTTTGCTTAATGATTTGGGGATTTTTTATCTTTCTCTATATCCATCTCTTCTTCTCTCTTTCTCTATCTTCATCTCTTCTTATCTCCTTTTCTGTCTCTCTTTACATTTATTCCTCTCTTCTCTCTCTCTCTCTCTCTCTCTCTCTTTGTAAGTTTCTTCCTTTTGTTGTTCTTGCTTTCTCTATATCTAATTCTCTTTCAGGTAATTTCTCTCCAGCTTAGCCTTCTTAACCTTCTCTTTCTTTCCAGTATTCCTCCCTTTTCAATAACTTCCTCGCTTCATCTCCTTGTATCTCTATATTTCTCTGCCTCAGTCACTTCTCTTGTATATCTTTTAATAATATCTATTGATATCTATTTGACTTTCTTATTCCTCCTCCCTCTTGCTATCATTTGCTACACTTCTCTCTCTCTGTCTCTCTCTCTCTCTCTGTCTCTCTCTCTCTCTCTCCGATAGTCTCTTACTCTGTCTGCATTTGTATCTGTTTAATATACCTATATTTCAATCCGATACGTTGTACCTCCTTTTTAAATATATTTCAATCTTATCACAGTTCTAGAGATTTCACATCCTATAACTTTTTACCCCGGCTTTTATAGCTAATATGCCTTTCATACTCTGCCTCCCTTGAGGTGGCCTACAAGCAAGGTCCACAACAAATCAAAAACACAAATCAAATATTTGACTATAATTCCGACTCCAATTCAAACTAAAGCCCAAAAACTGCTTGTATTTGCCTTCTGAAACCGGCTTAAATATAATTTCCGTGCCAATTAGCACATTGAGCGCTCCGCAGCGAAAGCAAAAGTTGTTGATAGCAGTTATACTTTATAAATGTGTGCGTATTTATTTATGTTTGCATGTGTGAATGTATTTGAAACTAAAACAAAGGGTTCAAGGCTGTCTGACATCAGCAGTGCGAGCGAGATAGCTGGCGAGCGAGCGCGTTCTAACGTGACGAAAAGAAATGTATCTGCGAGATACTTTGGCAATTAGGCGCAGCTGCTACCTGACCGACCAAAGCATAAAAAATGATATTTAAGATGAGAGAAAAGAAACAACTGCTACGCAATCTAAAGAACAAAAAAAAAAAAAAACGGGTAGCCCGAAGAGCGACAATAACAACAACAAATCAAGGGAAACTTTGGGCCTCACATGCGTCGCGAACTTGAGGCAACAAAATGCGGCCTGAACTTCAGATTCGAGAGTTTTATGCCCCAGACAACATTCAATAATTATAGACGATCCTAAAGTTTTTTCTTGCCACGGGCGTAAACTTTTCGCTCGTTCTCTTTTTTTTTTCTTTTTTCTTTTTGATTTTTTAAATTTATTTTTGTTGTTCATTCAACTCGCTCGCGAAAACAAAATGCAAACAAAAAAAAAAGCTCACTGAAATTTTGTTGGCCACTTTGTGCCACTTTTTACGCAAACAATTTCAATGGGTTCTTCAATCTGAACAATCCATGTGTTTAGCATTTGTCTTGATTTACACAATTTATACATATATACCCGCCCCCACCCCTCCCCCCTCGCCATTTCATCTGATTTTGTGCATGATTCACATATTTTTAAAGCGCTTTTCAGCACGTTTCCAAATTTTGGCAAATAATCGCATAACGTTATCTAAATATAGCCAAAATTTTCAATGGAATGAAAACAATACGAAAAGTTGAACACCCACTGGCGAGCAACGGTGAAATTTAATTAGTCGAGGATTTACCTGTTGCACCTCTCGAATGCCATCAAAAAGTGTTGAAAAAAAGAAACAAAAAAACAAATACGAAAACATTTTTGTTCAACACGCAGGTAAACAAATTAACTGAAACCGAGAACAAAGTCAAAAATATACAACAAAATATTTCAAAAAAAAAAAAAGAAGAAGAAGAAGCAAACAGATGTGTTGATACATATTGGAATACATAAGGTGCGCGCGCTACAACAAAAGGCGTGGCAAGTATCTTAAAGATACTTTTCGATGAGCTCAGAGTTTGTTATTGTTATGCCCGACAGAGAGGGAGAGAGAGAGAGAGGGAGTGAGAGTTGGGGGGAGGGAGGTAGCTAGGTAGTGGGTGATGGGGGCGGAAGCACATACAAAGTTATGGATAGTCGAAAAAGCTTTTCATAAGAAATGAAAGCAACAATAACTGTGCACAACTATGTTAATTCGTTCGAGTACTTTTGCATATGTCAAAGTTTCGCTTACAGATAAATATTTAACTCTTCTTCTTCTTCTTCTTCTTTTTCTATTTGTTCGTCCTCTTAAGTTTGATTGCGATTGTTGAGCACAAAACTTTTTGTGTTGAAAAGCAAAATTGTGTTGAATATTTCAAAAGCAATTCCTCTCGACCAAACAAGCAAAAGTGAGCCGAATTGTTGAGATAGAAGATAGATAGATGTAACTTCTTCCTCTTTGGCATAATTTTGTTCCATTTAGAAATGTGCGAGTGAAGAACATATGTGTACGAGCAGAATCGTAATGATTTACATTTTATGCTTGCCATCCACATTCAACATCTTCTCGACTCTATCTGGCATCTAAATGATGCCCAACCCTTGGCCAATAAAAATCCATTTACTAGACACATTTAACTCTTGGGCAACGGCATCAATCTGAATAGCTTTAAGGAATTTACGCAAAAGTTTATTAACTTGGTCGCAATGTTTGTTGTTTGTTGTTTGTTGTTGTTATTGTGTCTTTCATGCCCCAAATGAAAGCATTTGTATAAAAAAAAATATTTACAATTGATACAATTTGTATCTTTCGGATTTGTTTAGTTGTGGGCCTAATTTTCTGGCCCAAGTAAATTCCATGGCGCGTTTTTCTTTTTCTTTTTTTCGTTTGTATTTTTGACTGCAGCCAATTAAAAGCGTAGCATACGTTCGAGAATAAAGCAAACAGACCAAGAAAACTTCAAAGACCTCTCGAGATTAACGTTTTTCTTTTTAGCCAAACTCTTTAAAAATGTTGCTCTGAAGCGTGCCGAAGCCGCCAGTTGCTCCACAATTGGAACTAAAGCGCGAAATTAATTTGGCATTAGCATTGGCTAAGACTATAAGAAAAAACAGATATAAATACATATATAAATATATATAGATATATGTGTTGGGAATTGGTGCGCAAAGGCGACCTGCTTTATGAGGCTGACGAGGCTTGAGATCTAATGTTGATTCGCTCTGATTTGCAATCGAAGCGCAGCTTTGGATCAGGGCAGCAGCCACTAATTGAATTTATGGCATTTTCATTTGTAAAAGTCGCAGCTTTTCACTCATAAATTGCACACACACATGCACTCCAACTGTGTGTGTGTGAGCTTAAGTTATGTGCCGTCGCTTTGGGCTGGCGTGGGTGCAACAGCTGCAGCTGCGCAAAGCCTTGGACATTGAGCCAGAGTCGAAGCAACAGTTTTAGCCAAGTCCACACTTTGAAGCTGGAGCTGGAGCTGGAGCTGAAGCTGAAGGTGGAGCTAGAGATGGGGCCGGAGCTGGAGGATTGGCAAAAGAAAGCCGTGTGCCAAGTTAGAGAAATGTTTACGACATTTGGCAGGCACATAAATTTACGCATGAAAAGCTGCGCATTCCTCTCGCACTTGCGACGAGGGCTGCAAATTCCAAAATCACGGCCAGCGTGATTGTCACTGTGATTTATTGCCCAGCGATCACACACAGTGATTTGCAGCTCAATTAAGCAGCTCACAGAGGCGAAGGCTTGGAAAAACCAACTAGGTTGGCTTTAAATACCTTGACTGATCGTAAAACTTACATTTTTATTAGATCTTTTAGAGATCTTTTAGATGGGGTTTCCATTTGTAAGTGGAATGAGTGAAGACCTCTAATTAATTGGTTTTCCATAAAGCCAGGTGATAAAGTAAGGCAAACCATATATGTGTGTCTTTTGCAGTATTAATTATGCAATGGATTAGATTAGTAACGGGTTAAATATTTGTTTAAGGTTTTGGTTTATATGGTGGGTTAAGTAAAGCAAATCAATTATATGAGTCTCTTTTTTGTGCCTATGTTATTAGATTTATAAACAGGACACTCAAGTTTTTCTCAGTGATTCGGTTTCAGCTTCGTTTAAAACTTCCTTTTCCAATATTCTCTGATTTAATTTGTCGTTAAGAAGGAGTAGAAATTCAAGAGATAAGTATTTGAATTGAGGCAGAAATTCACTTCTGCAAGTGGTTCGGGAATTCATTCATGTCTTGCCTCTAATCATAATCCTCTAGTAGTTGCCGCTTTAGCCAATCGATTAACTTGTTGCACACATTTTCGCACTTCAGTCAACGACTGGGATTTGCATAAAGCCACGTTGTTGCAGCCCTGGTTGGCCGTAAGGAGAGCCAAAGGTGGCGCTGGACGTTGTCAACATGTCCGGCGTTAAAAAGCAAGAGATGTTAAATAATGTATTCTATGCGCAGACGCTGCCAGCTGGCAGCCCATCCAAGCCGGCTTGACTTGACTTGGCTTGGCTTGGCTCTTGCCTTGGCAGCTGGCCCGCCTGTCTATCTGCTGCAGCTAATGCAGCTCCTACTTAGCGGAGCTGACAAAACAGTTTTGGCACGCACTGATTGATAATCGAAGGCAGCGGCATAAATTCACCAACAGCAGCAGCAGCAGCCGCAGCCGCAGCAGCAGCAGTAAAAGATGCAGCAGATGGAGAAGGAGGAGCTGCAGGCCGGCTGCATCTGCTAGCCAAGTTATCAGAGCAGCTGCCGTAATTGCCAGGCACGTTTTCTTACTCCGGCTCTGCATCTGGCCATGGCTCTGACTCTGACTCTGACTCTGACTCTGGCTATTGGCTAAATGCGAAATGTATTGCATGTTTACATGAAAACTGATATTTTCGATAAACGTTCAATGAAAGTTGACTCTGCGGCTTTTTTGGCTTCATGCCGGGCCGCGAGTCGTGGTTAGCAATTTGTACAAACAATTATAGAAATTATCTCTCGCCTGGTTGGGAATTAAATTGAAATTTAAATTGCATTCGATTGGGCCGCTGCGATAGTCTACACTCTCTCCCTCGCTCTCTCTCTCTCTCTTTCTCTCTCAGATTCTCTCATATTTTGTGGCCTGGGCACAGAAATAAGTGAAACATATTTTACGTTTATTTTGTTTGTTTTAAGTTTATTTTTAGAACTCGAATGTCTGACATCACACGCGAGCGACGTGTTTTTAACCTTTGTTAGATCATTAAAGCTGCCACAATGCAAATTGTTGGGGAAGGAGAAAAAAATAAAACAATGTTTTATGACAAAAATCAAGTCATGTGGAACCAGCTTAACTGACTGCCCGATACTCTACACCAACCATAAACGCAAGCTGCGGCAGTCAAGCAATAAGCTGTTAAGGCGTAGCGTAATGCGCGTTCAATCATTAATAACAGATGAGAGTCATTGGCAGTATTCGACTAAAAGATACCCTCTACCTTAGATAGGAGCTGTCGCTATGTTTTCTCGATTAATAAATCGATAAGATCTTACTTGAAAGAAATGTGATTATGAGTAATAAGTAGTGCTCGACTATAAGGTATCCTCTAGTCAGGCAATAAAATCCTTATATATGTAAGTTTCTGGTACTCATAGATATAAAAATTAAGTCGCTAAAGCTTAAATGTTTGCAAGTGCTTCTAACTGTCCGACTAGGAGCTGTTTTGTAGATATACAAAATGTTTTATACAAATATTTAAATATATTCAACCTAAGTAATCATTAAAAAAATTATTTAAACAGATATAATCCCATGCTCTATATGATTTAGAAGAGTATTTAGGTGTATGCTTTATAAAGTCTAGATTATCAAATGTTGTTATACACACTTTGTTTATAATCCAATTCAAAAATAAATATTTTGTGGCCGGTGTTGGCATACGTTTCCACAAAGCCAACATACCCCTCCCCACCCGCTTTAGTGGGCATTAGAAAAACAATAACAGTGTCGCGCAAATCATTTGCATATGCGTATTTGCTGAGTCTCTAAATTTTGTTTGGTTTCTATCGATTCACACACAATACACACAATACACACAATACGCTAATGCTAATGCTAATGCTAATGCGGTTTTTATAGTATTTGCCTATTTGTCGTACTTCTTATTTTTATTGGCACTACAGTTGGCAGTGTGTGCGGGTCACTGAATGATTGATTTATGTTTTTTTTTGAATGACCGAATTTGATTGATATTCCGTTGATATCGTACCTTTATAGTGCGCTCTAGTTTTGTTACCTTTGCAGGAATTCTAGGAACTGCTGAGGCATACAAAATATGTATGACATCCGTGAGAGGATATAAAAATAAGTTTTAGCTTACATTTGGATAGAGTGGCAACGCCAACAATTGAGTTCTTTATTAAAAAGTAAACCTAACTCTCAACACTATGTATGAGTATGAGTTTTTAGTTAAGTTTAGCTGATCTGGCGATGCAGGTAAATTCTTTACTTGAGAGCAAAGCTGACTGTCACTAATAAGTATGCTGTAAATGTTGTCATAGATAATAATAATATCCAATAATAGCTTAACTTCGTACTATCTGGATGATAACAATTCGAATACCCAATAATCCATATTGTGAGAGATAGAAAACGTCTATAAGGTAATTTTAGATAGTCTGGCAACGCTAACCAGTCAATTCTTTTTATGAGATCAAAACTAACCGTCAATAACATATATGACATCGATATAGGAGCACAATAAATGAGTTTAAGCTTTAACTTTAGACTATCTGGCAACGTCAGCTGGTCAATTCTTGAGCTAACTCTCAATTTGTGGCTTAGTCGCGTGTCGCGAATTGCCAATTCCGTAAATTGCAAAAAGATTTCAATGGGAATCCGCCAACGCCCACGCTTTTGCGCGTGCAGAGCTTTGAGATACTCAATCAAATCATCAAACGGCATCGGTATTAAAAAGCCGGGCACTCCAACCTAATGAAAGAGAGCTCCATACACAAAAAAGAAATAAATAAAAATAAAAACCAAAAGCAGAATATAAAAAACAAAAATTGTAAAAAAATAGCGCGCAATGATTTCATACAAACGATAACCACGTCAAGGTAATTTTATATCGAAATCGTGTTCTACCCGCTGACACAAAGTATTAATTTAAAAGCCAGAAACGTGTTTGGGCTAAGCGCCTCAGAAGTGGACGCTTTGCCAGCCAACAGACCGCCGGACGGACATACCCTGTTGCCCATGGTAGTCATTGGGTATTATATCATCGTTGAATCCTACTGACTTGATCGTCTTAGACTTCCGTCTCGTTATTAGAGCTTAGCCAAGTGCTGTCCAGCTCTTTATAAATGGCCAAAATGCACACTCACACACACACACACATGTACAGAGCCATTAAATTGCACGCTGCGTGCGGCACTCTGAAATATGATTCAAAAATGTTGCAATGAATGAAGCGCCGAGCGAGCATGAATATATAAACATATACATATCTGAATATAGTTATGGTGTATGCCTGCTTATATGTGATGTCATACCATATATGGTTCACATTTCAGTTAGACGTTGGATGGCTCTGACGTGATTCGTATTTTGGTGTAACGTAGTCCGTTACATTCGTACTAAAGTCTAAAGCGAATCTATTTATGAATATTGAAAACTCACTCACGTTCAACTAGTCGACGAGGCAGCTGCATGTTGAATGCCCCCCCCTAAGGCGCCAATGTTGTAATTTCAGTCTAATAGCACGGTTATTAGTTTTCATTGTAATTGATTGATTACTGTCATTAGCTGGCTGCCCGATCTTGAGTGTATGCGTATGCGTATGCGTATGTATTCGGAACGGCAGCTGTGCTCTCTGCGGACCCTCGACATACAAATTAAAGTTCAATTTAATAGACGGCTAAACGATGCGACCCAGACCCCTCCCGATATGGTTACAAGAAGAAGCAAACATTAACAACCATAACAAAATTCAAGCCCTATAGGGAACCAGCAAGATAACTCTAGTGGAGCATACTCGACCAGGAGATACCCTGAAGCTCATGTTAACAATTTTCTTAAATTTTATATATGCATTTTTTTTCAATAACGAATCTGAAGGAGATCTTCGTTATATCTAATGATTCGCTAAGGGTAATTATTAGTAAAACGATAAATTATCAATGATAAAAATTCGTTATATGGTCTCTTTTGTTATAACGAAGCTCGTTATATCGAAGTTTAACTGTATTGCATTCATATTGTATGCCTTTAATAAATATTTAGAAAGTCAACTCTTAATATGTAGGATATATGCGCTAAAAACTCAACAGTGTTATCGATAAAAATCAAACGGAGCTATCGATTTTTCTAAATGTACTCGATATACGCGCGCTACAGAAGAGCCTGCATGCAAGTGTTTCGATTTTATAGATGCTGAGATCGACGCGTTCAAGCATACGGAAAGAAGAACAGGCAGAGGTATAGGGCAAAGTCGACTGCAATGTTCCTCAACCTCAACAAGAATATATATATACATATATATATGTCTCGTCAACTCCTGCCTGTTACAGGCAATTTCAGAAGAACATCATACCCTGCTTACCCATTTTCAATGGGTTCAGAGTGTAAACATTAGATTAGGTCGTGACTGTCAAACGAATTAACACCCACGCATGAGTTTTTCTTAAGTATTTTGATGGGGCAAATGTCAGTTGCGGCTTTCACTGCGAGTGGCACACAGCGGCAGCTGTAAAGTTCTCTCTGCCCCGACTTGTGGCACTCTCCATTCCAGCAACTGGAACCGCATAACTGTGGCCAAATATGTGTGAACAGGAGGTTGGCGAGGGGTGAGGGGGAATTTCTAGACACATATACATATCACACATGCGCATCCCAACAGGAAAAACTAACGGATGCCATTTCCATATAAAGTCAATGCTGACCTTCATTGCAATCACACTGAGTTGCGAGCTGTTGTTGTTCTCCTACTTGTTGTTGTTCTTATTGTTGTTGTTATTGTTCTTCATCGATAACTCGGCAAGTACCAAAATTAGAAGTTGTTGTTCAGCATTGTCGTCGCCTGAGCAGATTTCGAGCAGATCTGCGACGATGTCAACGACTAGTTTCATGAATGAGAACGCAACATTGATACCACTTATGCAGAGGCCGTGAACGTGACTCTGAATACTACTTTAAATGAATACATTTATGGGCTAAAGGGTTAAGGATTATATAAAAAAGTATCGATATTTCTTTCGTAGTTTGTTTACTTTTCTACCTTCTGTGATTCTATTTTAATACTTTCTTTCCTCATGATTGACAGATTTTTTACACAGAATATATCTTATAGTCGCCTTCCCATGCAATTCTCAAAGATTGACTCTGAATAATACTTTAAATAAATACATTTATGGGATAAAGAGTTAAGGATTATATAAAAAAGTATCGATATTTCTTTCGTACTTTGTTTACCTTTCTACCTTCTGTGATTATATTTTAATACTTTCTTTCCTCATGATTGATAGCTTTCTTACACAGAGTATATCTTAAAGTCGCCTTCCTATGCAATTTTCAAAGATTGACTCTGAATACTAATTTAAATGCACACATTTATGGGATAAAGAGTTAAAGATTATATAAAAAAGTATCGATATTTCTAACGTACTTGGTATACCTTTTTACCTGTGATTATATTTTAATACTTACTTTCCTCATGATTGATAGCTTTCTTGTACTGAACTTTCTTTAGCGTCGCCTTTCTATGAAATTCTCAAAAAAAAAACTGTAAATAATAATTTAAATGCATACATTAATGAGCCAAAGTTTCGATTTATCTCCGATTGTCGTCTTTTTGTGATTCTATTTTATTTACTCATTTTCCTAGTGCTTGACTCACTCACAGAGACATTAGCTTATGGTCGCCTTTCTATGCAATTCTCAAGACTAGATTTTATTGCAGTTTTAGTGAATTAGTAAGCCGTAAAGTTGTTGCACCCTTTTCCATAAGACAGGATTGCTGCCATTGCTTGCTTGCTCAACACTTGAACCTTTTACAGAGTCCCGAGAAGATTTACATCAAGGTTGTGGAGCTGGAGCCAAAGATAACGGCGCTCGGCGACAACTTGGATGAGTCGCTGCAAATGCAAAGAGAGCACGATGAGACGCTGCGCAATCTACAGGTAACACTCTATATAAACAAACCGAACATTCAGATCAGTATAGCTGAATGCTCTCTTGCAGAATCTGCCTGGACCGATGGAGGAGTTTGTGCAGAAGGCCGACAAGCTGTTGGCCAGCAAGCGGATCAGCTCGGAGCTGGTGAATGCCATGGCTGACACCTTGAACATTATTTGGCTGGACATTTTAAATCTACTGCAGGACCGGCAACACATTTTGCACCTGTGCACACAGTTCCACGACAAGATGACGCAGTGCTTCAGGAAAATGGATCAGCTGGAGATGGCCTGCGATGAGGCCACGCTGCCCACCGATGTGGCAGGCGTTCAGGAGTTCCTCAACAAATTCAAGCAGCTGCGCATCGAAATGCTGACTGGCGTGATGGCTGCGCTCAAGGATGGCAACGAGCTGCTGGCCCAGCTGCAGGAGCTGGAGAAGCTCGAGACACTGGACACACGACCGGAGCACATCAAGCGGGATGCCACTCGAGCGGTTCACCAGGTGCAACAGTGGCTGGAGGCGCTTCACGATCGTCGCAATTCCTTGGAGCTCGCCTGGCAGACGCGCAAGACACAGCTGGAGCAGTGCCTGGCCCTGAAGCTGCTCGGCCGAGAGCTCATCGAACTGGAGGCCGCACTGCAGCAGGCCAAGCACGAGCTGAACACGATGTACAGCCTGGGCGAGTCCGAGCAAACCGCCAACCAGACGCTGCTCAAGTATCGGGAGTGGAAGCAACAGGCGCTGCTGCTCCGCGATCGTGCCCTCAAGATCACCCGTGCCAAGGAGAAGGTCCAGGCTCCCGGCTACTTTGCCGGCGACGAGGATTGTGCTCGCGCCTATGCGGTGCTCAGCATCTGCACCGAGCACCTGGATCTGGTGGACCAGCGAGAGCATTGGCTCCAGCAGTCGCGCGACTTCTTTGCCAAGGCCGAGCACACGCTCTCCGTCCTGGAGAGGCTCGAGCTGGAGTTGGCCAGTCTCAAGCTGCCGCCCAACTCACCCGAGAGCTATGCCATGTTTGCCAAGGTGTCCCGCGATGTCCGAACTTTCACCGAGGAGCCGCTGCGTCTGGGCTACGGCATTCTGGACGAGGTGGGACGCACCCAGCCGGAGACTCAGGGCATTAAGCGAGTGCTGGACGAGCTGGAGAACCGCAAGGCCTATATCGAGGGCATCTGTGCGAACAGCAGCGAGGATCATCAGCGGGTTCAGCGTGCGCTCTCCGAATTCCTGGCCCAGCACAACGAGCTGCTCGCCTGGCTGCGTGCCTCCGGCCAGCTCCAGCTCCAACAGAGCACCAACATGGGTCGCAATCTGCATCAGGCCAAGCAGTTTTTGCTGCAGCATCATGAGCTGATGCAGGATCTGGAGGTAAGTTGCATCAAGCACATAAAAAAAGTATTACTTATTACTTCCATTCGGTCTCAGATCAAGGGAGAGCTGATCAATCTGCTGCTCGAGTCGATCAAACAGCATCTGGAGTCGCTTAGTCCGCAGCAGCGTTTCGATGTGGACTCAAAGGCCGAGGCACTGCACAAGCACTGGATCGAGCTGAAGGATCTGGTGCTGAAGCGTGTGGACTACGTCTCCCTACTCATCGAGTTCTTCGAGCAAGCCAACGAGCTCTCTAGTCAATTGGACCATCTGCAGCGCCAGCTGCTGCAAACCCCCGACGAGCACAAGCTGCAGTTCCTACAGGCCACGTGGGCCAACATCGCCGCCAGCTACGCGGAGCTCAAGTCTGCCGGCCAGCGATTCATCAGCCTAAAAGTCCGTATCCACGCAACATACCCATTAAATTTAGTTTATTGGAATTCTCTAATTTTGAAGGCAGGGCCTTGCATGCATTTCCTTCGTTTGTTTTTTTTTTGTTTTTTTTTTTTGTCGCTTTGTTTTTACTAACCGCTGATGTCAGCTGCAAATTTGCCAGCCTGTCCCCCAGCTCGAGAGCGGAATAACATGCTCCAACAAGATGCAACGCTTGCGATTTTTGCAACTTGGGTTTGGGTCGAAAGAGTGGATTTTCCCTATAAAAAGAATCACTGCTAATTGTGATCAAGATTATAACACAGATTAAATTAGCAGTAACAAGTACTCAAACCGATATCAATAATATTTACAGCATAAATCTTTTAAAGAACTGGAAATCATTCTTCAAATATCCTAAACAGTTACACACTCGAGAAGTGTCTAAAGTGGTGCTTATCGCATTAGACAAATTGTATCCAATTTAGCCAGCAGCCACTTAAGATCTCAATCAACAGCTTAGTGAGGGTTGTATCTTTCGTATAGAGCTCAGATTGTATCTGGGCCAAGTAATGCAGCAACCTCTTTGTACCTGCCAGCTAGGGCACATAAATTACCAACAATATGATTTTGGTTGGCTATAGCCACACCATAAACATATATCAGGAACGACACGAAACAGCCATTTTCCCTCTTACAAGCTGCAAAGACTTATGAGGGGATGTTGGAGAGAGGTAGGAGGGGGAGGGGGTGAGTGGGAGAGGGAGTGGTGGGGGTTGGAGAGTGCGGCAGTCGCATAGAAAGATTTGAAATTAGAAAATTCGCTTGGCTGCCAACGCCTCGAGTCGAGTCGAGTCGAGCCGAGTCGAGTCCATAAATAAAAGCAGGCAATTTGCGCTATACATAGAGGGAAATATCTCGGGTCTGGTCTCTGGACTTTGTGCGGCAGAATGCGACAGACTTCGGTCATAGGCAGATGGGTGCCACGTGCCACACGCTTTCCACGAATTTTCCAACTTGTCAGTCAAGACACTTGAGGAAGAAATTTTGAAAAAAGAGCAAAAAGAAAGCAAAAAAAGAAAGAGAGAGAGAGAGAGAGAGAGAGGGGAGAGAGAAATAGAAACAAACTGAGACCGATTTTATTTTATGCTATTTTTAACGACATCGCCGCGCAGATTGTGGATCCATATCTTGAGGCAAAGCCCTCGGTGCAGGCAGTGGAAGAGACGCTGAACGGCTTCAGTAGCCGGCAGGTCGACGTGACGAGCAGTCTGGAAAATTGGACAACGAACATTGCGGAAAAGCGCGAAGTGGAATATCTGCTAGAGAAAGTCATGAGCGACAACGAGGAGGTAAGCGAGCAGCCGGAAAGGAGTTTCCCATTCCATCAAATCTCACATGTCACATTTCTTCCATAGATCGTGGCCAAGAACACGCAGGTGGATACACAGCTGTATCCAGTGTTCAGCAGCTCCAGCGTGGACTCGAAGCAGCTGCTGGCGAGCACAAAGGAGAAGCTCGCCTATGTGACACAGGATATAGAGCGTGCCCAGGAGGAGATACAGCAGCGGATACAGACCACACTGAGCATTCAGACCAAGGATCAGCAGTCGCTGGCCAAGATCGAGCAGGTGATCAACAATTTGCGCATGCTGAAGGCAAAGTTGGATGGCATCAAGTACGACTATCGCACCCTGCTGGAGAGCGTGCTGCAGTTCATCGAGAACATTGTGCAGCTGCGCCGGGAGATCGATGCCTACTTTGCCAAGCAGCAGCCGACTGCAGCGGGCAACGTGGATCGGACCATAGCCGAGCATGAGAAATTCCGCGATCAGTGCATGGATAAATTTAGATCGTTAATCACACAATCCGAATTGCTGATCGATCGGGTGCGAGTATTGGAGCCGCCGGGTGCTCGCGAAATCGACACTGATCGCATTCTGAAGTTGTTGGAGAATCTGCGGATTCACTTCGAATCGAACAGCAGCGCAACGATGTCCACACTGGAGCGCCTCGAGAAGATCGAGCAGTTCCGCAGCGATCTGGAGGATATCGATCGCAGTCTGGACAGCGTCAGCAAACAGTTGCACGATATTAATGGACAGAGTGTGGATAGTCTGGCAGCTGCCAAGACCACGTCGCTGGCATTCGAGTACTTTGAACGTACCATAGAGGTGAGTGAACTCTGCGAGTGTATCTGTGTATGTGTGTATGTGTATAATCAGATGCAAGGTGTGGAATCATATGCGAGGTACTTAATGCCAACATCAATTTTATAGTGTTCAATGCCGAGGTTTGTGAAATCGACTCCTCATCAGCGACGCTGGGGCCAGTCGGCGGCTACATTGGAGGTAGACCAAGTAGTAATCCATTCCACACTGCATGTGGCAAGAGTTGCCTTTCATTTCCTCCATATCGTCACTGCTTGGGCTTTTCCTTATGGAAGCAGCCACGGCACATTCATCAAATTTCCAAATGCGCGTTGAGACATTTTCGAAAATAAGTACAAATCCAATTTAAAATTTAAATTCAAATTGAAATTCAGCTTTCAAAATGTTGTCGCTGTCAGCGCAGTGTTGAACGGACAGCGGCAGCTGTCGTTAGTTTGTAATTAAAAACTTGAGAAATACATACTTGCAGCCAGTGTGGCAGATATAGATACAGCTACAGCTACAGCTAAAGATACAGATACAGCTACAGATACAGATACAGATACAGATACAGATACAAATATTTTTGAATGCTTGGCACTTGGCTGTTTTGAAATTCACTCCTCTTAGCTGCACATTTGCTATTATAAATTGCTTTTGACGTTCCGATTTTTATGGACTCTTAGTCTAGGCACCAGATACGAAAGTATCTATATCTTTTAAGCCCATTTTGGCCTGCACTTGTGTGCTTGTTTGCGCCAGACATTTGCTTTAGCTGCTGCTGCTTAATGGGTTAATTAGAGAATGAGCTCTCGTATATATTCTTGGCAGCCTTTTAACATTGTTTTTTTCGCCCCTCCTCCCCCTCTTCCGCACAAGCTGCTCGAGAAGCGCATCGAGAAGTTTACAGACTTTACGAGGCAGCAGCTGCTCATTAGCAATCCAGAAAGCGAATCTTACGTCAAGGAAGAGCTGCGCAAGCTCAACGACAAATGGCAGAGTTTCAAGGACCAAGTGAAGCAAAAACGAAAGAGCCTCAACCAGGCCAACGACTTCTTCGAGGTAGTCGAGAAGGTAAACCATAAGGCCATTAAAACTCCACACAGTTTTCTCTACTGACACCTTTGTATAAACCCATAGATCGATGCGGAGTACCGTGAGATCAGCTACTTCTACAGCAGCGTCTCCAACAAGGTTCCCTATTTGCGGGATGCCGTCGAGGCATCCAATCTGGTGAACGACATTGAGAAGTATGTGACCACGCGGGAGCCTGCGCTGCGCTCCAAGTTGGACAGCGCTTCGCAGTGTGCGCACGATATGGGCAAGGTATCGACGCTCTACAACGATGTGATGAACATTTTCCAATCGTTCATCAAGCTGAAGATGGACATTAACACCGTGCAGGAGCGGCTCAAGCAGGAGCAGCGCCAGCGCGAGCAGAGGGAGCGGGAGGCTCGCGACCAGGCGGAGCGCGAGAAGGCGATGCGGGAGGCGGAGGCCAGGGAGAAGCTGGCACGCGAAGAGCAAGCGCGGCTGGAGGCGCAACGCCAGCAGGCGGCCATTGAGCAGGCGCAGCGGGAGCTGGCGGCCAGACAATTATCGCTGCGCGAGCAGGCGGTGCGCGAGGAGGAGGTGCGTCTGCAAGCGGTGCGTGAGCAGGCGGCCAGGGAGCAGTTTGCTCGGGAGCAGGCCGCCCGGGAGGAGGAGCAGCGGATACAGACGCTGCGGGACATTGCCAAGCGGGAGGAGGAGCTGCGCATGCAGGCGCTGCGCGACGAGGAGGCTCGTCTGCAGGCCAAGCGCGAGGACGAGGCCAGGCTGAGGCGGGAGGAGGAGATCCGGATCCGGCGTGAGGAGGAGATCAGGCTGCAGCGCGAAGAAGAGTCCAGGCAGAAGCGGGAGAACGAGTCCCGCATTCAGCGCGAGGAACTAACGCGGCTGCAAACGCTGCGCGATCAGGTGGACCAGCAGCGCATCATCACGGAGAACATTCGCAAGGACATCCAAGTGAACCAGATCTTCACGGAGCTGCGATACGCCTCGCCGCTGTTCGTGCGTCCGCTGAAGGACGCGGTGACCCGCGAGGGCGAACGGTTTGTGTTTGAGTGCGAGGTCACGGGCACACCGGAGCCGAGCGTCGAATGGTTCAAGGATGGGATCAGCATTCAGAGCAACGCAGACTACAAGACCAGCTTCGAGAAGGGCATCTGCCGCCTGGTGATCGAGGAGACCTTCGCCGCCGACACCGCGCGCTTCAGCTGCCGCGCCTCCAACCTCGTGGGCACCTGCGACACGAATGCCACCCTTTCGGTGCGAGAGAATGCCGCCGAGCTGCAGCTGGTGCCGCCGCGGATTCTGCGATTCCTGGAGAGCGGCAAGGCCACCGAAGGCACCTCCTTCCAGTTCTCGTGCGTGGTCACCGGCGTTCCGCTGCCCACTGTCCAGTGGTTCAAGAACGACAAATGCATCGACGACTCGCCCGACTACGTGATCAGCTACAACAACGGGGAGGCCACGTTGCGGTTCGATGAGGTCTTCCTCGAGGACGACGCGGTTTACACCTGTAGTGCAAGCAACCCGGCTGGCATTGAGCACTGCTCGGCCAGCTTGATTGTGGAGCGTAAGTATTGAACATAGTAAACTGTTACACACACACACACAGATAGAGAGAGAGAGACAGAGAGAGAGAGAGAGTTAATCGACTTATAATCGACTCGCTTTGCAGCACTGGAACCCACTGAGCTGCCCTGCTTCAAGATGCCGCTGCAGAACGCGATGGCGCGCGTCGGCCAGAAGATCAAGATGGAGGCGATGGTCACTGGAATACCGCAGCCCGAAATCTGTTGGCTGCACAATGGCAAGCCGTTCCAGCCACGCGACTCGAAAGTGAGTAAAAACATCTCATCCGTTGACACATGTGGAAAATACAACTAGTCATAGTTGGAAATTGGGGGAAAATCATTCGAGCTGCGAGAACGAAACGAACTTCAAATACCCTTGCGGCATAGATATTGCTCTGCCAAGTTTCTTAAGCTCTTGGGATGGAATTTTCTGTCATAATTTTTTGCACATGCAGATGCGTACTTCGAATTCCATGCCCAACTGTTACCCTCATTCTGTCGGGCATGAAAGAAATATAGATTTGTATATTGCGAAAAAAGAAATGGCAATGCGCGCAATTCCCCGATGGCGCGATCCCACAAATTATATAAATATATATATGTATATATCATCATATCATATATATACATCTTCCTTATGTATCGGATAAACAAACTTTGCTGGAACTGCGAAAAGCAGTCAAAGACTTGCGAGTGGGCGTAATACATATGTATGTATGTATGTATGTATGAATGTATGTATATAGACAGACATGCATACATTCACATAAGTATATGCGATCGGGCATATAGTTCCATAAGATATTCAATGAACATGTTTAATTTCTTGATTCGCTTTCGCTGCTGACGTCAGCGTTGCGTCTGTTGGTCCAGACATCTGGAGGGGGAAACCGTCATTAGCTTCATTAGCGATTCGCAGCTACAGCTTCTACATTGCAAAAAAAAAAAACAAAAAAAAATAAAATAGAAAAAAAAATAAGATATACGAAAGATAAACTATAAAATTCAAGGCAAATGTTTTAAAAATATGCCACTGCATAACTGTAAATTACAGGCTAAGAAGTTGCCAGCCATATAGCTGCAATAATTTTTTTTGTTTTTTTTTTTTGGCTTTTTGGCAACACGTAGCAAGCAACCAGGCGATCTCCCAGTTGCAACGAGCCGTGTGGCGCGGCGCAAATCCAATTCACCACAGTCATCTTTTGTGGTGGTGCGTCGTGGGCGCTGTCAGCCAATTTGTTTATTGTGGGCGCCGTTATTCGCCACACATACACATACATGCATACACACATATTAATTGTATAGAATATATCCCACATATATGCTATTAATTTTGTTCTTTTTTGTGATCTTTATAAAGAGCAACGCTTTTGGCCAAATGCAAAATGATTTCATTGCTTTTAATTGCCTTTTTGACAAATTAAACATGATCTCATTGCGTTTAGCTGATTAAACAGTTAAACGATTCTTTTGTATCTAAACAATGGATACACGCTTCCATTGTTCTATCTGACCTGAGTGCTGACCCACTATCGAGCAGCACCTGTGCTCAGACGCTTCCTGCAATTTGGGCGTCTAAACAAAAGCGTTTTTCCAGCTTCTTTCCCAAATAAACAGAACGTCAACGATTATGGGAATCCCCTGCCCGCTCTCCCCCCTCACTCGCTTCGCGCCGGATACGCACACACACACACGCATATAGAGAGAGAGAGAAATAGAGCCGGATCGCACATCCGTGCGCTGAACATAAATAAGTTTTTGGGATGGGTGTAAAATGAAAATTAAATTGCAAAAAAACATACAAAGCAAACACAAAAACTGGCACAAATTGAAAGCATTAGCCATTAGGCAATGAACTCAACACAAACGGCCTCGTCGCCAACACATTCACCACATGGTGAATTCAGTGTCGGTTTCAACGCATTTCAATACACGTTTTTTTTTCTGTTTCAAATATTTCAGTACGAAAACGGACGCGTGACGCTTACAATCCCACAAGCTTATCCAAACGACGCCGGATCCTACGTGTTGAGTGCGAAGAACTTGGCTGGCGAGGCTTACAGCAGTTGCAACATTATTGTCAAGGGTCGTCTGCCGAACGAGACGTCTGACTCAGAGATGGCCAGCGATATTGAGCCCATCCGGCCGGCGGTGCACATTCCGCTGAAGGATGTCTCCATATTTGAGGGCAAGCCCGTGCGGCTGGACTGCGTGATTGTGGGTCAACCCGAACCGGAGGTCATTTGGTATCACAATGAGCGACCCGTTAAGGAGTCGGCCGATGTCCAGCTGCTGTTCCAGGGCGATCGCTGCTCGCTGTTCATACAGGAGGTGTGCCAGGAGGATGGCGGCCACTACAAGGTGGTTGCCATCAACTCGGCGGGTGAAGCCTCCAGCAGCTGCGACCTGAAGGTCACTTCGCTGAACATGTCGGAGCCAGCCATCAGAGCGCAGAGCGATCGCCAATCCCTGCCCAGAGAGTCGCAGCCCAAGTTCGAGCGGCTGCTCTCCGATGTGCTCGCCGACGAGGGAGAGCAGGTGGTGCTCGAGGTGCAGGCCAGTGGCGATCAGCCTTTAAGAGCCCAGTGGTATCTGACCAACAAGGAGCTGCAGCTGGACGAGCGTGTCAACAGCCAATCGGATGCCGAGGCTGGCATATTCAAGCTCATTCTGAACAACGTGGATGCCAGCGACAAAGGCGTCTACACGGTCAAGGTCTCGAACAATGCGGGCGAGGCCAAGTGCTTCTCGCATCTGATTGTGAAGTCCGTGAATGCCCCTGAGAATCGTCGCAGCAGTCAGTCGTCCGTGGAGATCGTCGAGCGGCATCTCTGCCCCGAATTCAAGGAGCTCTTCAGTGACAAGCAGGCCCAAATCGACGATGTGGTCAAGTTCGAGTGCATTGTGCTGGGCAAGCCGATGCCCAAGGTCCATTGGTACTTCAACGATCAGCCGGTGCACGGACACAACTTTCTAGTTTCCACCAGCGGGGATCGTCAGGTGCTGACCATCCAGAAGCTGACCCACGATGCTGTGGGCAAGATCAGCTGCACGGCCGAGAATGAGGCGGGCAAAGCCACTTGCGTGGCCTTCCTGAACATCATTGGCAGCAGCCCGTTGCCCGCTTCCAGCAACTTGCAGACCATGACCCAGGAGCACAACACCGAGTCCTCGCGCGTGACCATCAAGAAGCAAACCTTTACGACCACCTCCACATCGCAGGTCAACTCGTACGAGGGCAACGTGCCGCAGACCGAGGTGCATCACTCCTCGGCCCACATCGATCAGTCCCTCAAGCAGCTGGGACAGCAGCGGCCGGAGATTGTCGAGAGCCATCACTACCAGGAGCTGCACAAGAGCAAGGAGATGAGCTCTCCCTCTGTCCAGCAGAAGTCCTTCACCCTGGTGCAGTCCACCAACGGATCTGCCCCACTACCGGCCTTGACAATGCCCGAGTCGCCGACCCGTTTGCGCCGAGAGATTGCACCACGTTTCACGACGCCTCTCACGGGCAAGATTGTGGATCAGGGCGCCAATGTGAGCATGGAGGCCATCTACGATGGCTATCCCTCGCCCGAGATCAAGGTGGAGAAGAACGGCGACCAGCTGTTCGACAACGCGCACACCAAAATATCTAACAAATTCAATCGTGTGACTATTGAACTCAATCAAGTGGGCGTGGCCGACGCCGGTCGCTACGCGGTGACAGCCTCCAACGCGGTGGGTCAGTCCACAAGCACGGCTGATCTGGTGGTGAAAAGTGAGTATATATAGTTAATTATTGAGGTAATAAAGTAGTAGTATATCAAAGGTAGTATAGTATATATTCAACAAGAATCGTGAACTGTTGATATATGGAAGAAGTTAAATGCAAAGCAGAAAGATTACATATATATGTTAAAGTAAAGCTGTTAAAGTCAGTCTGCTAAATACCATATGTAGAATATATATAATATTAAAGGTAATAAAGTAGTAGTATATCAAAGGTAGTATAGTATATATACAACAAGAATCGTGAACTGCTGATATATGGAAGAAGTCCATGCAAAGTAAAAAAATTACATATACATGTTAAAGTAAAGCTGTTAAAGTCAGCATGTTAAATACCATATATAGAATATATATAATATTAAAGGTAATAAAGTAGTAGTATATCAAAGGTAGTATAATATATATTCAACAAGAATCGTGAGCTGTTGATATATGGAAAAAGTTGAATGCAAAGTAAAAAAATTACATATACATGTCAAAGTAAAGCTGTTAAAGTCAGTCTGTTAAACACCATTTATAGTGTATATATAATATTAAAGTAGGAGAGAAGTAAAGTAGTTCTATAGTAAAAGTAGTATATACTTGATAAGAATCATGAACTGTTGATATATAAAAGAAGACGAATGCAAAGCAGAAAGATTACATATATATGTTAACATGTGTTGAAGCTGTTAAAGTCAGTCTGTTAAATACCATATGTTGAGTATATATAATATTAAAGGTAGTTAAGTAATAAAGTAGTAGTGTAGTAAAAGTATTATATATTCAACAGAAATCGTAAACTTCTGATATATGAAAGAACACGAATGCAAAGCAGAAAGATTACATATATATGTTAACATGTGTTGAAGCTGTTAAAGTCAGTCTGTTAAATACCATATGTTGAGTATATATAATATTAAAGGTAGTAGTATAGTAAAAGAAATGAACAGAAATCGTTAAAAAGAAAACTAAAAATATAAAATTACACATATATTTTAAAGTGAAGCCGTTAAAGTGATTCTGTTAAGTAACACTGTTAACGTTAGCAGGCAAATGCAATTGATATTTCAGCTCTAACATGCAAAGCAATTATGAGAACTGCTTTTCAAATAGTATGTAAATTCTTCATATCGTGTACATACTATACAAAATAGATGAGACTTAACAGAAATGTTAATTTTGATGCTGTTAGTAGGACTGTTAAAATTCACTGCTAATGCTTTATATTAAGTTCCGTGTTTTAATGAGCTAAGCAATGTGGAGAGCATTACAAATAGAGCAGACATATGGCCCATATCCGATGTCCGTGCTCTGTGCGCCACATCAATCAGTGGGGGAGCATTAAAGTGTCATTGTTGGGGGCGTCAATAGATCTACAAACGTCAATGCCGCCCATTTCGCATATTGATGAGTTTTTAGTGGCGTTCGCTGTTTTGTTTATATTCAAATAATTTTTCTAGCCCGGGGGAAAAGTTTTTCTAGCCAACACAAAAATTTCTCAATAGTTGTTTTTTTTGTTTTTTTGTTTTTGGTTTTTCCTCTTTGTGGGTGGGTGGATCAATAGGTTGTGGGGCGGTGCAGAAGTGGGTAATAATTATGTAAATTTTCGTTGTACACAAGTTTTTGTTGGCCGATTTGTCGACTTGTGTGGTTGTGTGGTTGTGTGGCTTTCTAGATGAAATGTGTTTGTACAAAAATTATTTTTACTGCCTGTCTACATGAATTACTCATTATAGCTGATCATTTGGACGGCTGTGCAAGTAAATTATTTTTGCGCCGATCTTTTGAGATTCGTTGCAATGACATACAAAAGCCAATATTTATTTTCATTGAATTAGCCGAGTGTGTGTCTGTGTGTGTGCGAGTGTGTGTTGAGGCTTTCAAATGAAAGTGGTTCGCAGCCACAGTGAACCACAACAGATGTGGACCAGAAATGTTGAACCACAACTGTTCTTCTAACGAATTTTGCCTTCTTCAATCTCTGCAGAGACGATCTTTCCGCCAGTCTTCGGGCGACGTTTGCAGGCGCAGGTTAGCAAGAAGGGCGAGAGATTGATTATGGAGGTGGAGGTAACGGGTCTGCCGGATCCAACAGTCACCTGGCTGAAGGACGACAAGCCAATCAAGGATGCTGGCATCTCCGAGCATCGCCTGCTTGCCCAGGGCAACTCGCACAAGCTGATCATCGAGAAAGGTGAGCTCCCACCTGTCACACCCCCCTAAAGGATCTTTTGGCTAGCCTTTAACCATTTTGCAGCTCAAACAACGGACTCGGGCAAGTATATGGTGAGGGCTACGAATGCTGGCGGCGAGGCCAAAAGCATTGCGGACTGCGCCATACTGGAGCCATCGCCGGAACGGATGCAGGAGATGGTCAAGACGATCGTCTATGAGACGCCAGCCAGTGAATTCAAAACTGAAGTAAGTTTGCATGTGCTCAATTTATAAGTAAAAAACGATTCTGCATTATCCACCCGATATTGTATTTATCTTACTCTGACTGCAACTCTATCTATCTACCTATTTACTCCTCACCTACAATATGTAACTTTATCGAACTGTCAATCAATTCTATTCTATATTCTATACTATATACTTTACTATTTCATCGACTTGTTACGTTCTTGACATGATTTATATATACATACATGCATATATATATACATATATATATATATATATATATAGATATACTTTATATTTATAATAAACAAATCTTGTGAATTTCTTCTCTCATTGATTTCGACGTTGTTCGTTTCGCTTTGCTCATTACACTCATGGGTTCTCATGCAACAACATAAATCAAATTTAAAAAAAAAAAACAAAAACACACACATCTATGATTTGAATCGTACCAACAACCAGAATCAGTTCAACGTAGAGCCCCAATCATATCAGACCAACCAAACCGATGCAACCACTGCCAACGATCTGCATGGCCTATCCGAGTCGAAAGTAATCACTGAGCACCGTTGCACCACTGAGGCAACGATGCGTCTAGAGCACAAATCGACATATCTAGACCTGCCCGAGCTGAGTCCGCGGCCAAAGACACCGACCACCAACACCAGCAACACCACCGACACCACCAACACCACTAGCACCACTACTACAACTACTACCACCACCACCAACAACAACAACACTGCCAGCATGGATCAGACCGATACACAGACCAGTCACAAAACGGGCTCCACTCAAACCCCGCCGCCAGTGCCACCCAAGCCCTGTACGCCGGTAGTGGCAACGCCTTTCGGCCAGCAGCCACAGCCACAGCCACAGGCACAACCACAACAACCACCGCAGATGCAGACGCAAATCAATACCAGATATGAGAGCAGCAACAGCGAGCACAAAATGAGTTCATCCTTTGAGTACTTCAAGAAGATTGATGAGGAGCACGTGACACAGCGACCCAAACCACTTGCCCAGCGGCCTCTGGAGACGGTGGTGCGTCAGCCGCAGGCACAGACACTGGCCGAGGAGCTGAGAAGCATGAATCTCATACCAGGAGCTCCACCGGAGTTCTGCTACACGCCCAAGGCGGAGAAGCCGCTGCCCAAGCAGCCGCTCATCCAAGATAAGATCAAGATTTTGGAGGAAGTCCAGCCAAGGGAGCCGCCACCACAGGGTGGAGTACCCGTCTTCCCCCCGCCGCTGAATCTGCAGAGTGTCCAGCACGAGACGACGCTCACCAAGGAGGTGAAGGTGGAGTACAATCAGCCCATTGTGCGTCCGGCTGCCGTCCTGGCGACTCCCGCACAGCAGAACATGCGTTCGCCATCGCCGAAGCCCTCGGCCGAGGGCGTGGCCATGTCCAAGCTGTGGACGCCCAGCGGCACCGCCGGCTACAGCAGCGATGCGGAGCACAAGACAGAGCATGTGATCAGCATCACAAAGCTGCCCACTCCGACGCCCACAAAGGAGCTGAATGCTCCCTTCCTCGTACAGCAGGTGGCCAAGAATATCTCGCAGCCGGCACCAGCGCCGGTCACCCGGGTGGTCAACGTGGAACTGGAGCCGGGCACGCCGCCGGAGATCTGTTTTGCTCCCAAGCAGGAGGAAGTGCGTCGCCACTCGCTGGTGGAGAGCATGGAGCAGAAGCTGGAACAGAATCTCGTGCAAGGTCCGCGCAAGGTGCTGCCCCATTCGGTGCCCACTCTGACGCCCGTCGCACCACCCAAGTCCAACGGCACCACCAGCTACCGCCCGCCGCCTCCGGTCCTACCCAATCGCCTGGGCGCGCCCTACGAAAGCGACTACGAGAGCGATCGCTACAAGTACAGCGGCAGCGAATCCGACGAGCCCGGCAATCGCGCTCGCCAGCAGCAGGCCACCATGGAAACCTCCTTCAAGTCGAGTGGCTATGCGGCGGACACGGAGGAGCACTCCAGCTACCGCAAGTCGGAGAGCAGCTTCTACGAGACGAAGTCCTCCACAGCCACGAACGCGCCGGCGCCCAAGCTGCAGCCAGAGCCACCGGCACAGCTCTACTATACACCACAGCCGGCACCACAGGCTGCACCACAGGCTGCACCACAGCAAACGAGCTTCAGTCAGGAGGCGAAGGTTCGCATAGATCTCTCCTATATATACCACATGTGTATATATAATATATGTGTTGTTGTCGTTATTGTTGTCGTTGTTATGTGTAGCACTTGGAACTGGCTGCGACCTGTTCCCCAGCTTCCTCTCTCTCTCTCTCTCTCTCTCGCAGTTGTTGTTCTCCTCGTCTAACCACCCTCATCAGCTGGCTTGCCCCTAACTCATTGCCAATCAGCACACGCCATATTAATCCCGCGTTTATTCAGTTCATCAGTTCAGATATTAACCCCATATATGATTTGCTTTTTTTTCTTTAATCTAAAGTATATAATTAAGTGCATTCCGCATTCGCCTGTTAGCTAACACTTTTTTTTTTTATCGCTGTTCCGTTTTTTGAGTTTCCGTTTTTCATTTTCCATTTTCCGATCCTTAGTAACAGTTTCCCTCTTTTTCGCAGAACTACAAGTACACCTCGTCGAGCATGACGAGCAACATGCAGCAGAGCAGCAGCAGCAGCTGCACGCGTCGCGAGACCAACTACTCGTCCAATGCCACGCCCCTAATCACGCCCAGCCCCGTGCCGGCGCAGCGAAAGACGCCGGCAGCGGAGTTCAGCGACTACAGCAGCGAGGTGGACGAGCGATTCCGTTCGGTCTCGCGGGCCAATGAATCCGACTCGGAGATCAAGGGCTACCGCGTGGTATTCCCGCCCACTCCCACGCCGCGCACCAACATTGCCAACGGGCACAAGTCGCCGGTGGTGGTGGTGACGCCGTCGCCGATGGAGTTCGAGCCGACGCCTCCGCAGGTGGGCAGCTTCACGCGGCCCAAGTTCGAGCCCATTGGCCGGGAGATACGCCACGAAATCAAAACCGAGACCAGCTCCAAGCAGTACCGAACCACGGAGCAGCAGCAGCAGCAGCAGCAGCAGCCTGTCTTCAAGCCCAAGCCTGTGGCGGCCAAGTTTATAGCCGCTACGCAGCAGCAGCAGCAGCAACAGCAGCAGCAGCAGCCGACAATGTACTACAACGCGGTGGCAGGTGCGCCGTTGCACATGGCCAAGGTGGCACACGAGACCAAGAACGTGATGCAGATGCACGAGTCCACGGAGAGCTCCCAGCGCGTTGTCAACATGCAGCAGACGAAGCGCGTCATTCACTTCGACAACCAACAGCAGCAGATGCAGCAGCAACAGATGCAGCAGCAGCAGCGAATGCAGCAGCAGCAGCCGCAGCCGCAGCCTGTTTTGGAGCCGTTCCCCTACAGCCCGGCGGGCAGTCGCACGCCTTCGCGTCAATCCCATCTGCCGCCGCCGGCCACGCCCACAAAGTTTATACCGGGCGAGTACCGCGAGAGCGACTACGAGAGCGAGGTGGAGGGCACACGAATCCAACCGCTGTGGTCGCCCTGTGGCGATGGCCTGACCAAGGGCTATCGCCGAGTGGCGCCGCCGCAGTCTGCGGGTCGCTCCTGCAGCCTGCCGCGCACCTACGAGCGGGTGCTCTCGCCCATGGAGTTCGATCGCGGTCCGGAAATGCCCAGCAAGATCTTTGTGGACGTGAACACGTTGCGCAAGGAGCAGCGCGGCGGCAGCACGGTGACCACATCGCATCGCACCCAGTCGCTGAATCGCAACAGCACGATGAAGCAGCAGTACGGCAATCGGTTGCCGGATGGCTCCATGGACCAGACGGATCAGCAGCAGCAGCAGCAGCAGCAGCAGCAGCAGGTGCGAGCGGGCACGCTGCCGCGTTACGGTTACAGCTCGCTGCAGCAGCAGGCGGAGGGTCAGGGCAAGCGCATGGGCTCCACCTTCCTGCAGAAGTCGCATCAGTTCGTCGAGGATGTCAGCCGGGACATGCAGAGCCATCAGATCCACGCGAATGGCGGCCTCCGTCCCGGCTTCAGGCGTGCTCCCAGCGAGGGCAGCAACCAGCCGCAGGCCTACAGGGATGAGTCGCGGGTCTCGCAATACGGTGAGTACAGTGAAACCTCTCTTGTAGCGCTAGTTACTAAACTCTGACAGTAGACTGTAGCCGTGGGCCTACCAAAACCCAACACCCAAAAACAAAAAAAAAACAAAAAACAAAAAAACAAAAAACATTCATTGGTTCGATTCTAATTGGTATTGAAAGTTGAGATTTGACATTGAAGATTTTGAAAATTATTTTTTGGAGTGCCTTTTCACGCATCGAACTAACCGCCCATGAAACCATTTTGTATATGTTATCTATAAGTTCTGAACAATCCTCTCCTACAAAAAACAAAAAAACAAAAAATCAAAAAATTAACTATAACCAGGCACCAAATGCGTCGATCCCAATACCGGTTTAATCTATTTCAAATACGACTTTGGCTACGAGTTCGGCATACTCTTTCCCGGCGAGGGCCACAAGCTCGTGAGCAGCCAGTGGAACAGCAAAGGCGGCCACAGCCACGGCTCCAGCATCAATAACGGGCGCCACTCGCCGTATCCGCTAAAAATTGCCGCTGGCAATGAATTGATAATTCCCGTGCAGCACGAGCGCACGAGGTGTTCCCAGCCCGCCAGTGGGTCGGGAGCCCACGGGTACAGCTCCGACAGCGAGACGCAGCGTCGCAGCTTTGGGCGTGGCAGGTCGCCAATGGCGCCGCGCTACCCCCAGAAGCGGTACAGCCTGCCCAGCTGCCACAGCCTCGACATTCATCTAGACCGGCTGCACGCGCAGGCGCCGCGTCTTCCGCCCGAGCACCTGGTGCGACAAGGTACACCTGGTGATCCAATCCAGTCAGCCATTTGGCCAGCCAATAGGCCGGCTAACTGGCTGACTGGCTGGCTAACTATCGATGTTGTCAACTAGTCTAGGACACATTCTCGTTGTTGTTCTTGCTGCCACTCAATTGGACGCGCTCAGCAGCAGCGCATAATCTACTTGTTATCGATAACAGCTATCGATAAGTGTGGATTGCTTTCGCTTCTGCTATGCAAGAGTGTGATGAGTACGAATATACCCTAGATCAGGTTTAGGTTACATAAGCGAGAGATTTGATATACAATTTATTGATAATCACTAAATTTTTGATATTA
Organism: Drosophila pseudotalamancana; assembly: GCA_037075185.1. Classification (NCBI taxonomy): domain Eukaryota; kingdom Metazoa; phylum Arthropoda; class Insecta; order Diptera; family Drosophilidae; genus Drosophila; species Drosophila pseudotalamancana. The sequence continues at coordinate 42,456 of JBAMCK010000052.1, read as the reverse complement.
TCTATATTGAATCCTAATCATTCGAATTAAGAATATCTCGAGGTATGCAATGCCTATTACTTTTTACATATTTGTCAAGCAAGAGACTTCTTTGCTTATAGTACAGGGTAACGCGTAGTCAGTCACTCTTCGTAACTCATCACACTTCTACCGCTGATTGAGCTAAGCTGCTGCTGATCGTCGCTTTAAGCTTCGCATACCCCTTAATGGCTGCAGCCGCCATGGGGTATACTTGATTTAAGTGCCTCTTCGCTAACCCAATCCAAGTGCATGTTAATTTAAGTCTTGCTCGTTTTGTTGTTGTTTTTGTTCTTGTGTTGCATGAACCACACTTTGTTGTTGTCTTGTGTTTAAAGTGAAAATGTTTTAACAAATATCCAAAAAACAAAAAAAAAAGAGGAAAAAAAAGAAACAAAAAGAATGTAAAACTTAAAGCTTGTTGTGCTGTGTTTTTTGCCTTGCTGTGTTGTTAATCCCACTAATGGACGCTGCTATAAGCGAATTCTACAGTTTTTAATGGGTTTACAACATCATTAGTGCCGGAACTGCCCAATACGGAGCCCGTCAATGCCCATTTGAATCGCGATGAACAGGCACAAAGGCCGCCATTATTCATAACGGTAAGCGAAGTCGTTAACCCGCCGAGTGCCGGACTTAAAGTAATCTCTATCTGCCGCACAGCCCCTGAAAGATATCGCAGTGGGCGTGGGCGGCACGGCCCGGTTCGAGTGCATTGTGCAGTCGCATCCGCAGCCGCAGGTCAACTGGACCCACAATGGAGCCCATTTGGAGCAGGGCAGCGGGCGGCATGTCATTGAGTACCGGAACGGCGTGTGCCGTCTAACTCTGCCGCAGGCCTATCCGGGTAAGTTGTCAGCCATTTGCAATTCGACTGCCCGGCAGGAGCTCATTAATCGTTACCTTCCCCCTCCCCCACCCCATCCACTCGTTCGCCGGCCACTCTTTTGATTCATTGCAGACGACAACGGGAGCTACGTTTGCAGCGCCAGGAATCCATTGGGCGCGGCCAGCACCAGCGGAAATTTGAATGTTTCGAGCACAAATCGCGGATTTAGATATTAAGCTACACATTTAAATGAGATATATATATATTTATTTATTTATGATTTGTTCATGCCAAAGTTTTACGTTTTACGTTTTATTGTGTGTGTGCGTGTCCCAAATTTTGTTACTTGGTTTCGACTCCTGCGACCCAAACGGATCGAATCCCGCAGCCCCATTGCGCTTTTAGCTGAGGGCGGATAGTATTACTTGTGTTTTTGTCGAAAATTCAAATAAATCAATTCAAAACGAAGCGCCATTTTGTTTTATTTTAATTAATGCTAATCGATCTTCTTGCCATTTTACGTGCCAAGTGCGAGAAGTGGCGCCCTCTGTGGTGCGACGCTCGCATTTCGTTCGAAAAAGCTATTCAACCATCTTCAAAAGCTTTCGAACAGCACTACGACTATAGATGGCGCCAGCTGATCGTTGATCCTCATACAAAGAAATTATATATTTCAAAACTAAAATATTCATTAGCTGATTTATGTGTAACACATGGATAAATACTAAAAATTTTTGCGTGCAGGAAATCGTTTTTCAAAATTTATGTTTATATAATTGTGCTCAAGGTTGCGAAACTAAGTGTTTACCATTAATATTTAAGTGCAAACGCCAAGATTTAGTCAATTGGCTATGAAATTAATTGCACAGACCTCTCCATTAGATCTACAATATATAATATGCATTTGTCGAAATAGTTGTAATTATGCATAATTAATTACCGTAACGAGTCGATGTGATATATCCTGTTTTGGCTAAGCTTCTCAGCTACTTAGGATCAAGCAATTAGGCCAACTATTTGGGTATGCCAGATGGTTTATTAGAAGATTCAAGTGGTTTTTGTTTTAAAGAGAAGCTGTCACGAAATCGGGCAACACAATTTTTCAAATAATAATATTTCGAAATGGAATAAAACGATTCTTTTCACGCTCTGCAGGACGGAAGGGGAAGAGGGGAAAGAGGGAATCTGTGTGGGTGGGTGGCTGACTGACCGACAAACATTCTGCTGCTACTACTGCTATCGTTGTTGTTGTTGTTGTTGGCTGCTCATAAACGATTTATTTGAATTTGAATAATGTTTATTTATCTATTTTTCTTGAAATTTTCAAAGTGCTCGCTTGCCAAAAATAAGAAATGAAACAAGCCGCGCACTATGCGAGAAATTCGAACAAAGACGGCCCAGACATAATAAACATTCGGGCCAACACGGGCCCAAGAGGCCAGCTGTCAAGGTGCCACATAGCAGCAGCGGCAGAACAGAACTGGTCCAAATTGTTTTTGTCCTTGACACTGACCAAACAATACCTGATTGGCAGAAAGGGGTATTTATAGCCAAACCGATTCGTAAAACATTTTCGGATGACACACTTTTTGGCCCAATGCGTGGGCCCCCAAGTGCCTGCCAAACTGTCAATTCTCATGTACTTGGCCAAATCGCAAAATCCACCTAAGCAACAACCACAACAACAAAAGCAACAACAACGATTTTTGGATGCTAGTCAAGAAAACTGAATCACTTAGTCCACAATTATCTATTACTTGATGCACCTCTTTATAATATGTATTATATATATCTATATAATCGCGCGCTAATTTCTAGAAATTAAATTGCAAGAAAATAAACGAAACATTTTGCCATATGTTTGCAAGATTTTCTTCTAAATGATTCATAAAATTGTTTGTTTCCTGCGCAAAGAGCGGACAACTTTTAAGTTATATATATATATATATATTTTTTTTTTTGTATATATACATATTTATACATATATATATATATATATGTATAATGTCAGCATAAATCCTAAAACATGCTTCGTTTTGGTCAGCGCTTCTGTTTTTTTGGCCTTGTGCAACATTATTTATTTTTCATTTTTTTATTTATTTATTTATTTCTTTTTTTTTTTTGGCACATTCGCAATTTTCACATGGTTTCCAACATACAAATACGTACCCTCTGATATAATATTTTGTCAGGCGATATTGGAAATGTTTTGTTTTTATATTTTTCATTTTTTTCCTATATGATTTACGTCCTGAGGCTTTGAGGCCAGGAAAAGTATGCATCGATTCTATTTGCCACACGTTTTCGAATTGTCCACAAAAAATGGTCGCAAATCCGTTCGAAGATCGAAAGAAAATACGAATATTTGTGTGATGAATATGTTGCAGCTATACAAACATTCGTTTGAGGTTTTTCGTTCTCTGATTTTCTAAATTAATTAGGCAATATCTAAAAATAACAAAATGAACTCAACGCGAGTCACACACAAGTTTTCCTTCGCCACTTAAAATTGTTTAACTTTATACCATATTCCACTTCAATACCAATATTTTTATCGGTATTTCAAACTTCTAAAGTCAAATGTTTCCATTTTAAATTAGCGCAAAAATCATCAATAAACAGATTTGCCTCATCAAAGATGCTTTAGTTTCGAAATCGTAAACTAAGTCACGATTAGAGAAAATTTTGACTACAAATAGTTGCTTTTAGTATAGATCTTAAGTTCATAAATATTATTATAAGATTCTTCTGTTTGAAGTTATGTATCTTCTCTAATCCAGGGCGAGCATATTAAACTCTATTAAGAAATTGGGTGCAAATATTTAAATAAACGTTAAATACCTTATTGATATTAAATGCAAGAATATACATTTCGAATTAGAAGTCTATAGCTTTCATAGTTTTCGAGATTGATGCTTTTGCCAGACAGAGAGCCAGACAGATAGAAGGAAGAACAGAGGTTATATATCGAATTCAAGTTGTCATAACTCGGTTAAAAAAAGTCCGATCTTAAAAAGTTATACAATTTTAGACTCAGGAAACCCAGTAGAGTTGAGTGGAATCATAAACAGTTGAATTTAGAATCGAGCCCATTTTGACAAAAAATGCGATGTTACCCCTTGTCATTTTTTCAAAAAATGACAAAATTAAAATTTTTTTATTGATTGATTGCTTGAATAATACTGATTCGTAGGAGGACATAAAGACAAAAATGTTGAAAATCGAACATAAATTGACCAAATTACAGTGAAAAATAGAAGAAAAAATTGGATTTTTATTGATTTTAAGAAAATTATGGAATACATTTTAAAATAATGATTTGCCTTCTCCTCGCTGAAATAATATATTTAAAAATAATGAATTGCATTTTCTGCGCATGATATTCTAGAATTAGTGTTCAAAATTTGAAGCCTGTAGCTTTTATAATTTCCGAGATTGATGCGTTAATGAAGAAACAGGCGGAAGAATAGAAGTTATATATCGAATTCAAGTTGTCATAACTCGGTTAAAAATAGTCCGATCTTAAAAAGTTATACCATTTTAGACTCAGCAAGCCCAGTACAGTTGAATGGAGTCATAAACAGTTGAATTTAGAATCGAGCCCATTTTGACAAAAAATGCGATGCTACCCCTTGTAATTTTTTCAAAAAATGACAAAATTAAAATTTTTTTTATTGATTGATTGTTTGAATGCCAATCGATAATACTGATCCGTACGGGCTCAAAAAGACCTACATTTTGAAAATTGGATATAATTTGTCCAAGTTACAGTCAACCAAACTGCGTTAATATAAGAAAAAAATGCATTTCTATTGATTTTAAAAAAATTAAAGAATATATTAAAAAATAATAATTAGGCTAATCTACTCATGATCATATAGAATATTTGTACAAAATTTCAAGCCTGAAACTTTTATAGTTTCCGAGCTCGACATGTTTATACATCCAGACAAGCAGTAAATATAGCCCAAATTTGAACTTAGGAAACTCGGTATATTAAATATATGTTTACGAGACTTTTAATGGGTTCAGGTTGTAATTAATGACAAACTAAGAACTGCGTCGCATTGATTGCATTTCGGGAAAATTTAATGCTATATGGAAAAATATTTTGAATATATTCAGCCTAGAGACCGAATCGCTGGGCACTTGCCTTAAATAAATAATAAAATATTTCCGCATGAATGTCAACGTAGCGAAGTATTATATATATATATATATATAAATATACATAGATACATCTACTTAATGAGTAGCCTTAAGCCAAAATGTATATAGAGATGGATAAAAGCCAACAGCATTTGATATTATAAACAGTTGGGTGAATCGTAAAATTGTTTTCGTAGATGCCCGCCCACGAGAATTGTAATAAACCAGAAGCCCCAAACCCAAACCAGAAATATTGTGAAAAACTACGCAAATCCTAAATTCTAATGCGAGATACTCGCAGCTCTTCAATTTCCTTAGCACATTAGGAATTAGCATTTAGCGAGCAAATATACAAAAATTTAATGTGTATATATTTTAATTAGCCAAACAAGCAGGCGAGACGCCTCAATATAAAAAATCTCAGGCGAAAGAATTAAATTGAATTACATAATCCCGCCGTTGACAGACTGTCCGATTTACATATGTATATGTGTACGTGTGTGTGTATGTGTGTGGATGTGGCACGCGTTGACCCTGCCACACAGCTCTCAGCTTCAAGTTTGCAACTGCCAAAACGTTGGCAGCACATTTATTTATACGCACGCTGTAAATTAGCTAAGAAGAAATGGGAAAACAATTGAAAATGAAAATGCAGCCAGCGGCGAGTTTTATTTCAATTTGATGAAAATGAGGCCAAGTTTTCAGCAGCGAGAAAATTCGCGCACGCATTTTGGCATTCAAGTCGTAAATAAGCCGCTAATTGCAAAAAGGAAAATAAAGAAATGTTTGCAATCAAATATTTTATCATCGTATATATTTAGTAGTTGATTATGTTATGTGGCCGGCCAAGCACTTAATTGAACTGAAATGTTATTAACCATGCAGTAGATGCTGCCATAAAAAGCATTAAGCCTCAACGTTTCCGCATCTAAACTCAATTGCAGATCAGGGCACCCAAACGGATTGCCTCCTCATAACCGAGGACGAGGACGAGGATGAGGATGAGAAGCAGCCAGCTACAAAGCCACTCACACAGCCGGAAGTCAATAAAACGCCACTGCGCAAATCCGCCTCCTTCTCGTCCACCCAATCGCCTGGCAACGCGTCGCTGGGCTCGGCCACATCGACCACATCGCTGCGCTCCTCGACGCCGCAACGCGTTGCGTCGACGCGTGCGTTGCACAGCGATAAGATCAACACGTTCCAGAAATGGGAAACTACAGTGGAGTCCATTAGCTACGTGAGCACCAAGACGGTGTCCATATCGGACTTTAGCCAGGAGCCACAGCTGCAGGCACAAGCAGGTAAAACGAGCCAACTGGCCAACTGGCCAACTGGCCAACTAGCCATCTAACTGGGCTAAGATCGCTTTAATGGCTTAATGGTTTTTCTGTTCGCTTTGTTTACTTAACCATTCGCTACTCATAAGCTAATGCATTAATTTCAAACAATTTTCACCAGCGATCTGGAAAATTGCTAACTACAAATTGGGGCTGGGCACACAGCAGACATACATACATATACATATATATATATATATACAACTACATAAATGTGTGTGTGTATGTATGTATGTGTGCATATTTCGAATATCTTTTGAGGCACCGCATGTAAAATCACTAAATATAGATTACAACCACACGCACCGCATCGCAGCACATTGCAACTTTCATTTGCAAGAGACAAAAAGAGAGAGAGAGAGAGAGAGAGGGAGAAAGAGAGAGACAGATATATAAAAATATATATATACCTTCATATGTAGTATCTAATTGTATAAACAATTGATATGAAAAGCGACCACATTTGGACATTTTATACCTAAATTGCCGCTTGGCATGCAGCTTGAGGCGCAGCTCGTTGCAACCAGCAGCAGCAGCAGCAGCAGCACCAGCAACAACAACAACAACAACAACAGCAACATTTGGTTTCGTTTCGGTTTTCTGGGTTTGCTGAATGGTTGCGGCGGTCGCGAAATTTGATGCCTTATACTTAAGCTGGCTGGCAAACCGAATTAAAAAGCGTCGCAGCATCTGTGTGGCAATAAGATACAAATGTATCTGCAAGATACATATGTGACGCTTTGCTTGGGGTCGCTTATTCGCCTGGTGGGGGTTGCATGTTGCATTCATTTCATTTCTTGTATCTCTTGTCCCATACAAAAATCCTGCATGCCGCATCAGTCAACATCTGTGTATGTACGTGTGTGTGTGTGTGTGTGTATTTGCCATAAACTGAACTTAATTGATATGCGAATATTCTTCTTCTTGTTTGCAGTAAATTGAATGCAGTCAGTGTTCCCTCCTCCACTGAGCTGGGCCCCCAACACCCCAACACAAATACAACTAACTAAGAGCCACTAAAAACCCAACAACAACAGCAATTTAATCTAAGCAATTGCCTTTTATTATCTACTTATTATTACTAAAAACAAACAAAACAAAAACAAAGGAAAACTATTAATAATACTAATTAAAGTAAAAGATTTATCTGAAGACTTTCCGCTGCCTTCTTTTTGCCTTCTTTTGTGTACTTAACAACATTCTATGGTCGTGACATAATTGGGCGAATATTTTTTGCACGTCTTGATAAGATAATCGGGCTGACTGATAGGCTGACGCTTAATCTGAGATACAGCTATACAAACTGGAAGATACATTCTCATCGCATCGCTGCAATCGGCTCTAGCGGCTGTCTTGCAGAACCGGCTAACTGTTTGTTGTCTAACTAGAAGATACCGAGAAGTTCGCTTTGGCCAAGCTGACTGCTAGCGCTTATCTTATAGATACAGATACATTTGTATCTCAACAGTGACAGTTACCATCTGGCAGCTGCGCCTAGCCGACCGCTAAATACAACTATTATCTGTTCTCTTAAAGCGTAACTTGTGATTTCATAACTGTGTCCGATCCGAAAAGCCATGTTAACAATTAATTTGTGCAGTTCAAATAAATTATGTACTTACGATCGCATTGCCAACCGGGTCGCCTTATAGAGGTCCACTCAATGCGCATCCCATATTTGGCCAAAGCGAACTCAATCGCATTCGAGTTGCAATTTGTAAAGACTGCAAATACTTAATTTTATTTATTTTTTTTTATACGTTTTAGTTAAAGAAATAGAAAGTTTATTGCCAAAGGCGTCACCCGCGGGTGACATTTTTTTGCTGTTTTTCATTTCAAAATAAAGAAAAAAACGTCTTCGTCTCTATGATTAAGACACGAAATGAATAATCAAGTTTATATGTAGCCGAGCATCGAGCCAATTTGTATGTATGTGGTTTTTAAATTTAGACAATCCGAATAAATTGTGTGGAAAATTTGAAAAGAAGGTGCAAGAAGAACATTTGAAAATCTAAATCAAAAAAACATATATACATATATCATATATAAAGAATTTGCACAACATATATTTGAAAACTTGTTCGGGATATAACTAAGATATATGATTGCAATAAAATTAGTTTTAATTACTGATGAATTAGCAACTGGAATTAAAGGAAAGTTCTAAGTGTCGAGTGCAGTTTATTGTCCACTTCTACAGTATCTAGAATTTCGATAGATCTCGATTTTGCTTTTGTTCTGCACACAAAAATGTTGAAAAATACGTGTCAAAAATAAATCGTATTATATTTTTAGCCGACTTACTCAAAAGCCGAACACTTGCCGAATCCCAACGAACTCTCCGATCAGACAACTGAGAGAAACCCAAAGATTCTCACCCAAAAGTCAAATTGCTGTGCGCTTTTGAATCTTCTTCAATTGGACAGCAGGCGAAACACAGCAATTTGACTTTTGACTAAAGCTGAGTTGAATGAGACTGAAAGTCGAAGCCGTTAGCTGCTACAGTGGAAATCAGCTAAAGCCACAACTATTGGTTAACTGTCTTGCTCCTGTTTCGACACATACTCGTATGCCAAGATTAAGACTAATTGCACAGATCAAAGTCAGGCTAACAACACTTTTGACACTAAATCAACCAGAAGAGCCTGTTTTTGCAGATTAACAAATTCCCATCCGCTGACCCCTTTTTCAGCTCCTCAAGTTGACAAAGACAAACGGCCTGGCCTGTACGTAAGTCCCCATCAAATGTTGTGTACCGCACTGGGGGTCTCTCAGCATTTTCCACAACAACAACAATCGTGTGGAAAGTGCAAAAATATCTCATGTGGAGCGAGAGGCAGTCGCACACGAAGATCGTTTCTCGTCTCTGGTCTCTCGTCTCTCGCTCGAGATTCGTGCGGCCTGTGCAGCTATTTGATCGCATTCTCAAAGATATTTTGTCATTCTTCGCTCGCACCTCACAAACGATCGACGTCTTGGTTTCAGTCTCGGGGATTATGACTTGAAACAGTTTGAAAATAGATATTATTTAAAGAAATACATATATACGGTATATATACATATATCTATATATGTTCAGCCATAGAGTTCGCATAGAGTTTTTTACGAATTAGTCGCAGCATATATATAAATCGTCGCAAGGATAACGCATTGAAGTAAGGATCAACGCCTTTTACTTATCATTAAATGTGTTAAATCGGTGAAAATTAGTGAATATGGAAAAAATTCATGAAATCTTTTTGGTTTCGTAACCACTTTGAAAATTCCGAAAGAATTTTTCAGTGCGCTAAATATCTAAAAATAATACCCGAGCGGTTCTTCGGTCGCGTTCGACGGGTGGTTCGGTATACCGATCGGCATCGGATCGTTGAGTCCGCACCCAATTCGACGAATGGACTGTGAATTCGTGCAAGATGTGGATATAGATATGAATATGCGATCTGCTTCGATAGATATCTTATATACACATCTAGATTTATATGTATATATATATATGTATATATCATATGTATATATCAATATGTATATATCTTGATGTCTATATATGTCTGTAGTGCATTATCCCGGCTGATCCTGCCAAGGATTACAGGCTGCGATAGCTGCGATAATGTACAGAGTTGTGAACAAAATATATATAATGTGCAATCATTGAATAAACGCATATGTGTGCGCATTGCAGAGTTCTCATTGGGAATACCAGGAGAAAAGAATTGTTAAAAATAGCCCCTTGAAAAATAAGAAGATATATAGTGTATAGAAGACATCTCTGTATCCGCTGCACGAGTGTGCGTGTGTGTTTGTGTGTCGCAGTGAAATGTTCGAAATGTTCGAGGGGATAAAAATAGCCAAAAACCAAAAAATGCCTCAGCAGAGGCACTGAATATGAATATGAAGAACGATGGATAGTCGAATGGTTGCTGATGATAATGATGTTGAAATCTTATTTTATATATGTATTGATATCGAAATTTATATGCAACTGGTTCTAAAACGTACAGCCATTCAAGTGTGTGTCAGAGCGATAAATAGAAATGTGTGTGTGTTTAGAAAACTCACAAAAAATACATACAAAATAAAAAAAAAACAAAATCTAAGAAAAGCAAATAAAAATAACCAACAATAAAATGCAACGTCTGCCAAATCCCAATTTTCGTGTGATAAATGTTTTCAGTGTATTGTTTTTTGTGTGAAATAGATAGAATTTTAATTAGAATTTTCTTTTCTATTCTGCCTTGTATTCAATTTCAGCAATAAAGAAGCGAAAGTATCAGTAAAGAAATATATTTCAATATATTATATATATATATATATATATATATTTATATATATATATAAAGTGAAGAAGCAAATCAAAGAGAAAAGTGATCGAGAGGTGTTATTTATTATAGTGCAGTTGACAACTGCATCGATTTGGTTGTCATTTTAAATGATATATAGTGATATATAACGAATCAAAATGCAACGACAAAATCCGAACCCATACCAGCAGCAGCAGGATCAGCACCAACAACAACAGGTGCAGCAGCAGTACTCCACGCAGGAGTATTCGCACTCCAGTCAGGAGCAGCATCAGCAGCAAAGGATTAGCCGCACTGAACAACATGTTCAGAGGAGTCAAATCACCACTCAGCAACGAGGTCAGTCCGTCTGCCTGTCTCTGCCTGTTGGCCAAGCCACGCCCAGCCATGCCACGCCCACTTTTCGCTGCGGCTCGTCTCACTTACGGATTTCAGCAAGTTGTGTTGGTCAGTGGGATTCACACCGTGGATTAAGAATGCCCACTGCTCCAAGCTCTTGTTACTGAATGTCCATTTGATACAGACAGCCGGCTATTTCATTCCCATTTCATTCCAATCATGATAACCTGCATGATGACCCAGTGAAATACATTATTTGTTTGTTGATGCTAAGAATTTGCTTACAGAATAGAATTTAACTTATATTCTATCTTATTTTAAGGCATGAACTAACTTTACTCCGTAAAATCAAATTTTAAAGCTTTAAATTGCTTAAAAATGTAAAATGTATCTGAGAAATCGTATTTTCATAGTGTAGGACTTTTAATTATTAGAGGGTAGTAAAGTTCAAGGAAATTCTAAGAGGGAACTTTTTGCTCTAAAATTTTCAGGAAGAACAGAAAAAACGAATCATAATTTCTTAAAAAATACTATACTATTTCCTAGCTGAAATTCTGAAAAATAAACTTACTCGGTACTTTACACTTTAGTAATTGTTATTTTTAAATGAAAAATTAATATTTTAAACAATTACTTCTTTCATAAAACGTATAATAAATGAAGTTTTATTTGCGCTTTTTAATTTCCCATAAATTCTCACCATATAATTTTTGCTTATGCGCGAAATTTGATAAATTAAAATGCAGTTGGTGCTCTATAAACAGTTTCAATAGATCTGCTTATAAATATTTATAAGTACTGAGTAAGTTGTTTCTGGCATTGTTTCAAATAACAATATATAACTAGAAAAGTGTCGGATGAACGAAAAGTACATCAGCGATATCTCCATGAGAACGAAAATGGTAATAAAAAGTGTCAGATACATCATTTCATATAAACATTAATTAACAAATGAAAAATGACTTATTAGATCATACGAAAAACAAAATCTGATTCACGAAAAGATGTAAAATTAAATGTATAATTGCCTAATAAAAAAAAAAAACAAAGTCTTTGGTAATATTCCATGTATTACTCATCATATATGTATGTATCTATAAGTGCAAGCACACGAATTATTCATCTTCATCTTATATTTCAATACTTATATCTTAATTGATAATCAGCCAAAAATTTGATCTATTTATAAATATTTCCATTCATTTGCCAAAATTTCGAACGTGCGCTGTATTGACATACTTATACATAAGTTAATATATATAATAGAATAACAGTATAAGAGTCTTATACTATTCATCTTGTTTACATTTGTCCATGCACCATTACTCATGAGATGAAGTGAATAAGACATATAACACTCAATCGCTCTTATACTGAGAGCCGAGGATAGCCGAAGACGATTTGCCGAATCATACGAGTCTGCGCACAAAACACTGAGAGAATAGGAAAAGAGAAATAATTATAGAGAGTAAATAGGAGAAGAGCGTAAGGGAGAGAGAGAAAAACAGAGAGAGAGAGAGAGAGAGTGAGAGTGAGGATGAGAGCATACTGCCAGCTGATCTTGTTTGTTTACGTTCACCTGTTCGAATTGGAAAACAAACCATTGTACACATAATTGACACACTTTCAAAAAGTCTATAAATGACAATATAAACACTTATGTATACATATGTAAGTGAAAATGTCCGCTTATACAATGTGTACTTATATATATGTATATATTTAGACTTAACATGCGTGCCAACTTCTAAATATAAGTAATCCGTACTAAAATAAATAAATACTCGACATTGAACTTACATTTGATTTATTCTTAAATATTGAATTTACGACTAATTTCTATACTTAATCGTTAGTTAAAAAATATGAATGATTTCAGATATATAACAACTTTTTTAAAGTTAACTTTTATTTTAGTTATCAAAAAGCATGGAAGTTAAAAGATCTGTTTACTATACTAATCATTACAACAGAAATCATCTACTAAAGCTCGCTTCAGTTGCATCTTGTACCTGCACCCTACTATATTTGTACCCTTGTTAACATTACAGTACAACAACATCAAGGCGGTATCGGAGGCACCTATGTACCGCCCTCGTTGACACACGTTTATGCCCAAGGTGACATCTCACCGCCTGTATTCGAGCAAATTTTCAAGAACGCTCGCTTCGCTCAGGGTGGCAACGCCCTGTTCGAAGGTAGGCTGCGTGGCAACCCGAAGCCATTCGTTACATGGACCCGAAAAGGCGCACCACTTCTCGAGTCACAAAAGTTCCGGATGAGCTACAACGAAGCCACGGGTGATGTGTCCCTGCTGATCAACCAGATCGGGCCTGGAGACGAAGGCGAGTACACGTGTACGGCTCGCAATCAATACGGCGAAGCCATCTGCAGTGTCTACATACAACCGGAAGGCGCACCAATGCCTGTTCTGCAGCCAATCCAGAATCTGGAGAAGAACATCTACTCCAATGGCTATTCGTATACGTCCATTGAGGAGGAATTCCGTGTGGACACGTTTGAGTATAGACTTTTGCGCGAGGTCTCCTTCAGGGAGGCAATCACGCGTCGCTCTGGCTATGAGCAGGACACTCAGCTGTCCCATGAGCTCGACCGCTCCCTGGGCCCTGCGCACGCACCACAAATATCGCAGAAACCCAGGAGCTCCAAGCTTATCGAGGGCTCTGATGCTGTCTTCACAGCACGCGTGGGCTCCAATCCGAAGCCACGTCTCACCTGGTTCCACAACGGACATCGCCTGGTAGCCTCGCAAAAGTATGAGATCTCTTATTCGAGTGGCGTTGCCACTCTCCGCGTGAAGAACGCCAATGCCAAGGATGGCGGCCATTATACTCTTTTGGCCGAGAATTTGCAAGGTTGCGTCGTCTCCTCCGCTGTGTTGGCCGTCGAGCCAGCAGCTGAGACTGCGTACGAGCCCCGGCCCGTAGATACGATGGCCGAACAACTGGAATCTGGCAAGGCTTTACCGCCTTCCTTCGTCAAGGCCTTCAACGAGCGCGAGGTCACCGAGGGTCGCATGACCCGTTTCGATTGCCGTGTTACTGGCAATCCCTACCCCGAGGTCTTCTGGTTTATTAATGGCCGTCAAGTCCAAGACGATGCTTCGCACAAGATTCTGGTCAACGAGTCCGGCAGCCATTCGTTGATGATCACAAACGTGAGCCGCTTGGATGGCGGCTCAGTCCAATGCTTGGCCCGCAACAAGGCTGGTGAGGTGGCCATCGAGGCGCCGCTGCATGTGCTGGAGAAGGAGCAAGTTGTCGCACCACAATTTGTGCAACGCTTCAGCACGATGACAGTGCGCGAGGGTGAGCCGATCACCATGAGCGCCAATGCTATTGGTACTCCAGTGCCGCGCATCACCTGGCAGAAGGATGGTGTTCAAATCTCATCGACTTCTGAACGGTTTGTGGGCATCGATGGCGGCGCCACCTGCCTGGAGATACCCCAAGTCAAGGCAGCCGATGCTGGCTGGTATCAGTGCACCGCACAAAACATTGCCGGTTCCACCGCGAACCGGGCAAGACTCTATGTCGAAGTTCCCAGAGAGCAACCAAGTCAAGAACAAAGACGTCTTAATTTACCAAGACCAACGAAAGTTATCGAGCCTGAGTAAGTCCTACAAAATTTCACATTTCACACTTCTTTAAACACTTACAAATATAAATATTTGTTTCATTCCAGGCCAATCCCCGGTCCAGAAATTATTTATTTGCGTCATGTAGAACGCGCCAAGCCCCATCTGCGGCCCGGCGAGGAGGATCGCGTTTATCCTCCGCCACAGTTCATCATACCCCTGCAGAATGTGCAGCAAACTGAAGGTGGTCGAGTTCACATGGAGGCCCGCATCGAACCAGTCGGCGATCCCAGCATGGTCGTTGAATGGTATCTCAATGGTCGTCCGCTGGCTGCCAGTAAGTATCTCGGATACAAAATGTACAATTACACTTTGGCTAAATCCCTTTTGCCTCTGTAGGTGCCCGCGCCACATCTGTCTTCAAGTTTGGATTCATTGCTCTCGATCTGCTGAGCATCATGGGTCACGATTCTGGAGAATACATGTGCCGCGTTAGCAACGCCAGCGGCGTGGCAGAGTCGCGCGCCATTTTGTCTGTGGTGCAGCGGCCATCTATTGAGCAATCGTCGCAGAATCCCAACAGCTTGCAGTACATCAATCAGCTGGAGGATTACTCACGCTATCAGCGTCAGGAGAGCTCAGAGGAGTTGTTGAATCAAGCTCCACAATTTATACGTCCACTGCGCGATTTGGGTGAATTCGAGGAGGGTAAGAATGTGCACTTCGAGGCGCAAGTGACCCCAGTGAATGATCCCAGCATGCGTGTGGAATGGTACAAGGATGGCTTACCAATCACCGCCAGCTCCCGCATCACGGCCATATTCAACTTCGGCTATGTCTCCCTAAACATATTGCACCTGCGCGCCGAAGATGCCGGCAACTATACCGTGCGAGCCGTGAATCGCATTGGCGAGGCCATCAGCCAGTCCACAATACGCGTGCACACGCGCTCCCAGGTCACCGCCGATCTGGGTATACCGGAACAGCAACGTTACATTGAGAAGGTTGAGGAATTGGAGGACTACCGCAAGTCCCAGCAACGCCGTCATGTCCAGGAGGTTCCTGAGGCCATTGCGCCACCCCAATTCAAAACACCCATTCAAAACCAATTCGATCTTCGCGAGCACGCGCATGCGCATTTCGAAGCACGCCTCGAACCCATTGGCGATGCAACCATGCGCGTGGAGTGGCTCAAGGACGGGCAACCACTGGAGGCCAGCTCGCGCATTACCACTTATCATAACTTTGGCTACGTCGCATTGACCATCAAGCAGATAACCGTATACGATGCCGGCACCTACACCTGCCGCGCCTACAATACCATGGGCCAGGATACAACCACAGCCCAGTTGACGGTTATTTCAAAGAACGAGATTGTCTCGGACACCCAACATCCGGGTGGTCTGCAAAAGATCCAGCATCTGGAGGACTCGTCGCGCTATGGTCGTCGCGAGGAGGAGGAAACGTATGTCACACAGGCACCCCGTTTCCTGGGCCCACTCAAGGGCACCACCAAGATCCTGGAGGGTCAACGCGCTCACTTTGAGGCACGCGTCGAGCCACAAAGCGATCTCGGCATGCGCATCGAGTGGTATCACAATGGACGTGCCATCACCGCAGCCAATCGCATCCAGACGTACTATGACTTCGGCTACGTGGCCCTGGACATTTCTCAGGTGCGCGCCGAAGATGCTGGAATCTACACCGTGGTGGCTAGAAACAAGCTAGGTGAAGCTCAATTGCAAGCAACGATGGTAGTGGAAAGTAAGTAGCGAATCCAGTCCCTGCTTTCTGATCAACTCAATTAATCCAACTTTTCATTTTGCAGCTCGTTCCAACATCGACACATCTAGCATGCACCGCGGCCTCTATGAGAAAACGCAGAATCTAGAGAACAAACCATTTGTGGAACCTCAGTACGATATTGAGGAAATCTCCAAGTCGAAGCCCGTTTTTGTGCAGCCTCTGACCGATCCCAAGCCCATACACGATGGCAAGAATATTCATTTGGAGTGCCGCCTGGAACCCATGGGCGATCCCACCATGCGCGTTGAGTGGTTCCATAACGGTCGCCCAGTCACCGTCGGTTCGCGCTTCCGCACGTACTACGACTTTGGCTTCGTCGCCCTGGACATCATCCAGGCTACGGCCGCCGACTCCGGTGAGTATACCGTGCGCGCCACCAACCATCTGGGCTCTGCTCACACCTCTGCCTGTGTGCGAGTAATCGATCGCACCGATGTGGTGACCGAGACCCAGAACGAGCAATCGCTGGAGCAGATTCAACTGCTTGAGGACTCACGTCGTCGTCGCCACCAAGAAGAGGATATTACCATCATGCAGGCGCCTCAGTTTACACGTGCGCTGCATAACATCGAGACCGTGGAGGGCACCAATGTCCATCTGGAGTGCCGCCTCCAGCCTGTGGGTGATCCCAGCATGCGCATCGAATGGTTCGTTAACGGCACGCCAGTGAAGACGGGCCATCGTTTCCGTCCCGCCTACGAGTTCGACTATGTGGCATTGGACTTACTGGGTTGTTATGCTATTGATTCAGGTGTCTACACTTGCCAAGCCCGCAACCAACTGGGTGAGGCTGTCACCTCTTGCTCCGTGCGCATCATCGCCAAAAAGGATTTGATTCTGGAAACTCAGAATGAGTCAGGTCTCCAGAAGATTCAATACCTGGAGGACTCTTCACGCTATCGTCGTAATGAGTTTGTGGATGAGGTGGTCAACATTCGGCCACGCTTCCTAACCCATCCAAAGAGCCTGACCAACACTCGTGAGGGTGGACACGCCCACTTCGAATGCAAAATTGAACCTGTCACCGATCCCAATCTGAAGGTGGAATGGTTCAAGAACGGCCGTCCTATTACCGTGGGTCACCGTTTCCGTCCCATTCATGACTTCGGCTACGTGGCTTTGGATATCGTCGGCTTGATTGCTGAGGACTCCGGTGTTTACACCTGCCGCGCTGTCAACCTGATTGGCTCCGATGAGACTCAAGTGGAGTTGCAATGCCGCAGCGGCGAACAAATTGTCACGGTTACCCAAAACGAGGCGGGTCTTGAGCAAATCCACTATCTGGAGGATCGCTCACGCTACAGTCGTCGCGAGGAAGTCGACGAGAGCACCAAGCAGGCGCCAGTCTTCACCACCTCACTGAAGAACGTCGAGATCAAGGAGAATCAACGTGCCCACTTTGAATGCCGATTGATTCCCGTTTCTGATCCTTCGATGCGTGTGGAATGGTACCACAACAACTTGCCCCTTAAGTCGGGATCTCGCTTCACGGAGACGAACAACTTTGGCTTTGTTGCCCTGGATATTATGTCCACCCTACCGGAGGACGCCGGCACCTACACTTGCCGTGCCTTCAATGCCGTGGGCGAAGCCATAACCTCTGCTGTTGCCGTGGTGCATACCAAGAAGTCCATCTATCTGGAGTCTCAGCACGAGACTGCACTGCCGCGCCTGCAGCACTTGGAGGATGGCTCCAAGAGACAACGCATCAGCGTACAGGAGGAGTTCGTCTCCCAGGCTCCAGTCTTCACAATGCCCGTGCGGGATGTTCGTGTTGCCGAGAACCAGGCTGTGCACTTTGAGGCCCGTCTAATTCCCGTCGGTGATCCGAAACTGAAGGTCGAATGGCTGCGCAACGGACAGCCCATTGAGGCATCCAATCGCACAACTACCATGCACGATTTCGGCTATGTGGCTCTGAACATGAAGTACGTGAATCCAGAGGATTCTGGCACCTATACCTGTCGTGCGGTCAACGAGTTGGGTCAGGCTGTAACATCTGCCTCGCTGATTGTGCAGTCCAAGACGGCCATTCAGTTGGAGACACAGCACGAGGCAGCCATGCACAAGATTCATCAGCTGGAGGATCACAGCAAGTACCAGCGTCGTGAGGAGGAGGAATATTCCGTTACCACTGCGCCCATGTTTGTTACCAAGCTGATCGGACCCACCAATCTGGTCGAGGGCCAGAGCGCGCATTACGAGTGCCGCATTGAACCCTATCCCGATCCAAACCTGAAGGTTGAGTGGTTCCACAACGGCAAGCCCCTGAGCACCGGCCATCGGTTCCGCACCACCTACGACTTTGGCTTTGCCGCACTCGACATCCTCACCGTCTATGCGGAGGATAGTGGAGAGTACACTTGCCGTGTGACCAACAACCTGGGCGAGGCCGTCAACTCGATTGCCCTCAATGTGACTTCCCGTTCATCGATTATTCATGATACCCAGCACGAAGAAGCGCTTCATAAGATTCAGCATCTGGAGGATGCCTCTCGCTTCCAGCGCAAAACCGAGGAGGATCAATTCCATGCTGAGCGTCCACAGTTTGGGCGCCCACTGCGTAATGCCAAGGTTAACGAGGGCACACCCGTGCATCTGGAGGCAACGCTGATCCCAGTGAATGATCCCACCATGAAGGTCGAGTGGTACTGCAATGGTAGACCCATACAAACGGGTCACCGCTTTAAGACCACCTACGATTTCGGTTTTGTTGCCTTGGACATACTGTACGCCCATGCCGAAGATACAGGCACCTACATGTGCAAGGCCAAGAATGCTGTTGGGGAAGCTGTCACGACTTGTGCTGTAAACGTAACAGGTAGGCGCGTTTCTCCACAAACTGTATTCATTACTAAATCATCGTTTTGACTTTTAGCAAATAAGACACTGGATCTGGATACTCTTGATGCCCAGCGGCTGGAGAAGATTCGCCAGCTTGAAAACTATGCGCCACCCTCTAAGGCCGAAGTGGAAGAGAAAGGACAGAAACCAATTTTCCTCACCCCACTGAGCAATCTGGAACATCTGAAGGAGGGAGAGCATGCGCACTTGGAGTGTCGCGTTGAGCCCATTAACGATTCGAATCTGAAGATCGAATGGTTCTGCAATGGCAAGCAATTACCCACTGGACATCGCTATCGCACCACCCACGACTTTGGCTACGTAGCTTTGGACATTCTGTATGTTTACGGCGAGGATACCGGCACCTACATGTGCAAGGCCACCAATCTCCTCGGAGAGGCTGTCAATACCTGCAATGTCCGTGTGCTGAACAGACGTAGCATGATCCTGGATACCCAGCATCCTGATGCCATGGAGAAGATTCAGAAGTTGGAGTCGAAGGTTGTCACCACTCGCACCGAAGTCGGCGAACATCCAATTGGTCCGCCCCACTTCACCGCCGAACTGCGCGGCTCCACTGAGATCTACGAGGGACAAACGGCACACTTTGAAGCACAGGTGGCCCCAGTGCACGATCCCAACTTGCGCATTGAATTCTATCACAATGGCAAGCCGCTGCCATCGGCTGCCCGCTTCCACATTACCTTCGACTTCGGTTACGTGTCTCTGGACATTACCCATGCCGTGGCCGAAGATGCGGGCGAATATTCCGTTCGGGCTGTTAACGCCCTGGGTCAGGCAGTCTCGTCGACCAATCTACGCGTGATTGCCCGCGGCACCATTATTTCGGACACTCAACATCCTGAAGGTCTGGAGAAGATTCGTAAATTGGAGTCTACGGCGCCCCACCAGCGCCAGGAGGTGGAAACTCCTGGCACGCGCCAGCGTCCAGTGTTCACGCAGCCACTTCAAAATATTGACCGCATTAATGAGCACCAGACAGCCCACTTTGAGGCACGCCTGATCCCAGTGGGTGATCCCAACTTGAAGGTCGAATGGTACCGCAATGAGAAATTGATCGAGGATAGTTCCCGCATTACCAAGCAGCACGACTTTGGCTTTGTTTCGCTTGACATCTCGCACATCCGCAAGGAGGATGAGGGCGTGTACATGTGCCGTGCCGTCAATCCGTTGGGCGAGGCTGTTACCACAGCTTCCATGCGTGTGGTTACCGAGGCCAGCATCCAAATGGATACTCAACATCCGGACAGTATCCGCCGAATTCATCAGCTGGAGAAGCCTCTGGCTCCACTTCCCACCGAGCCGGAACGTCTTTTCGAGAAACCCATCTTCACGCAGCTGCTTACGGGTCCATCCGAGCTGTGGGAGGGCGCACATGCGCACTTTGAAGCCCGTGTGGTTCCTGTGGGTGATCCCTCCCTTAAGTTCGAGTGGTTCATTAACGGCGTGGAGTTGCAAATGGGCTCACGTCTGCGCACCACCCACGACTTCGGCTTTGTCACTCTGGACATTGCTGCTGTGGTGCCCGAGGATGCCGGTGTATACATGTGCCGCGCCTACAATGCTGCTGGCGAGGCTGTGTCTTCCACTGCCATGAAGGTGAAGACCAGAGCCAACATTGATGGACAGCCCTTGATACCTGAGTCCTGGGAGGCCATTCGTCTCAAGGAAGCCGCCATGAACCGTGTACCAGAAATGTTTGTGGACTCTACGCCCCAACAGGCTCCAGTGTTCACCACACACTTGCAGAGCTACGATAAATTGCACGAGGGTCAACACGTGCATTTGGAAGCTCAGGTGGAGCCACGTGCCGATCCAAATCTGCGCATCGAGTGGTTCAAGAACGGCATTTCGCTGACAACCGGATCACGCATACGCAGCACCTTTGACTTTGGACTGGTTACCTTGTCTATTAACGGCTTGCGCGAGGATGACTCAGCTATTTACACCTGCAAGGCTACAAACCAGGTGGGCGAAGCTGTGTCGACTTCATCCCTCAAGATTGAAGATCGTCCTTGGCTTCACGCTGAGTCCTTGCATCCGGACTCACTGCCCCGCATTGGCGAGCTGGAGGCACCTAAGGAGGGTCGTAAGGACGCCCCTGAACCCACCTATGAAACGCCCGTCTTTATTACACATCTGAACAACATTGAGTGCAATGAGACGGACAGTGTTCGCTTTGAGTGCAACGTGGAGCCTGCTCGTGATCCAACCATGAATATCGAATGGTTCTACAATGGACAACCCTTGCAGGCGGCTGCCAAGTTCAAGTCCATCTACGACTTTGGCTATTGTGCTCTGGATCTCAACAATGCGTATGCAGAGAACAGCGGCATCTACACTTGCAAGGCCACAAATAGCAAGGGCTCAGCCACCACCTCTGGTACATTGAAGTGCACCAGCGGTAAGACCATGTTCTTGGACACTCAACATCCTCAGGGTGAGAGCGGCCTGGAAGCTGTGCAAGAAACAGAGGAAGCCTTGGCCAATCGCTATGCTCAGAAGACAACCAAGCCGGAAGTTCAGTACCCACCACCGGTGTGGACCAAGCCATTGCAGCAGGAATTCCACCTATCCGAAGCACAGCCCATCCATTTGGAAGCCAATGTGGAGCCCAAAGAGGATCCCAACTTGTTCATCGAGTGGTATTTCAATGGCAAGCTGTTGCAGCATGGCTCACGTTTCAAGATGACCAGCGAATTCGGCTTCGTCACCATGGACATGATTGAAGTGTACTCCAGAGATCAGGGCATATACACTTGCAAGGCCTACAACAAGGCTGGCGAGGCATTCACCTCCACCACCATATTCTGTTCAAGCAAGGACAGTATCATTGAATCCACTCAGCATCCGAAGGGTGCCGAGGGTCTGGAACAAATCCAGGACTTGGAGGAGTCACTGCGCAAGGATGGCAGCAAGCCAGAGCAACCAGAACAGGGCATTGCACCGCGCTTCACCACCGAATTCGTTAACATTGTGGACATTGGTGAGGGCGAGTTGGCTCATTATGAGGCCAATCTCATTCCTCTGGGCGATCAGAGTATGGTCATTGAGTGGTTCTTCAATGGCAAGGTTCTCGAAGCCAGCCATCGCGTACGCACCATCTATGCCTTCGGCACCGTCGCCCTCGAAGTATTGGGCACGAAAATTGAGGACACTGGCACCTACACCTGCCGCGCCACCAACAAATATGGTTCGGCTGAGATCAGCTGCACATTGGAGTGTGTTGACAAGCCACGTGGCCAGAAGCCGCGCTTCACATCTCACATTCAGCCGCTGCAGGGCCTGAAGGACGGTCAATCTGCGCACTTCGAGTGCACCTTGATTCCGGTCAATGATCCGGAGCTCAAGGTCGAGTGGTACCATAATGGCAAGCTGCTCCGTCACTCCAATCGCATCAAGACGGTCTCCGACTTTGGCTATGTGGTCCTGGACATTGCCTATCTGCAGGATCACGACAGTGGTGAATATGTTTGCCGCGCCTACAACAGGTATGGTGAAGACTTTACGCGCACCACTCTCAACTGTGGCGGACGAGGTGGCGTATTCTACGACAGCTTGCAGCCTGACTCACTTCAAAGGATTCGTGAGCTGGAATGCCCGCAGGGACAGCAACCGGACACCGGCGCACCAGTGGTTGCCGAGCCACCCAAGTTTATCACACAGATCAGTGATGTCACCAAGTTGGTGGAGGGCCAGAGCGCCCACTTTGAGGCCCGCCTGACGCCGATTACCGATCCCGACTTGGTTGTGGAATGGTACTTCAATGGCAAGAAACTGCCACATGGACATCGTTTCCGTACCTTCCACGATTTCGGCATTGTTATCCTGGATATACTCTACTGCTACGAAGAGAACTCCGGCGTTTACGAGTGCCGTGCCTACAACAAGTACGGCGAGGATGTCACTCGGGCCAGCCTGAAGTGTGCATCTAAGGCCAGTCTGATTCTGGACTCGCAGCTGCCACGTGGCATGGAAGGTGGTCTGGAGAAGATCGCCAATCTGGAGTACAGCATGGTGCGTACTCGTGAAGAGACGACCGAGGAATCCAGAGGCAAGGCACCTGTGTTCACCGTCCCGCTAGAGAATATCGACAATCTGCGCGAGGGTGAGAATGCTCACTTTGAGGCTCGTATCACGCCCGCTGATGATCCTAAGCTGAAGGTCGAATGGTACTGGAATGGCCGTCCACTGAAGGCTGGCTCTCGCTTCCGTACCTTCTGCGACTTTGGCTTTGTTATCCTGGAAATTTCGCCTGTTTATCCCGAGGACTCTGGTGAATATTCTTGCCGTGCCATCAATGAGTATGGCGAGGCTGTGACCACTGCCACGATGAAGATTCAGGGCAAGCGCAGCATCATCATGGAATCGCAACTGCCTAAGGGAATGGAGGGCACCATCGATCGCATTGCCGAGCTGGAGGGTCTAGGCTCTCGCAACACGGAGTTCGTCCCAGAGGACGACACTGGAAAGCCCCCAGAGTTTATTACGACGCCATTCGACATGGTCATCGGGGAGAACTGTCTAGCCCACTTCGAGTGTCGCCTGCAACCCATTAACGATCCGTCCATGCGCGTGGACTGGTTCCACAACGGCAAGGCCTTGTGGGCCGGCTCCCGCATCAAGACCATCAATGATTTTGGCTTTGTTATCCTCGAGATTGCCGGCTGCTACCAGCGGGATACTGGTCTGTATACCTGCAAGGCGACCAACAAGCACGGTGAGGCCACCGTTTCCTGCAAATTGCAGGTCAAGGGTCGCCAGGGAATTGTCATGGAGCCTCAGCTGCCATCCAATTTCCGCACTGGTACTGAGAGCCTGCAAAAGTTGGAGGAAAGCATGCACAAGCGTGAAGAAATTGTTACCGATGAGGAGCAACCCAACCCACCAAAATTCATTGAGGAAATCAAGGACAACTTGGACGTGCCCGAAGGCGGACCAATTCACTTTGACTGCCGCGTAGAGCCCGTTGGTGATCCGACAATGCGTATCGAATGGTACTACAATGGACGTGTTATGGCAACCGGCTCCAGGGTTCATCAACTGAACGACTTTGGCTTTATTGCTTTGGATATTGATTATATCTATGCCAGGGATTCCGGTGAATACACCTGCCGTGCCACCAACAAGTGGGGCACAGCCACAACCACCGCTAAGGTCACCTGCAAGGGCAAGGGTAGCATTGTGTACGACTCGCAGTTGCCAGAGGGCATGACCGCCGAGAAGCTTAAGGAACTGGAACGTGGTCGCATACCAGAGGCTCCCAAGGTTGTTGATGAGCAGTTTGGACCACCAAAGTTCATCACCCAAATCGCTTCCTGCACGGCCGAGGAGTCTGAAGCCGTTAGATTCGAATGCCAAGTGGAACCCAAAACCGATCCCAGTCTGCGCATCGAATGGTATCGCAATGGCAAACCTTTGCCTCTGGGACATCGCTACAGAAATGTCTTCGACATGGGCTTCGTCTCGCTGGATATTTTGTATGTCTACAACGACGACTCTGGCGAATACGTTTGCCGTGCCGTCAACAACTATGGCGAAGATCGCACCAAGGCCACCGTCTCCTGCAAAAGTAAGTCGCATCATGTGTAAAACATTTGTCAACTAATACTAATTGAACTCCATTTGTTTGTTTGGATAGAATTGCCTACGATTTTGCTGCAAAATCAAGTGCCACGTGGCATGAAGCGATCGGAAACACTTACCCAAATGGAGGCCACCATCAAGAAGTACACCTCCGAGGTACATTTAACCGAGGATGATCTTTTCGATCCCGATCGCAAGCAGCCACCGCGCTTTGTTACACAGATCAAGGAACAGCTCACTTTGACCGAGATGGCCAAAACGAAATTCGAGTGCCAACTCGCACCTGTCGGTGATCCGAACATGAAAGTTGAGTGGTTCTTTAATGGCAAGCCTCTGCTCTTCAGTGAGTATCCAAAAGCCAAGTTCGAAATCCATAATCAACACTAATATTGTCTATTTACAGAGAACCGCTTCCAGCCCATCTATGATTTCGGCTATGTTGCCATGAACTTCGGCTGGGTTTATCCCGAGGATAGCGGTGAATATGTTTGCCGTGCCACAAACCTGTACGGTATGGATGAGACTCGTGCTGTAATTAAGGTATCTGGCAAGCCAGGTATTGTCTACGACTCCCAGCTGCCTGCCCATATGCAGAGCATTGATCGTATTCGTGAAATGGAAGCCTCCTGGCAAGTGTAAGTTGTCTTAGTATTAACGATAATAAACCATTGAATACATTCATGATTCGTTTCCCCAGTGTGCCTGAAGAAGCTGATCCCGATGCCAAGCCCAGAACTAAGCCCATGTTTGTTAGCAAGCTGGAGCCCCAAACGGTTGAGGAGGGCGATTCGGCTCGATTCTGTGTGCGTGTCACCGGACATCCACGTCCTCGAGTCATGTGGCTTATCAACGGTCACACTGTTGTTCATGTAGGTTAACTGTAACACTTTAAACAGATCCAGAGACTGATTTTCGTATATGCAGGGCTCCCGTTACAAGCTGACCAACGATGGCATGTTCCATCTTGATATACCCAAGACCCGTCAATATGATACCGGCAAAGTGGAGGTTATAGCGCGCAATTCTGTGGGCGAATCGATTGCTTCGACCGAACTGAATGTTGTCGCACGCTCTGATGATTATCGCAATGTTCTCAAGAACTCACCACGCCGTAAGTCACACTTTCACACACATACACACACACTTGTTACATGCACACATGGTTATACAAGCAGATATATTTAAATAGAAATTAGTTTAACAGCTATACGAAATTAACACGATTTTTATATGCAATAGTCTTTAGCTGGCGAAACTAAAAACACAAGAGAAATCACATTAAATACCGCATTGTAAATATACATATACATATATATAGTTCGCAAAGAGTATGCATATTTAAGTAGTAGTAGCTCCAGCAACCAAGTTTTTACGTTCCAAAGCACATGCCACAAACCAAAATATAAATATATATATAGGTCAGACAATTGAAAACCACAAAATCCTTACCAAAATACACCCAATTCCCTATGCGAAACACGCTTTCCTATAATTATCCCACAAGATCCTTTTGTTGTCAACTCAACGAGCATTCAAGGAGCAACCCAGAGGAAACTGCACCCTTATGGACTCCATCACTAAGTATCGACGGATCATGGGTATTATGGTTGTACAAGTTATTAGTGTGTGTGTTTTAAAGTCTGTCTATTCTAAACTGTGGCTGATCATATTCAACTTTTGTCTGTCTTCATAATCAATTGAAACCTTGAACAAAGGAGTTAGTAAGCCTCTGTGATTATCATCAATAATTTACTACCCATATGTCATATATTCTTTCTATTTACTTTAATTCATGTACTAACCCCAAAGCTTCAGGAATGCAGTTCTACTTACCCAACCAGCATGCAAATAGTTCTATTTTTTTTGTATTGCTCCCTTTGTGGATAGCTGTACATCAGCACACCTTCTAAAATGTGGCTAATCCAGACAATCTGTTTTTGAATGTAGCCTGGTACGATCACGAACTAGCGTCTTATCAGAAGGAGCGTCAGGAGAACGAGCTGGAAAAGGTATTCGATGAACGTAAGCAATATTTGTCCGAGCAGAGTGCGCACACCCTCAAGGGCGTTGAGCACTTGAAGCCCAAGCAATACAAGCCCAAAACTCCCGAATGGCAACAGAGTGTGAAGGCCAAGAAGAGCGAGGAGTACTACAATAAGCTCCAGGAGCTTGAAGTTGAGCAGTTACTTAAGGAGACCAATTTGCGTAGGGATAACCATCAATATGCAATTCCCGGCGAGAAGGTTGTCAGCAGCTCAGCTGCCAAGGGCATGGCACAGTCCTATGAGGAGAATCTGTAAGTAGACACACAGTTAACCAATAAAACTTATGCTAAGCCTTATTTCAACTTAATTCTCTGCAGTCAGGAGCAAACCAGCACCACGCAAATCAAGGGGGCACCACAAAAGGGCACAGCTGAACCTTCCGAGTCCTCGGTGCATGGTCGCGAGGTGCACATGAACAAACAGCAACAAGTGCAGAAGGAGATCCAAGGCGACTTGGAGATTACACGCAAGATCACTGCCACCGAGACCACCGAAGTGGAGCACAAGGGCACCATCCAAGAGCGCGTTGTTAAGGGTCCTGTCAAACCCGCTAAGGCACCCGTCTTCACCAAAAAGATTCAGCCTTGCCGCGTCTTTGAGAATGAACAAGCCAAGTTCGAGGTAGAGTTCGAGGGCGAACCAATGCCAACGGTGAAGTGGTTCCGTGAGAGCTTCCCCATCCAGAACTCTGCCGATCTTCAGATTCACACGTTCAGCGGCAAATCCATACTGATCATACGCCAGGTCTTCATTGAGGACTCGGCTGTCTTTACCTGTGTGGCAGAGAATCGCGGCGGAACCGCCAAGTGCAGCGCCAATTTGGTTGTGGAGGAGCGCAGACGTGCAGGCAAGGGCGGCATTCAGCCACCAAGCTTTGTGTCCACCATACAGAGCACCACCGTGTCCACTGGCCAACTGGCACGTTTCGATGCCAAGGTGACTGGCACACGTCCCATGGATGTTTACTGGCTGAAGAACGGCATGAAGGTACAGCCCAGCATCAAGTTCAAGATGCTAGAGGAAGACAACGTTCACACCTTGCTGATCATAGAACCCTTCGCTGAGGACTCTGGCCGCTACGAGTGCGTGGCTGTCAACGCTGCCGGCGAGGCCCGCTGCGATGGCGATTGCATTGTCCAATCTCCCACCAAGCCCGAGAAGCCAACAACGCCTGGCAGTGAGAAGGCACCTCATATTGTAGAGCAGCTGAAGAGCCAGTCCGTGGAGGAAGGCCGCAAGGTGATCTTCCGTTGCCGTGTGGATGGCAAGCCCACGCCCACAGCGCGCTGGATGCGTGGCGAGAACTTCGTGAAGCCCTCTCGCTACTTCCAAATGACTCGTCAAGGCGAATACTACCAGCTGATCATTTCGGAGGCATTCCCCGAGGATGAGGGCACTTACAAGTGCGTTGCCGAGAACAAGCTGGGCAGCATTCAAACCAGTGCACAGCTGAAGGTGCGCCCCATTGAAAATCTGGACGCACCGCCGACCATTACGGCTCTAAAGGATATCTCTGTCACCGAGGGTATGCCAGCTCAGTTTAAGACCACTGTCACCGGCAAAGTGAAGGCAACCAGTGTGCAGTGGTTCCGCGAGGGACAGCTGATACCGGAAACTCCCGATTTTCAGGTAGGTTGAGCAAACCCAATCAACAATTAGCTATTACCTATGCATTTATGTGCCCAAAATCAGTTGAATAATTGAACTCTGATATCGTTTCAGATGATCTTTGATGGCAACAGTGCCGTGCTTTTGATTGGCACCACCTACGAGGAGGATTCGGGCATCTTTACAGTACGTGTGACTTCGTCAACTGGACAGGTCGAGTCATCAGCCAAACTGACTGTTAAAAGTAAGGATTAAACTAAAAACTAAGCAAAACCAAAACCAGAGTTCGTAAACAACAAGAAAACAAACGTAAGCGAACAGTGTTCGAAAACTCCAAAGAATGCTCAAAAAACACAACGACCAAAAACGAAAGAAAATATTCATATCTACATATATGCTTATATTTTTTTTACATAACGGATCCTTATACTGACGACGTTTCAGCCCAACTAACTAAGTACTGTCAATAACTACTAGTCCAAAAAGTATGAGTGAAGAATATTTTATAGCGAACGTTTCGACAGTTTTCAATTTTCAATTTTTATCTATTTTATTACAATATGATTTTCTTTTCAAACAACGAACGAGTTTTTTAATTACTAACCAATTTGAAAATGTGAACCCAAGCAACAATTAAATGAAAGATGTTTAACACGAAAAAGGTAACAAAAACAACAAAAAAAAAAAAATCCAAGTTTATTTAAAAAGAAATTAATATAAATAATAAAAACAATTACAAGTATTTTGCAATATAAATATTTATAGAACATTTTCTTTTTGGCAGAGCCAATCATGAGGGAATTGCTTTGTCGGTTGTATATAAATTTGAAATATCTTGAAATTTGAGTGAAAGTGAAGTGAAACAGAAAGAAAGAAAAGGGAAAGAAAATATAACACACTCAACACTTGCCCCTTGAGTGAGAATTATAAATAAGGCAGCTTATGTACTTTCATATTGGTCAAAATACCTACACATAGTTAAGTGGATATATACATGTATATATTATGGCTCAGGCATTTTATAAATATGTTGAGTTCTTCTGCATCTAGTCTACATAAAGAGCTATGTGTATCAGAAACATATAGAAACATGTGTCGGAATAGTTTTGGGGCCGTGCGCAAAACGCACATTTGTCCCGCCTCCGCTCGAGCGTAAAAATTAAATTTTTCATTTGAATATTAGCATTAAATATTGTGGATGACACATCTAGCGCACACAGTTCCTCCTAGCATTCAGCTCAGCTGTATCCATGTCCATTTCCCAGCAAATACTTAAATACGAAAATGTAGAAATGAACGTGCGCAAAAGTAGCACAGACCAAATCCAGGGGGGGTTACGATAATGAGTAAAAAGCGAAAAATATTGAAATATCAGACATTGAATTTCAGCTGCCAACAGCCCGATTATCTTAAGGCTTTCCTATGCTATATTATATGTTCTCTGGCTGTCTATTCTATTTTCAATTTCTTTTTTGGAGGATGTTTTTGCTTTCAAAACTAATTTCCAATAGATTAGCTTGCAAGAAATAAATAAAGAAAAAACAACAACACATAAAAAGAACAAACCGTCTGATATTTTTAGACCATAGAAGATTCTGGATATATCTCTTGCGGCTACAATGAAAGACATTTTATGTATTTTTCAAGTAAATCGTGAAATTTATTTCAATTTTCTTTCATTTAAAAATTAGAAATAAAAAAAATATAATATTGGCTTTCAATGTACGAGCGTTGATGAAAATAAACTGACATTTAGTTCAGGCAAAAATAAAATAATAAATTACCTACAAGTTGTTTGTTTTCTATGTAGACAAGATATGACTAGCCGATTTGCCATAGATCTATAAGCACTTACACATACACATACACATACATTGCATATGTGTTTTGATTTGGGGTATATGTTAGTCATTAGACGAGAACATGAATAAATGACTCTGTTTATGGTGCAGAAATGGTTTTAATTAAATTAATCAGTTACGGTAGTTCACTCATCAAATCGTCCCCAGCCGCTGATTCACATCTGTGCCTTTATTTATAGAAGCCAGACCCATTTTGTATCCAACCGACAATTTAGATCAGCAATCCCTCTGAAAGAAATAAATGCATTTTAGTATTGAACTTTAGATATTGGAACGATACTTTAAAGAATTAAGATCAAACTTTTACCATGTCCTCGTACTTGACCTAGACAGAGACAGCGACAGCAATATGCATATATAAATGATTGGTCATACAAGCCTCGGAACGTATTATTAATTGACATTTATTGATAATCAATTTGTATTGTTTATTTAATTTACATTTATTTATTTTGTAGTGATGTTGCATGAGATTTTATTATTCATTTTTTATTGCTGCTTTTTACTACTAATTCGTTTCGTTCTCATTATATCCACTTTTTGCTACCACTTTAAATTGTTTCATATTTCCAAACACACAAACGAATCAATTTCCGAATTATCAAAAAGAGAAACCGTATCAAATTCGTATCAAATTATATGCCGCTTGTGCCGCCAATAAATTTTTGTAAATTTTGTGGTAAAAATGCTTTACTAAAAAATTAATCATAAAAACTCATGCGACTTTTGTTTTAAGTTTTATCTACAATACATTGAGATACTCGTATTCCTTTGTCAGTTTAATAATTTATGTTTATGTTTACGTTTCGTGTTTTAAGTGTTTTTTTTTCGATTGATCAATTATCGAGAGATCCAATTCAATCATTCAATTCAAAAACTCTTTTGTTCTTCCATACCACTCTTGTTGTTTAATTGTATTACTCATGTATTTAATGCTTAAAACCAATATCGCGACTTTCAATAAAACAAAGCAAATGCATCATCAATTTATAATCGTTTTTGATAACTTCCAAAATGCTCCACGCTTGCGCATCCTTTGCCGCCGCTTGCTCGCACCGATTATAGGTAATGTATTAATTTATGTGTATGTATATGGTATTATGGTACTTCGTTGACGGTTTACAACACTCGAGGATTGCACTTTTTAAATGAACCACAGACATTCGCCCCGTGTGGCAATTGGCTACCTTCTGTGCCCGATTGTTCTCTACATTCGAATGAGATTGCTCGAATGCGCCGCTGCGCTGCGGTGCGCTGCGCTGGCTGCGATGGTTACCCCAAAAATACCGAACATCGATAGAGACACATAGCCGGCCAAGAATCTTGTAGAGCTGTTTGCCCCACCTGGTGACGTAGCCGCCACTAATCATGAATCTATTTCGGGCATCTATTGTAAACAAGCATTTAAATTGTGTTTTGTGTTTGCTCTCAAACTCAATTTTTTTTGCTGAGCTTGATCGTTATTTTAGGGCGATACTTCATCTTGATGGATGATGATGAAGCTGCCGCACTTAGCTGATGATACAGCTGATGATAAATACAGTCATTGAAACAGTGCCAAAAAGTAGCTACAGGTTACGGCAAGAATCTCAGGTGAGATTCGTCACATACAATTAATGAATCATGCGACGTATTCATTCGAATCTAAACATATCTCTTTCTTTATCAATGTCAAATATTAAGTTGAGCTATGCGAGGCATATTATTTAAGTACCCAATTAATGATACATGGCCAACATAGATGAGCTGTATGTAATACGACTATGATTTGTGGCTGTCGCGCCCCTTCTGTTTCTGACTTTTGCTATTAGCCAGCTGTACGAGTATACCTTTACATTCAAGCAAAGAAAAATTTGTTCTGCCACGGTATTTGAATTTTTAATTTCGCACACTACATTTATATTTTCAAGTTCATTGTTTATACATATATGTGTGCAAGGTATTT
Organism: Drosophila pseudotalamancana; assembly: GCA_037075185.1. Taxonomy (NCBI): domain Eukaryota; kingdom Metazoa; phylum Arthropoda; class Insecta; order Diptera; family Drosophilidae; genus Drosophila; species Drosophila pseudotalamancana. The sequence continues at coordinate 10,168 of JBAMCK010000052.1, read as the reverse complement.
TGATTTATTTTTAATATTCGGAATGAGCTCCATAAGGTATATATCAGAGGTATGTATCAAGTTGCCACACCCTTTATTTTATATCATTTTCAAGGTAAGCGACTTAATTCCAATGCTACGTCGAACACTGTTGTGAACTCTGGAAAATAGGTGTTTTCCGCCACACGTATCCCTTACTAACACATTGAATTCGTTTTGAACTTCTAGAACGACGTATCTCGGCTTATCAATTGCGTACGATTGATTCTGTCGAAGATGAGTCATCGTCCTCAGGCAGGGAAGATAGCTCCCCTGAATCTCCGCAACAATATCAGCCTCAACAGCAGCCGGGCGAATATGGCCAATATTTAGGCGTTAATGGACAGGTACAGCATCAGGGTCGCTCTCGCACTAAAAAGACGAAAGTGCGCAGCAAATCCTTACAGCCACCTTCTAATGTTGTCCCTTGGCGCAAGTCTTCGCGTCCGCACCGTGGACGCTCTCTAGACAAGCAACCTTTCCTGCCAGGCTTTAAGCCAGAGCCGGTTAAGTCCTGGACGGAAGAGACAATTAACTTAAAGGCCACCCCCATTGAGAAAAAGAAGCCGACACCAAAACTGGAAGCCGCTCAGGTTGTCCTCAAGTCGATCAAGACTGAACGAGACCAAGGCATTATGAGTCTGGGTGCTACCTTGGAGCAGATAATTGCTGGCAAGACTGAAAAGGAGGCTGTGCCTTGGATAACAATGCGTGATAAGCTCAAGCAGGTGGAGAGTGTGCAGCAGCAGCTCAGCAAATTTGACCTTGATGAGGTCTACTTGCGTCCATTAGAAGGTCAAATCGAAACTGACCAGCAACTGCCCCAACAAGCCCAAGTGGAGCAAGTGCAGCGCACCAAAGAAATCCAACGGCTTAAGAGCATGGAAAGCGTGGAAATAATGGAAATGACTGATCAGATCGACAAGCTCATTACTCAGCAGCAAAATAATAAGGATCTCATTCCATGGAAGGAGATGAGACAACAGCTTAAGAGCGTGCAGCGGGTAACCAAGCAGATGGACAAGTTTAAGATTGAAGAAGTTGAGCTACGTCATCTTCAGGCACAACAAACCATCAGCGAAGAGTTCCAGAATGCTACCCAAGATTCAGTTATAATGACTATCGATGATAGCTCCAAGAGCTCAATTTCTAAGGTTATGACACGCGATGAGGTTCAGCATTACGAAGATCAATCCAATATATACAAGCAACAGTTCATCACCACAGAAGATGTAAATATAATGCACGTTTCGGAGCGCGAGAAGCTCGAGGCACAAAGACTATTAAGAGAGCAACAAGCTGTCAACTGGAGACAGCAACAACAGCGCCCCCAACTCCAGCCACTAACATCAGTGGAGGATACAATCTCACAGACTAGCGAACGCCAAAAGCTTGTGCAGCAGCAGAGCCTTATCGAGGAAGCCCAACGTCAACAGTTTGTGCAAGTGGAGGACTCTCAGATGATGAGCCTTGAGCAATACGAACACCAAAAGATGATCAACCAGCGCACTCAAGGGGAGTCCTTCAACTGGCGTCAGCCACGCGAGCCACAGAAGTTCATACAGGTTGAGGATTCATCATTGCTTCACCTGCAAGAACGTCAGGATACCCAGGAACAACAGTTTATTCAGCCGCAGCCTGTTTTGTGGGATCGGGGTAAGAAAAAGCCTGAACAGGTGCTGCCACAAGCTCCTGTTCAACAGCAACAACAACAACAATTTGATGAGAAGCCGATGACCTATGAGGAAATGCATGATGAGCTTATTGAACCAGTTCCGGTTCAGCAGCAGGAGCCAGTGCCAGTAATGTGGGATCGCGGAAAGAAGAAGCCAATGCAACCGCAACAAAAGACCTTTGAAGAGTTACACGATGTTCTAGATGAACCTGTTCCTGTTCAAGAACCACAACCAGTTCCAGTCATGTGGGAGCGTGGCAAGAAAAAGCCCCTTTCACAGGAAACCACTGATGTTCAAACGTCACAAGTGGTTGAGCAGCAAATTGTTGAGGAGACCAAGAAAACGGCAGTGCGTCGGGTAATTCCACCACGGGAACCTGAACAAAAAGTAGAGCAGGTGACACTCAAGCCAACGCCTCGTCAGGCTCCAAAACAAGCCCAGAAGGCCGAAGAGTTCCAATTGAAGCCACTTAAGAGCACTCGAACAGTTCAACAAAACATTCAAGAATCGGTGCAACAGGTTTCTGAAGAAGCAACAGTCGAATTGGCTGAACAAATTATTCCGGAAAAAGTGCCAGAGGTTCCCAAAACAATTGAAGTGGCCGAAGACACTTTGGAAGACGAAACCGTCAAGACTGTAGAGCCCCAACCACAGCCAGTAATGTGGGAGCGTGGAAAGAAGAAGCCTCAGCAAACAGTAACTCAAGAGACTCCGAAGTCTCATGAAGTCGCGGTCGATACTCTAGAGGAAGAAACAGTTCCAACTGTTGAACCGGAGCCACAACCAGTTATGTGGGAGCGTGGCAAAAAGAAGCCTCAACAGCCAAAGACTCAGGAAATTCCAAAGTCTCATGAAGTCGCGGTCGATACTCTAGAGGAAGAAACAGTTCCAACTGTTGAGCCGGAACCACAACCCGTTATGTGGGAGCGTGGCAAAAAGAAGCCTCAGCAAATAGTAACTCAAGAGACTCCGAAGTCTCATGAAGTCGCGGTCGATACTCTAGAGGAAGAAACAGTTCCAACTGTCGAACCGGAGCCACAACCAGTTATGTGGGAGCGTGGCAAAAAGAAGCCTCAACAGCCAAAGACTCAGCAGATTCCCAAGTCTCAAGAAGTCGCTGTCGATACTCTGGCAGAGGAAACAATACCAACTGTTGAGCCGGAGCCACAACCAGTTATGTGGGAGCGTGGTAAGAAAAAGAAGCCGGTTACACAAGAGTTGGTTGAAGAAAAGGTGTCCGAAGTACCAACGAAAACATTTGAAGAAGCAGTCGACGTTCTCCCTGATGAAGTTAAGGTAGAAGAAAAACCAGAGCCTGTTTTATGGAAACGTGGTAAGAAGAAGGTTCCGGAACCTAAACCAGCTGATGAGGAGCATCCAGATGAAGTTGACGCACAAATCGGACAAATTGTTGAAGTTGAGGATGAGGAAATTGTTGAAGAAAAGCGTAAAACCAAGAAGGTTAAGAAACCTAAGGTTCCAGTTGTTCCACAGGAGCCAATTGAGCAGGCCGAAGAGGAGCAGCCACAAGATGAGATTACTGATGAGCACGACGAAGTCGTTGAAGAACAGGAAGAGATTGTTGAAGAGAAACGTAAAGTAAAGAAGACAAAGAAACCTAAAAAGCTTGAAGAGAAGTCAGAAGCGCCAGAACAGCCAGAGGAGCCTGAGGATGACATTCCTCAGGAGGAAGTTATTGAGGAGCAAGCTGAAGTAGTTGAGAAAAAACGAAGGCCTAAAAAGATTTTGAAACCAAAATCAACAAAGGTGGAGCAAGATGAAGAGGAAGAGGTTCCAGAAGTTCAACCTGAAGAGGTTGAAGAAATCGAAGAACCTTCAGTTGAGGAACCTAAGAAGAAGAAACCTATTGTTAAAGTACAAGAAATTGAACAGGTTGAAAAAGTAACGCTCAAGCCTGTGAAAAGAAAACAACACCAGCTGCCTGAAAAGGAGCAAGTTGAAGAAGTAACACTGAAGCCACTTGCAAGGACGTCAATCGTTTCCGATATACAACAGCCGGAAACAACTGAAACCGAATTCGAAGAGACAGAGAAGGTTGTTACGTTCGAAGACCAAGTAGTAGATGTAACTAAGAAACGTGTAAAGAAGAAAAAACCCAAAACAAAACCTGAAACTCAAGAATCAGTTGAAGAAGCAATCGATGAGCCAGTTGAAGAAACTGAAGAACAGGAAGATGAAACTGTGCCGGAACAAATTGAGACTCTTGAAAATGTGGCCGAGGAACAAGTTCTTGAAGAAGAGACTCCAAAACAGAAGGTTACTAAGTTGAAGCCCAAAAAAGAGGAGGTTGTCGAAATAGTTGAAGAGGTGGCCTTAAAGCCAGTGACACGGCCAAAGAAACAATTACCACAAGAAGCCACAATTGAGGAAGTGCGCCTGAAACCAACGAAACGTACAACTGTAAAGCCTGAAGAAGTAAGATTGGAAGAAGTTGATTTGCAACATGTTGAAAAGTTGGAGGAGGAAGTTGTCCAGGAAGAGAAACGCAAGGTAAAGAAGGTGAAAAAGCCGAAGCATGAAGATCTACCTGAAATACCAGATGCAGAGCCAACGACCTTGGAAGAGGCAGAGCACATTGATATCGAGAAAGAGCCCAAGCCTGAAGAAGAAAAACCACAAATACCTTGGAAGCGTGGTGAGAAGAAAAAGCCTGTGGAAGAACCCTTGGAGGAAAAGCAATGGCCAACTGGCAAACGTCGCTTACTTCCTGAAGAACAACCTGAAGAAGTAAAGCTAAAACCAATTCCAGCAAAGCCTGTTGAGGTTTCTCCAACGCCAGAAAAACTTATTTCTCCACCTAAGTTACAGCCCGAAGAAAGGGTAGAGAGCGATGAAGAGATATCTGACTTGGAACCCTTGAAGATTCCTGAAGACAAGCAACCCAAAGAAAAAGTTAAAAAGGAAAAGAAGAAGAAGCCAAAGTTAAAGAAGGCAACGCCATCGGTTGATGAAGTATCGGAAGAAGTAGCCGAGCCATTCGCAGAGCCTATTGCTGAAGAAGATCAAGTTGAAGAGCTTCCAGTTGATGATGTTAAAGTGGTTGCCGTCTCTGAGGATGTTCAGCCTGAAGAAGAAGTTGTACTTACTGAGAAAACACCAGAAACCAAACAAAAGGCGCATAAGAAACGAACCAAACCACTGAAAGAAGTTTCAGTTGAAGGACATCCACAACTACTGGAAGCAGCTGTTGCCGAAATCGAAAAGGCTGATGAAATTTCCCAAGAGATCTCACAAAAGACTATAACTCTACTCAAGAAGACTGAAGATACAAGACCTCAATTCATAACAACAGAACAGCTAATCGAACTCGATGTAGAAGACGTAAGACGTGATCTTGAAATGAAACTCACTTCAAATATTATTAAGAAAGAGAAACGGCGTGTAGTGCTTGATGATAGCCAACCACTTCCCGAATTGGAGCTAATAACACAGAAACGCATTCAAGAGGGCATAGACAAGGTGGCTGACGAAGAACTGATTGAGGATCAGCAATTGACTCAGAACTTAGAAGAAACCACAACGTCTGAGGTTATCGGTCAGGAGCGCAAGCTCATCAAGAAGAAAAAGAAGGAAATCAAACCACCACGAATTACAGAGAAATTACGACCACGTCAATGCGTTCCCGAAGAACCTACTGTTCTCGAATGCAAGGTTGAAGGTGTTCCATTCCCAGAAATCAATTGGTACTTTAACGATATGCTATTGTTTGCTTCGGAAAAGTATGAAATAACTGTGGTGGAGCAAGTGGCACAGTTGAAGATTGCAAAGGTTACCCCCAGCGATGTAGGCGTTTATACCTGTGAGGCTAAAAATGAGGCCGGAGTGGCGACTAGTCGTACCAACATTATATTAGGTAAGTTAAATGTGCACTTTGTTTTTCTTCCACAAATTTGTATTTCTGTCTATGTGAGACACTTAAAAGCTTTTAAAAAAGTTTATTGGTGTCTTAACTTAACCTTTTGGAAGAACCACTTAACAAACAACTTCCATGATTTCATTCCATTTCTGTGCCCAAACACACAAAAACAACACTTTAAAATTATTTTTATTCACAATGAATATAGAAAAAGAACAAGGAGTCGCACCACAATTTACGAAACCACTTAAGATCGTGTTTACTGAAGAAAAAGAGCCTGAACGGCTTAAAGTAACTGTAACGTGTCAGGTCGCAGGCAAACCACATCCTCAAGTTAAATGGTACCGTGGTATTGAAGAGGTGATACCTAATGAGGCTTTACAGATGTTCTATGATCAGGAGACTGGCGATGTGGTCCTGGAAGTTATAAATCCGCCTGCCAATGAGGCCATTACCTATTCGGTACAGGCCCAAAATCAATTTGGACGCGCCATTGGCAATGCCAATATTATGAGTCGTCTTGATGAAGTTCCCAAAGAGATACTAAAGGCCCCCACAGTCACACCATTGAGTGCGGAGGTGGTTCCAAATGGCGGTACTCTGTTCTTTGAGGCGAAGTACGATGGAATGCCAAGACCAGAGATCAAATGGTTGCGTAATGGTCGTGAAATTATAGAAAATGACGAAACAGTTATAACTACAACCGAAACCACAACCACAATCAAGGTAATCAATATGACGCGAAAACGTACTGGAAAGTACGAAGTTTGCGCCAAAAATAAAGTGGGTGAGGCCAAATCTTCGGGCTCCGTAGTTGTATCGGATCAAGCGCCAGACAAGCAAATCAAGCCACCCAGATTTATCCAACCACTTGAGCCCAAGTTCTTTGGAGAACATGAAGTAGCAATACTCGAGGCTGTTGTTGATTCAGAACCGCTTTCTTCCTTCCAATGGTTTGTGCATAATGAGCCTATAAAGAGCTCCAATGAATGCCGCATTGTTAGCCATGCCAACAAGTCAACGCTCTTGATTGAGGACTTCCAACCGAAGTTCTCTGGACCATTTACTTGTCGGGCAGAAAACGTTGGCGGCTCGGTTACATCAACAGCAACAGTTAATATGCTGGAGGCTTTGCCACAGGAAGAGTCTGTGGAATTCGAATCGCCACGCTTCATTGAAGAGTTGATTCAGCCCGTGGAGGTAATGGATGGTGAAACGCTGCTATTGTCTTGTGTAGTAACAGGGAAGCCCACGCCCAAGGTGGAGTGGTATCACAATAAGGAAAAGATTACCGAAACAAAGGAAACGACCGTATCGCAGGATGCGCAAGGAAATTGTCAGCTGCAAATTACGGAAGTTTTCCCTGAAAATCAGGGCAAATATAAATGCGTTGCGACAAATAAAATTGGCAAAAGCGTCACGAAAACAACAGTTAATATTCAAGGTACTTTTGGATGGTATCAATTGATAGTTGATAGTTAACAATAGAAAAGTAGGAAATGTAGCATATATACCATATGCATAGCATTCTATATAGGTTTTCCAATAACTACACTCTTTCCACTATCCTTCTATAATTTCTACTCTGATTTCTTTACCCTTTGAATTTGTTCTTTATACTAACTCAAACTTTGAAGAACTTGCACGTGATACTTTCTAAAAGAGATGTTTCGATTTCAAATCGTATTATCAGCACTCCCAAATTCCTTTTGTAAATAATTTTCCGTTTTGCGTTTCTTAATATACTCGTCTTTTGGACACGCCTATATTTATACAATTTAAAATATTTTTTTAGCATTTGAATATATCCCCGATTCTGAAATCACTGGACTCACAGGATCTGAAGAGGATCTACTTGATAGAGTAAGCTTGATTGTAGTTAAGGAGTCGCTTAGGTATTTGAAGCTAACTTTCCATATGAAACTGTTTTAGACTATCTCAATCGACGAACAACCTCCGAAAATTATTAAAAAGCTACCAGCAAAAATCGAACCCAAAGAGGGTGAACAAGCGAAATTGGAAGTTAAGGTTATTGGTAAACCAAAACCAAAAGTCAAATGGCTACGAGACGACGAACAGATATTCGCTTCCGAGGAATATCAAATCGAAAATTTCGAAGATGGGACCTCAGTGTTGGTCATCAATCATGTATATCCCGATGATTTGGGCACAATTAGTTTTGAGGCTTACAATCCATTGGGAGTGGCAGTTACTACGGCTTTATTCGCAGTCGAAGGTACTGTTATGGTTAATGCTGTGTATAAAACACATTTTATAATATCATGGAAAAGTCTTGGAATTGTCAATAAAATTTTCTTTCAGATCAGCAGCAGTATTACCAAATTCCCTTTTATCCTTATCCCCTTAATAAACTATCCACCTTGATAACATTTCCAATTCGTGTTCCCTACACAAAGTACTTTACAATACATTCCAATACACGAAAGGTTATATTATACTTTACAAAGAACTTACAACAAAATGTTAAGAATCAAATTTAATTTATCTTATTGATGATGAATGAATGTTTAATAATATTGTATTACTACTTTTACCATATTGCAACATAACTAGGCATCGTTGGATCAAAGGATTACCGGAAACCAGAATGGGTGACTCACATGGAGGAGATGCAAGTTGCTCTCAAAGGTATGTATCAGAAAATTGAAAAATAACCGATTCCTACCACTGTTATGTGTATATGTGTTTTAATTTCGTGTTTTCAACACACAATTGTTTTCCGTACTATTGTCTTAAATCACAACCAACATATCACAAAGTCTGTCTCTATTGTACTTGTCCTTGTATTATACAATGTTTCGTGCACCAACAACAACAAAAACTATGTGAACCTGTTGATTTCGTCAAAAGAAGCTTACAAACTGTGTAACTTTGTTATTGTCTCAGCCCTTACAGCTCTAAAGCTTAAACCCCAATCCCAAATATCCAACCTCTATTGACAAAAGTGAACGCCATTAGAAATAATAGTATCAAATTTTGTTATCGTATATATATTTTCTTACAGTATCAGTACATCATCTGCAAGTAATTGGTTGTATTCTAAAAACTTTTTTTTTTTATTTTTCCAAATTTGTACTAATCATAATTGAAGTAAATTCCAAGGAAACTCTATGACATTCCCTTTACGCTGCTTAACCCTGTGTACATATATATATCTATATACATTTCTATATGTTAACTGATTTTGCTGTTTGCTTGCTCGTTGTGTTTTACCAAATGCATTATTAAATAAATGAACAGAAAACAGACAAACAATTTACATATTACGCAAGTAAACAATCTCACAAGAGGACCAGACACTGTAAGTAGAGAACAAATGCTACACAAAAACTAACAACTGTTGCTTGTAGAGCATAATATCTAATACATAGTTAAATTATGCAATCTTTATGCTTATAGCTGCTAAATGCTCGCCATCGCTGCTTAATGAAATGCGTGACTGCCGTGCTGCCATAGGTGAAACTGCGAAATTCTCAATACAATTTGCAGGCAACCCGCAACCAGGTACTGTATATTGACTGTAGTGAGCTGCAGGTAGTTGGGGCTGATAGTAGATTGGTTTGGTTGATTTTGTAGATATTCAGTGGTATTTCAACAATGTGCAACTGAGGGCGTCAGAAAAGTATCGCATGGTAGTGCAGGAATCAGAGGCATCTCTGGAAATATTTAAAATTACTAATGATGACTGCGGTTACTATAACTGCAAACTGATCAACGAGATCGGGATGACAATGACACGGGCTAAGTTTGATATATCCTCAACATCTGCTGTTGCAGACGAGGTAGAACGTGTAAAGACGAAAACAAGTGTCAAGAAGAAGGTAGCTAAGAAGACTGCGAGCTCCATGGCAAAGCGAACCAGTGCACTTGAATCCCAAAGCCTACATAGGAGTGAAATCAAAATAGTTCCATCCAATGCTGTCGAAACGACAGTTAACATTGTCAAAGTCAGACAGGCTGTACCTATACTAGTGGAGCACAGTGAAGTATCGGAGGTGATGCAAGTCAAAGATAGAAGTATTGCTGATGCTGAGCAGCGCAGCAGAATCATTGAAGAAATCAAAGAAGAAGAAGAAGAAGAGGAAGTTGAGTCGGAGGAAGAGGTGCATGTGGAAAAGAAATTCACCTCGAGTAAAACTATCCTGCTAACTGAAACGGTTGAGGTAATACGCACAAAAGTTACAATGAAAACCATTAAGATCGAAGATATATATGAGATAAGCCAGCATGAGGAGGTACAATGGTTGCTAGAGTCCGTCGAGGCCGAGACCTATGGCAAAATTGGTGAAGCGGCTCTCAGGGACTTAGCCACAATTGGTGTGCTCTTGAGATATGGGTGCACTCATTATGAGATTACATACATGTACGAACAGAACATATTCATATCGCTACAGAAACCCGAGTCGCAATCGGCTCTGGTTCAGTTGGTCGAGCGTGAGGGCCATGAAGAACTCATCACACAGATCCTAAGCGAATCATCAAATGAGGACGAAACAATTTTGGCTGCAACTGTAGGCTTCAAAGCCTTTATACGAATGATACAGACGTACGAAATAACAATAGAGACAGTCATACG